>OX463813.1:2047051-2729402 GCA_949825045.1 Argyresthia goedartella | reverse complement strand
ATGACATAAACCTTTTGAAATAAATACTATCACACATTTATAATCAACCTGATTAATATCAGTTTGATAATGGCAACAAATATGATCACCAAAATATTTTTTTCCTACCCAAAATGGATAAATGAACACCAAAAGTTGCAAAAATTATCAGGGCAAAATACTGCGGTAGCTTAGGTGAAGGGTAAAGGGGGTGAGCGAAGCGAAGCCCCCTTTATCCTTCGTGTTAGGTTGAACATAAAGTACACAAAACATTAAAAGAAGTTTGGTGATCATTTATCCAAACACAATTGGTGGACATTTATCCATTCTGGCAGTCATTTCGAATTTATTGGTAGTAAAATAGGTGCGTTTTTGGTAATCGTTTAAACATAAGCCTTTGATCTAACTAAGATTTAAATAAGTTTAACAAATTTTATGGTAGTAAAAATGACAAGTTGTTATTTTTACTAAGACTCCGCTTTTCGTTTGTCTGTCTATCTGTCCGTCTATCACCAGGCTGCATCTCATGAACCGTGATAGTTAGAACGATGAAAATTTCACAGATGTTGTATTTCTGTTGCCGTTATAACAAAAAATACTATACATGCCTACATTCATAGATCATGCCTATAGATCAAGAAGATTGTTGGCCCAAGGACACTTCCTTGGGGAACACCATATGTAGTGTTATTCTCCTCGCTAATATGTTATTCAATTTTTACTTATTGTTTACGTGCGTCCACTGAGAAAGTCTATAAAAAGTGCCAGAAGATGGCCTGCAATAGCAATAATTTCTAGCTTGAGTGAGTGGGAATGGAAACTGTGTCGGAGGCTTTTTTCAGATCAAGGAACACCGTTAAGCATTTAAGTTTGTTGTCTACATGTTCAATTATTAAGGAACTGAGATCTGATGTACCGGAATGTTGTAAACATCATATTTATAGGTATACCATCATTAATGCGTATGCTGCCCACATAAATTTTTCGATGCTGTAGCCAGGTTTTGGCAGTATTAAGTCAGCTGCCTATCAAAATACAATCTTAGATATATCCTTTATGATTACAAAAACCCGGACTCGGTGTAAAGGAACATATGTGGCGCAGTCAGCCATTTGAATTTCGACTTTTCTTCGGAGGGGAGTTTTTGCGTGACTCGGCCAGTTTTTTTATAATGTCGAAATACAGAAAGGTAAGTCATGCAATTTTTGATTTGTTGTTGATTTTCTATCATGTTTTCTGGCAAAATTGTCGATTGGGTCGTTGAGCGACTTTGACATCACACATAAAGGTATCATGTGACACAAGTTTCAAAACGATATTAGTTTAATAATAGGCCCGGAATGTCAATGAGACCGCAGTTTCCAATCAGATTGATTCAACAGCAATTGACGGTCGCAACATTAGGGGAGCACTTTAATTTAAACCAAACTACTATTGAAATGTTACGCTGGACCAATAAATACTTCTGTTTCTGTAACCCACTTGCATCGGTTAGGACTCTATTGGTTTGCCCTTTTGTACGAATAAATATTCCCTATACAATTAATCGTCATTAGGTACATACTAATAATAAACTGGGGATAAGGATGATAATAAAATTGAATTTAAAAAATTAAAACCGGTCAAGTGCGAGTAGGACGTCGGACCCGCACACTAAGGCTTCCAATTGTACACGGATAAACATAAAACGACAGTCTTTTGTACAAGTAGGTATACCTTTTTAATTTTAATAACAAAATATAACATACTAGGTAGGACTATTGTATATGTACTGCCTTGAATAAGGCAGTACATCAAAAATTGATAAAGGGTTTGTGTGTTTAAGTATTGAACTATGTACTCATGTTAAAAAAACTCTTTGCTCATTGAAACCGGTAGTGGATAGAAATTGTGTAACTTATTTACAGAAATAAAATCAAATTTGACAAAGCAAAGTATGTGCCTGTCTATAAATATTAGTCATGCCGTTATTTTATTTAGTTCATGTTTGTATTTGTATAAATTTAGTTAGGTTAAGTTATATACATATGTTATGTAAATGTTATCCTAATTGTATAAATAAACTACGCAAGGGTTTTTAATAGGACAAAAACCTTAATATTATTTATTATAATTCGAATGAGCAGTCATTAATCGTACGATGACAATTAAATAAGCACAAAACTCAATATCCTCAATTAATTATCTTTTCCGATAAGATCGGAAGAGTCTAGTTCAGTTCACCGATAAACTAATAGAACAAGATGGCCAAGAAAATGGCGATACAAATAATGTCTTGTATGGTTACTACTTTTAATTCTTAAAAACCCGTATGTTTCAATATATGTTATTGTAGCGGCAATAGAAATACAAACTCTACGAAATTTTAGCTTTTTACTTATTTTGGTTGATGCGGTAGAGCCCGGTGATAGACCGACAGAAGGACGGACAGACAGAGAGCGGAGGCATAGTAATAAGGTCTTTTTTTATATAATCATTTTTTAAATAACATTAAACCGATATATCTCGACACCTTAAACTAGCTCGGATTATCAACCCTACAATTAGTTACGGCACCAAAGGTTCAATCCATCACGATCTTACCCTACACAGAGTCAAATATCCCCAACACAAAGGCCAACGATACAACATTTCGTGTTTAAACAAAGGAAGCTGCACGCTTCGCACAGAAGATCTTATTTCCGGCGACATAGCGATTAAAATTGTCCTGTAAAGTGAAGCTTAACCTGAATATTCCAATTAAGGTTTGAACAGTTGGATTAACAACTCATTGATGGAATACCTGCGTCATATTGAGGTTTCTGTGTTCCAATTAAATTGTATTTGTAAATTAATGTATCAATCAGCGATTTAATAGTGCGGGGTCGGAATAGCTCATTCGAACATAAACATTTATATACATTTATAGACAGGCACATACTTTGCTTCTGGCCAGACACTAGGTACCCTGTGTCGTGAGAACCAGAGACAGCGACATCACACACATATAAACATCCAAGACCTGGGGTTTTTTTCTGTACCCCCAGCCGTGGATCGAGCCCGGGACCTCTCGCATGGTAGGAGAGCCACTACCCCAGCGACACAGGGATCGTCATTATTGAGAAGTCCTGTGATAACACTTTTTAGGTGATACAAATAATTATGTATTAACTTCTGAACTCTGTTTAAATGTAAAAATGACAGGTTCAGGAACATTAAGTACATTTAACTTTGGCCTCACGACTTGTGTAAAACAATTTGTGAAATAAAGAATTTTTACTTTTACTTTTTTACTTTTACCTCACACATTTGTTTGACATGTTTTTTTTAGAAATGTAGGTATTTTTGTAGTAACTGCCTCAGTTAGGTGAGGGTAAAGAAGCAGCGTCAGACTCGTAAACCGCGGGTTTCCCGCACAAATCGCATTGTTTTGGTTATGGAACTAGAATTTTATGTATTTCGGATTTCTCCCTTTACTTGTGCTGAAGACCTTGTTTCTTACCAAATTTCATGATTCTTGGTCAACGGGAAGTACCATATAGGACTTGATTCCCTTGCGAGTAATGAGCAGATTCAGCAGCGGCACAAACGGCTGTATCTTCTGATTGCGTTGATTCTGGAAGTTTACTTTTTCACAGCTCTAAGGGACCACAGACTTGAGTAATTGATATTTATTTGAACTTAGTGACTCTACGCTTTCCTGAGCAAAAGGATCGCGATAGACAGACATACAGACGGACTCACGGACAACAAAGTGATCCTAGAAGGGTTCTTTTCAGGGTTCCGTACCCGAAGGGTGCCAAACTGGACCCTATTACTGAGACTTTGCTGTCCGTCCGTCTGTCTGTCTGTCACCAGGCTGTATCTCATAAACCTTGGTAGCTAGACAGTTGAAATTTTCACTGATGATGTATTTCTGTTGCCGCTACAACAAAAAATACTAAAATACAGAATAAAATAAATATTTGAGGGGGCTCCCATACAACAAGCGTATTACTTTTTGCTAATTTTTGATCACAAAAACCAATACATATACAGCACATCAAATATCAGGGTCTCACGTTGACATGTAAGAGCAAAATACACATATAAGATTACTATTGAGTACATATAAAGCAATTGATGTGCGATTAAAACTAACCTTACAACTCTTACATTTCTAAATGTATGGGGCGTTGCTGTTTCTAGTTCACACGACACATGGTATCCAAGTGTGGGGCCAGAAGCAATGTATGTGCCTGTATATAAAAAGGTAGGATTCACCCAGAACTAAATATAGAAATTCCTGCTGAAACCAGAAGTATAAAGCCATAATAGGACCAAATTGTGTACATCCAGTATTCAAAGTGTTTAAAGTCCCAGTAATCCATTTAGCATTTCACATTCCAAAGCAATCCAGGTACATAAAATAAATACAATGTCACAGGGAAACTTTCAAACAATATATTCAGTTCAGTTCATTGTTTTTTGCGCCGAGTTTTTTTTTGCTGACTCTACCAGTGCATCGGGTGATGCATTGCTCGCTCACTTTTGGTGCTACGCCTATTAAATTCTAACGAATAAAGCGAGATTTCTGCTGAACTTTTCGCTTTAAAAAATATGTTCGGATTTATTTTTAAAAACATGTTTTGCAAATAAATAGTCAAACCGCAATCGGTATGTAAACTTTAAAAAAAATAGTGGTAGGTATCGGTGTATTCAAAATAAAAATAAAATACAGAAGAAAGAAGAAAATGAGGGTTCGGAACATGCTATCCATTTCAAACAGCCGTTCCCGTCACTAAAATTTCCTTGATAATCCGATTACCGAATAATGTGACTCCCAGAATGTGTTTTCCCCAAAAGACACCTTTGGCTTGATATCCGTTTCCCAGAAAATCCAAATCCTGAAATGGCCAGTCCCGTCACTTCCATTTCCTGAATAACCCGTTTCCTAGTTTGCCAGGGGGCAATTATTAGGAGAGCGACATCTTCGGGAGTAAAGTAAAAGGCTTGAGATGCGCGCAAATACGAGACTAAACTAGACTACTTTATTATAGGGAATCCTAGCTTATATACTAGGTTGGTACATGTTATTAACGACGTGCATAAGACATAGTGCGTGATGAATATAAATATACCTTATCTGTGACGGTCGTTAACTTATCTTAACATTACGTGAAAATATGACTAACATAGTCGACCGGCACACCCAGAAAGTGTTTACCCCAAAAAACACGTTTGGCTTGACATCCCTTTCACAAAACATTGGTTCCCGTAACTACGTCATCTAGAATGGTATGTGTAGCCTCTTTATAATATCATGAGAAACGATTATTTTAGCATACGGATGCAATGAGAAACAGGTGTTTTGGCATACAGATCATAGGAGAAATGGATCTGGTGGCGTACGGTCGTTTAGAAAAACAGTTATTTTTAACGGGTGTTTTGGGAAACGGACAGCATGTTCCGAAAGGGAAAATGCTATAGAATACATTTCATTCTAACCCGGGATTTGACCAGAAACGAATAAAAACCCGCGCGGTATTAATTTAATCAATCAATCAATCAATATAGTATTCCAGTGGATAATTACATATCTCTTAGAGCACGTCATTCATTTAATACTAGATGTATGTTCCAAAACCAGATAATTCTCAGAGAAGAACGCACAAGAAACTCTGAGACCTCTTTTTCATAGAAAATACTTTGGATTCGGGACCTCTTTGCTTGGGAGGAAGAAACTACGTCATGCCACAGAGGTCATCAGCAACCTTTAGGTCCTTCATGACCACCTCCCATTTAGCCAGCTTCACATTTTTTGCCAGTTCAATAAGTTCCTTTCGGCAGAGGATAACCTTTCCCAAAATATCCGTACCAAAACAATCGTTTCCCAACGCATGCGATTCCCAGAATATCCGATTCCCAAAGAATTATTTTCCCAAAACATGCACTTCCCAGAACATCTATTTCCCTAAATATTATTTTCCCAAAACATGCCTTTCCCAGAACATCCATTTCCCAAATAATTCTTTTCCCAAAACATACCTTTCCCTATATCTCCGTCTGTCTATCTGTTGAGACTCTTTTTCTCAGGAACACGTAGAAGCATTTAGTTGAAATTCACAACAATTACTCAAGTTTCTAGTCACTTGAAGCTGTGACAATATCGAATTGTTTAGTCAACGCAAGGAAAAATACGACCGTTTATGTTACATCAAAACCTAAAGGGGTACTTTCCGTTCACTTAGAATCATGAAATTTGGCACAAAGCAAAAAATCCGACAAACTTAAGCTGAGAATGATATACAACTTACGTATAGAAGGTTGGACAATAAGTTCCCAATGTGCCAAGGTTCATAATTAAAAGTTCCCGTTTTGACGTCTTCCCATATCGTCAACAAAGGGCGTCGTCAACCTTCTACCTCTTTACTCTCTGTGGAGGCTGCTTACGAATCTCGAGAACAGAGAACTCACTGTTAATAATTATGTCATTATTTATTCCTGCTTGTTATTTATAACCATTTAATTGTAAGTTTTGTATTTTTTTAAACACAACCAATTTTTAGAAGAGATCTAAAAATCAATCTACGCGTGTTTCTTCGCCCGCCTCTCCCACAGTGGTCCATTGTAGAGAAGAGGCAAAAAATCACGTTTTATAAGTATATGTAAATCTCGACAGTGATAAAGAAATTTTGATTTGATTTGAAATGTAAGTAAAAAGGTACCTTTGGGTCGGGCATGTCCTGGCGCGGTTTATTTGTTTAGTTTATTTTATTTATTTTGTTTTTTATTAAGTAAAATTTTTGCGTGTGACTAGAAAAAATCTGACAATATTGGAAGTGTTGAAATTGGGTTGTGGTCGAATTGGGAAGTGGTCAAAATATGAACTTGTCATTATGAACCTTGTCTATTGGGAAGTGACCAAAATGTGAACTTGTCATTATGAACCTAGTCTATCGCGAAGTGGTCAAAATGGAAACTAGTCATTATGAACCTTGTCATATTGGGACGTGGACAAAATGGGAACTTGTCATAATGGAAAGTGTTCATGAATGGTCTTAGGTCAGCAGCATCACACGTACGGTCCAGCCATAAAGGTGGAATATTTTCCCCGTCAGCTCTCGATTCCCAATCACTGATCGATCGACGCCGCAAAGTTTAAAAACCTCTCGAGACTCACAATTTAGCCATTCCTTTTCTGCCTCGCTCGACCTCTTTGCAGCCCAACTCTTTTGGGAGTGACTTTTTCACCGTCATGTTTTATTGCGAAGATCGAGTTTTCAGCCGTTTGGAGTTCGGGGACCAATTGGGGGACCCAATAACGGGCATTGTTGAGGTAACTCTCATTGAGCTAATGCGGTCTAGTGGCCGGGGATACGGCTTCGAATCCTGGTGCTTACCATGTGCCGCTGAGGTATTTTGTAACGTTTTGACTGTAATGGAAAACATCGCGAGGAAACCTCCATGCGTCGATGGGCTAGTCCCTTGTCACACAAGTATTGAAAAACCGACTAATATGGGCACCACTATTCCCGTATTAGAAAAGTCGTGACGCTATGCGACTAAGAACCTAAACTTGCCTCTCTGTGTACTCTCTTTCGTAAGAGTTATTAATGTTACTGTAGTATATTATTATATGTAAGGTTTTTTTAGTATTATCACTAGTTATTTAGCATTACTTTTTGTATCTTTTATGTGTTCAATTTATTCCTGGGCATTTTATCTATACTATTTATTGTGCACTTTCATTATAATTTCTCCTATCACGCCTTGGTTTGCTGGAAGAAATCTCTTTTCAGCGATAAGCTCGCTTTTGTACATATGTTTACTTAAAACGTGACTGTTGAAATATTTGTGTGCCATAATTAATTATGAATTATGAATCTCTTGAACAATGGTTTTATTTTATTTTATTTATTTAATAACTTTACTCTTCATTATGACAACGAGCCAGTATTAAGCCATAGATGATGAAAGGCAGCCAGCCCTTCTCCACGCCAGAAAACAATTTCCCAGAACCCCCGGCCAAGGGTCTCAATTGTCATGATATCAATTCACATTTTCACAAACAAAAATTACGCCATTTTATTTCGCCCAGAAATGTTATGACGCGTCCAAGGTTCCTTTGTGGAACTTTGAAAACCCCTGTCACTTGAAAACTGCCTGTCAATTCTCGTTTGTTCCGCGACGGCTAGATAATAAATTCAGGCCGCAGAATTCAGATGTGGTAAACAAATTACATCGCAGAAACATCTTGACCGGCGTAACCTAATTTCCTGTCCAATTTCGGTGAAAGCTCTCTTTCTTGAGAGTAGAAAAGTTGATGTCACGCGTTGTTGTCGGACGGTGTCAGTTAAATAAGTTTGTTACAATAATTAAACCAATTTCCTTTGTTACACGTGTTTTATCTTACGGCCTTTTAATTGTTATGCGGGTTTCGTCACGCACGCGGGATTAACGGCGTTTTCGGTGTCACGCGGGTTTCATCAAGCTCGCGGTATAAAAGGCTTTTCAGTGGCGTGCGGGTTTCAACACGAACGCGGAATTCGCGGCCTTCTCATCATGCACGGGGCACTTACGGCCTTTTCAGTGGCATGCCGGTTTCATCTCGCACGCGGTACTTACGATTTTTTCAGTGGCATGCGGATTCATCACGCACGCGGGACTTACGGCCTTTTCAGTGGCATACGGGTTTCATCACGCACGCGGGACTTACGGGCTTTTCAGTGGCATGCGGGTTTCATCACGCACGCGGGACTTACGGCCTTTTCAGTGGCATGCGGGATTCATCACGCACGCGGGACTTACGGCCTTTTCAGTGGCATGCGGGTTTCATCAGGCACGCGGGACTTACGGCCTTTTCAGTGGTATGCGGGTTTTATCACGCACGCGGGACTTACGGCCTTTTAGTGGCATGCGGGTTTCATCACGCACGCGGGACTTACGGCCTCTTCAGTGGCATGCGGGTTTCATGACGCACGCGGGATTCACGGCCTTTTCAGTGGCATACATGTTTCATCACGTACGCGGAATTTATGGCCTTTTTAGTGACTTGCTGGTTTCACCACGCACGCAGGATTTTCGGCCTTTTCAGTGACGTGCTGTTTTCAGCACGCATGCGGAAGTCACGGCGTTTTCACTGTTATGCGAGCTTCTTATCACGTACGCGGGATTTGTACTTCTCTACAGGTCTCAGTTCTCAACTGATTGTCGTGAAATTTTGTGAGCTGGTTTTTTTTTTTTTTTTTTCGTATCAGTTTATGAGAAATTTTCAAAATGGCGGATATATGGGGTAACAAAGTTATTGATGCGGCTGCTTTCAAACTCCGTGTCTGTAACCAGGTGCATTCATAAGTTTGTATGTGATATTGAAAGAGAATGCAGCCGTGTTATCTGTTTTTATAATAATTCCACTTATTCAGCCGATGAACTTGAAGGGGTTGGGGGAGGGGTTTCTGTGTCGCTCGCGACGTCTACAGCTCACAGAGTTACGCCTAGTTAGATAGTTTGCGTGACAGAGGGCTAGCCCGTCGCCGCAGCCATTGCATATCCAATTTTACCATAACAATCAGCTCGGTACATTTCTTTCAACCGCTTCCGTCGCTAGACGATTAATAATGGCTGCCCTGTCGCGAAGCTGGCGCGGTGATTTACACACAAACTTCCTGTTAATTGTGTTGCATAGTCACGATGATGGTCCTCATAACATTTATACACATACATTGCTTCTGGCCCTACACTAGGATACCCTGTGCCGTGGGAACCAGAACAGCGACGTCACATACGATTAATTACGGGCATTTACTATTTTCGTGCAGTACAATAAATAATTGGTTAAATTACAGAATCTCAAGTGTCACGAGAATACAGGAGAAGTAAGTCAAACAAAAGAAGTGATAGTTTTGACCGCTGTCAAACCGCTGCCACTCAATATAGGAAAACTCGTGCCAATGTTTTTGTTATATCGGACATTTCAACACCAAACACTGTCGTATCGTTGATTATAAAATGCAATCATAATAACCACACTGAAATACAACGAACAATGCACTAAACCAGACATTATCATAATAATCCGGCTTATCACCAATCCGCTGATTACGTAGAGTGCCTGCGACATGCAAACTAGATTCGCGGTTCATTCTGTTGATAAGATAACTGTCAATTAAGTTCCACTTAGAGGACACTCAAAGTTTGTAGATAATAAGCAAAGAGTTTCGTTATTTTGAAATTGCCATTTGAGCAGTTTAAAAAGCATGTTAAAGCGACTTTGGCGAAAAAGGGATATTACAATGTTCAAGATTACTTAAATGATGGCACTGTATGCGGTTAATCTGGCTCAACACAGACCTTGTTGTTAATAATTTTGTAATTATTTATTATTGCTTAGTAATCATATATTTTTTTTTAATATTTGTATTAGTTACGCACAACCAATTTTTAAAAGAGATCTAAAAATCAATCTGTGGGAGTTTCTACGCCCTTCTTCTCCCACAGTGGTCCAATGTAGAGAAGAGGCAAAAAATGACGTTTGCTAAGTATATGTAAATAGGTGAAGGTCCTAACTAAAACAAGTTTTACTTTATTGGGCGCGCCCATTTTTCCGGAAGGTGTACCGGGGGTTTTAGGGGATAAGTTAAAGTCCTTGGCTGGGGCAAAACAACACCGGAGCTTTCCGCTCATGTGGCTCTAACAGATCTACGGAGTTGTCTGTCCCTGCCAAGGCTAACATACACTTTGCGAACCACTCTGGTTTGGCTGTGTAGGAGGGAGGCAGATTCATATGATAACGAGTTAATGAGCCTGTTGGAGTTGATTTTAAATGTGAAAATGTCTCCCTCCCAATGGGATCAAGCGGCCCTTCCGTTTGGTGGTCTCGGCGTTTGTCGCCTACAGGACACGGAGCTCCCAGCTTTCTTGGCCTCTTTGCATGGGGTGCTTGAACTAGTCACTCGCATTTTAAAGTTTAACGGTGACGGCTTTGGCATTCCTTTTGCGGACGAGGCTCTTCAGCGGTGGCGGGCCCGTTGTCCGGGGGGAGATGTTCCGGAGAAGCCCGGCGTGCAGCGCCCCTGGGATGAGGAGCTGTGCAAGGTGTCCCTTGACGGGCTGTTAGCGCAGAGCTCGGGAGCGGAACTTGCTCGTCTGCGAGCAGTCTCTCAGCCGGAATCAGGTGCATGGCTGCATGCGTTGCCGTCTCCGCATTTAGGAACCCTTCTGGACGACATCTCCCTGCGTGTAGCCGTGGCGCTTCGTCTGGGTTGCGATATCTGCGAACCGCACCACTGTGTTTACGGTGCGTCGGTAGATTCGCGGGGACGTCATGGGCTACACTGTGCTTGAAGTACAGGGAGACTCTCTCGCCACCACTTGATCAACGACATCGTCCGGAGGGCTCTCGTCTCTGCTGACATTCCATCAGTTCTCGAACCACCGGGTTTGAGTCGCAGCGACGGTCTCATCTTGATACCGTGGGAGAGAGGTCGTTGCCTTTTGTGGGATGCTACTTGTGTATGCACGTTCGCGGCATCCCACATTGGCTCCACCATGGTGACACCTGGGGCTGCAGCGGAGTCGGCGGCGCGGCAGAAAGGCCTAAAATACGCACAGCTGATGGGGAGCTACCTGTTTGTTCCCTTGGCCGTCGAGACCACGGGTATTTGCGGTGCTCAGGGCAGGATGTTTGTCAAGGACATTGGGCGACGCTTCAGGGACCGAGGTTTTGACAATCGTTCCGGAGCGTTCCTGATCCAAAGGATCTCACTCGCCGTGCAGCGCGGTAATGCTGCCAGTGTGATGGGTACCTTTGGGTCGGGCATGTCCTGGGGCGGTTCATTTGTTTAGTATTTTGTTTTTTATTATGTTCAGTTTTTGTGTGTGTGTGTAGTTTTTAATTATTTGGTAATTTTAATTTGTAAATATCTACAGTAATAAAGTACTTTGACTTTGACTTTGACTTTGCATAGAACCTCAGATAAATGAAATTCTTTGTTGCTGTTGACAATGTTAATCAAGTTACAAACCTGAGATGAATGAAACTCTTTCTGTTTTAAATATACAGTGCCCTCTGCCAAAGAGTTTTTTGGTAACATTTCCCATTATCGCTGGTGCCCGCGACTTCGTTGGTGTGATCTTCAAGTATTTGGTCCATAAAGTAATGAAAAGTATCAAACAAGATAGGTATTGTTTGTTTGGTAATTTTCATTGCTGTCTTTAACACCCTTTCCAAAATGAGGTGACAAACCCGCCCACGTCCAGCCAGTTACTGAATAGCTCTTTTTATCATTTTTAGGGTTCCGTCCCCAACAAAAAGGGTTACCCATATTATAGGTTCACTTTTTTGTCCAAAAATACTCAACCCTTTATTCCATGAAAAATATCCTTAGCCTCTGAGTTACTACGTAACAATCCAATACGAAATCCGTTTATCCAGTTATGGGTAATTAAGTAACAAACTTTTTGGATTTTCATGATTCTGGGCTGGGTGGCACGTCTTTTGTCCAAAGATGTGACCACCAGGGAGGATATGACAAATATGACTAGGTATCTGCCCCTGTGTCATGAAATAAAAGGGTTATATTCTAAATTTACAATTAAATCTTTTCGTTATGTTTTAATATATCGAACAAAACCAGTTACTTTACAGAACCGCTGATTGTAAATAGTGACTGCGACATACAAACTCGATTTTCCATTCATTATGCTGGAGTGTATTGTTGATGATATTCTTGATTAATTCATGAAAGGAGCTTTTGATTGATAGCATTTTGTGAAAAAGCTCCTTTACCGCCAATAGCAATACAAGTTAAATATTCCCTTTGTCCACATAAATGAGGATTTTGAACGAAATTTTTAGGTTATTTTATGATGAAATTACTTCTTTTCGGGGTTCCGTACCCGAAGGATGCCAAACGGGACCCTATTACTAAGCCTCCGCTGTCCGTCCGTCTGTCCGTCTGTCATCGGGCTCTATCGGATCAACCGAAATAGGTAGAGAGCTGAGATTTTCACAGAGGGTGTATTTCTATTGTCGCTATAACAACAAATAATGAAACGCACCGGTTTTTAAGTATTAAAATAATTCAAGAAATTCTTGGTATGGCCATTTGCTTAGCCATTTTGTTTAATTTGGTTATCGGTGAAAACTGGACTCTCCTGATCTTATCGGAAAAGATCTTTAATTTCAGGTTTTGAGTTTTGTGCTTAGTTATTTGTCATTATAAGATTAATAATTGCTAATTCTTATTACAATAAATTATTTTAAGTTTTTTTTTCAATTTTTGATAAGTTACTCAATTTCTTTCCACCTCCGGTTTCAATGAGCAAAGAGTTGCATTAACCTGAGTAAATAGTTCAATACCTAAATACTACATATACTAAACGATTTTTTCAATGTTACATTGTTAGTCATATCTAGTAGTTAATATTTTATTATAAAAAATTAAAAAGGTACACTCGTACAAAATAATGTCTTTTACGTTTTTCCGCGTACAATGGTATGGAACCCTTCGTGTGCGGGTCCGATGTCCTGCTCGCACTTGACCGGTTTTATTTGCATACGACGATACGTTACCCAAAGTAAACGAGGTCTATACCTCGCGCCACGAGTTATGAGCGGTGACGTTGAATGAAATTATTTCACAAAATGTCCACCGCTATAAAACAATCTTCCCACAACATTTTTATATTTGATTCTTCACTCGCTTGGCAGGTCGAGGTAATTCCTAAATATAAAACTTAAGTACAGAAATACAATTCCCAATGCACATTCGATCCTTCCTCCTTCCTGGATCGACGATCTCCAGCAGTCACTTTTCAATACCTGTACATATGCGCAGTAATTCCCGCCAACGTCGACTAGCTCTTAATTCGTGGCGCGAGGTATAAATGGCTCAGCTGTGCCACTGTGAACTATTATTTTGTTTTCCAAGCGGTTATTTGTGATTTTGACGAAGCAGTTTCGTGCGAAATCACATAAAATGATTTAAAAATCCCGTTTTTTTGCCAGGCTTTGAAATCGCACAGCCGTGCTATTCTGTCAGGCGACGTGCGAGAAACTTATCAAGGACTTGTTGCCCTCTGGTGTGAGCGACCCCTAATGCCGTGGTAATAGAGTGAAAAACCAATGAAAATAGTGAATTGATTATTAATGATTTGAAAACTTAAGTATTGGAAAATTTGGGAATAATTGAGCCTTTGCCAGACCGTATGTGAAAAGGCGTCACACCATTTTTTTCTGTTTTTGTGTTTCCGCTTTGTTATTTACTCAAGATTTTTATTAGCCTGTACAAGAAGACATATTATATCTCCACATTATGTAAAGACATATTTCCCTGTTAGCGCTTTTCCTTCGAAAGGAAGGTTGCCTTTCATACAATAACAGAATTCCGTCAAATAAAGTTTTGACGTTTCTGAGAAATAACAACCGTTGTTGTGCGAACTTCGAAAATTATTCTTAGCGAACTTCGCATTGTTATGGGAATGTATGATTTATGCCATCCCAAGCGGGAACTGTCGATATATCATGTTCTACAGAAGGAATGCGAAGGTTTTTAATGTAGCTTTTGTTAGGGTTCCGCACATGAAGGGTGCCAAACGAGACCCTATTGCTAAACCTACGCTGTCCGCCCTTTTGTTTGTCTATCTGTATATGATATGTATGTGTTGATGATGCCCTCTGTGTCCCGGGTTCAATCCCCGGCTGGGGATACAGACAAAAACCCAGGTCTTGTGTGACGTCGCTGTTTGTGGTTCCCACGACACAGGGTATCCTAGTGTTGGGCCAGAATCAATGTATATATATATATATATAAATAATAATAATAATTCCTTGGACACTATTAACACACATTGATCTAGCCCCAAACTAGGATTCCCTGTATCTTGAGTACTAGACAAGGATACACATACTTATATAGATAAATATTATACTTAGATAGATAAACAACCATGACTAGGGTACAAACATCCGTTCCCATCAAACAAATATTTGCCCCCACCGGGACTCGAACCCGGGAGGCTGAGTTTAATATGTTTAATAGGTAGAGAGCTGGGGTTTTCACCGATTCTCTATTTATTGCCGCTGCAGTAACAAATAAACTAAACGCAATTTCAAAAATGTGGTCCGTAATCTCTAAAAACCGAGGGTAGTTGGCACGGTATGCGATTATGAACCTTATATCATAAAATAAAATTCAAAACCTGTAACGGAAAAATAGCGTTTTCTAACATCGGTGGTATTCAAGCGAGGTTATAGACGAGACGTGTTTTTTTCTTGTTTTAGTGTGTGAGTTTGACTCGCATTTAACTATTTTTTGTTTGGTTTTATGTTGAAAAATTTTCTAGATTTATTTTAGTATCGATGTCATGATGTACATACCGCGCCAAATATCTTTGTCTATGAATGAAATTTAACCACTCTCTCTCTCACCCCACCTTTCCCTTTTTTGACATCTCACATTTCTTATAAGCAATTTTTTTTTGAGAGACAAGATACGTGGCGCGGACTGTATTCGCAGTTGGAACGGGTACCCGAGTGTTGAAAATAAATCTGTTTTCAAAGTACCTGCACGTTTATTATTTTTTTATTAATATACTCACGGTGGAATTCCCCGTAAGGGGAAGCCAGATGAAGACGAACTAGAATCGGTACCTGAAATAAAAAAAAATACATTAAACAAAAAGAACACGTAATTTTATTTAATTTTATTTTACATTTAAGGAGAGGTAACTGCTATTGTGATTAAATACAGGTACACAAAAATAACACAGGAGCTAATGGAAAACTCGGCAAAATAATAGTTTTACATACAAAATCTTAGCATAGAAACACACTGCTCAACTTACGGAGGAAACTCAATAACACACTTCCATACTTAGAATACCTTATGTGCAGTGAACGATGGTATTATTATTTGCGAACCAAGGAAAATTATGTGTTCGTAGTATATAATGTCACCGTAACATTGTCAAAACTGTAGTTGGTCAACAGTTGGTAAACTGATTACTGGTACAGATTACTATATGACACGTTTGTTGATAAACTAACGGTTAAAATCATGAAATAGTAAACTTGTTTAAACTTGAATTGCAAACGAAATACCAGGGCAAATACTGCGGTAGCTTAGGTGAAGACTAGAGAGGGCGAGTGCAGCTAACCCCCGAACAGTCTTCGTGTCTAAGAAAAGTAAATTCTAAACCCTGTCGGTCTGGTTTACTATCTGTCGATAGTTGATCAACTAACGCGTTACTTTATCAACTAACGGTTTTGACTATCTTACGGTGACATCAACATGATACATATTTTTTTTATTGAACAGTACTAAAACTTTCGCCAGTAATAAATTAACCATCATCATCACACTCAGCCCATATCCACCCACCGCGGGGCACAGGCCTATTATTTTTAGCACCAATCTCATGAGCCAACAGCATCCAGTAACATCCCGTCGAATTGACGAAATGTAATACCACAATGAAATGTAAAATACGCAACTAATATATTGTACTAAATGAAAAATATTTTATTTTATGTACATTTAGGAATTCCATCAGGAATCCAGTCAGACTCGTAATGAAATTCAGTTTTATTTCAATTTCAACTAATTTGTTTAATTATTTAATAACAAAATTTAGTACAAACCGCGTTTCTGAAATCATATGGGATTGCTCATACGTAATGGGAGAGTAATAATAAAATAGATCATCGGCTCGCACACGAAGAGTTGCGTAACATCATAAAAGACATTATTTAGTTTCAAAATTAGACATAAAACACAAAAACTGGCAATTGTTACTCGTATCGCACACCAAGGGTTCCGTATCCTCGTACAAGAAAAACCGCAAAACAAAATGGCCGTTGTATGGGGACTCCATTTAATTTTTTAAAACGCGTGTGGTTATTTTTTTCTTTTATTAATTTCGGGTTTTGTCACTAGGGATCTACATCATAAAGGCGGCATCTAGTAGATAGTTTTTTAGGGTTCCGTACCCGAAGGGTTCCAAACGGGACCCTATTACTAAGACTCCGCTGTCCGTCCGTCCGTCCGTCCGTCCGTCTGTCACCAGGCTGTATCTCAAGAACCTAGCTAGCTAGAGAGTTGAAATTTTCACAGATTATGTATTTATGTTGCCGCTATAACAACAAATACTAAAAAACAGGATAAAAGAAATATTTAAGGGGGCTCCCATACAACAACTCTTTCAATACAACATACTAACTTATGGATGCACCTGGTTACGTACATGGAGTGTACAAGTAACCGCACCAATAACTTTGTAGACAATATTTTGCTGTGTAAAATCCAAACTATTCACTCCACACCATCGCTTCCATTGAACGGTGGTACGGAACCCTTCGTGCGCGATTTAGACTCGCACTTGACCGGTTTTATTTTTATTTTTTATTTAGCCATTAAAGTGTCCCACTGCTGGGCAAAGGCCTCCCCCTCTTTCGTCCACACTTCCCTGGTCTGTGCCACCTCCGGCCACCCCGGCAAAAACTTGTCGAGGTCGTCCCGCCATCTCCGTTTAGGCCTGCCTCTACGCCGGCATCCGTCCTGTGGCACCCAGTCAGTGGCGATTTTCGCCCATCTATCTGGGTGCATGCGACTTACGTGGCCGGCCCAGTTCCACTTCAGCTTAGCGGTCTGTGCACCCACATCAGCGATGCCAGAGCGCAGTGTGGTGTTCCTTATGCGGTCCGTCCTACGAACACTTAGGATGCTGCGCTCCATTGCTCGCTGGCAAACCTTGAGTTTGGACTTCTGAAGTTCGGTCAAAGACCATGACTGAGCGCCGTAGGTTAGGATAGGCAGGATACACATGTCGATGAGCTTGCGCTTGAGGGTCAGCGGAAGGTTACCCTTCATAGTATATATATAGTAGATAGAATAGAATACATAAATAAATAAAATATCGACCATGATTGTCCCCACCGAGGGACACTGGCTTCTACGAGTAAGATTAAGCCATACTCCACCACGCTGGCTCAGTGCGGGTTGATGGAGGGGTTTTTACGACCACTACCACACGTAGCGATAGCAGCCGGGACGTACAGCTTAACGTGTCATACGAAACACTGAACGACTGATAGTGTATCAGTATCAGAAGTGGATGCCCACTTTAAAACTCATTTCCCTTGCAGTTACCATGTGGCGGTAAACCCTTCCTTACTTTTTGTCAAATTTCAACGACCATTCAAAAACCATTTGTTTTATGGCTTTTAAGTGTTGGGCTCCAAGGGAAAATAACCCTTAGTGTTAGCGGTCTTCCACAATAGCTGATGATGGTACTTAAGATAAACACAAGATTAGCCCAATATCACACAAAACCACTGAAACTGAGCGTTGGAAAAAAAAATATAAAATTATTTCCAATAAATTCATAGGTCTCAAAAAATTATTTGTTCTTCGCAAAGAGATAATCTAGTTTAAATACTAAGTCGTTACGCAATTGGATTAATTTGGCTCGATCGTAAAAAAATCCTGAACATAGTCTTTATTTAAAAGGAGATTCAATAATTTTAATATAAAGTTACTGATTTTACTCGCAATTTTGATACCTAAATTTTCCTCTTTTCGAGCTCCGTATTAATCCTTTAATTTTATCAATTAGCTTATTTCCGTTTTTCAGTAGATTCGAAAAATCACCTAATTTTTAAAGTATCCGGGCGGCCCGATGCTATTCCGCGCCGCCCGCTACCCCGCCAGTTCCGCTACCCCGCCAGGAGACGACGGGCGAATGCGGCGCCCCTCACCTCAACAGCCAGAACTGGGCCTTAATTATCTCATGGTCAGGTTTCGAACTTGCATCACTTGTATGAAAAACATGCGGCAAGGAATAAATGCTCTGTCAAAAATTGCAAATGTCTACCTAATAAGGTACATAGAAAGACCGCTGACAGACGGAAGGACGGACAGCGGAGGCTTGGCTCCTGTTCGGCGCCCGTCGAGTACGGAACCTTAAAAACTAGCCTATTTCGATGTAATCTAGACTCTTAGCTTTTATGATAGCGTTCATAATTGAATGTTGGCGTGTTTTGAGACCATTAATAATATTCTGTGTGGATTGGCCTATGGTAGGAATATTGCTATGGTTATGGTAGTATGAAAACTGTGCGTTCTGAACCTTATGCCTGGTTTAGATAAGGTTCCACATAAGAACTTTAGGGCTGTAGAAGCAAAATAACATTGTGTGATTTATTTAATTTAACTGTCTTTTTATGTGTTAATGAATGGTAAAGTACCTACTACTTATCTATGAAATTATCGTAAAATATTCCTTATGTTTTTTAATCATTAAGTTTAAGTGGACTTTAATAAAAAAAAATAGTTCCCCATAAATAAGTCATCTAAATAAAAGCCCATATGAATTTTACCCCACCTTAGTTTTCTTATTTTAACTCAATTCCGCAATATGGAGATGAAATACAAGTACCATCTTTAGTTTTCAAACTTGCAATACAGATTTCGTATCATAACCCTACTATAAATCAGTGATGCGCTGAAACGTAGTAGTGTTCCCTTTAACTTTACACTCTTACACTCACACATTTTACACTCATGCTGGAATAAGTCCAACGAAAATTTGCTAGACTTCTATAAAAAATGAAATATGGGTATTATCCCTACTTATTCCCGTCTTTATTTGTGGCAGGGATGGTGGGGGTAGACACCCTAGAGCTGAGGCGGAAGTTGTCTCTGTTAGTCCACTTCTATCTGCTTCTCCATAATAAGGTAGACAACCCGGTCGTACAACAAAGTGTTGTCCTTAGCGCGCCGGCTCGGTACACGATGTTACGGTCGCGGCCGCTCTTCGCTGCGGGTGTGTACGAACACACCCGCAGCGTACACACCGCTCTGTTCGTACAGAGCACGCGCGTCACGCGCCCACTTTTCAGGCACTGACCCTACTCAATGCCTGTATTGCTCAGCACTCAGAATTGGATATTTTTGGTATGCCTCTCTGGATATTTTTCAAAACTGTTTACTTGTTTTTAAACAATCGTGTGTCATCTCTGTGAATCTTGTAATCATCTTTCATCATTTTATACCTATCTATTGTGTTTGTCTATATCATTTACTATAATTTGTCATTATGTTTTTACTGTTTGTGTGTTTTGTGCCATTATTGACGCTCACATGTTTTGGTCTTAAAGGCTGTAAGTGTGACCCGTAATATCATTAAATCTTTTAAATCTTTTAAATCTTTTAAATCTTTTAAATCATTTAAATCTTTTAAATCTTTTAAATCTTTTAAATCTTTTAAATCTTTTAAATCTTTTAAATCATTTAAATATTTTAAATCTTTTAAATCTTTTAAATCTTTTAAATATTTTAAATCTTTTAAATCTTTTTCTTTTAAATCTTTTAACCACTTTAAGGTTTATTTACGAATACCTATTATGAGCCAGCATTAGTGGATCCAGAGAGAGTAGTGGGCAGTTGGGGATGTTCAAGCCCCTTCTCCCTTCCCCCGAAGTATCTATAATATCTTCCGTGACCAACAATAGCAAACTTGAATTTATTGTACGAGCAATAAAGGTAGAATAATGCTACCTATAACTAAACGTTCAATTGTCATCAATTTCGTAATTTCTTTATTGTACTACACAAAACAGATATACAGATAACTTATAATAGAAAAAAAACATGTACAAAGGCAAGCTTATATCAAAAAAAAAAAATCTAGCAAACCATGGTGGGTTTGCTAAAAATAGACTGCACACACAATTACTTAAACAACGTAACAATATGTATACATATTAACCGTATAATACACTTATACATACCAAAATATATGTATATATATTTATCTAACTGGAAAGGAATAGATAGTGTTTTTTAGCCCATTTTTGAATATATTTAGAGATCGACTGTCCCTGATAGTGCAAGGAAGCTCATTCCACAGTCGTACGGGTCGGCTTCTGAACCCGTGCTCGTAGGCTGCAGTGGAGCGATCTGGAGCTTTGAGCGTAGACGCCATATGAGCCGCCCCCCCTCAAAAGAGAATCCTGGATCCGCCCCTGCGAGCCAGCGCATGATGTTGCGGTGTCGTGCATGATCGCGTCATTAGTTAAAATGCCTGTTTACGTGTTACAAATTATGCTTTGTTACAGCCAAAGTTTGTTTTGAGGGCAGTTTAAAAGCTGCCCGGTTCTGTTCGCGGTGGCGATGATTTAATTTTAGTCGGAACATATTTGCTTTGCATGGAAATTAAATTTGCTTTGAGTAATCGGGGGTGTGTGTACGGCGGGAGTTTACATTTTGTAATGTGACCGTAACAGATGAGTTGCATACTCATCTGTACCAAATGCGAGTTGCATACTCGCATTTGGTTATGATAAAAAGAGATTTTAAAGGCTAGTTGTTTAGGTAAGCTGCCTACTAAATCTTAGTATTAATATGGAACACATCGGGCTGTTCCATCTGTCGCAAATGTCACAATATGTGACGTTTGCATTCAAAATGTATCGTTAGAATTGGTGCTAGTCTGCGTCAATTCAAATTAGGACACCTTTGTCTGCTGTCGCGAAAACATCCCTTTTGGTTTGGGTTTCCAACAGTGACAGTTTGATACTTAGTAAAATTGGTTACTAGGGGGTAGATGGGGTTTACCTTGAACCATTTATTCAGTTTTTAATATTAGGAGTTAAGTATTTAATTAATTATGAATGAATTAAACTTACGAATATTATCTGGAGAAACGAAACGTTTTTCGTAAAATTTTGACTAAGATGAATGTCAATTAGATTTAGAATGTGTGGAACGGAACGTAACGTCGCTGTTTGAACGTAAAACAACGTTGCTGCAAACATTCCGTTTTTCTTCGAGTTGCGTGAATGTTTTCTTTTGCTTGTTTTGAGCTATTTCGACGACTTTTGCTGTGTTTTTGGACTGAAGGGCAAAGACTGGAGGGCAAAATACTGCGGCAGCTTAGGTGAAGTGTAAAGTAAAGTACCCTATATCCTTCGTATTAGGTTGAACATGTAAGAACAACAAAAATACTTAAAACATCATAAGTGTTTGATGATCATTTTTTGCTGTGAAAATCAGTATTTTTGATGTGCAATGAAATACTTGCCTTTTTTATGAGCCCTAGTAGCCGGAGCTTAGACGATTTCGAACATCAATACTACAAACAATGACTTTTTCTAAAAATCCTATAGTAAAAAATTACCTTAAAAATGGATTTTTGAAAATTCATAACAAAAAACCATACATTTCCTAGACTGGATATTTCACAGGAGGGGTTACCTACCCTCCCCCCCCCGCCCCCGCCCCCTCCCAACCTCGTACGAAACTGTCACTGTTGGAAACCTTACCCTCCCTTTTCGTTCGTCGTGTCGCGCAGTAGATAAGATTCTCACAGTCGTTATTATAGTATACAAGTGTTTGGCGTTCAACTGTTACCGAGATGTTCGGTTAGCCGAACCAGCGAGAAGCAGTGGGACTTCAAGCCGCCGAGCCCAGATCCAGGGTGCGATCGTGAAGAGGCAAAGCAGAGCTGATGTAGCTCTCCAAGCGTGAGTAGCCTGACTCAGGAACGGAGGTGAGTGAAGCTCTCATCTCTCCTTGTTGGGCCTAGAAGTCTATACTGCCACACATCAAACTCACCTTCACAAACCCTTTTCGTTGTCGTCATACAGTCCACTATATAGCTCACCCCGAGCGTACACTAGTATTTAATCGCACAGCAAAAATACTGATTTCCACAGCAAAAAGGATCAGCAAAAATACTATTTATGTTTTGAGTATTGCCTTGATATTTTCTGTAAAAATCAGTAAATTTGCTGTGCAAATCAGTATTATTGATGTGCGTTTAATATTTCCCGATTTTAAATAAGGCACGATAGTTTTGCGGCTCCACGATTTACCAGGGCGACCTCTGTATGCCTGGCGTCTTCCAAAGAAGATATTTTACCGCTAAAGGTTTAACATTTTTTGACGATGACATAAGGTTCAAAATCACTATATATAAACAGGTACACGTCTCCAGAAGTAATAATAATATAAATAATAAAAATAGTAGTTTATGTGACTGCTACATAATGGAGGGCATTAACACTCGAGATTTGTGTATGTACGCGCGTGTGTGTGAGTGTTAGTGAGTGAGTGTGCGTGCGTGCGTGAGTGTGTGTGATGCGAGTGACATTATTCGCAAAGTTAAACATAGCATCACGCATTGGCTCAGACAGGGTTAAAGGGTTATAGTTGCAATGCTTTTGCGTAAAAAGGGCTGGCTCATCGCCGCAGCTATGAAGATGGAAGGTCTCCTCACGATGTTTTCCAGCATCGTTTGTACGCATTCAGCTAACAAAAGAAATATATTAACTCCTATTTATTTCTTTTGTAAAATTGTTACTTTGCGGCACTAACAGTTACGATGTTATAATATTGTCATTAGATTACATAATTTTATATTTGGCATAAAAAGTATGATGTTTTTTTTTATAATGACATCCCCGTAGAGTTTCTTGGTGCTATCTTCTCTGACGGGCATATTTCCGAAGCTCTGGTAGAGTTAATGGACTTTCCTTTAAATGTGCATTATTTTGCCTACTTACACTAAATTATTTGAGTGTGAGTTTAAGTTTGAGTTCGTCACGTCATTTTCCAAAAGAGGTGGCAGAGACACGTTGAGCCATGGCCGTAATTCGATACTCCATGGAAAACGAAGGCAGGAAGTAGAATATTTTCAGCAAATCGAAGATTCGCTGGCTGAATACGTGCGAACGTACTTAGGTTTCCCCAGCAATATCACCTTGCCTTACGTTTCCTATCGAGCCCAGGATATTAGGGCCTTGACAGCTTCTATCCTCCCTGATAAATCACCCAACCAACCAGCGCCACTCCCACCCGAATACGAACCCTAATGCCTGTTAGCTGAGTTAAATCTTCAACGACTTAAAAACGGAAGAGCAAAGCATGTTTAGCGCCAAAGAAAAATACACTTTATTTTTTAAGAAAAAGAAGTCCTAATTTCAAATTTAGCTCGAGTATATAATGGTTGGTAATTTTCAAGAGGTGTCAGAGGAAATTGTGGCGTGTACATTGTGGTGGAGAGATTAAATTTCCTTGGCGTTATGTAAGGCGACTATTAGAAAGAGAACGGTGGTTGGCAGAAGATAATTTATATTAGGGAGGACATTCCGAATTTAGCAGGCTTCGAATTTCTTACATTTTCGGATAAAGACTCGGTAGAGATTTTTGCTGTCGCTGTTAGAATATTGCTAAGTTTGCAAAGTTGTTGACCTAGTGGTCGATTGCCGGGTTTGGAGACAGATAGTAATATGGTGCAATAAAATTAAAAGATTTCGCATATTTTGAGTGAAATACGTGAAACGTAATAAAATGTTATTTACAATTTGAGTAATGTGGGAAGTGGTTGTATTAGGAAGTGGTAAATGAGGGAAGTGGTAAAATTGGGAAGTGGTTAAATTGGAAAGTGTTAAAATTTCAAAGTATTAAAATTTTAAGTGGTGAAATTGGTGAGTGGTAAAATTGGGAAGTGGTAAAATGGAGAAGAGGTCAAAAAGGGAACTTATCATTATTGGAAGTAGTCAAAAAGGGCTTTGACACCTTAACCAATGTAAAAAAATCTTTGTCGACATATCTAACCTAAAACTTTTGCTACGACTTACATTTTTCAATTTTTTCTTTTAGTATTACATATAAAACCCACAGATCTAAACACACCTCATTTCGCCCAACATTGCGATTTAAACTACTTACAAATACTTTCACTACAAAAAAGCATTTACACCAATTATATGACCATTTAACAAAACTCAGCGGGGAACATCAAAATAACGTTACAATCATGTAACGTTTATTTAATTTGAGACTCGAAAGCCAGAAAGCAATTACCACAGAAACTACACGAACGCAAACGAAGTACAGTAACAGAACAAATAATATCGCTGTAACAGAAGTCACAAAGGCTTTTCAAAATAAACACTCTTTGACACTCGCGTTCTAAATTAAATGTGGAAAAATGTACATGTTCTGCCGAACAAGTGGAATTACCCGACGACCCGAAATTCGGGTAACGGGTAATATTAGAATACCCTCTACAGTAGTTATTATTTTATAAAAATAAATATAAATATTATTCCACGTCCATACAAGGTGTTCATGCGTGAGTGGACGGTAGGTAAATAAAAATTTAATGCAAGTCCATACTAGCTGTTCATACGCGAGTGGACAAGTTAAAATACTTTTTAACAGGGCAGATTATATTAAAAATAAATTCGTAACAAAGAACGTTAATTGGACAGAGAAAAATTTAACGAACTCTCACGTTTACGGTGCTGCACGCGTACATTTTTTTATTTATTCATCGGTTCTGCGCTATACCTTAGGCACGCCATAAATGCACTCAGCTGTCATACCTATCGACCGCAGAAGCGCGGGACCAGTAATAATTAAGTTTATTGGAATTCGTTACATACCCATTACAAATGTTTAATCTTGTAACCATATTACGAGTAGTACGAAATGTTAGCTCAAAAATATGTCGACATTGGTGATATGACACTTGGCATAACAAATGCTGGTGAAGTCACTAACTCACTAACCGAAATCTACAAAAAAACATTTGAAGCCGATGCCCGAAAAACCGGGTACTCGAGTAAACCCTATAATATAAGTTAATAAATATTACAATGTATATGATATTACAGAAAGCTGAGGTAAATTTTTTAGGAGTTGTGAGCGACATAATTCTGAGCGAATTTCGCTATGAAACCAATATGAACAGAGCTACTTTATTTTTGAATTTCCACATTTTGGGCTGACGGCGGTAGCTTGAGATTTGTGTGGAGAAGTGAATACTTTAGTTATAATAATAATAATTCCTGGGACACTATTTACACATATTGATCTAGCCCCAAACTAGGATACCAGTCAACGATACACATACTTATATAGATAAATATTATATTGAGATAGATAAACAACCATGACTAGGATACAAACATCCGTTCTCATCAAACAAATATTTGCCCCACCGGGACTCGACCCCGGGACCCTTGGCTTCCTAGGCAGGGTCACTGCCAACTCGGCCATTCGGGTCGTCTGCTCTGATAAAATCGGTTCCTTAGTTGATGATGACGATGAGATAAACCCAACAACCTCTCAACCCCTCAGTTACCACCGGCGTTAGCTAACGCCACTTTTCCGATAAAGGTTTTAAATTATCTACCTCTCACTTCTACCCCCAACTACCCTCAATTTTGAGTAGTTAAAATATGACTTCATTTTTCTGTCACAAACTGCATTGAAGACGACTTTGCATATAATTCCGACCCGTTCGACTCGCCAGAGCTTAAGCTAGGTCATATGCAAAACTAACAAAAATATGCATTACATATGGTAAAATCGGCCGCAGAGTTTGACAAATGGGAGACGTACAGCCCACCGAACGTAAGGAATGGCACTGCTACGTAACTGAAGTAAAATGCAGTATATAAACTAAAAACTAATACAGTGAATTGAATTCGGGAAATATTAAACGGCTTATGTTTAAACGATTACCAAAAACGCACCTATTTTACTACCAATAAATTCGAAATGACTGCCAGGATGGATAAATTTCCACCAAATTGTGTTTAAGTAAATGAAATTTATTTTTATGTTTTGTGTACTTAAGTTTATGTTTTAAGTATTTTTATTGTTCTTACATGTTTAACCTAACACGAAGGATAAAGGGGGCTTCGCTTCGCTCACCCACTTCAACGAGCTGTCTTTTCATTGGTCGATTTCTCAACTTGAAACTAATTCTGATGAAAATTCCTAGATGTCAAAATAATAATAAAAAACTACTGAATTTTATTGATTGATTGATAATTTAACTGGTGAATTCACCAGTTAAAAACTTAAACCGACTTCAAGTTCACGGCCTATTTCTTCCTCACCATGTGCATGAAAAGTCCTCATCAAAACATTTGCTGCACGGAACCGCAAACCAAAACGTCATCTATGTATTTTTTTTCTATATGTTGATTTTTCAAAAAGTTAATCAACTTAATCACTTAAGTACTTAATAAATTTTGATAAAATTTGTATGAAGTATGACCTACCAATCAAAAGAAGAATTATGAAAATCGGTTTATAATTGACGGAGAAATCGCTTAACAAACAGACGAAATGAGAACCTTCTTTTTTGAACTCGGTTGAAGATAATAACACAATACTTAAACTAGCTGATACTTAAGACATACTTAAGACATGGTGGCAAAAACGAGAAATGAATATCCCAGTGTGAAATGTCTATCGTATGTCGTTGACGCTAGTGGCGGCACGGTGACTGGATCTCATATGATTAATGAAGCTGTCCAGCTGAATTATTATACGTCGCGCCACACGTTATGATTGGTGACTTTGATTGCGCGGTAGTCACTTTTCAATAACTGTACATATGCGCAGTAATTCCCGCCAACGTCGCCCAGCGCTCTTAATTCGTGGCGCGAGGTATAGACTCCACAAATTTTCCAATGCCTTCATCGGCCAATGTACGCGTTTACAATAAAGTCCCCGATACTATTCAAAGCTTACCGACACATACATTGAAAACGATTATTAAAAGTAAATTATATGTGAAGGGATATACTCAGTGTCAAATTACCTAGAAGACGTAACTCCTTCGGGATAAACTGCTTGCTTGTTTTTCCAATGGCTATCTTAAAAATAAACATAATTGAAATCAATGTACTATTAGTTTTTTTTTTTTCTTTATTGTACTACACAAAATAGTGATACAGATAACTTATAACAGAAAAAACATGTACAAAGTCTAGTTTATCTAATGCTAAGAATAGACTGCATACACAATTACTTAAATACAGTGTAACAATATGAATACACCTTATAATAAACTATACAATATATATATATATATATATATATATATTGGTATGTATATACTGTAAAGGGAGAGATAGTGCTTCTTTAGCCGGTTTTTAAATATATTTAGAGATCGACTGTCCCTGATAGTGCAGGGAAGCTCATTCCACAGTTTACCTTTAGTTTACATTCCACATTAGTTATAAGTATTTCCTTTGAAAAAGAGCTACCTCAGAGTTTCTTGTGCGTTCTTCTCTGAGAGGTATATGCTTAAGGAATATACAACTAGTGTTAAATGAATGGCGTGCTCAAAGAGATATGTAATTATCCAACGGTAAATATTAAATAACCGCACATCAAATATCAGGGTGAAGTGGTGGGTAAGGGTAGGTGAAGGGTAAAGGGGGTGAGCAAAGTGAACCTTTTATGTTAGGTTCATCGTGTAAGAGTAAAAGAAACATAAAATTTGAGTACACAAACAATATTTAAAACATAAAAAGTGTTTTTTTTTTCACTTTTTTGCTGTGCAAATAAGACATATTTGATGTCCGATTAAATACTACCCTTATCCAACAGAAAAATGAATATTTTGATTTGATTTGATTGTGGAACTGTTAGGGTATAAGTCCGAACTCGGCGGCACTGATTCGCAGCACTCTAGACCCCGTACAATAATGAACCTGAACTCCATACATTTATCGTCTGCCGCGGCGACATTTACCTGCAGCAATGCAGCGGCAGCATTGCTGCGCAGCAATGTCGCTCAGTCGCCGCGACATACCAACCCCGTAGCATGTTGAACTGGGAAAGTGAGGGACGGGGCTATTTCGAGCGTATAGCTCTGTCTCTCATCTTCCCCCGTCGTTACACCCCGCGGGGGTAAACATTCTACAGGTGCAGTAGTGACGTGTGCGAGACACAGATAGCGACAGCAATGCTGATGACGACAAGAAGGGCCGAGTCGGCAGTCACCCTGCCTACGAAGCCAAGGGTCCCGGGTTCGAGTCCCGGAGGGGGCAAATATTTATTTGATGAGAACGGAGGTTTGTACCCCAGTCATGGTAGTTTATCTATCGAAGTATAATATTTATCTATATAAGTATGTGTATTCGTTGTCTTGTACACAAGATACAGGTAATCCTAGTTTGGGGCTAGATCAATATGTGTAAAGTGTCCAAGGTATTATTATTATTATTATAATGTTTTTACTTTTAATAAACTGTGGAATATCATCTCTAGTCTCTTTAGTTTTCTATTAGGGCCCGATACAGAGGGAACGCGAGTTACGAGTTAATACTCTTTTCGGAATTTATTTATTTATTAGGTGTGTAAAACACTCACTGAATAATATACAAAAAATAGGAAATTCAACATTCAGTACTAGACTGTCATCCAAAGTATGCACACACTTGAGAACATTCACACAAACAGCTAAAAACTAAACACAGTTTAAAAACATCTTGTTAACGTATTTAACAAAACCAAAATTCTACTTTGCAATATAAATTACTATAAACTTGGCTTAACATGATTATAGAAGAGATCAACATCAACAATTACTTTGACAACTCCATACTTCATATAACATGTACATTTATATATAGTTACATACATTGCTTCTCGCCCCACACTAGGATACCATGTGTTGTGGAAACCAGAAACGGCAACATCACACACACATAAACTCACACACAAATCGAACCCGGGAACTCTTGCATGGTAGACAGAACCACAACCTCAGCGCCACAGATGTCTTTAATATGTCAAAGTTAATCCGAGAATAGTGCTAACTCGCCCCTCATCTAAAAAGCCGAAAGTGCATAGAAATTGGTATAAAGTTTGCAAAGTTTACTCGAGTTAAGTCTTATTCCGCCTTGCGCCTCCACTTTAATTTGCGTCGGCCGTAAACACGGCTGTTTCATCGCTGCAAATTAAACTTTAAAAAGTTGGCAGTTGCGCCGAATGAAGACACTCCTTGTACAGAGAACCAAGAGTGACCCTACTGCACGGTGCCTCCACCGCGTCCAACGTTGAAGATGTAATGTGCAGAGTGACCCTACTGCACGGTGCCTCCACCGCGTCCAACGTTGAAGATGTAATGTGCAGAGTGACCCTACTGCACGGTGCCTCCACCGCGTCCAACGTTGAAGATGTAAATCTAGCGCAATGGAAATGTGCCAACACTTCGTTGAGAATTTGCAAGAGGCTCACTTGCATGGAGCGAACACTTGAAGTCGGTTTAATTGTGCTGCGAGAGAGAATAAACGGGAAGAAAATGCAATACTACGTTTTGCGAGACAGGGGGCTAGCCCGACGCTGCAGCTTTGGAGATTTGAACATTTCCTCAAGATGTTTTCCATCAACTTAATATCAATTGATAGACGAGCGTCTTACCAATAGCTGGTGGACGATCTTTCAATAAAATAAAAAACACGTCGCCTTGGTCCGCTGAGTTTTGTCAATTATTCACGAGTCTCCTACATATTCAAGTCCAAGCCATGTTGTACAAAGTTTACAGACTGTTATCCAATTACCAATTCTACTAACAGCCATTATGTGACAAAAAACAATGTTAGTCGCCAGTTTAAAATTACATATCTGTGACAGAGACTAACGGACTTTCAAACAATGATGGACGACATCGTGAGGAAACCTTCATATCTCCATAGCTGCGGTGACGGGGTAGCCCCCTGTCACGCATCATAAAGTGGATGTGCCTCAGCTATTCCGTATGGAAAAAGGCGTGATACTAAATTATATATTCGAACGCAATTGGAAACATAAAAAAAAATATAACAAACAAAATGCGAGGCATTCCGAATGAATTGCGGCAAGCAATTTAACACTTTATGACCCACTATTTTAGGATGAGAATGGACGTACATGTGTAATTGGGTTTTTATGAATTTCAGTAAAGTCGAATTTCATGAAGGGATTGCCATATGATATTGGAAAACCCTGATAAATGCCGAAAAATCAGGAAAATATATAATTTTTAATATTGGCGAAGTCATTTTATTTGTGCTACGTTTATCAGATATACGTAGAACGAACATACACAATAATAATAAGTATTTAATTATACTTTTTTTCTGTCTAGACTTGACCTCTGTGGCTTTATGGTTCGAGGGTCTACCTGCCGAGTGAGAGCGAGCAAGTCCCGGGTTAGAATCCCGGCTGGAAACGAAGAAAAAAATCCCAAGGTGTTCGATATGTATATGTGTGTGACGTCGCTGAAGCTGGCTACCACGTCACAGGGAACCCTAGTGTGGGACCAATAACAATGTATTTGCTTGTATGTAACGCACAGGATTCTGTGTTATCGTGTTCATTTCAATGAATGCATTGTTGCTTCGGGCTGCGTTGAATTCGGAACGCATTCCGTTGCAAGGAGTACATTATGCGTTGCAAATTGACTTGCTACAGTTAGTAAGACAATTTCCTATAAATGTACTCTTAGGTTGCCTGTTAGTTTTTTCTATAAAATAATAATCATGTTTATTCAGTAATATTGCTACAGTTTTGTCATACATTTGTACAGACAATATTATAAGAGTCGTTTCTCACCAAAGTAGAGTTTCCCCTGTGTTTTGGGATAAGTAACATATGCTCCTCCCTATTGAAATGCAACCATAATGTCTAACAAAAAAAAATGTTCTGTAATTATGTACATACAGTTAAAATATTTGACTTAATTTCCGTGTTGTATTTTATATGACGAAACTCTGGTGAAATTTGACATTTTATTTTACTGTTAGAATTAGTTTTATTGTTTGTAATTTTTTATTGTAATTTAATGTAATTTTAATTATAATTTTATATTGTAATCTATTGTAATCAGAATATGTAACAAAAGTTGTTTTATCAAATAAAATTTACAGTATTATTTGACTTAATTAAGTTTAAAAGTATCAATTGCTCCAATTAATGTGACAAATACCGTAAATGCGTGGGAAATATATGGCAACCCTGGATTCGTGAAATATTTCCGCGTTTTGTTTCCAGTTGTATACAACTCGAGCCCCGAGCTCAGTTTAATTTTGGTTGCATTTCTGGGGTTAATTATAATTTTGTTTCATTATTTTCGACTCTGTTAAAACTGGAGTGACATGTGTTGTTTGTGATGTTGTATTAAAACGGTTTGGCTTTGATAAACTTTAGTCTTTAGTAGGCAGGTGAATGACGGGCTTTGAGTACTTTTGGAAGTTTACATAATACTGTGTTTTTTTGATTAAAGCATTTTTATGCCCTTCACCATACAAATCAGCTGTTCTAAAACGTACAGAGAAGTAAAAAAAAAAGTTCCTCTAATCAAATATTTTTTATAGAGAAAATTTGTTCAGAATGATAACCCTAACAAACCCTTAAATATCATTTCAACTTTCTGATAAATATTGAAATTTAATTCGGGTACCATTAGCCCATTTCTGTGAAGTACGTAATTATTCTACCTCACATGCGAGAGGCTACGGATTATAATTATTTTGACTAATCGTAATAAATACCCGGTTCTTGAATACTAATATCACTGTTTCAAGTTATGAAGCAGTCTTTCGCTTTCGCTCGAACAACATTACCCTCCTTCCCCAGAAGAGGGGTCGGTCAGTGCAATCGGTTAAAAATAAATCAATACACGGAGTACACAAAACAATTAATACTTATTTTATCCATCATTTTAAATCCCTTTATAAATTCATGTCATCTGTAATAAAACTCTGACGGCTATCAAAGCGTGGTCATTATTGCGTGAATACGAAATGGCGTGACGGCTAGTCCCCTAGGAGCGAGGGGTGAATATAGTGTTGTGGTTTATTGAAAGAAACGTTGCGGTTTGTTGTGTATATAAATTTTGCCCAAAACATTTTGTTCATAATGATTTCCTAATAATATATTGTATTAAGACTACAACTAGTAAGATATCCAAAAGCTTGTAGCAGGCCATAATAGTAGTTTATGTGACTGATACATAATTGAGGGCATTAAAACTCGAGAGTGTTCGACCGGCATGGTGGCAATCATAATTGCTCTGCACTTGTTTAGCTTGTTCAGTAGTACCAACTTCACAGAAAAACGCAGGCGGGAGTCGGCGTTCGAAATTTAAATGTCATAATTTGTCAAAATTTTATAGATTATGGTCATAATGTTTCAATATTAAGTTATGAAATGAGTTTTTACCAAGTAGTATAACATTATGCTGGTCGTAACGTGCGGTTTTTGGATGCAGTAATAGTAGTTTATGTGACTGCTGCATAATGCCTAATTATGTACAGTTACATACACTAGTTTATCTACACACATATCATAAGCTCTCTTTGATGTGTTCAGGAACCGCATGTTTGACCGGCATTGTGGCTCTGCAATTGTTTAGCTTGTTCTGTAGCTTCACGCAGGCGGGCGTCGGCGTTCGAAATTTGAATGTCAGTACCAACTTCACAAACAAACTAGGGACGGCACGCGGGTGGGCGTCGGCGTTCGAAATTTGAATGTCATTATATGTAGAAAAACTACACATAATGACCATAATGTGTAGTTTTCCAGATACGAAACTAGTTTTTACCAAGTAGTATAACATTATGCTGGTCGTATAACGTGCGGTTTTTGAACGCAGTAAAGAGGGTTTATGATACGTGTGTAGATAAAGAGGGTTGATGATACTTGTGTAGATAAATAAGCTACGCCGTAGCACATAAGCTACGAACCGATTTCGTATAGGAATTAAATAAGAACTAATTTCTATACTTAATGAGACCGAATATAATATTCCTTTTGTAAGTATACTATAGTATACTACATTCATATCAAAAGTACCCTCAATTATATTTAGCTGCAAGGGTGGTATAATTGTAGTATTTTATGTGACTGATACATAATGGAGGGCATTAAAACTCGAGAGTGGGTTTATGAAACGAGCGGAAGGTGAACCGCATGTTCTACCGGCATTGTGGCATTGATAATTGCTCTGAACTTGTTTAGCTTGTTGAGTCGTACCAACTTCACAGAAAAAGTAGGGGCAGCACACAGGCGGGCGTCGGCGTTCGAAATTTGAATGCCATAATTTGTCGAAAATTTAAACATTATGGTCATAATGTATGGCGTTCGAAATTTAAATGTCATAATTTGTCAAAATTTTATAGATTATGGTCATAATGTATCAATATTAAGTTATGAAATTAGTTTTTACCAAGTAGTATATCATTATGCTGATCGTAACGTGCGGTTTTTGGACACAGTAAAGAGGGTTTATGATACGTGTGTAGATAAAATAAATTCGAACTCCGCCGTAGTTACTGCTACATTGTCTAGGGTCCAAGCCACGCCCTAGCATATTAGCTACGAACCGATTTCGTATAGTGAACAAATTTTTATACTTAATTAGACCGAATTTCATATTCCTTTTGTAAGTATAGACTTACATTTCACATAAATACAGAATATCAAAGGTTATTATACTACATTCATAGTACCCTTAATTATATTTAGCTGCAAGGTTGGTATAATAAATAATTTTAATTACCAAATTAACGTCTTCATATGTCTGTCCCCTTCATCAAAATTCACAACAATTTAATTACATCTCAAATTGGAACAGACAGGTGTATGTGCGAAGGTATTGGTTTAATCGACATTAGAGGTGGGTCTTCGATTCGCTCTTTCGAATGGTTTGCTTTTAATCATTATTTGAATGTTGGCACAAATGTGGTGTTTGTGGCACATATTTTGGGAAACAATTTACTTAATTGTTATGAAAAACACACTCGTAGGTGCGCAATAAGCTGGTAAAAATTAACCCCGAAAAGAAATAGTGGGTTATTTATAAAAAAAAAATAAAAAAAAAACAAAACGCGCAGACTAATTGGCACTAAAATGATAATAAAAATATAAGAACTTTATTAGAATCAACTTATTAATATATGAATTTGTACAACAAATGCATGTTATGTAGTGCTAACTTATTTATTTATAGCCTTGTCCGTTTGCGTATTTAGTAAAAATAACATAACATAGCGTCACGCTTTTTCCCATACGGGGTGGCAGAGGCACAACTGCGCCCACTTCTAGCCATTTATTCAATACTCCATTTTTCGTGACGGGGGCTAGCCCATCGCAGCAGCTATAGAGTAATAAAGGTTTCCTCACGATGTTTTTCCATCATCGTTACAACGTCCGCATAATGTACTGAAGAAAAATCAATTATCTCATTGATACAGGTCAGGAATCGAACCTGCATCTCCTGTGTGAGAAGCAAGCGTGAAATCCATTAGACCACGGAGCTTTCGTATTTTATATGAATGTGGCGACGAATTGGACCCAAGATTCCAAATTAGTAGTCTCATAATATCGATTCCGGTGGGGATTAGTAGTCTCATAATATCGATTCCGGTGAGGATTAGTAGTCTCATAATATCGATTCCGGTGAGGATTAGTAGTCTCATAATATCGATTCCGGTGAGGATTAGTAGTCTCATAATATCGATTCCGGTGAGGATTGGTAGTCTCATAATATCGATTCCGGTGAGGATTAGTAGTCTCATAATATCGATTCCGGTGAGGATTAGTAGTCTCATAATATCGATTCCGGTGAGGATTTTATAAGGAATTTAAACTTATTAGTGCGCAATGTGTGCCTATTTGTTAAGGTGCTAAAAAAAAGTAGCCATGTCTTGCCATAATAAAAAAGTCCCACCATTTCTATTAATTTTTATGATTTTTCGATTTACGGAATGACGTCACGACTAATTACGGCCAAGGAAAAATTTAATTAAATTCAATTCGGTTGAAATTAATTAAAGAAAACAGAACACCAGTTGTCAATGTGACATTGTAGTATTTCATGATTTCAATAGACAAACTATAATAATATAAAAGAGTGTGCTTTAGACCACACAACTGAAGTAAAACTTCAAAACTTCATTAGCTCTAACGGTTCAAAATACATCTCCTGCACTGTGTCTGGCTATGAGAGGAAGAGAGAAAGAAAATGTGCGCACCTCTCGTTCGCCTCGCCCGATCACACTTTTCGTAACGCTCTCGTCACGCATTCGCCAGCTTACTCCCCAAGTCAAGCGTGCGTATAGAAGTTTTACTTCAAATAAATATGGGCTCACAATATGTATTTGATTCTCGCCTTTGCAGTGAACGAAATAAGTAGAACCTTTGGTTTGGCGTTTTATATGAGCTCCCTACAAAATGATGAATCCACGTTTTTATTTGTGAATGATCGGTTTTGCTCTGTAAATAGAAAAGTTTGATGGAACTTTTTGTTATTTCAATTGAATTTTACTGTGATGGATGGTGGTGCGTCCATTAAACGGGAATGTGATGTAGTTTTATATTCAGAGTGTAACGAAACGTTTACACATATTTTAAAAGGTGAATAATGCCGCTTATTTTGTGACACATTCCGTGGTTTAATGACAGTTCACTTACCACGTAGGACCGTGGTTTAATGACAGTTCACTTACCACGTAGGACCGTAGTTTAATGACAGTTCACTTACCACGTAGGACCGTGGTTTAATGACAGTTCACTTACCACGTAGGACCGTGGTTTAATGACAGTTCACTTACCACGTAGGACCGTGGTTTAATGACAGTTCACTTACCACGTAGGACCGTGGTTTAATGACAGTTCACTTACCACGTAGGACCGTGGTTTAATGACAGTTCACTTACCACGTAGGACCGTGGTTTAATGACAGTTCACTTACCACGTAGGACCGTGGTTTAATGACAGTTCACTTACCACGTAGGACCGTGGTTTAATGACAGTTCACTTACCACGTAGGACCGTGGTTTAATGGCAGTTCACTTACCACGTAGGACCGTGGTTTAATGACAGTTCACTTACCACGTAGGACCGTGGTTTAATGACAGTTCACTTACCACGTAGGACCGTGGTTTAATGACAGTTCACTTACCACGTAGGACCGTGGTTTAATGACAGTTCACTTACCACGTAGGACCGTGGTTTAATGACAGTTCACTTACCACGTAGGACCGTGGTTTAATGACAGTTCACTTACCACGTAGGACCGTGGTTTAATGGCAGTTCACTTACCACGTAGGACCGTGGTTTACCGTGAGGGTTCGTATCCCGGGCTGACCATTTACTAATGATATGTTATCTTGACGTCGTTATACTAAGGTTCTAGTGATGTAATAAATCTTGACGAATCCTTCAAACCTCCAAAGTTGATAATGTGATGCCATGTGTTACCTTTCAAGGGTCAGTGCATTCTCTACTACAACAAGATACCTCTGGAGATTTTGAAATTGCGAGCAATTTAAAAAGCATGTCAAAGCCACTTTGTCGAAAAAGGGATATTGCAATGTTCAAGATTACTTAAATGACAGGACTGTATGGGGTTAATCTGGCTCAACACAGACCTTGCTGTTAATAGTTTTGTAATTATTTATTCTTGCTTACTAATCATATTAATTATCATTGTAATATTTGTATTAGTTAAGCACAACCAATTTTTAGAAGAGATCTAAAAATCAATCTGTGGGAGTTTTTACGCCCTTCTCTCCCACAGTAGTCCAATGTAGAGAAGAGGCAAAAAAATACTTTTGCTAAGTACATTTATGTAAATATCTGCAGTAATTAAAAAACTTTGGCTTTGACTTGACTTTGACTACCGAAGATTGTGGTAATGGTTGAATCATTGGGTAATGGATTAAAAAACACTTTAAAGTTATTTATAAAGTCTTGTATTGGAGTGAATGGATCTGTTTCCCAAACTGATTAGTTCCGCGTACTATTTATACCGTTCCAGTTTTTTACTGCCCCTTTGTAACATCACAAGCCTAATTTACTATTCTTGAATTTCCTCAATAGCCATTTTTCGTGTTATATATTTTTCCTACTATACTCTATTTCCGATAACATTTGACATTATTTATGCAGAATTCTGCATCATTTGGAACGTTGTTCTACGAAATATAAAGGGAACAAATTATATCTGCAGTGTTATTCCAAGTTAATGAAGAAAAATAAAGTCAAAAACAAAAATATTTTATGGAAATCAAGATTCGCAAATATTTTTTCTCTCTCATTACACTTTGTTTTTTATTAAAACATTTTCATTTGTCAAAATCACTGTCTTCGTCATCTTCAGCATAGATTTAGTGAGAATGAGTTGTTTGAGTTTTTGCCGCATTATATTATGTCATTCGTGACATTTGTCCTTGCATGACTGATTGAAATGGAATAATGGATGACATGGTGGAGAATGTTGGTGAATCATCGTCAGAAGACAGTGAAGATGACGAAGACAGTGATGTTGATAAATGGCAATGTTTTAATTAAAAAAAAAACAAAGTGTAATGAGAGAGAAAAATATTTGCAAATCTGAATTTGATTAAAATATTTTAGATTTAGACTTTATTTTTCTTTATGAACTTGGAATAAGATTGTCGTGACCTTCATATATTTACTCAATCTTTCCATCTTTATAAACTTTTATTTTTTTTCTCTTTTTCCTTTTAAGTTTGGTTATTAAAATATTCTTAACCTCTGCTTCTGCTGAACCTCTATTTGACTTTCTGTCTAGTGTTGTCTGAAATAGAGTTTTATAACTAAGAATTTACGCCATGTTGAAGAGAATATTAAAAAGTAAACAATAGTGGTTGGTCGCGCCCAGCTCCAAAGCTGCCCACAATCGATAAAGCGTGAACGCCACACTAATTGCCTATCTCCTCCAATTAACATACAACATCTGTGTATAACAAACTAGGGTTCTATCAATATTGCAAGAGACATTGTGATATTAGGGTTCTGTCCAATAACGACTCGGATTGACTCGGCCCACAGTGTGACAGGGGTCCGCAGGGTTCTGTAGGTGTGACAGTTAGGGCCTTTGTTGAATTAATTAAATGGTTGAGGCATATTCGAGTTCCGACGTCTTGAAATTGGGTCAGGGATATTGAGGTGGGACATTGTGATGACGAAAAGGTAATTAAAAAGTTGATAATTGTGATGGGTAAAATAAAATCACTCAAATGTGATTCGGACTTCACGAAGGGTTCCGTACCACAGTACAACAACAAGCTACCTCAATTTAAATCCTCTGCTTTAAAAAAAATTGGAAGTAATTGGACAGGAGTCGTTAAGGACAAAGTTCTGCACAACTTTCGCTAAAAGATCGATTCTATTAACACATTTTTTTTGTCAATTCTGTACTTTTCTCAATCATATTCATAGTGAAAGTCCAGAATAATGTCCCTAACAACTTCTTAACAAATCAATCAAAGCCTCATCATCATCATCATCACATCTCGTCCTGTCACCTCTCAGCAGGGTATAGGGCTCTCAATACAGATTTCGATTTGTTCCTATCTTGGGCCATCTGCTCTCGCTCCGCGCAATCTGAGCTCACAATGGCGGACTCTTTCTTCGTTGAGCGAACGTTGACCAACAGAAGTCCTTTATTACTGTTGCTGTTTACAAATCCTTGTATTACTTTTCACAAAGAAAGTTATGGAATCTCTGACATGTAGAAATTTCAATCGCAATTTAAAAACGACCAAAGAAGATTATTTGAATCGAGCTATTTTATTAGCTGACAGACCGTGTTGGGAACACGACACTGCACTCCATCACCAGCATACTACTTCTACTTCAGCCTTCAAGGGTGAAGCGTACTCAAAAATGTAATATTTATTGATCACCTACTTATGGGAAGAAACTGTCTCTCAAGACACAGCTCACGCTAATTTGAGGGACAGGGCATTCCATCCATGATGTACTTACAAATAATCGAAATTTTTACTTTTACTTTACTTTTACTTTTTAATTGCTGACGTTGGCCCTAAGACCGCTAGGCTGAAGTGGGACTGGGCCGGTCACGTGTGCCGCTTGCACCCCCACAAGTGGGCCAGACTTACAACCGAATGGGTGCCCACCGATGGACACCGGAGAAGAGGCAGGCCGAGACGTCGATGGGGGGATATTTTTATTAAAATTTAAAACGCACAGACTCCTTAAGAGAGCTTTTTAAAGAAATTGACATACTAACTGTAGCTAGTCAATTTATTTTCGAAAATATAATATATGTACGCAAGAACCTTACAACATTTCCCAAACTTAGCGATAGCTGTAATGTTAACCTAAGAAATAATCACAGATTAGTTGCGCCCCGGTTTAGACTCGCGAAGGTTAGCAATTCTTTCAAGGGTCAATGCATTCTCTACTACAACAAGATACCTCTGGAGATCTTGAAATTTCCATTTGAGCAATTTAAAAACCATGTTAAAGCGACTTTGTCGGAAAAGGGATATTACAATGTTCAAGATTACTTAAATGATGGGACTGTATGGGGTTAATCTGGCTCAACACAGACCTTGCTGTTAATCATTTTGTAATTATGTATTCCTGCTTATTAATTATGATGATGACATAAGTATATATATATTTTGTATTAGTTAAGCATAAGCAATTTTTAAAAGAGATCTAAAAATCAAACTGTGGGAGTTTCTACGCCCTTCTTCTTCCACAGTGGTCCAATGTAGAGAAGTGGCAAAAAATGACGATCGTTAAGTATATATAAATTTCTACAATAATAAAGACATTTGGAATTTTGAATTTTGGACGACGTGTACATGTTTCTGCCGGACTGGGCTGGGGTGGCGCGGGATAAGGGGGAGGGGGAGGGTCTGAGATAGCGAAGGCCTTTGCCCATCAGTGGGACGCAACACAGGCTACTGAGGAATATCGGGGTTTGGACCGGGAAAATGCTGAATTACCTAGTCGGTCCATAAGTTCTGTCACAAATATTTTGCCGCATAGTAAATAATACCAAGTTTTATTTTATTTAATACTATATATGGTTTGATAGCTCATTAAATACTGATAAATTAGAACGATTTCTTCAGAGATTTTGCACTTTTTTACCCAATCAAAAATTCGGACGTGATTCACTTTATCTTTTTTCCATGTCTCTTAAAACCTTTCAAACTTACGTGAGATTTTAGTCAGAACCCTCCCTGAATCCGTTACCTTCATTTTGAAGCATAAGATAACTAAGTCTGGGTAAAACTAATTTTCATATTCACATTTTACGTCGTGTACTTGTTGCCCACAAGATAATTTTTATACGTTTTTCTGAAAACGTAAAAAGTACGTAAAGTTCTCTTTGGGAGCAGTTGGAACTGAAAGCTAACAGAAAATCAAATGCTAGTTGTTAAGCATGGTCTAAAATCGAGGTTTCAGAATAAATAAATGAAACCTTGTTGGTTATCTGGAACACTGTTTTTTTATTAAATTTGTGGTAAGTGGTATTTTTGTCAGTTGCGGCGTATTTTGGGTTCGCGATTGTCTCAAGTTATAAGGTTTTTTGTCATATTGCGATTATCGTACAAAATGTATTGTATTGCAATTTGATTCCTATAAAATAAGCTTTTTAATCATGTATAATACGAATAAGAAAAAGTTTATTGCTGAGTTTTATCTATCAAAAACCTTGTGACAGAACTTAAGGACTGACTATGTACTTATTAAGATTAAGACACGTTGCTGCCACTAGAATCTTTTATATTGGGAATGACAGCTGTCACAAAAACTAACATAGAGAATACATTACACCTCCACGCTAAAACCCTAACTAAGTTAAATATTTGCAATATTCAAAACTAATTGATGATGGCTAGTATTTAATCGCACATCAAAAATACTGATTTGCACAGCAAAAAAGGATCAGAAAAAATACTTTTTATGTTTTGAATATTTTATGTGTACTCAAGTTTATATTTTAAGCATTTTTTGTTGTTCTTATATGTTCAACCTAACACGAAGGATAAAGGGGGCTTCGCTTCGCTCCTTTACCTTTCACCTAAGCTACCGCAGCATTTGCCCTGATATTTGCTGTGCAATTCAGTATTTTTGATGTGCAGTTTAATATTTCCCATTGAAAATTGCTAAGACAAGAACAATTTTTACAAGTTATTTCACCAACAATCTATAGCTAGTAAAGTAATAAAACAGGAACAGAGATAATTTTGAGATGAACAAAAATATCACCCCGCTTGCTATCGCACAACCAGGCTTGCGAATGCGCCATGAGCGCGGTGAGAGTTGAGGATGATGCGCTGGTGACGGGGGCGATGAGGATTTAAATCGAAAAAAAACGGCTTATGTTTGAAAGATTACCAAAAACGCACCTATTTTACTACCAATAAATTAGAAATGACTGCCAGAATGGATAAATGTCCACTAAATTGTGTTTGGATAAATGATCACCATACTTTTTTTATGTTTTGCGTGTACTTAAGTTTATGTTTTAAGTATTTTTTTGTTGTTCTACATGTTCAACCAAACACGAAGGATAAAGGGGGCTTCGCTTCGGTCACCCCCTTTACCCTTCACCTAAGCTACCGCAGTATTTTGCCCTGATATTTTTTGCAACTTTTGGTGTTCATTTATCCATTGTGAGTAGGAAAAAAATATTTTGGTGATCATTATATTTGTTGCCACAAAAAACTTTAGTATTCCTCACGCCACGAATCAAGAGCGCTGAGCGACGTTGGCGGGAATTACTGCGCATATGTACAGGTATTGAAAAGTGACTACTGCGCATTCAAGGCCACCGCTCATAACTCGTGTCGCAACGTGTAGCGATGGCTCTTATAGTCGATTTGAAAGGGATTCCGTCAGAAATTCCTCGTGTCAGAGTAACATAATCTACGGGAGAACAGTCTAGCTAACATCCCCTTACAATATGACTACACCTTCCATTCCACTCTGTGTATTCCACTATGTATCATTGTAACAATGTTGCCTGTACCTCCATGGCTATAAAAAGTGTTGCCACATTTCGTGATATTTGCATGATCCCTCGCTGCGTAACTCTAAAGATAATCACATCATTTTGCACTCAAAGTAAATGCGGTTAGGTGCGAATCGAGAATAAACTAGAATGGTCCGGTATATAAAAGACGGAACAAGAACTAGCCCTGTAATGTTAATACTAACAGTCCTACTGTATCTATAATGACATAACATTTGCAGATAATATTGATTGGTTATTTTAACTCGAAATCTTAAAACGATATTTGGAATTGAGGGATTACCTATATAATAAATTGTATTATAAAAATGATCTCTAGCGGGTTTCACACTTGCTTCTCACACAGGAGATGCAGGTTCGAATCCTGACCATGAGAGATAATTAATTAATCTTAAATACATTATCGGACGATGAGTGTTTCGGTTGACACGTTAAGCTGTTGCTCCCGGCTACTATCGCTACGTGGTACTGGTCGTAAAACCTCTCCATCAACCAGCACTGAGCCAGCGTGCTGGAGTATGGCTTAATCTTACTCGTGGAAGTTACAATTAGTAACCCCAACATTAATTAATTCTGTATTGGGTTAATCTTGCTCAACACAGACCTTGCTGTTAATAATTTTGTAATTATTTATTGCTGCTTATTAATTATAATAATTGAAATTGTTAAATTTGTATTAGTTAAGCATAAGCAATTTTTAAAAGATATATAAAAATCAATCTGTGGGAGTTTCTATATACGCCCTTCTTCTTCCACAGTGGTCCAATATAGAGAAGTGACAAAAAATGACGATTGCTAAGTATATATATGTAAATATCTACAGTGATAAAGAGAGTTGATTGATTGATTGATTGTCTGCTTCTAGCAATATTAATAATTATTCACTAATCATCAACCGTCACCATGGAAGCCCTTTCAAAATATTCGCCATTCGACTAAGAGAGTAAAGAATACTTGTTTATGTTAACTCCACCCACAGAACCCTAAATAGGTAAAAAAAACAATATTCGCGAGTGCCAACACGCGCCTCGCACAAATGTTTTCCGACAAAACAGCGCCAAATGTAAAAGAAACAAGGAGTTTCTACGGGACCGCCGGGAACAAAACCGTGTTTTAATTATGTAAAGGATTACGTAGCGTCACGCCTTTCCCATTCTGGTTGGCACAGGTATGGTTATGCTCAATTTTAGCCGGTTAATCAGTACTCAATGTGTTCAATGAATCGGTAAGTCCCACCTGGGAATCCCAAATGATAATGCGAGAGGTGTAGGTATCAGCTCGTGGCGTCCGAATGGCGAAACTGGTAGCTGCACGTGGCTCTGTATGCTCCAAAGCCATGATGATGACTGCAGCAGGAATAATAATAATACCTTGGACACTATTTACACACATTCTCATCTAGCCCTAAACTAGGATTCCCTGCATCTTGGGTACTAGACATCGATGCACATACTTATATAGATAAATATTATACTTAGATAGATAAACAACCATGACTAGGCTACAAACATCCGTTCCCATCAAAATTCAAAATTCGAAAAGAGTTTATTTCCATAAGAAACACATAGGTTACATTTGGAGAATGTCAAATCTTAAACTAAACTTAAGCACCGGGACTCGAACCCGGGACCCTTGGCTTCGTAGGCGAATGTCCAATGCCAGCCAGACCATCGTCAGCGGCAATTCGACGATGGTATCGGGCCCCCACCACGGCCACGTGGTAAATTGTTATTTCCAAGGGGGCGATGATGTTGTTGAAGATTGATGGAGTCAAACAACGACTTTAGTTTACTGATTACATTTTTTTATATTTGAAACTGGGGCGCGGTACAATTATGAAACATAGATAACTACGCGCTACGCGCTGATAACATTTTAACACGATCACGCGCGAAAATGATTATTGAACAATACTTGTTAGAATTAATGATTGCTTGACCTTTTAGCGCTAAGCCACTAAAAACTGCATACTATGATAAAATTACATTTGGCATGACCACCAGAACATACAATAAACTACCGAAGACATTAAGAGCTACTAACAATATAAATATCTTTAAATGTAATCTTAAAAAAATACTTATTGTAAAGGCATACTACACCATCAATGATTTTCTTTCTGACATTTTATGAAGCTTGACATTATTCATTAATAACTTTTAATTTTGTGTGTGCATGCATGTGTTCTGTATTATTTAAGTCTAATTTTAGAATTCAAAACAAATGTTTGAACGCCTCACGGCAGATCATAGTGATACACTTGCCTGTTATATTACAACCATCCTACAAACCTATGCTTCACCAAACAATAAATATCTTTATCTTTACTTTCGAGTTGATCGAAGTGAAAAATAAGGAAGTATTGTCATCGTAAAAAAATCGAGGTTGAGATTTTGATGGGGATAGGTTCTCTATCGTTAACTTAGTCCAAAAAAGTGGAAAAAAAAATCAAATGTATATGTTTGTGTGTGCGTGTGTATTTATGTTTGTATGGATTGCTGTTTTCCGCTGTCAGCTCTAGAGCCACAACTATCACATTGCCTTATATTGCTGCAGGGTTAAGGAAAATAAAAAACCTCCCGCGGACCTACAGCCCTTTTCCTAGAGTTATAGGTGAAAACCTCAGCGGCGGCAACGGTGGAAAAGACAGACTTCGGTACGGCAAAGCTGGCGGGAGAGAGGCAATGGACCTGGAATACTGTTAGGCGTAAGTAAATTTCAACTTGAAAAGCGGCAGTTCCTGCAACTAAACCAGTTCTCCAGGTATCGACTTGCTCGATCCTGGGTTCCAAGCTGGGGATGTCGGCTGAGGGATGTAAAGGGAGCTTTTTTAGGTATACAAATTTAAAATAAAATGAAAAACGTAAAAATAAATTTCATTATCAGAAATTATTATTATTATTAGAAACTTCGTATCATTTACTAATTCTAACGTGTTGCTGTCTAACAATGAAGGTGGGTTACCACAACGTCTTAAGACAATTCAAATGAGGAACCTAATTTGATCCGCAAAATTATCGTGACAGTCTTAAAAAAAGTCTTGGTGGTACCGAAATAATAGTACATTATGATACAAGTGTGTTATGTTGGTCATTACACTCGAGTCGGTTTTTAAGCCTGAGCCGAAGGCGAAGGCTTAATGGAGACGAGAAGTGTAATGACCAATGCTCACGTGTTTCATACGACGTTTTTCAACACACTTGCGAGGAAAAGTAAATAAAACTAACGAAATGCAATACTGTGAATAAACTTAACAAACAGAACAGAAACCCATTTAAAAGATGGCGGCCGTAATTTTATTTTTTCGCGCGCTCAGCGCTGCATGCGCGCGCAAGTCTGAGATAAGGGCACCGGCAAAGTAGCTAATCAGCCACATATTTATAAATTTTGAAACTGGGTATTTATAGGTAAAAATACACCGTAAAATATAAATACCAACAAGCTAACAAGCAGTTTCATGAAATTTTTTAATTATTTATCGCATTTTGAATTGAATTTTATATTAACGCAAATAACTACTTAGCTGTTTTCGAAACATTGATACTTCTTGCTAATATTTAAAAATATATGTAATGAAAAGGCACTAGTGCGATAATGTAATGTAAAAGGCACGGCATGGGTAATATTCTGCATTATCAGTGTAAATACTCTGTAATAAGACCTACTTTACGAGCAGGTGTGTTGAAAAGTAAATTATGGCGAATTGCAATGGAAATGGTTGCAATGGTGATGTTCTTGTTTTGAGTCTAATTTGAATCGGAAAAATATTGTGGTAACCCCCGGTGTCAACTTGCCTGACATTTGGAAGTGAGAATTTGACATACATTAGTAACTGTGAACCAATTCAAGGTTAAAGACTTACGTTAAGGTACTTTAATAAACATTTGAAAAGATGTTAAGGCCACTAATGCTTAAGTCCGTTTGCCGTTGCTAGTACTCCATTTTATTTGACATCTGGCTGGCCCATCTCTTATTAGAGATTTGAAGGTTTCCTCACGATGTTTTTCATCACTGTTTGAGTAAACGTCCATCTTACTACAATTACTTACTCATCTCATTAGATGCGTTGGGTATGGGGGAGTTTCTTGCCGTTTCTTCTTAACCCCGAGGCCCACCTTCCGAAACGGTGGTCTTTTTATATAAAAAAAAATGACTTGTAGTTATAGATAAGCATAAATTTGACGTTTAATAAGATAATTAATTTATTTATATTGAATAAAAAATTGAATCTGAATCTGAATCTGGTCAACACCGGATTCGATCTCTCAACTCCCGCGCGAGGAGCGAGCGTGGAACCACTAGAGCTTGGACTCTTCTTCGAAAAAGAATATCTTACAAACATAACGCTGAAGGCGTTTGTCTCCGAAACCTAGTAGACTTAAGCAAACAACACCAGCAATCAAAGACGCATTAAGCTTGTAAAAAAGCACTCCGATACAAACAATTTACACCAAACAAATTAAACAAGCAGTCGTAACGGTAACGAAAAGCTTCCCTTCAGAACTGTTACAGCCAGGAAGCAGTTAAAATAACCGTTACCGTTTGTTCCGCCATCTTAGGGTGGCCTAAGTTACACAGTTAAGCTGTCTAAGCAACTTAAGTCGAACTTAGAAGGGGTAGTGGCGTCGATATGAGAGTCTGCAGATGTCAACGGAAAGTAACTTGTAGCTCGTGGAGTAAAATAAACATAAACATGCATGTACAGGCACATTTAGCTCCGTGGTCTAACGGGTTTCACGCTTGCTTCTCACACAGGAGGCGCAGGTTCGATTCCTGACCATGTACCAATGAGATAAGTATATAAGTACATTATACGGACGTTCTAACGGTGATGGAAAACATCGTGAGGAAACTTTCATTACTCCTTAGCTGCGGCGATAGGCTGGCCCACTATCACGCAAAATGGAGTATTTAATAACTGGCTAAAAGTGGGCATTGTGCCTCTGCCACTCCGTATGGGAAAAGGCGTGACGCTATGTTATGTCAAGTACAGGCAAATACATTGCTTCTGGCCCCACACGGCATCCTATGCCACACACATACACATCAAAGTCCTGGTGATATTTTTGACATCCTCAACAGCCGGGATTCAAACCCGAGACCTTGGGAGGCAGATTCTCTAACTGCCAATGCCACAGAGGTAGCCAAATGTACCAAAATAGTGTTATATTACTATTTGTCAACTCTAGCTGCCGTAGCGTATGATTCTATCAGGAATTTTGACGACCCGAGTCGGCTGACCCTGCCTACGAAGCCAAGGGTCCCGGGTTGGAGTCCCGGTGGGGGCAAATATTTGTTTGATGAGAACGGATATTAGTACCCTAGTCATGGTTGTTTATCTATCTAAGTATAATATTTATCTATATAAGTATGTGTATCGTTGTCTAGTACCCAAGATACAGGGAATCCTAGTTTGGGGCTAGATCAATGTATGTAAATAGTGTGAAAGGTATTATTATTATAATAAAAAAAATGGAATCTTGTACATCATCACAACTATCATGGCCAACCAGCAACCCTCAGGGAACTCAATTGCCTTAAATACCAGGTATCTATCAACCCTGGCTAACAGCTGTCAGCTTCGTTTGATCCGCGCAGTAGATTAATCAAGATTCAAAAGTTCTAGAAGAAAAAACCCCAGGTCTTGGATGTTTATATGTGCGACGTCGCTGTTTCTGGTTCCCACGACACATGGTATCCTAGTGTGGAGCCAGAATCAATTAATGTGCGTGTATATAAATTAACATAATGTTTTTCTAATATGATTGCACAAAATAAAACCGTAATCAATACAGAGAAAATATGTGCAAAGGTAAGCTTATCCCTAAAAAGAGATCTCTTCCAGAATAATCAAGATGGAAAGGAAAGATTTCACCTCTCAACAACCAATCGCTTTAGAAGCATAGCGATTTTGTTACCAATATGATATAAAAGTTCAAACCTACAACGGGAAAATGTCTTGCCGGTAAGACATGGGTCGTTGTGAAGTGATCTGGTAGGTCTTTGTAAGCAATATTTACTTATACTTAAGCAAGTATAAGTAAATATTTACAAATATGATTGTGCTTTACCTTTCGCTTGATAGTCTGCCAAGCCCAACCATATCTACTACCGCTTCCATACCCTCGTTCCTGACGTGACTTTGTTCCTCGCAGTTTTTCTGTTTATATTATCGCAGTGCCGGGTCCATTTGAGTAACAAAAAGGATTTCGTGGGGTCGTTCCTGGTGCTTGTAAGTAGGGGGTTGGCAGGCCAAGGGGAGTCCTGTACTTGCGTGTTGAACGCCGCTTTGGCAAAGCTCCGGTGAACTTATCCCTTCGTATTGTTCAGTAGCAATTACAAATATTGGTCACCTTTTATTTATGAAACAATTTTCCCATTTCCAAAACAAACAAAAAACTCTTAGCGAGAAGAACCTGAATTCGAAAACTAGAGTTGTATTAAAAAAGAGAAATATTGAACTGCACATCAATAATACTGATTTTCACTGCAAATATACTGATTTTCACAGCAAATATCAGGGCATAATACTGCGGTAGCTTAGGTGAAAGGTAAAGGGGATGAACGAAGCGAAGCCTCCTTTATCCTTCGTATTAGGAAGAACGTGTAAGAACAACAAAAATACTTAAAACATAAAAAGTGTTTTTGTTGATCATTTTTTTCCGTTGAAATCAGTATTTTTGATGCGCGAATAAATACTAGCCTCAAAAAAATATATGTCTAACTAAATTATAACAAAAATATTATATGACTAACTTGAATCACTTTCAAATTAAATCCAGAAAATATTTAAAATTCACGATTATTTATCGCAATTACTTCTGACGACCCATCAAAGTGATTAAAAACACTTCATTTTTTTGTTTTACAAAAAGAAATCAACTAAAAGCGGACTAATTGTCGAAGAAAAAAGGCAAAAGGGAAAAATATCCGACGCTCGAGGGTTCTGTAGGAATTCATTAAAAAGTGCTTTACGGAAAATTAGCTAAGTTTGACAATTCATTAATCTTCGAAGGGGAAAATATGCGATCCGTTTAGGCGGGTGTGATTTTTTAAAATCCCAGCGGAGGTTCCGCAGGATGATATTTAGGGTTCTGTTTGAAGTGATTTGGGGAATCATTGTAATTGTTGCGGATCCTCGTGAGTTTTTGTGAGCAGGTTCGATAATCAAATAGTATTTTTTTTACTATTCAGATTTTGGAAAAATTTCAAAATGGCGGTAATTTGGGGGTTTTAAAATTTCAAAAAACCGCTACAGTTCCAATACTTTTATGGATTTTAACAAATGAGGTTTCGTTGGATTTTTAGAGAGCGTGACAGTAACAGGCTATATAATGTACGTGAAAAGGTAATAGGTTGGGTTTTAGACCGTAATAGTAGTTTATGTGACTGCTGCATAATGGAGGGCATTAACACTCGAGAGTGGGTTCATGAAACGAGCCGAAGGCGAGTTTCATAATAATATCACTCGAGAGTTTTAATGCCTAATTATGTACAGTTACTCTCTTAGTTATAAGCTCTCTTTGATGTGTTCAGAAACCGCAAGTTTGACCGGCATTGTGGCTCTGCAGTTGTTTAGCTTGTTCAGTAGTACCAACTTCACAGACAAACTAGGGGCGGCACGTAGTCGGGCGTCGGCGTTCGAAATTTGAATGTCATAATATGAAGAAAAACCACACATTATCGTCATAATGTGTAATTTTTCAGATAAAAAATGAGTTTTACCAAGTAGTTCATTGTGGTTCTGCAATTTTTGAGCTTGTTCTTTAGTACCAACTTCACGCAGACGGGCGTCGGTTTTCGAAATTTGAATGTCAGTACCAACTTCACAGACAAACTAGGGACGGCACGCGGGTGGGCGTCGACGTTCGAAATTTGAATGTCATTATATGTAGAAAAACTACACATAATGACCATTATGTGTAGTTTTCCAGATACGAAACGAGTTTTTACCAAGTAGTTTAACATAATGCTGATCGTAACGTGCGGTTTTTGAATGCAGTAAAGAGGGTTTATGATACGTGTGTAGATAAAATGTAGTTTACAAAGTTATTGGTGCTTCTACTTTCATTCTCCATGTACTGATTAGTCCCTAAGAGTAGTCAATAACAAAATAACATCCCTCCCCCATGGGGGTGATCTGTGCCCCCATATAAACAAAAATATTTACATTTATATACAGGCACACACATTGCTTGTTGTCCCACACTGTGTCGTGAGAACCAGAAACAGCGACATCACACTCACATAAACATCCAAGAACTGGTTTTGTTTTAATCCCCAGCCGGGGATAGAACCTGGGACTTCTTGCATTGTAGACAGAGCCACAACCGCTACGCCAAAGAGGTCCTCAAATGGAAAAAGGTGCACGGTAGACTTGTAATTTTTATGTATTATTTCAGTACATTATACGGACGTCCTAACGGTGATGGAAAACATCGTAGGGAAACTTTCAACCTTCATAGATGCGGCGGTGGGCTAACCCCCTGTCACGCGAAATGGAGTGTTGAAGAACTGGCTAAAAGTGGGCACAATTGAACCACTTCCACCCCGTATGGGAGATGGCGTGACGCTAAGTTAATGTTAATGTTGTGAACAATATTTTTCACTGCTATCAATGATTTAGCCGCTCGGCCCAATGAAGGAAAACTAGATGCAATGCATATTATTATTTATTTAAATAGGTTTTGTTTTACACATATACCCGTGCTCAGCGATAAACCTTTCTCATCCTGACTTCGTTTGCTGGAATAGATCTCTTACTAGAGATAAGCTCGCTTTTTTAAACTACTTTAATATGTTATGTATCTTATTATTTGAATTTTTGGTGTGCAATAAACAAGTAACCAAATTAAGAAGTATGAGTTATGGTTTTATGTTTTTCACGGTAAAGGGAACATAAGAATAAAAACTAAGGGACCCCAAGAGAAACTAACTTTTGTTAAAAAAAACGTAGCTCGTTATTTTAATGGCTCGAATGTTTTGCCGAAGATTGTTCTTTCAATTATTTCGAGTCGATTTACATTTTATTATTTCTGGCGTGTTTTACTTACTTTTTGTTAATACAATGCGGGAGGGCACTTACCTTTTCAAAAATTCAAAAAATTCAAAAAGAGTTTATTTCCATAAGAAACACATAGGTTACATTTGGAGAATGTCAAATCTTAAACTAACACATATATAAGGTATAGGGAAATATAGAAATCAATTTGAATTCAGTCACCTCAATGTTTATATTCTGGAGGCAAAGAGGCGACTAGAAAACTCCAGCTTTATACGTTATTTTTTACAGAATTGGAGCAAACACTTTCCCAAGCTTTCTTGTCTTCTACATAATCTGATATTTTGTAGTAAGCCTTTTTACATAGGTAAGTGATTTTTAACAACATTTTTAAAATTATTTAAAGACAATTCTTGTAACTCAGTTGGGATTTTGTTGTAAAAGCGAATACATTTCCTTTTAAAAGATACATTAACCTTATGGAGCCTAGTAGTAGGTATAGCTAGTTTATTCCTATTTCTAGTGTTGACATTGTGCCTGTCGCTATTCTTAGGAAATTTATCAATATTTTTGTGGACGTACATTGGGTTTTCATAAATATACTGATACGGCACTTTCATAACGTTAATTTCCTTAAATTTACAAATTGTTAATTTCCTTAAATTTACAAATTGTTAATTTCCTTAAATTTACAAATCGTTAATTTCCTTTAATTTTCAACAACAAACCACAGCGTCACACCTTTTCCCATACGGGTACACAAAAATGCCCACGTTTAGCCAGTTACTCAACACTCCATTTGATTGGGGGCTATTCCATCGCCGCAATTAAGAAGATTGAAGGTTTTCTCACGATGTTTTCTGACACCGTCGGAACGTCGGTATTGTGTGCGTAAGATAAATTGCTTATCTCATTGGTACATGGTCAGCACCGGATCCAAACCCGCATCTCCTGCGCGAGAAGCGGGCGTGAATCCAACTAGACCACGGAGGTAGTTTACCCTTTTAAATGCTAAGACAGTAAAGTTATTCATAAGGTTTGTTTCTGCGGCTATATCAGTGGCGTCCTACAGAAACACTTATGAATAATATATAGAGACAGTACTGATTTATTTAGTCGTATGGTTTAAATTGTAACAGTCGTTTCGTTACAAGTTTATGACAAGGTTTTTAACCCATTGGGTTACGTCATACCATACATCATATTTTGATTGTTAAGAAACGACTAGTTGTGTGGTGCCCTGAGGTAGTAAGGACATGCACAGCAGCCGTTAATCGTTTAGCACCACCCGCGGGACACGTGCAGGGTTTCGTTGGGTGATCTCCTGCGAACGTAAACAACTTCATAATTTTCGATTATCCCAGAACAAAACACGATCATTTTAGCTTCAGTTTTGTTATGTTCTAGAAAAAATCGAAAGACACATTGAAATAAGCGACTTTGAAAAATATTTTCCCGACTTCTGAGCAAAAAATGGCACCTTCGCCGCTTGATTTTGGGTTCTCAGGTGAAAACATTATATTCCTAACTCCTTCGAAAAGGCTTTTTACGAACCTCGCTACGACCGTCACCTTCGGCTCGTGCCGTTAACTTCTAGATTCGTAAATCAGCCTTTGCGAACTCGTGGGAAATGTACTATTTCAGTCCAGCACCACTTGAACTACAAAAGGAAAGAGAAGGAAACAGTATTTGATTAGCTACCTGCCGATAACAGTCAGAATACTCATCGCAATCAATCATTGAAATCAATGGATTAAGACAGGAAAATTGGCACGGAAATCAGCATCGGCAACCTCCTCTCTATTATGTTCTAGGCTTTGAAATAACTCATGTCTCAAGTCTTGCTTTAGTAAAACATGGAAATCGATAAAGCTAAGTTACTAGCAATAGCAGGTTGTGTTGCTAGGAGGCATTCTGGGTATATGCTCTGAATTAACAGATATACCTACATATAAGGGCAGTTTGAGACGTGTAGTAAGATATGAGGTCATATTTGAGGCTTTTTAAAATCTTTTAGAATTAACAAAACAACGTTTGACGAACTGTTGAAAATAGTAGAGCCTCACATAACACTTCAAGATACCTGCATACGTTTGGCGATACCACATGTCCAACGACTGGCTCGCTTGGTTATGTCCATCCAGGCATCATTATTGGTAATTGTATATGCGAACTGATTTTTCAAAATCAATGCAAAGGCATTGATTTTGAAAATAAGAATGGACGAGACTCCACAACCAAAAACAAACACGCCTAACCGCTGAGAGAGCCCGCGGCATAATGAACGCTGCGCCGATGTCTTTTTACCGCCCCTGTGAATAGTGTCCCAACAAAAACATTTTCATGTAAAATGTTGCTAAAACGAGACCATATGGCTCGCACCATCAAAAAGTTATCAGATTTCATGTAGGGCCAAGCTTCTAACTCTACAAGCCTTAACTTTACAAACTCTATACCTTAGGCAAAATATGTGGCTTATCCGTTTCGTTACCATCACATGGGCGTAAGGTAAAAAAATAATTCATTGTTCATTACTTTTCTGTTAAACAATAGTTTTTGTAGTAACGAGTATAGATCTTGTAGGTATAAAAAACAAATCTATTTCGTTTTTACAACATTCATTTTACTACAAGAACTATTCAATAAAATAAAAGTAACAAACAGTGAATACATTTTTCTCCTTACGCTTAACGGCCAAGACACATATTTTGTCTAAAGCGTAAAATTTGTGAAGTTAGGGCTTATAGAGCTAAAAGCTTGGCTCTATATTAGAAATGATAACTTATTGACAGTGCGAGCCATATGGTCTCGTTTTGGCATCATTTTACATGAAAATGTTTTTGATGGTGTTCACTTCTTTTTGTAAATTGCCTAACACAATATTAATTTATTTTTGTTCATTTTGTCTTTCCTTTTTGGGGTGTATTTTCTGCACATCAGAGGTGCCTTTTTTCATAGCCTCCTCTATATTAGATCTGATAACTTATTGACAGTACGAGCCATATGGTCTCGTTTTGGCATCATTTTACATGAAAATGTTTTTGATGGTGTTCATTTCTTTTTGTAAATTGCCTAACACAATATTAATTTATTTTTGTTCATTTTGTCTTTCCTTTTTGGGGTGTATTTTCTGCACATCAGAGGTGCCTTTTTTCATAGCCTCCTCTATATTAGATCTGATAACTTATTGACAGTGCGAGCCATATGGTCTCGTTTTGGCATCATTTTAAATGAAAATGTTTTTGATGGTGTTCACTTCTTTTTGTAAATTGCCTAACACAATATTAATTTATTTTTGTTCATTTTGTCTTTCCTTTTTGGGGTGTATTTTCTGCACATCAGAGGTGCCTTTTTTCATAGCCTCCTCTATATTAGATCTGATAACTTATTGACAGTGCGAGCCATATGGTCTCGTTTTGGCATCATTTTAAATGAAAATGTTTTTGATGGTGTTCACTTCTTTTTGTAAATTGCCTAACACAATATTAATTTATTTTTGTTCATTTTGTCTTTCCTTTTTGGGGTGTATTTTCTGCACATCAGAGGTGCCTTTTTTCATAGCCTCCTCTATATTAGATCTGATAACTTATTGACAGTGCGAGCCATATGGTCTCGTTTTGGCATCATTTTAAATGAAAATGTTTTTGATGGTGTTCACTTCTTTTTGTAAATTGCCTAACACAATATTAATTTATTTTTGTTCATTTTGTCTTTCCTTTTTGGGGTGTATTTTCTGCACATCAGAGGTGCCTTTTTTCATAGCCTCCTCTATATTAGATCTGATAACTTATTGACAGTGCGAGCCATATGGTCTCGTTTTGGCATCATTTTACATGAAAATGTTTTTGATGGTGTTCATTTCTTTTTGTAAATTGCCTAACACAATATTAATTTATTTTTGTTCATTTTGTCTTTCCTTTTTGGGATGTATTTTCTGCACATCAGAGGTGCCTTTTTTCATAGCCTCCTCTATATTAGATCTGATAACTTATTGACAGTGCGAGCCATATGGTCTCGTTTTGGCATCATTTTACATGAAAATGTTTTTGATGGTGTTCATTTCTTTTTGTAAATTGCCTAACACAATATTAATTTATTTTTGTTCATTTTGTCTTTCCTTTTTGGGATGTATTTTCTGCACATCAGAGGTGCCTTTTTTCATAGCCTCCTCTATATTAGATCTGATAACTTATTGACAGTGCGAGCCATATGGTCTCGTTTTGGCATCATTTTACATGAAAATGTTTTTGATGGTGTTCATTTCTTTTTGTAAATTGCCTAACACAATATTAATTTATTTTTGTTCATTTTGTCTTTCCTTTTTGGGGTGTATTTTCTGCACATCAGAGGTGCCTTTTTTCATAGCCTCCTCTATATTAGATCTGATAACTTATTGACAGTGCGAGCCATATGGTCTCGTTTTGGCATCATTTTACATGAAAATGTTTTTGATGGTGTTCACTTCTTTTTGTAAATTTCCTAACACAATATTAATTTATTTTTGTTCATTTTGTCTTTCCTTTTTGGGGTGTATTTTCTGCACATCAGAGGTGCCTTTTTTCATAGCCTCCTCTATATTAGATCTGATAACTTATTGACAGTGCGAGCCATATGGTCTCGTTTTGGCATCATTTTAAATGAAAATGTTTTTGATGGTGTTCACTTCTTTTTGTAAATTGCCTAACACAATATTAATTTATTTTTGTTCATTTTGTCTTTCCTTTTTGGGATGTATTTTCTGCACATCAGAGGTGCCTTTTTTCATAGCCTCCTCTATATTAGATCTGATAACTTATTGACAGTGCGAGCCATATGGTCTCGTTTTGGCATCATTTTACATGAAAATGTTTTTGATGGTGTTCATTTCTTTTTGTAAATTGCCTATCACAATATTAATTTATTTTTGTTCATTTTGTCTTTCCTTTTTGGGATGTATTTTCTGCACATCAGAGGTGCCTTTTTTCATAGCCTCCTCTATATTAGATCTGATAACTTATTGACAGTGCGAGCCATATGGTCTCGTTTTGGCATCATTTTACATGAAAATGTTTTTGATGGTGTTCATTTCTTTTTGTAAATTGCCTAACACAGTATTAATTTATTTTTGTTCATTTTGTCTTTCCTTTTTGGGATGTATTTTCTGCACATCAGAGGTGGCTTTTTTCATAGCCTCCTCTCTATCTTTGCCTTTTTCCGATTCATAGTATATTTTTGTGTAATCAGGATTCAGCATTAACATTTCTGTTTCAGAATTGCGGTACTAATACTAGCTCACATTGAAACTTTCTATGAATATTAAACCTATTACTGACATCATATCACGAGAATTTCGTACAACTAATATAATCCAAACACAAGTTGTGAGGGTTCAAAAAATCGACGAAAGGCTTCGAGAAAAGGTAGGTAGTGCCCTTGCGTTTCGCTTGCTCGTCTTGGCGGGGGCACTGCCGTGCCCCCAGATTTTGAGAAGTTATATGGAGGTTTATCCCTTGCAACGTCCAACGCCCAGCTCAGAAAATAGACCACGGCGCGATGATAAAACGTGGCGTTTTAAAATTGCTGACGTGCGAACAGCTACAGAACAAATATAATAAATTCTACCATCAAATTTAACTAGTTGGCAGTAAATTGAAAATTTACTGCTGTTTTTATTAATTTTCCTGCTGAGTTAATAATTGTTGAGTTTGACTTTATATACCCTTGAATGTTTGGCTATACCTACGCACAACTGTATGGGAAGCAGGAATATTTGACAATTATGGTAAACATAAGTCCAGATGCAATGAACATGTAGTCTTGTTAAGCAATTGTGGTATCAAAAGCAACACCTATCAAATTCAAAAATATGCATATAAACAAGCCAATTCGAAAAGATAATGACATCATAATCATGAATAGGCTTGTTCATAAGAGTCACTGACAGTTCTATACGCTGACGTATTAGATGCTTAAATAGAAGGGGGGATTTCTGACAGCTAATTGAAAATTCAAATAGTTTTGAAAGCTGTGACAGATGGCGTTGGTTCACCATGGCCTTAATTTGTGGGTCTGTGATAAATTACTGGTTCAACTGCTTTAATCCATAGTAATCTTCGACGTTCTAACGTGAGTGCCACTTTTCACAAAATTAACGAGGACGCAAGAACGGTGATTCTTTTTGGCAACAAATATAATGATCACCAAAAATTTTTTTTCCTATCCAAAATAGCTAAATGATCCCCAAAACTTGCAGAAAATATCAGGGAAAAACACTGCGGTAGCTAATGTAAAGGGAGTGAACGAAGCGAAAAGCCCTTTATCCTTCGTGTTAGGTTGAACATGTAAGAACAACAAAAAATACTTAAAACATGAACATATAAAGAAGTTTGGTGATCATTTATCCAAACACAATTTGGTGGTCATTTACTAGTTCTGGCGATCCTTTCGAATTTATTAGTAGTAAAATAGGTGCGTTTTTGGTGATCGTTTAAACATAAGCCAGTATTTTTGCCACGGTTTCCGTTAACTTCTCACGAGATTTCCGTCCTTTCCGTCCGTCAATGACGGAACGACGTAACAAAGGTCTGAAGGATAGGCAGTCATTGTAACCAAAGAGTTTGAGGACAATGGTCGTAATAATCACAAAACAAGGGATAACGCGAAGAGAAAGCTGTCGATATAGAACAAAACAGCCAAATTGTGTTTTGTTTGTTGTTGACAAGTGACAGTTGCTGTTCTTTGGTTTTGTCACAGACCAGCTTTGTCTGGATCAATCACCATCAAAATATCATTTTCTGCCAACGTGCCTCTTTTGGACTGGCATAAAAAAAATAAGAAACAACAACTTTCAGAAAATCGACCATTTTTCCTGAGCCACTACCGTACGGCAAAAGCCGTGACGGTATGATAATATTTACCTTACAATAATGTACTAGGATCCCATGAGTGTATGGGCTGGTTCTATTATATCACGTACCAAATACTTTCAGCGCACAATAAGCTCTTATTGCAAAACTGAATTACGCTGCGTTGTAAATTTATAATAGCCAAGTTTTTCTCTAATAATCAAATAACAGCTTTAAGATTGATGACATAAGACACAAGATCTTTCATCCTGTTTTATGTAACGTTGGACAATGAAACGTAAGTTTAGCAACGATCCGTGAGAAAAAGTCATTGTGATACAAAAAGGTCTTGAACACGTAACACTGGAAGCGCCTAATACATCAGATCCTAGAAGAAAGGAGATATGCCTTAGGGGGCGTGGTTCATTTCGCCTGGATATGATCAAATTGCTCCGCCAGTTACAGTACAGAACGCTGACTCTTTCGCTCAGCGGCCGTTGTTCACGCGAGAGCTAAAGAAAGTGTTAAAAATGCCGGTCTGCAGATATGGAATATCATATGGGATAACATACCCCTGGTAAGTATCATTTTAACGGACTATTTCTATTTTTAATAGTTTTTTTTTACTTTGATTGTTGATGGCGTAAAATTCACCTTAAAATATTCTAACTCTAGTCCGCGTTACCACTTAATTAATATAATGAAGTCTTTATTGGCTTTGTAGTATGAACCAAAATGCATTAAGGCACGTATTTTATCAACAATATTAGCTCCATGTGGCTCTTCAAGTGCGCAGCGTTGTGCAGTGGCGGCGTTCAATATGCTTGCAAGTTTTGTTGATATATTGTCGATGTTATCGATCAATCTACTCAAATGGAATATTAGTTTGTTTAAAAATGCTGACGTGCTTATATAGTTTGAAGCATGATGCTGCTTGTCATTAAAGAAACGCTTCTAAAAGAGGTAATTGTTAATGTGTTGAAACGCAAAAAAATAATTTATCACCTAAAGCGTTAAACCATTTTATCGGGACCAACATTTTTAATTGCATTGATTTCCAGCAGAACGTTCAATCGCCAAAGACCAATAATTTGGTGCACTTGACGAAAGCTGTGATAGACAAATACATAATTGATATGCGTCTTCATCACATTCTCAAGCCACAAATACTGTCTAATATTTCAGTAAAGTTAAGAAACTTTACTGGGCAGTAAAATGGAAAATAAAGAAAAAAATATTGTTTATTGTTAACATTACAACACTCTTGTGGGTATATTTGACACGGACTCAGTTGCATATAGTAGTGTGTTTTTCAATCGTGTCATCTTGTGTGCACGCCAATACGAACGTTGAAACGCAAGTAGGCAAAACGACCTATTTATGTGTAATACTAATGCTTACAGTATTGTGTATGTAGGTAACTACCTACCTACCTACCGAAATGCACACATTTTTGAAAGTGGCGACAACTGTCCGGATCTAAAATTGCGTTGAAGGCATCTCTTCTTACTTCTATGATCTGAGGGAAAATCAACAAAAATATGAACTACAGATAAAACTAAGCATTGTCGCAACCAATGCACACTTTAAAAGGCTGAGCAACACAATACGTTTGTGCGAAAATCCAGTGAAGTCCCTTATTGCAGCAGAAGTGTAAGCGGATAAATGGCGGTTCCTGTGCTAATAGCTCTGGGGGAAAGATAGATTTTTCACACCGTACTCATACATAGGTCATTACTCTCTGTGGAACCGGTTTTAAGAAGGTCAAATAGTTACATATACATAGTCAGGTCATAAGTTCTGTCACATGTGCAATATGAAATAATTTAGACATGTTTATTATTTATGTAAACATTTATATAACAAAATCAACTTAATAAAACATAGATTCTTATGGTAATAAAGTTTATTCAAAATGACTCCCGCGATTTTGAATACAGGCCTTTATTCTGCGCGGCCAGTCGTCTATCGCAGCACGAACGAGGTCCATGTCAATATCGGTGGCTGCCTTAATCAAGGATGCCTTGAGTGACTCCAAATCAGGATGAGGCTTTGAGCAGGCCTTTTCCTCCAAGTGTTACCATATCTTGTAATCTAACGGACTCAAATCTGGACTGGAGGAGGGCCAGTCTTCGTGCCGGATGAAGTCGATTTCACGCGCCGCCAGCCAGTCTTGTGTGCTTTTCGCTCTATGAGCTGGCGCAGAATCTTGTTGGAATACCCAGTGCCTGTTATTAAACATGGTATGAGAAACAGGTTCCACAAGGTTCTTGAGGACTGTATTTTGATACACAACTGCATTAGTTTTCACGCCTTTCTCACAAAAATGTACCTCAGTTAAGCCCCAATAAGAGACTCCCAACCAAACCATGAGCGAGGATGGAAAATGACCTCGTTGGACACGCGGAATACGGTTGCTCGCTTCTTCACTGCTGTGTGCGTACACCTTATCATTTTGTTTGTTGTAGCTCTCTTCCACGGTGAAATTTTTTTCATCCGAAAAAAGAATTTCCCGATGCTTTTTTCCCGCGTACCGCTTCAACAAAGCGCGGCATCTCTTCAGTCTCAGGTCCATTAAACGAGCGTCCAAACGATGTCCTGTTTTTCTTCAATATGCCCTAAGCCCTAAGTCTTCATTTAACACCCTTTTCACCCTGGTCCTGCTTAACCCCATCTGAAGGGCCAACAGTTTCTGCTTACGTATGGGATTTCTTTGAATTCGCGCCTTCACAGCTTTTATCACTGCTGGAGTCCTAACAGAGCGAGGGCGACCACTTCTTGACCTGTCATCTACACTAGAGTCTTCATTGTATCGTTTTATGGTACGATAAACGAATCTTTTGGTTATATTCAAATTTTTCAGTAAGTCGAAAATCTGAATTGGCGAGTAACCGCAACGATGCAACGAAATAACTGCGACACGGTCTTCTTTAAGTGTCCACTCCATATTTAAAAATGAGGAAAATTCTAAAAAGTACACATTTTTATTTTCATGAAAAATTCGAAATTCGAATTCAATAAACTTTTTTGTGGCCAGCGTTCTAAATTCAAAAGTTTTTATTGATGACAGAACTTATGACCTGACTGTGTATTTGTGTAATACAAAGCATTTGAATTAACTTCACCAAATACAACACATACGGGGTGGCAGAGGCACAATTGTGCCCACTTAAGCCAGTTATTAAACACTCCATTTTGCGTGACAGGGGGCTAGCCCATCGCCGCAGCCATTGAGTAATGAAGCTTTCCTCACGATGTTTTCCATCACCGTTAGAACGTCCGTATAATGTACTCAAGATAAATTAATTATCTCATTGGTACATGCTCAGGAATCGAACCTGCATCTCCTGTGTGAGAAGCAAGCGTAAAACCCATTTGACCACGGAGAAAAAAATAAGCGGCTTTGGGAACCTTAAGAACCTTATTATCTATTAGCTTCATTATATTCGGTGTCCGCTGCTGGCAAACTTAGGGTCAAAGTGAAACGACGCCATTCCAATCGATTTAAGGTTTACCCACAGAATGTTTGGTCATCAAATAAGGCGTAATGTTTTTTTTTATATTCTATATCCAACAATCTTGTGACTTCACATTACGTTTCAAATAAAATGAAAAATGTTTTATCTACACAGGTATCATAAACACTCTTTACTGCGTCCAAAAATCACACGTTACAACCAGCATAATGATAAACTTCTTGATAAAAACTCATTTCTTACCTGAATATTGATACATTATGACCATAATGTACCAAAATTTGTCAAATTGTGACATTCAAATTTCGAACGCCGACGCCCGCCTGCGTGTCGCCCCTAGTTGTCTGTGAAGTTGGTACTACTGAACGAGCTAAACAACTGCAGAGCAATGATAAATGCCACTGTTCCTGAACACATCAAAGAGAGCTTATGATATGTGTAAAGATAAACTAGTGTATGTAGCTGTACACAATCAGGCATTAAAACTCTCGAGTGATATCATTATGAAACTCGCCTTCGGCTCATTTTATAAACCCACTCTCGAGTATTAATGCCCTCCACTATGTAGCAGTCATAAACTACTAGATTGTTACCAATCTTACATCCTAATTAATGAGATGGCCCTAACTCCCACACTAGGGTGATCTGCGTGTCAGATTTTCCAGATTAGATTTACAAGAATACAAGTGTTCACTTTTCGAAGCATTTAACAAAAACACTAAAGTTTAAATAACGATAGACAACGTCAAAAGCAGTTTTCAGTTAAAAATTGACGACCAGTTAATCAAAGCCCCATTCGACTGAAGGTTTTATGAGAACCAGAGGTCGTGACAAAGTGGAGGCTTTTTGAAATAACTCGAGTTGAAATTGACCGATACTGACGTAACAAAGTGGTCCAATATTATCTTAACTAGATACTTTTAGAAATCAAAATCTATTCTCTAATATAGAGTTCTGAGATAATAATTAACCAAGTTAAAAACTTAAAAAAACGACTTCTAGTTCAAACCCTATTTCGTCCTTCCCGGTCGTCTATGTAAGCCCTCATGCTCATTGTGATACAGACCCACAAACCAAAACGTCATTTATATATTTGGATTGATTTGTTGATTATTTCAAAAAGCGCTTGATACATTTTTATAAAATTTGTATGGAACTACCTCTGAAGTACGACCTACTAATCAAAATAAGAATCATCAAAATCGATTCATAATTGACGGAATAATCGCGAAACATACATATAAAAAACAGTCGAATGAAAAATCTCCTCCTTTTTTAATTCGACTGAAAAATTACGGATGTTGGAGCAAGTATAAATTGTCCCAAGGTCTGTCACAGTCTAGCGCACCTCAATAACAAACCAAACAACCACCAATAAAATCCAACTAATGTAATGTTTGGATGTTTGTATGTTTGTGCCTCAATGACGCTAAAACGGCTCAACGGATTTGAATAAAATTCAGCAAAAATATAGTTCTTGAGCTAGATTAACATATAGGGTACTAGTTATCCGACTGCACCAGAAGGATGGTAACTTTATCACGGTAAGTGATAATTCCTAGAAACACGCAGATTAATTTGCGGGACAGTATCAGCTAGTAAAGTATTAATTTAAAATTAACGAGAACCCCGACATAAAAAATGAATTGTAAACTTGCTTGATTCACTGAACCGATTTTGATTAATTATACAGGGTTATATTGAGTTAGCTGACCAAATTTTGGGGAATGGTAACAATTTTTTGTCCATTTTCTGTACGAAACTCTACCCACTCCTGTTTTTTTCTTGGTAATCAAAGCAAACAAGGAAATTAAAAATCTCATTGCCAGAACAAACAAAATATTAACAAAAAATCATTTCTCATTCATCTGTCCCGCGAGATGGGGTCGTATTTCCAAATTATTTCAGATTAAATTTTAATTGTAAATAACGCCAACTGCCATTTTTTATTCCATGCTGTGTACCTGACAGTTGTATTCGTTTTGGAATAGAACCTTTTTGATTCAATTACTTACTGGCCAGTTGGAATTGCGCTTCAAATGTTCCATACCTGCAAAGAGGAAAAAATTTCATTAGAAAAACCAACAAGTAGCATGAGGAAAAAATTATACGCATAGTACCACGCCAAAAACTTGGCACCCGCGGAGAATGCGTTTCTTCCCCTTCTTTCACTCAATCTCGCCCTCGATACACCAATAGGACAGTGACGGACGCTATGACGTCATCAGAGCGAGGTGCTGTGTAGTAGTTCTATTCTGTATTGCTGTCATCATTTCCGATCTTTTTGAAATGGATAAGTAACATGACTTCGAAAGTCATTTGATCGATTTTCATTTGTGGTGTTTCAGTCGAGGCGGTGGTTCCCAAGCGAGAGGTACCGAGTTCGACTCCCGTCTGGGGAGAATCATAAGAAAATCCCTAGGTCTTGGATGTTTATGTGTGTTACGTCGCTGTTTCTGGTTCCCATGATAGAGGGTATCCTATTGTGGGGCCAGATGCAATGTAGGTGCCTTAGTGTAAATGTAAAAAAAAACACCATTGATCGATTGCTCAGTTTAACGATGCCTTATTCCTATGAAGCCCTAATTATCCGATGTAACGTTTGATCGAAAAATCACTTGCCAATGCTCATTTAATGGGTAATACATACAGGCTCTTCTTTTGTAACGAAGGGAAAAAATACTTTTTTTTTGCAAGCGGGCGTAACGCTTGTAAAAAAAAAGTATTTTTTCCCTAGCATATTTTAAACACAAATTGTCATGTCCTGGGTCCTGATATAACCGCAACGCCTCGGCTGGTCCACGAAGAGCGTTCGCGGGCACAATTTAGGCTTTTTTTATATATTGCATTTTCTCTTCAGTGATGTGCAAATAATAATAAATAATCACCCCTGAGTCGGGCGTAACTTGACAAAACAACACTCTGTATAACCGACTAATCATACAGTCGATCCTTCTAGAAGGGTAGTCCTGAAGCGTAGATAAACTACATCGCGTTATGACTAGTCACAAGTCGAAGTAGGGTTATAGATAAGAAGAAAAGAAGGCAAAGAGACTTATAGATTTGAAGTCAAAGAACGGTTGTGTATAGTTTTGGTTGAAAATTTCAAGACTAAAAATTTAAGAATTCTCGTCTGTTTCACCGAAATGAAGAGATTGAAAGCCATTCGCTCTGTGTCCCACTGATAGGTACTAGGAAGCATGACAAATGTTTTTTTTAGGGTTTTTGGTCAACTTCAAATTAGCATTTGAACAATCAGTAAGCGATTTTTCAGATGAGATGTAATTTAAAGCAATTGTGATTTGAATTTTAGAGGAATCAGGATATGTCAGAATGGTTTATTTTATTTGTGTTGCAGTGAAATGTAAAATGTTGTAAAAACATTGGTAGAGTCAAAGTCAAAGTCAAATTTCTTTATTACTGTAGATATTTACATATTCTTATAAAACGTCGATTTTGGCCTCTTCTATACATAGGACCACTTTGTAAGAAGTAGGGCGTAGAAACCTCCACAGATAGATTTTTAGATCTCTTTTAAAAATTGCTTGTGATTAACTAGTACAAACATTACAATATTAACTATTATAATTAATAAGCAGGAATCAATAATTACAAAATTATTATCAGCGAGTTATGTGTTGAGTCAGATTAACCCCATACAGTCCCGTCATTTAAGTAATCTTCAACATTGTGGTATCCCTTATTGTAACATGCTTTTTAAATTGCTCAAATGGCAATTTCAAAATCTCCAGAGGTATCTTGTTGTAGTAGAGAATGCATTGACCCTTGAAAGAATTGCTAACCTTCGCGAGTCTAAACCGGGGCGCAACTAGTCTATGATTATTTCAAGTTTGGAAAATGTTGTAAGGCTCTTGCGTACATACATTATATTTTCGAAAATAATTTGACCAGCTACTGTTAGTATGTCAATTTCTTTAAAAGTCTCCCTTATAGAGTCTGTGCGTTTTAAATTTAATTTGAATGGCTCTTTTCTGTAAAATATTAATATTTTGAATATCCGCTGCTTTCCCCCACAAATTAGTAGAACACCTTCATCAGCATGCTCAGCCCATATCGACTCCTCTGACCCAATGACGACGTCTGTGGCGCAGTGGTTGTGGCTCTGCCTAACATGCGACAGGTCCCGGGTTCGATCCTCGGCTGGGGATGAAAAAAAATTCTCAAGTCTTGGATGTTTATTTTGTGTGATTTCGCTGTTTCTGGCTCCCATGACACAGGGCATCCAGTAGTGTGGGATGAGAAGCAATGTATGTGCCTGTATATAAATCGTGCCAACCGAGTCCCGTGACGTTCCGAAATCTTCATATCTCACTAAATAGCTGCTGCAAACTGCGCTCACATGGAGTAGCTGTTCACTAACTGGTTGCCCACGGTTACTTCGGAATTCTCAGTTTTCCATGTGTCTTTTCACCGAGAAAAATTAAGAATTCGAAATAAATCTTTCGCAAGACTTACACATGGCTGCTCGTAGGTTATTCTTTGTTGTATTGTCATACAACATAACAAAGGAATTGTTTTTAGTCCGTATACCGCACGAGCTGATAGCCGCTCAATATGTGGGGACCCGGACATAGCAGGGAGGTCTGACTCCTGGGCATGGTAAGTTCCATTTTCTTCCCGTCCAAAAAAAAAAAAAGGCTGCACGTAGGCACAAATGTGTATGGGACCAGTTTCGTATACGAAGAGTGCCGTTGTATAATAAGCCTCAAAAACACTGAACCAGAGGCGTTTTTAAAAATTATAGGTATTCTCATACAAGAGACATCATGGTATTTGAGTTTTTTTCTACTACTATGGTATGATCTGCTGAGACCGTATCGCACTTGACCGAATTTTTGGTACGAGGAAGTCAAAGAGCTCCGTGTTCCAATGGGTTTCATACTTGCTTCTTACACAGGAGATGCAGGTTCGATTCCTGACCATGTACCAATGAGATAACTAATTTATCTTAAGAACACTATACGGACGTTCTAACGGTGATGGAAAATTTCGTAAGGAAACCTTCATTACTCCATAGCTGCGGCAATGGGCTAGCCCCCTGTCACACAAAAATTGAGTATTGAATAACTGGCTCAAAGTGGGCACAATTCTGCCTCTGCCACCCCGTATGGGAAAAGACGCTATGAGGAAGTCAAAACGGAAATGTTCTAGAAAAAGCCGACATAATCAGGTACAGTCAGTAACGTAAGTTCAACGATCGGAAATGAACTCAATGTCGTAGAAAGTGCAGGAAAAACAATACAATCGAAATTTCCCACGACTGTACCACAATTATAGACAAACCTAAGCATTTTCGACCCTAACTTCAACAGAGTACAGTTAAAATTGCAGTGTCAGTTGCTTGCAGTGCCAATGCCAAGGAAAATATTGTCATAGGTGATAGATAATAAGGTCGTTTTTAGGTAAAAAGATTTAGGTTAGAAAAAACCTAGGTTATTAGGTTCCCATACGAATGGTATGTGTGCTTTGCATAGTATGAACAGTTTGTTCAAAGGAAATACATATATGGAAAGATAGTTATAATTGACAGGTAACAAGTATTTGCTAATGATAACAGTATCTTTCAGACAAGATAATAAGTTTAAAGTTTTTTTTTATCTTTATGCCCTCTAGGGGGCGCCATTTTGAATTTAGCGTGACGTCACACTCATAGCCTATAAAAAGCAGACGAAATATGCTTTACCTTATTTGTCTTCTGATTGTTGTTGTTAAGATGTTCTGGGGGAACAGATGAACATTCATGCATACATATATACGCATACATACCGGTCTAATTCATATCCCCTCTTTAAGGTTCGCCTTGGACTAACATAGGGTCACGCACTTTCCCATAAGGCCCGGCAAAGGCATATTTGCACCAGATATTCAATATTTTGCGACACTTGACAAAAGCCCACCGCCATTATATGCATTAATTCCTTTGACATTTTATAAATTATGATCACTAATTTGGGCTGGTAGAAAAATATAATAATTCTTCATCAAACACAACAAAAGTTGTATCGAGATCGGATATTCGTATGTGTATGTACCTAAAGTTGGTACCTAAAGCAATTGGTAATAGGTTAAATATTTTTATCTACACACGTATCATAAACCCTCTTTACTGCGTCTAAAATCTGCACGTTAAGACCAGCGTAGTGTAAAACTATTTGGTAAAAACTCATTTCTTATCTGAAAATTTGTACATTATGACCATAACGTGTAATTTTTCTACATATTATGATATTCAAATTTCGAACGCCGACGCCCGCCTGCATGCCACCCCTAGTTTGTCTGTGAAGTTGGTACTACAGAACATGCTAAACAAGAGAAATGATCAATGCAACAATGCCGATCAAACAAGCGGTTCCTGAACGCATCAAAGAGAGCTTATGATATGTGTGTAGATAATCTAGTGTATGTATAATTAGGCATTACGTAGCAGTCACATAAACTTCTATTATCTACACACGTATCACAAACCCTCTTCTCTGCGTCCAAAACAGCACGTTACGACCAGCATAATGTTATATTGCTTGGTAAAACTCATTTCTTATCTGAATATTGATACATTATGACGGAGAAGGAAGTACTTTATGGTTTTTATTACGTAGATTTCTTGTGTGAATTGCGTTTCGTTCTATAAAACGTGTATGATAGATTTATTAACGAACATTAAGCACTCTAGGATAAATATCGATGGAAAAGTTAGAATGACATTTTTTTTTTAAGCAGGGTTTGCGCTTCGCTCATTTTTATGCCAGCGATGGCCCTAATTCGTTTTTTCGGTTGCCTAAATATTTTGTTCCTATCAGTAGAAAGAAACGCATTGGACAATTTCAAGCCGTCTTGAGCCACCTTTTAGACATACGCTAAATACTGTAAATACCACTGAAATACAATTACACTGTACGACCATTTTAAGTAAGTACCTAGCTGAAGAAAGACCTTGCCTAGCTTGACTGCGTAACATAACCGTGTTGTACTTAAGTTGTGTCTAAACTGTATTTAGCTTCAATAAAAAGTCTGGTGCAAGTCGTCAACTGATATATTAAGTGATTCACTGTGAAACTAGGCGATATTGTATTAATTTTGTATTAATTTTGTATTTTAACTATATCCACCGTCTGCGAAAAAGGCAATAAAATACTGTTTAGTCATACACAACAAACCATGACATACTCTCTCGCATCTCAGCTCAGGGCAACTTTTTAGCAGTAAAATATTGTAAGGCCGTATTTGCACAGGACGAGCGATGTTATTGCACGGCCTATGTAAACGTGCCCTAATGGATGTCGGGAAAGCCGGGTTTCCTTAGAAGTGATGTTGGATTTAGATGAACTTTTGGATAGTTATGTTTTTGTATATTTTTTATGGAGTATTAAATAACCGGAAAGATGGGGTGGCAGAGGCAATACTTAACTTTTGCTTAACAGGGGCTAGCCCATCGCAGATATGTGTAATCTTTTGAATATCGTTGTCGATCATAACTGTTCAAAATAATATTAATCAACCTTCAGTAGCTGCCAAATAAAAGGCATGAATAAATATTGAAAAAAAAAAGGCTGCGGTTGTGGCTTTGCGTGTTACCCTCCTTCTGTGCGTAACGTTACCCTCCTTCTGGTGCAGTCAGATAAAAAGTATTATTTATGTTAATCTAGCTCATAAACTATCTCTGTGTTTCATTATAATCCGTTCAGCTGTTTTTGTGTGATTGAAGCACAAACACACAACATCTAAACATCCAAACATCGCCGCTACTTTCATATTTATATTATATTAGTTTGCTTATATTAGTTGGATATGTCACCGTAAGATAGTTATAACCGTTAGTTGATAAACTAACGCGTTAGTTGATCAACTATCAAAAGATAGTAAACCGGACCGACAGGGGTTGGAATTTATGTTCCTTTTGTTCTTACATGTCAACCTAACACGAAGACTATTCGGGGGCTTCGTTGCGCTCGCCCCCTCTAGTCTTCACCTAAGCTACCGCAGTGTTTGTCCTGGTATTTCGTTTGCAATTCAAGTTTAAACTAGTTTACTATTTAACAGTTTTAACCGTTAGTTGATCATCTAACGCGTCATATAGTAAGCAGTACGCTACTGTTTAATATCTGTCGATAGTTGACGAACTAACTAAAAAAACCCGTTAGTTTATGAATTAAAGATTTTGACAATGTTACGGTGACAGATACTTAGCAAACGTCATTTTTCCTCCACTCAACATTGGCCCACTGTGGGAGAAGAACATAGTAAAGCTTCACGCCTTATCCCATACGGGGTGGCCCACGTTAAGCCTGTTATTCAAAGCTCAACATTGCGGGACAAGGGGCTAGTCTATTGCCGCAGTTATTCGTTTACAATGAATTCTCCAGTAAACCAAACACAACCTCTCCCGTTGCCGACTTTCTCCCGCCACATTGAGCGCAATAAGCCATCGGCTGCGTTCACGGCTCAATCGCTCGAGTTTCATTTATAGGGTACCTACAAGCCCTTTCCTTCATAATTTACTTCCTGGCTCGTATCGTTTGGGGGTTGGGTTTCAAGGACGAACAATAAATCTACTGGCTCAGTGAGCTCCGGAGTCCACAGAGCGAAAGCATTGTACTGGCCTATTTTGAGACATAACGTAGAATGATTCACTTGGCAACTCTACGCGTTTTATTGGAAAAATCTTAAGCACCTAAGATCGTGTTCCCTAATTGGTTAAGTGATCATCAAGCGAGAATGGAAAATGTGGAATAAATAATAACAAAATTAGTAACAGCAAGTATGTGTTGAGCCATCTACATTAACCCCATACAGTCCCATCATTTACGTAATCTTACACATTGTAATATCCCTTTTTCGACAAAGTCGCTATAACATGCTTTTAAAATTTCTCAAATGGTAATTTCAAAATCTTATTGTAGCAAAGAATGCACTCACCCTTGAAAGAATTGCTAACCTTCGCGAGTCTAAACCGGGCGCAACTAGTCTGTGATTATTTCTTAGGTTAACATTACAGCTATCGCTAAGTTTGGAAAATGTTGAAAGGTTCTTGCGTACATACATTATATTTTGGAAAAATAATTTGACTAGCTGCAGTTAGTATGTCAATTTCTTCAAAAGGCTCTTTTAAGGAGTCTGTTCTTTTTAAATTATAAATTGCTCGAATAGCTCTTTTCGCAGCAGCACGAACGTTGCCATATGGTCTTGGTAGACCAATATAAATGTATAGTCACCGTCAGGGTTAGCTGCATGTCAATGTTATTTTTTTTAATTTTATTTATTAACGTAATTTATTTATGCCTTGACAGCCGGGGCGAAATCGACATAAATTACAGATATATACATAGACAATAGATTAAGTACATTCCTTACACTTACATAAAGGATTCACAATAATTTATATTAATTAGATTCAATATTCAAAAATAACAATAAAATATAATATTTAAAATCCAAATTAAAATTCACAATATGTCATCAATCATAAATCAATTAAATTAATTAATAAAACCGGTCAAGTGCGAGTCTAAATCGCGCACGAAGGGTTCCGTACCACCTTTCAATGGAAGCGATGGTGTGGAGTGAATTGTTTGGATTTTACACAGCAAAATATTTTTTACAAAGTTATTGGTGCGGTTACTTTCACACTCCATGTACGTAACCAGGTGCATCCATAAGTTTGTATGTGGTATTGAAAGAATTGTTGTATGGGAGCCCCCTTAAATATTTCTTTTATCCTGTTTTTTAGTATTTGTTGTTATAGCGGCAACAGAAATACATAATCTGTGAAAATTTCAACTCTCTAGCTAGCTAGGTTCTTGAGATACAGCCTGGTGACAGACGGACGGACGGACGGACGGACAGCGAAGTCTTAGTAATAGGGTCCCGTTTGGAACCCTTCGGGTACGGAAACCTAAAAAACCAAATTCAATGTAATAATTTGACATGACTGTCATTCCATCATCTCGCAGAACAGATCGTTCAGTGGTGCTGCAGCTAACAGAGCATTCAGGCTGTCCCGCGCCCGGACAAGCGGAGACTGCCGGCGCGCCACCGTGCGGTGCGAGCAGCCCGCTAGCAGCTGGTGCCTGCGCCCGCGTAGGTAATTGTCAGGCACAAATATTAGTTATTAGTTATAATAGTTATTCTCTGGACAGCAATGGTTTGACAGTAATCCCTTTTTTAGCAGACTTTAAGTTCCTTTGGCTTGGTTCACATAGACGTTAATATAACTTTATAACTTCTTGAGTAATATTTTTATATGTTCTATACATTATTTTTCCATTCGATGTTTTCCTCCATGCCCAACAACCAAATGAGTTTCGTGCAAAATATCGAACATCTCTTCATTGATAACATAATATGTAATTGTTGTCTCACTTGAAGAGTAATTAGTTTCTCGAGGCCACTTAATGAGCACATATCAAATCCCTTCAATCGCCATTACTGCAGAGTAGTTTTCGATTTGGCTTCTTTTGCACTTTTACAGAATGCTTGTTTTTCAAATACTTTTTGTTACTATAGTAAAAGCAATTCAACCTTTTCGCAGACTCTTGAAACTCTTGAACAGAGTTCTAACATTTTTTTATGGAGACTGGCATTTTTAAAAAATCTTGATATCTGCGGCTAGAGATGAAACCAGGCGTGCAATGTCGAGAAGTGGAAAAAAATTACGATTGCTAAGTATATGTAAATATCTACAGTAATAAAGACATTTGTAATTTGGAACCGATTGCCATCGATAGAGTAAATAATAAAAACACCTGTGTGTAATTATGAATATCTAAAACGATACCCTTTGCGAGTAATCGGAGTTCAAAGTGCAAATTGTTTTTGTCGCCCTTTGAAGTCAGATTTCTCGAAAACAACATCGTTCTAGAAATTTATGATTACACACATTTGTTTGTAAAATAATGCTCTATCCATCGACACCCGTTTCGTCACCCGGCCGCAGAAATTATGATTTTCCGACTGTTAGTATGCCAAAAATGTTACAACACTTTTGTATTCTTATGCGTTGGATTTGCCTTTTATTAGAATACGAGTTTGTTTTTACCCGACTGCAGCGAAGCAAAAAAGAGGACGGTTATGTGTTTGACCTGTGAACAGACACACATATATGTATGTATGTATGTCTGTTTATGTCTATGTATGTCTCGGTGACGCGAGTATAACACTCGCGTCACCGAGACATACATAGACATAATAGACATGGGGACATACAATAAAAAACTCTTTAATTAATGAACTAAACAAACTTTTTTCTCTCTCGAGTGTGGTAATATATACTGATCTTGCACAATCTATGAATAATAAACCGTAGTATTAAATTAAGCATTTTACAGATTTTTTGTAATTTAAACGAAAAATCAGGCAATAAAGGACGTAATTATAAAAAAATATCAACTGGACTACGTTAAACTAAACAGTACAAAAGAAGCCGATAACACTTAACGTAATAATTGAGATTTGATAAAATTATTACCGGACATGTTAAATTCAATTAATATACATGTTTCCGCTTGCATTTCAATTTAATTGTTTTTTACTCGTAGTGTATAACAGTCGGGATTTTAGGTTATTATAATTACATCATTTGTTTTACTGTGAGAAAGATGAGTAGTTTCATACATTATTTTTAGAGATAAGCTCGCCTTTTTAAGCAACGGAATTCTCTGTGCCGACCAACATACAGTGAGAAAGATAATACTGAGGGGTTGTTGTTCCATCCTCACCCTCTTTATGGACAAGTTTCACCGTGTTACACATTTATATACAGGCTAATACATTGCTTCTGACCACACACTAGGATACCATATGTCGTGGGAACCAGAAACAGCGACATCACACACATATAAACATTCAAGACCTGGAGTATTTTCTTTTATTTATCCCCAGCCGGTCATTGAACCTGGGCCCTCTCGCATGGTAAGCAGAGCTACAACCGCAGCGCCACAGAGGTCGTACATTATCAGCTGTATTACATAATGGGCAGGTAGTTAGCATGTTATTATTTATTCCTGCTTATTAATTATCATAATAATATTATAATATTTGTATTAGTTAAGCATAAGCAATTTTTAAAAGAGATCTAAAAATCTATCTGTGGGAGTTTCAACGCCCTTCTTCTCCCACAGTGGTCCAATGTAGAGAAGTGGCAAAAAAGGACAATTGCTAAGTATATGTAAATATCTACAGTAACAAAGACATTTGGAATTTGGAATTTAGCTGACTTGTGCGGAGAAGTGAAAATAAGACTTGTTCTAATCAAACAGTTTTCTTAGTGAACGTTGATCAAATTTCACTTCAGAGGGGGGCTCGAAAATTGTCTTTGAATAAGACAGGGACAATACAAAGTGAGCTGCATAAATTACCTCGGAGCCGAAGAAGACCACAAAGAGGTCTATTTTAAAATCCACTCAAGAAATCCACTCGAATCAACGTGAAAACTAGTAAATACATTACTGGATTGCCTTGATTAGTGGTGGGGCAGTATCGATGGTTGTAAGTCATCGATTAATTTTCACACGACACAGGATAGAGGAACAATGTTTTTAAATGTAAGTGGACAATTGTGTGATAATTTTTATGTAAGAATAAATAAAGGGAGTCGCCTTGAAAACATGGTTACTGAGTTCGAGTACTAACGTTCGATACATCAAATTGATAAAAACTTGTGTATGTGTGTGTGTGTAATTTTTTAACACGACCTTGAGGGAAATAACTTAAACAACGGAGCTATCAAATTTCTTTCAAAGGAAAAATTCCTTTGTTTTTGAAAAAAATATTAACTGCATGCAACGATTTAAAAAAATACCCTGGCCACAAAAAAGAATCGCACATGCTTAAATCCGAAAATAAAAATCCTGTACTTTTATGACGTCAATGGACAGGGTCAATTATAAGGATCAAATCTTTCTAACAAACATTGTTAATTAAATTAAAGGAAAACAATGAAAGACAAGATAAGGCACTTTTACTCAAGGATCCATCGGATACCTTATGTTAGTAGTTCATAATAAATTATGTTTTATTTTTTAATTTATTTAGTTATAATAATAATAATAATAATACTTTGGACACTATTGACACACATTGATCTAGTTTTATATATAGAATATAAATTTGCTCAATAATGTCATCACCGAGGGGTTTAAGATACTCCACCAGGCTGGCTCAGTGCCGGTTGATCGAGGGGTGTCGGGCTAGGGCCAACCCGTCTGTCAGAAGTTATCCAGCTACCCTATTAGGGCCTCTGACACAGCTTTACGAAAAGCAATAGTAGCTGGGGCCTACAGCTTAATGTGTCATCCGAAACACGGAAGGGTCAGAAACAAATGACACCCATCCAGTCAAAGTAAAAGTACTTTATTACTGTTGATATTTACATATACATAGCAAACGTCATTTTTTGCCTCTCCTCTACATTGGACCACTGTGGGAGAAGAAGGGTGTAGAAACTCCCACAGATTGATTTTTAGATCTCTTTTAAAAATTGGTTGTGCTCAACTAATAAAAATATATAAAAAATATGATTAATAAGCAATAATAAATAATAACAAAATTATTAACAACAAGGTCTGTATTGAGCTAGATTAACCCCATAGAGTCCCATCATTTATGTGATCTTGAACATTGTGAAATCCCTTTTTCGACAAAGTCGCTTTAAAATGCTTATTAAACTGTTCAAATGGCAATTTCAAAATCAGTGCCCGTCTCGGCCAGATATAGTTACCCGCATGATAGTTGCCGATGTGCGAATACCGCTGGGCCTCGGACGCTTTCTATACATCTATCGATATATCGTCTTGCATCCCATCCCTACCCGGGCCTCGGACGCTTTCTTTACATCTATCGATATACCGCTGGGCCTCGGACGCTTTCTATACATCTATCGATATATCGTCTTGCATCCCATCCCTACCCTGAAAACAACCTTTCCGCGACGTGACCTAATTTGAAAGAAACAAAGCGATTTGGACACCGCTCCATCCATACAAATTCCTATAACAACACTCAAGCAAATGTATCTCCTATGTCTTAGAAGAAAAGGTTGCGAATTGAGGTGAGCTTAGATAGGGAACTTCAGTTTAAATCAAGAAGGCTTTGGAATGGATACGCCATATTTGCTGCTGAAGTACAAAATTTTAGCCATGGGAAAAATATTTTTGCCTAAATTTAGACTTTTCATTAAACTGCGATACCCCAATTATTATATCTGTTCCTAAAAAACACATTGGTCATCAAATTAATCAAAACAGTCATCAATAATGGATCACCAAATAATTGAAAATATGTCTCCTAAATATCAGTTTGATTACTTTTGCTGTAGCAAACGTATTCGTTATAGCGGATTTTAGTTATTTTTTTTGAAAAATGTATCCATAATAATAATAAATAAATAATAATACCATGGACACTATTTACACACATTGATCTAGCTCCATACTAGGATACCCTGTATCTTGGGTACTAGACAACGATACACATACTTATAGATAAATATTATACTTAGATAGATAAACAACCATGACTAGGGTACAAACATCCGTTCCGCAAACACCAGATTTATTTGACCTCCTAGGACCAAGGAAACGCGAGTAACCGCCAAAAATTTATTTTGCTCACAGTCTGCCAATTTTCCAATTGCTATCAATTGGAAAATTCAAGCACCTGAAATTCAATATAATATTGGACTGTCTTCGTTAAATTGTTGCATAAAATAAACTTGTATCGCATTATAATAAAGCCTTTTGTCCGTCAGTCGTGACAATATGTTTAAGTATGTATGTATGTGGAAGGGCTCGCGAGGGCTTCTGTTCTCACAGAATCACTAGTGATAAATATAAGTTGACAGATCTACTTTTAAGTTGCCCAATGTAATAATTTGATGTCCCATATTATTTCGCGGTTATTTTAAAATAAATTTTGGGTGACCAAATTTATATTATTTAATGATATAATTTACGTGACAGACCTACAATTTTCGAAACAAACTAGATTTATTAGGTTATTATTAAGGCATTTATTAGGTGCTCCATAAAATTATACTCCTTAGGGTTACCCAGTTTTATGATATGTGTTTTTGTTGCTAATGCTCGTAGTTTGCAATGACAGCCGAAAACATGTTATAGCTCCAGTTTTATAAGTCATTACGAGTTGCGGCAGTTTCTCTAAAATAAACTTTATAACGAGTAATATTTTGTAGATGCACTACTCGTCCCACGCTACGAAGGACATACATTTTCTACTAGCGCTTTATCCGAAAGGCGCTTTCAATCCTAATTATTCTGAGGTTTCTATCATGGTCGAAATAAAATTGTTGAGTTCTCCTGAATCTCCACTAAGTCAATATATTTAGGGTATTGTATTGTTCATTGTTTGATTTTCTTGTTTGTTTTCAGGACCTTTTTTGTTGGGCGCCGAAATTACTATGTGTTGAGTCAATAGGGAATACGGTTTCTTGAGGAAAACTCTCCCAGATACCAATTTATTAACTTTCCTTGAAATAGCCGAATGTTTTTGCTTTTATTAAACCTTTAATTTTATTTAGGTTAATTTTAGAGAAAATGTCTTTGCACTATAATTTAGTTATTATATTTTTGTTGATTAATATGGTTAACATAGATAAATCAAGCTTTTTCATCGAATACTAAGTTTGGTGCTTCTTTTGGACATAATCCAAACCTAACTGTTTGTATATTTTGTATCTTCTTTAGTTTACTTATGACGAAGTGTTTGGCCGATTTATGATATTGTATTATTATTATATTATTTCATTTTATTGAAAAATATGTAATTTGTTGTTTTTAATATATGGATTTTGTGTAAATATTAAAGAATTAGTTTAAAATCAAAATTTAGCAAACGTCATGTTTTGCCTCTTCTCTACATTGGACCACTGAGAGACAATGAGGGATTGATTTATATGGTTGCGTTTAACTAATACGATATTCATTATTATAAAAAAATAAGCAGGAATAAATAATTACAAAATTGTTAACAGCGAGTTCTGTGTGTTGATTAAGACTAACCCCATACAGTCCCGTCATTTAGCTACTCTTGAACATTGTAATATCCCTTTTTAGACGAAGACGCTATTTCATGGTTTTTAAACTGCTCAAATGGCAATTTCTAAATCTCCAGAGGTATCTTGTTGTAGTAGAGAATGCACTGACCCTTGAAAGAATTGCTAACTATCGCGAGTCTAAACATGTTAGGTTAACATTACAGCTATCGATAAAATTGGAAAATGTTGTAAGGTTCTTGCGTACCCGGCCGTTGTGTCCCGACCCGAATGGCCGAGTCGGCAGTGACCTTGCGTTGGGTTCGAGTCCCGGTGGGGGCAAATATTTCTTTGATGACAACCGATGTTTATATCCTAGTCATGGTTGTTTATCTATCTAAGTATAATATTTATCTATATAAGTATGTGTATCGTTGTCTAGTACCCAAGATACAGGGAATCCTAGTTTAGGGCAAGATCAATGTGTGTAAATAGGTCCAAGGCATTATTATTATAATTATTATAGGTATGTTAACATCAGAAAAAAAATAAATATATCCGTTCTCTATCGATAAATTTGGAAAATGTTGTTCTTGCGTACATCTCTAGTTACTAACTCTAGTAAGAGATAGTGTAGCTACGCAGAATGGAGTACCGAATGACAAGCTAAACGGTATACACAATACGGTATTTGACAGCTAGTCAAAATAGATACTTTTTAGGACTGTCAAAACTGTAATTTCACGAGCTCTTTGAAATACTAACATGTGACGTCATAATCAAATGTTGTCTTTTTTCTGGTTAATTATTATTATTATAAACATTTAACAACATTATTATAAACACCTGGAAAATTATAAGATCGGCCAAACATATGTTAAGAAAAATACGGATTGAGAAAATAAATGCATAGGAAAATATATGTCTGGCAAAAAGAAATAGTAGAAATTTAAGCGGATAGAAAATTATACTACTAGTAAAATTATCGTATTGGGAAAAAGAAATCGTGGGAAAAAACGCGAATGGAAAAAAAATACAAGGAAAATATTATTTCGGAAAATTTATCTATACACTACCTTCAGGGCAGTATATCAAAACTTTATTAGAAAGAGTTTTATGTATTTAGAATGTAGGTATCGAACTATGTTCTCAGATGAACGAAACTCTTTGCTCATTGAAACAAAAGTAGATCGAAATTGAGTTACTTATTTACAGAAATAAAATCAAATATGATAAAAAAAAAACATTATAATCCAAATGAGCAATTATTAATCGTATAATGACAAATAACTAAGCACAAATCTCGATACCCGCAATTCAAAATCTTTTCCGGTAAGATCGAGAATGTCCAGTTCAGTTCACCGATAAACAAATAAAACAAAATGGCTATGAAAATGGCCATACAAATAATCTATTGTATGAGACCTTGCTGTTAATAGTTTTGTAATTATTTATTCCTGCTTATTAATCATAACAATTAAATTTTTCATATTTGTATTAGTTAAGCACAACCTATTTTTAAAAGAGATCTATAAATCAATCTGTGGGAGTTTCTACGCCCTTCTTCTCCCACAGTGGTCCAATATAGAGAAGGGGCAAAATTGACGTTTGCTAAGTATATGTAAATATCTACAGTGATAAAGTACTTTGACTTGACTTGACTTGACTAGAACTAATTTTAATTCTTAAAAACCCATATGTTTCATGTTTTTTTCACCGATTTTTCACCGATAAACAAATGATACAAAATGGCTACGAAAATGGCCATACAAATAATCTATTGTATGGGTACTACTTTTAATTCTTAAAAAACCCATGTGTTTCATGTTTTTTTAAATGAAATTTTGTTGGTTTCACCAAATCATAAATTATAAAATAAAAAGTAAGTCCTGGCTACTTAACTAGGCTTTAACCTGTATTTGATGTTATAGTGGCGATAGAAATACACCCTCTGAAAACTTCAGCTCTCTATCTACTTCGGTTGATCCGGTAGAACCCGGTGACAGACGGACGTACAGACGGACAGCGGAGACTTAGTAAAAGGGTCCCGTTTGTCACCCTTCGTGCACGTAACCCTAATAATGAATTATCTCACAAATAAAGAACGCTTTCTTTATAAACGCCGCCTTTTCTTTTATGTGAGCAGCATTTATTTTATTTTCAGATTGCCTTTGTATCATAAACAGATTTGGCATGTTGGTAGTAGTGTTGGCAATAACAGTTTAACTACAAAGCACCACTAGGACCTTAAGCAATAATCTTAAATGGAGACACTTGCAAATATCAAGGGAATACTGTGTCTGATGTCAGTCTAATTCCGCTGTACGACTCAGCACTAAAATGTGAACTGTGGCCTTTTTTAAACTATACTTAACCCCTCGAGCAAACTTGGGTACTACAGTACTCGAAATCCCGTTGTAGGTTTTGAATTCCATTACCATGGCATAAGGTCCAAAATAACGACCCCTCAAAAAATCAAAAATAATTTGAGGGTTTAAACACGTCACGTCTTTTTTCATACGTAGTAGCAGAGGCACAGTTGTGCCCACGTTTAGCCAATTATTAATTTCCGTGTCAGGGGGCTAGCCCACCGCCGCAGTTATGGAGATATTAAGGTTTCCATATTATGTTTTCCATCACCGTCAGAACGTCCGATGAATGTACTTAAGATGAATTACTTATGTCACTGCTACATGGTCAGCTCCGCATTCGAACCTGCATTTGTTTCGTGAGAACCGAGCGTGAAACCCCTAGACCCGGGGGCTTTACGTATAGGTATATAAATGTTGCCTATTATGTCCCCAACGAGGGGCACGGGCCATTATCCAGATTCGAGTAAGAGTAAGCCGTACTCCACCACGCTGGCTCAGTGCGGGTTGATGGAGGATTTTACGATCACTACCACGTAGCTCTTGTAACTGGGACCTATAGCTTAACGTGTCATCCGAAACACTGTACTTAAGGGATTAAATATGGCCAGCGCCAGGGGACGCGAACAAAGAAAGGCATCTTTAGCTTCAATTCTAGGCTAAACTAGACTAAACAAAAATGTAGGATAAATATATTTTATAAAAGGTCTATTAGAGATAAGAATGGACTTTTAAAATTACCAGATATCTGTTATATTTAATACTTAAAAATATTTTTCGCAATGCATTATTATTCAACTAAATGAACAAGCGCTCGGAGACGAAATCAGTTTCCTATATGAAACTTACACGCAAAAATAGGTAAAGAAAAGGGAAAATGTTTAGTTGTTTTATTTTATTTTTAATGTTATTATTACAGGAGTTTAGTAATATTTTCTATAATTTTCTTGGTCTCGGAGCTCGGGCCGGCCCGCGGGGCTCTGCGCGGGAGCATGCGTCAGTCTGCTTCGACGCGATGCGACGGGTATTTGTTTTCTTTGCCTAATTCTCAATGTCATTGGCCATTGTTCAGCCCTTAAGATTAATTTCATGGTCAGGTTTCGAGCCTGCATCTCGAGCCTGAAACCCGATAGACCACGGAGCTCATACGTATATTAAATAATATGTTCTTGACTTGACAGTGCAATAAATGATTAAGAATTTAGAACCAAAAGCTGTCACATCGTTAAGACGGCAGAATCTTCCAACTTAAGAGGAGGGGCAATGAAATGCACATAAACGGAGGGGGGGGCGGGGGTGGGGGGGGGGGGTGTTAAGCTCTATGGGGGGCGATCCCGGGTTTTATATTAGATCTAACTGAGACTTCGTGACGACAATCGCTCCCCTGTTTCGTACGGGAATCGGATTATTTGCACAAGAGATTACAAATGGATCTGTGACAGGCGTTTCATAAAAGGCACCGTTTCCAAGTTCTTGACATGCGTGAGTCTGATCTGAGGAAAGGCCAGGTTTGCATGGCATGTTTAACCCAATCGGCATTGAGGGATTTGGTGTCCAAAAGGAGATGCCGTGGAAACTAGGCGTCTTGTCAATTTTGTCAGATCACAGTCAGTGTCATGTAGATAGGCAAGGCGCCTAAATAAGTGGTTTTCTGCCTAATTAATTTTGAAAAAAAGTTCTGAAATCCGTGACAGATGGCGTTTATTCGCCATGGCTGTCATTTGTGGGTCTGTGATAAAACAATAACCAAGGAGTACAACCCCACTCTTACTTGGTATGATCAATTCAGGCTTGACCTGTTCCACTGCTTAACTGGAAAGCCAAAGCCAAACATTTTTATAGGATTTAATCTGTATGAACACCTATTATGGACTTCCATTAAATTTAAATTTACCTACCATCCATTCGCGTATGAACACCTAGTATGGACTTGCATTTAATTAAATTTACCTACCATCCATTCGAATATGAACACCTAGTATGGACTTGCATTAAATTTTTATTTACCTACCATCATCTCGCGCATGAACACCTAGTATGGACTTGGAATAATATTTATATTTATTTTTATAACATAATTACTACTACACACTATTCTGTTTTATTACTGGCAATACTGACAGGAAGTAGAGGATAAACGTACCTTCTCTCTGGTATCTCACACTTGATTGATCGACTGTCTGAGTATATGAAAAAAAAATCGGTAATGTGGCTGGCCGCCGCCGTGACAATTTGACTTTCTGTAGCCATTTTTTTTATGGCTACTGAGAGAGTCAACGACGCAAGGATGATAAAATATGTTTTCCACAATTACCTTTGCTTTTTCATGCATTTCGGTTTAACAATTAAAGTCAGTTGAGGAAAGAAGTCACAAAGGTCCAAAAGAATAGCCGAGGTCCTCGTAACCAAAGAGTTTGAGTTGAATGGTTGTAATGAGCACAAACTTAGGTTATCGCTAAGAAAAAGTTGACGATATAAACCAAAACTGTGTGTTGTTTATGTTGTTTGGCGGGTGCATATATATCTGTATCTATACTACGCGTAACCATGGTAACCTGTACAGAACACCGCCATTTTGGGCCAAGTTGGAAAAAATAATCACTGCGCTTGCGGTTATCATGAAATAGGTGATATTTCGGGTTCCGCACCTAATGGGGTCCTGTTACTAGGCCTCCGCTGTCCGTCCATCCGTCGTCCGTCCATGACGATGGTACGGAACCCGTGTGCGAGTCCGATTCGCACTTAGCCGGTTTTTTGTTGTACCGAGTTAATGAGATAGTTTGCCAAGTCAAATCAACACAGAAGTTAGCATTTTAGGTAAATGTATCCAAATGTAGTAATGGCTCGCTGTAGACCTCGCTAGAGACAGTTTTTTTCAATACCACATACTTATCAATGCACCTAGTTATACATGGAGTGCGAAAGTAGCCGCACCAAAAACTTTGTAAACTACATCTTGGACGACCTCTATGGCGCAGCGGTTTTGGCTCTGTCTACCATGCGAGAGGTGCCGGGTTCGATCCCCAGCTGGGGGTAAAAAAAAATACCCCCAGGTCTAGGATGTTTATACGTGTGTAACTTCGTACCCACGACACAGGGAATCCTAGTGTGGGGCCAGAAGCAACGTATGTGCCTGAATGTTAATGTTTATGTTTATGTGTTTACATTTTGCGGTCTTCAACCCAACCTATTGACTTTTCACCAAAATTATATATTACCTGTTACCCTCACGGTCTCTACAAATACAACGACACCACATTTGTTAAAATCCGTCATGCTGTTGAAACTATAGCTGTTTTTTTATATTGAAAACCCCCACATCTCCGCCATTTTGAAAAATGTGCAAAAACTGAATCGACAAAAATATATATTTAATTATCGAGCCAGCTCACAGAAAATCATGATAATAGAGACTGTAGAGAATAACATTCCGACACACATCCGGACATTCGAAAGCATTTTTGCCCAATCCTGAAACGGAAACGCTTCGTAAATTCGCTCGCTTCGCTCGCTCGTTCAACAAAGCAATATCATTATTACTTTAGAATATGCGCTTTTTATTCATAAATTTAAGCCACAACTAACAATTTAATAAGTGATAGATTAAACTATTGGCTTTCAAACCACCCCTCGAATTGTAAGGGGATATACAGGGTGGAATAAATATTATGATCATAGCACAACATGCCATTAAACCGATGCAATCAGAAGATCCTATTCCGCGTTTATTCTCACCCCTGTATAAGGGTACAGTTGAAAAGAAAATGTAGCAAAACTCTTATGAATAAGAAAAGCTGTGAAAACTGAAGAAAAACATATATACATAAGATTTGGCCCCACACTAGGAAACCCTATATCGTGGGAACAAGAAACAGCGTCATCTTGTTTATGAATTACTTGTTGACCGATTCAGAGCTCCGTTAGCGCCAGGAGGATATTACTCCTCAGCGTGGAACCCTGGAAAGAGACCAGTGTGAATGATAGGAATACAAAAGCGCTACAGCGCCCAGCTATCAGGCGACGGCTCCCCACACGGAGACTTCCGACGAGGGCCCTAGGGTAATTAGGATCTAAGAGTGCCGCAGTCCAATAGACACTGTATAGAAAAGGGAAATACATAGAGAGTATAAAATACACGAAAATAAGAAAGACTAACTACGAACCAATGCTTACCCATGGATTGGGGATAGTAGGGAAGTTTCATATCAACTACTGCACTTTACAGCAACTAAACATTCAGCTCCATTACAGTACTAAAGGGACTAGCCCATCGCCGCAACTAAAGGCGTGACTTAAAAATTATTGATGCAGAAGATACAACCTCACGTTTCAGAGCTCAAACAATGTCTGCCTCAAAAAAACAATCAGCTGCCAGACGAGATTCCAGACCCGAATTTTTATAGTTTTAGTTTTTAACTGGCTAATCCGCCAGTAGCCAATATGGTCAAGGAGGTAGTACGTTACACAGATTCTCAGATGAATGAAACTCTTTGCTTACTCACTCTGTGTGCAGATCGCAGATTTTGTCAAATGACAGTCTTTAAAAAAAATACATGTTGCGATCAGTTTTCACCAAATACTAACGAAAACTGTCAAAACAAGAAAAAACAAAGATACAGGCAGTGCTAACAGTATTTAGAAAATCATTGATGACGTATCTCCTCGACTCCACCTCCTTCGAGGTAGCCTCTGTCAAACCCAACAACTGAGCATGTGAATGTCAAGGAATCCTCGGGGCTTTCCTTGAGGACGCCTCGACATAAGGCCGAGTCGAAGAGCTGTCAAGGTAACGGCTGAGCGTGACACTCTCATAGTCTCATAGACTCAAGTCGTGACTCGTGATGAGTCAAGTCGTGATCGACTGATTTTGTGATGGTGTCAAGGAAGGAGCATTCAAGCCCCGAAATAAGCAAAGTATTGAATGCTTGATTTCTGAATTTGCTACCCCAAATGGTACAAAGCACAGAGCTGTTGGTTTTTAATGGCTAGTATTTCATTGCACATCAATAATACTGATTTGCAAAGCATAAAAGGATCAGCAAAACACTTTTTATTTTTTAAATATTTAATGAGTACTTAAGTTTATTATTTAATTATTTTTTGTTGTTCTTACATATTGAACCTAACACGAAGGATAACAGGGGCTTCGCTTCGCTCACCTCCTTTACTCTTCAACTACGCTACCGCAGCAAATATAAGGGATATTTGCTGTGCAAATAAGTATTTTTAATGTGCATTTTAATATTTCCCGTTTTTAATACCAATAAAGATATCTACCTAGAGGTTATCTACCCACAGAGAGCTCACTTTTGCCCATGACTGTACATACACAATGCTTTCTTAGGGGAAAATGTGCAAAAAAGCAGATTACGTGCCGAAATGAGTTAGGGCGTTCAAGATAAATTGTCGATACGCCCCTGTATCATCTTTCTTTCAGTTGCATCTCGTTTACGCAAATAGTCTTTTCCCATACGGCGTGGCAGACGCACAATTGTGCCCACGTTTGCAGGTTATTCAACACCACATTTTGCGTGACAGGGGGCTAGCCTATCGCCGCAGCTACGGAGATAGTTAAGGCTATAACATGATGTTTTCAATCACCGTTAGAATATAAAGTACGTAAGATTATCTCATTGGTGCATGGTTAGCACCAGTCTCGAACCTCCAGATCCTGTGTAAGAAGCAAGCATGAATCTTCTAGCCCACGGACGACGTGTTAGGGGGGAAATGTGCAAAAAATATTACGTGTTGAAATGAGTTATGGGTACTAGATAAATTGTCGATACGTCCCTTTCTCTTCTTTCTCTCGATTGCATTTCGTTTTTTATGGAAATGGCGCGGACATAGAAAGATGATTGCCACATCGGTCAGGCTTTTGGTGAATGTGGGAATTATATTCATATTATATTTATTGGCATATATTACACGTTTATATACGTCTTGGAATAGGTTCAGTAGATCAGTGTAATTTTACCCGTTTGGGTATAGCAGGTAATTCAATTAGAACGAGCAAGATACAAGATTTGAAACAAAGTTTAGTGACTTACGTGGTAAAAATACAATACAATACAATAAAGATACATACGTATCAAACTCAAAGATGACTTAAAAGGTACCTAGTCAATACTAAAACTTATAAAAAAATAAAATAAATGTACACGATCATTTGAATGATTGGATCATGGGATAAAATTAAGTTTGTAAGGATTGTGAAGGTGGTTGGTATAGAATAGGTTTTAAAGGGATTTTCGTAATTATGTAGTGTAAGAGGGAAGACCACCAGCCCAATTAATTGAGGGCATCATCGCCGTAACTGGCAGCCAGCAGTTGATGCGAAAGGCTCAGGAACAAAGTTGATAGCGTGGTAGAAGAGGTTAATTGATTGATTTGATTGAGTGCTTTGTGCGGAAACGGTTTGCCCCTCCGTACGATAACCGCACAGACCTAGGGACCTACTGTAGCTAAGGGAAGTTAGACGTAGGGACAATTGATATGATAGCTAAAGGCATCTGTCATGGGAACAAAAGGACAAGAAATCGTATAGTGACACGAACAATTTTAGCATTGTAATTTCAACAGTTGCTTTATTGCTGTTACATCAAAAAAGGTTAATTTGTTGCATTAGCAATTGAAGAGTAACAATAAAAACGTTGCCCTCATAACTAAGCATCTTTGACGGCGGTCCAGCTTCAAAGTTTTTTTGTTGCAATAGCAAGATTTTTTTGGGAGTGCTCTTACTACGAAAAAGCGTTCAAAATAGCCATTTGTCGTGGTTTAGAGTGGGTTTGCTCAAGCTGATTAGTAGTAGTAGTATTGAAGACAGTAATAATGAAATTTGGAATTTGAAATTGATATGAAAATTCAAATTCCAAATTTCATTATTACTGTCTTACACAGGTTTTACAGCCGAACAGTTGGAGCTATAGTCTTCAAATTTAATTATTACTGTCTCACACAGGTTTCACAGCCGAACAGTTGGAGCTATAGTCTTCAAATTTAATTATTACTGTCTCACACAGGTTTCACAGCCGAACAGTTGGAGCTATAGTCTTCAAATTTAATTATTACTGTCTCACACAGGTTTCACAGCCGAACAGTTGGAGCTATAGTCTTCAAATTTAATTATTACTGTCTCACACAGGTTTCACAGCCGAACAGTTGGAGCTATAGTCTTCAAATTTAATTATTACTGTCTCATACAGGTTTCACAGCCGAACAGTTGGAGCTATAGTCTTCAAATTTCATTATTACTGTCTTACACAGGTTTCACAGCCGAACAGTTGGAGCTATAGCCTTCAAATTTCATTATTACTGTCTTACACAGGTTTCACAGCCGAACAGTTGGAGCTATAGTCTTCAAATTTCATTATTACTGTCTTACACAGGTTTCACAGCCGAACAGTTGGAGCTATAGTCTTCAAATTTCATTATTACTGTCTTACACAGGTTTCACAGCCGAACAGTTGGAGCTATAGTCTTCAAATTTCATTATTACTGTCTTACACAGGTTTCACAGCCGAACAGTTGGAGCTATAGTCTTCAAATTTCATTATTACTGTCTTACACAGGTTTCACAGCCGAACAGTTGGAGCTATAGTCTTCAAATTTCATTATTACTGTCTTACACAGGTTTCACAGCCGAACAGTTGGAGCTATAGTCTTCAAATTTCATTATTACTGTCTTACACAGGTTTCACAGCCGAACAGTTGGAGCTATAGTCTTCAAATTTCATTATTACTGTCTCACATAGGTTTCACAGCCGAACAGTTGGAGCTATAGTCTTCAAATTTCATTATTACTGTCTCACACAGGTTTCACAGCCGAACAATTGGAGCTATAGTCTTCAAATTTCATTATTACTGTCTCACACAGGTTTCACAGCCGAACAGTTGGAGCTATAGTCTTCAAATTTCATTATTACTGTCTTACACAGGTTTCACAGCCGAACAATTGGAGCTATAGTCTTCAAATTTCATTATTACTGTCTTACACAGGTTTCACAGCCGAACAGTTGGAGCTATAGTCTTCAAATTTCATTATTACTGTCTTACACAGGTTTCACAGCCGAACAGTTGGAGCTATAGTCTTCAAATTTCATTATTACTGTCTTACACAGGTTTCACAGCCGAACAGTTGGAGCTATAGTCTTCAAATTTCATTATTACTGTCTCACATAGGTTTCACAGCCGAACAGTTGGAGCTATAGTCTTCAAATTTTATTATTACTGTCTCACACAGGTTTCACAGCCGAACAGTTGGAGCTATAGTCTTCAAATTTCATTATTACTGTCTTACACAGGTTTCACAGCCGAACAGTTGGAGCTATAGTCTTCAAATTTTTACAGTATAAGCATCTTGTTGAAGCCATTCAAATTATCAATAGTAGATTGTTAACCGAGGGCTGAAAGGCACTCATTCCTGACGAGATGTATAGTTCGAGGCAGAAATGGGTGCTATCACCCGAGTAAAACACTCTACTTTTCATTACGAATACGAGGAAAGTAAACACAAGCCAGTTAAAATCAAAATTATTTTATTAAAAACAAAGTCACTTGAAATCAAAATTATTTTATCAAGTTTAAATACTACTCATAAAAAAAGTAATTTCGGTGCCCCCGTTGATGTCTTTTACTTTGAGCATAACATTAAAAAAAATACTTCCGTTTTATGGCTTTATAGGTTTGCGTTGTTCAATATAAACTACGATTCATGTATATATTTTTAATACTTTTCTGCTTTAGAGAAGGCATGTACCACTTTCAGCACGGTGCCTGGATGAACAATGACCCCCTTTCAGAGTATGAGTAATGAAAAATAAAGTTTTTGAGGGGGCTGTATGGGATACAGCGAAAGAGGGACGTGATGAATAAATTATGACCTACCCCATCAAATAGGGTATCGTTGCATACAGCTCGTTGAGAAGATAATACGCAGTTTTCTTTGTTTAAAAAAATATTGGAAAACAAAGGAATGAGTCCACAAAGTCAGCTTTTTTACAAAATTTTGTACCGAAGTCTTTTTTTTCATTGTTCTATGCACTTGATATTTGGTGTTATACACATTACAAATACTAATGAATTGACAAATATACTTTTTTCTTTTGAAATACCCTCATTTTGCCTGTCAGTTATTTTTGCTCTTCTCTACATTGGACAACTTTTGGAGTAGGAGAGCAAAGAAACTCCCTTAGATTGATATTTTGAACTCTTTTAAAAACAGTTTATTGACCTAATACAAAAATTGCAATATTCATTATTATAAATATTAACAGGAATAAATAATTACAAATTTATTAACAGCAAGTGCTGTGTTGAGTTAGATTAACCCCTACAGTCCCGTCATTAACCCCTACAGTCCCGTCATTAACCCCTACAGTCCCGTCATTAACCCCTACAGTCCCGTCATTAACCCCTACAGTCCCGTCATTAACCCCTACAGTCCCGTCATTAACCCCTACAGTCCCGTCATTAACCCCTACAGTCCCGTCATTAACCCCTACAGTCCCGTCATTTAAGTAATCCTGAACATTTTCAATTAATCACAATAATTGAATTTCTCATATTTGTATTAGTTAAGCACAACCAATTTTTTAAAGGGATCTAAAAATCAATCTGTGGGAATTTCTACGCCCTCCTTCTCCCACAGTGGTCCAATGTAGAGAAGAGGCAAAAAATTACGTTAGCTAAGAATGAATATGTAATTATCTACAGTAATAAAGTATAATTAATAATATAATTATTTCCTCCAGGCATAGCAACCGGAGATCCCACACGATGTCTCTTCTCTCTACTCCTCGGCATAACACTGCCGCTTACAAACACTCGTTTAGGTTAACGGCGATCCGACTGTGGAACGCACTTCCCTGCGCTATTAGAGATAGTCCCTCAATTTTCACTTTTAAGACAAGATTGAAAGAGCATTTCCTTTCTCTTTCGTGATAGGTACTTTTATATATGTATATATAAGTAGTATATGTTTGATATATATAAAATTTTTTGCTTTTGTATTTTATTTAGTATATATCATTTATTAAATTATTATGTTTTAGTTGTAAACAATTAGATGTGTACAGTTTTATTGCGCACTAGGACTCTCCTGTTGCACAATTTTTCCTGTCCTACCTAGGTTTGCTGGTAGAAATCTCTCTTTAGAGATAAGCTCGCCTTTGCTCATAAAATGTTTTGTTCCCTTACTATTAAGATTTCTGTGCAATAAAGAAAATGAATATGAATTTGACTTTGACTATGACATTGTGATATCCTTTTTGAGACAAAGTCGGATTCACATGGTTTTTCAATTGCTCAAATCGCAATTACAAAATCTCCAGAGGTATCTTGTTGCAGTAGGGAATGCACTGAACCTTGAAAGAATTGCTATCTAAAGCGGGGCGCAACTAATATGTGATTATATGTTAGGTTAACATTACAACCAACGCTGAATTTGGAAAATGTCGTAAGGTTCTTTGCATAAATACATTATATTTCGAAAATAAATTGACTATAGCTACATTTAGCTAGATACGTCTCGAAGCCAAGTCGCAACGAAGTTACTAACATACATTTGTATGGAGGCTACCGGTAGCGTAGTGTGCGAGTCTCCATTCAATGTAATAGAGATGTCGCAGTTAGTTGGTTAAATCAGACACTTAACTAACTCTCTAGACCGTTAATACAGCGCCGACGTTTAACCAAGTCACTAAAATTGCGTCAGACAAGTGAGTGAACGAAACGTTTAACGAGTTGTCTAAATTTTCCTTAGGCAACAAGACATATACAAATTATTATTTTTTTATTTGTACTTAAGTTTATGTTTTAAGTATTTTTTGTTGTTCTCACATGTTCAACCTAACACGGAGGATAAAGGGGGCTTCGCTTCGCTCACCCCCTTTATCCTTCACCTAAGCTACCGCAATAATTTGCCCTGATATAAACTGTGCAAATCAGCAGACGCCATCTTGTTTTCCAACACGCTGGCTTTCGGTAAGACAGATTGTTAAACGTTTTCGACGATGCTTTATTTAAATCAAAACGCTAGTGACTTGGTTAAACGTCGGCATTGAATTAACAGTCTAGAGAGTTAGTGATTTATCCAACCAACTGCGACAGAGATACTGCTTCGTGGCGACTGGTCTCCCTTCGTAGCTACTTGTCTCAGAGAGTCACGTAGAAATCTCGTCGCCAATGCGTGTCATCATGAGAGAAGGACCATAACGTCATCCTGTCACTGACTCTCGATCGGAAAATGAAAGAATGAATGAAAGAACTTTTATTACAGACTTACCACCCTAAAAAAACTGCGTATGATATAAATAAATTATATCTTGGATACTATTTTTACACACATTGATCTAGCCCCAAACTAGGATTCCTTGTATCTTGGGTACTAGAAAACGATAGACATACATAAATAGATATATATTATACTTAGATAAACCACCATGACTCAGATAGCATATTTCAGCAGCTTTATATGAACTGCAGCGCCTGCTAGTGACAGCATTACGTTGAGTATGCGAGGATTCCCTGTATCTTGGGTACTAGAAAACGATAGACACACATAAATATATATATATATATATATATTATACTTAGATAAATAACCATGACTAGGGTAGCATATTTAAGCAGCTTTATATGAATAGCAGCGCCTGCTAGTGACAGCATTACGTTGAGTATGCGCCAAATTTTGAGTTGTCGGCTGAGCATCAGCAAATCACTCAGTAACAAAATACACCTTTCCTCTAACGACCCCTTGCATTATCCACTTTCAGCTGACTGCCTTCCTTGCCTCAGCATTTCTATACCACAATACTTTTGCAATCGGCTGCGCCAATGCGACCCGTATTGCCATGTGGCGAAGACTAAAGGGGTGTTTGGCTAAGTTGGTGATTCGATGTACTTAGGGGCGAAAATGTTAGATTTAATGCAGTATGAAGTGGTTTTCGGGAGAATTGGAAGGTCTTGCTTAATGTCTATTTTCTTTGAGTATTCACGGATTTCTGAAGTCGTTAAAAGTAACTATCCTAAAACTATAGAATTAAACTGAATGCTTGAAATCTAACAGCTCTTCCCCGGTCGCAGGAGGTTCTATTTTCAAAGTCGTTTTGTACATTAAAGTGGAGTCATTTAGTCTGTCTCGCTTATGTTAGTCTCGCTTCCCTTTCTAAGCGAAACAAGGAGAAGGAGTCTATCGCATAGCTGTGTCCGGACTATTGACAGTTGCCAAATGCACCTTGCAATAATGGCTCTACTTCAGTTCAGTTGTGGTCCAACGGCAACCAGGAAGGCGAAGGTTTCACGGCTTCTAATCTAATGCAAACGAAACACCAGGCCCCCGAATAGTCTTCGTGTCAGGTTGAAATGTAAGAACAAAAGAAACGTAAATTCTAAACACTACTAACTAACGGTTTTGACTGTCTTAGGGTGACTTATACAATGGAGAAAATATCTAATAATGTGGAAGTGTTTGTGAAGTGTCCGTGTTCAGCAGTACTCGCACATCGAGACGAGCACTGGATGGGTGTCCGTTCTGTGGCCTTTGTTTCAGACGCTTCCGTGTTTCGGATGACACGTTAAGCTGTAGTTCCCGGCTACTATCGCCACTCGGTGGTAGTAGTCGTGAAGCTACTCAGCATCAGAGGCCCTAATAGGGCAGCTTGATATCTTCTGACAGTCGGGTTGGCCAGAAGCCCGACACCCCTCCATCAACCCTCACTGAGCCAGCGTGATGGAGTATGGCTCAATATCACTCGTTTCCGGGTAAAGGCCCGTGCCCCTCTATGAACAAACGAACGTTGCGTCACGCGATTTCCCATACGAGATGTCACAGGGCAGTTGCGATCAATCAGCTTCTTATTCAATACTTAATTTCGGGTGACAGAGAGCTATCCCATTGCCTCAGTTCACCTCTGATATCCCACCGACACGATATGGTGTCGGAATTCATTCATAGGTTGCGGACAATCTTACCAAATCACATGGTTGAAAATATGTGGCCGATTTGCAAGGTCAATTTTCTTGAAAGTTTAATCTTACCCGTGTGTTTTGCGAATCTACATCTGTCTCGTCCAGTTAATTACTATCTATTCAAATATTGGTCCGTGTCAGCAAACTCTCAATTCAATCTTCAATTCAATTCGGGAAATGCTAGAAAATAAAGGAAATATTTAGTTTTGTTTGGCTCCGTGGTCTGATGGGTTTCACGCTTGCTTCTCACACAGGAGATGCAGGTTCGAATCCTGACCATGTACCAATGAGATAATTAATTTATCTTAAGTACATGATCGGAAGATCAGTGTTTCGGATGGCACGTTAAGCTGTAGGTCGCGGCTACTATCGCTACGTGGTAGTGGTCGTAAAACACCTCTACCAACTGCACTGAGCCAGCGTGGTGGGGTATGGCTTAATCTTACTCGTATCCGGCTAAAGGCCTGTGCCCCTCGGTGGGGATATTTATTTGCTACATTAAACACGCAGTAGTCCGCTAATATGTCCCATAACCCCTCGTTTTTATTTTTTGAGGGGTCGCGATTTTGAAGCCTATGCCATGGTAATACAATTTAAAACCTATAACGGGTTTTTGGGTACTACTGTACCCAAGCGTGTTCGAGGGGATAAGATGCCATCATTTATTCACTTACTTATCCACTCGTCTGTATGAAGATCAAGAAATAGCCCGCATTTTCAACCTTATTGCTTGTAAATAAAGATCCAAACCTATGAAAAATAGTCAATCATCTGTTGATGGCCCCACAGCTGAGTGGGCACATAATGCTGCTCAAATAAAGTGCCGCTTAAATTTCATATTGATACTGTCAGTTCCCGAGTGAAAGACAGTGACAGCATGTCTTTGAGTGTCGCTCAAATTTTGAGTTGTCGGCTTGGCTGCCGTGCCGTAGATAGCCATTTAAAAAAAACTGTGAAACCAATGACAAATAGATAGAATCGTTCATTCAACTTGAGACGCGTGGTTTGGATTCGCTATAAATTGCTACACATTATTGCCAGTTGTGTCTCCCCTTGTAAACGGATCTTTATTGAGAACTTAAGGGGAAGATTCCTTTGGGGAGGTTGTTTTGATAAATTAAATTATTTTGCACACAAACAGAGACTTTAAGTAATATACTTTCGGATGAACTTCTAATAAGGGGTAAATAGAGGAGCAGGATAACCTGATGATACTATAACGACGTTCAGCTAGATAATAAGTATAAATAATCAGTAAAGTTGTTTAAAGTTGCTTGCTCATTGCTTAACAATGGTCAGTGTATTGGTAATGATAAATTTCAGCCGAGAACTTCGCCTTCGAATTCAAATAACATCTATTGTGGAAGGTATTTTTAGATAGCCTTAGGTAAGCTGAATTAAATATGATTAAATGTGATAAAAGGGATATTTATCACATTAAATAATATTTGGCTTATGTTTAAACGATCACCAAAAACGCACCTATTTTACTATCAATAAATTCGAAACGACCGCCAGAATTAGTAAACTATCACCAAATTGTGTTTGGATAAATGATCACCAAACTTCTTTTTATGTTTTGTGTACTTAAGTTTATGTTTAAAGTATTTTTTGTTGTTCTTACATGTTCAACCTAACACGAATGATAAAGGGCGGTTCGCTTCGCTCTCCCCTTTTACCCTACACCTAAGCCCTTTACCCTACAATTTTGCCCTGATATATTCTGCAAATTTTGGTGATAATTTACTAATTTTAGGTAGCATTTACCCAAGTTTGGGTAGGAAAAAAATATTTTGGTGGTCATTTAAATTGGTCTCATAAAATTTTGAGACCTAAAAACATAAAAGGCCCCTCTTTTGCACGTTTTAATAATTATTTTTTCTGTTCCTTACTTCCTGTGTCTAGCTATCACTAGACGCTGATAGGTACGTTGTCGCGCTAAACTGTCAACTTTCAGTTTAAACTCGCGTTTATCTTACACCGGTATGCTTCAACGTTTACTCCACTCGACCTAACCTCTACTCAACCTTATTCAAGAGATTAGTATTCTCAGTTTTCAACAAAAACCGGCCAAGTGCGAGTCGGACTCATGCACGAAGGGTTCCGTACCATTATCTATTAAAACGGCAAAAAAAAACAGGTTTGTTGTATGGGAGCCCCCAAAAAATATTTGTTGTATTTTAATTTATTTATTTATTTTTAAAGTGAATATATAAATAAATATTCTTTAAATATTTCAAGCGTCTGCCTGTTGCCGTTATTAATATCGAGCAAATACGAGGAAAAAAAACGCTTCTTGTATGGGAGCCCCATTAAATACTTATTTTATTTAATAAAATATTTATGTTATAGCAGCAACAGAAATACACCATCTGTGAAAATTTTAACTGTCTTACTATCACGGTTCATGAGATACAGCCTGGTGACAGACGGACGGACGGACGGACAGCGGAGGCTTAGTAATAGGGTCCCGTTTGGCACCCTTCGGGCACGGCACCCTAAAAATCCCCTAGACTTGAGGACTTTTATCTGTCGAGTCCCACTCCACACGACGAAGTGGACGAATTAACTATCAAATATAAAAAGGTTCGTTTCTATGAACCTTGAAGCTTTGAGATCTCAACATTGCGTATTTCTGAAGCTTTTGGTGTGCTTTGCCAAGTTATTTAAAATAATGTCCGGTTTCTTCGATTTTCTCGATTTCATCGATTTTGTTTATGAATAGGTACCTGAAATAAATGTTTTGGTCTACAGATTTCTATTGCGGATGCACATTATTAGATAAATGAAACTCTTTGCTTACCAACTCTTTGTGCAGTTTGTAGTTTTTGCCGAATGACAGCGATGTTTGCTAATACCATCGTAAACAAAACACGTGTTATGATTCGTTTTAACCACTGGCTCACAAAAACTTTCAAAATCACTCAAAAAAGTGTGCGAGTTTGCCTGCAAAGGAACGTTACAGCCAGTATTACCAGGGTAAAGAAAATGATTGATGACGCATCTCCTCGACTCCACCTTCTTCGAGGTGGCCTCTGTCAAACCCTTGGATCAACAACTGAGAACACGATTGACAGGGAAATCTCGAAGCAGTCCCTGAGGATGAAACTACTCATCATACCGGTGATAGTATTTAGATATCTTAAGGTGATACGAAAAAATATGAGGTTTTTTAAGAATCCATTTACTCCACCATAGTCATCTACAGATTTGATTTTGGAAGATTTGGGAGGAAAACGCGATTGGATGAAATTCGATTACGAAAAGACCTCTCAATTGTTTTATTTTTTCCTATAATCCTGAAATCCTAACTAATTTCATTGCGGAAATGCGTTCAAAATGTGGATATTAGGTATTCATAAAATCCTTGAAGATATTTTTAAACAAAATAGCGCAGTTTATTTTTAAACAATTTTTCTATGGTTTGGCGTTACCCGTTGGCGATTCCGTCCCTCTCACACTGCGGGTCTTCCCGCCTGGAGTGACGGGGACATTTGCACGGACGAGGTATCCCCTTAAGAAAATGAAAGAAAAATAAAATTAACCTGCTCGCACGCGTTAGCCCTAAACAGGGCAAAAATTGACAGACGTCAAAAAGAGTACTGAATATTTTATATGTAATGGAGGAACATAACATTTTCCATGATCACCTTGCCTGAATCTGCCTTGGTTTTTATGTCAGTTTTTTCCATCTCCGGCCAGCAGAGTAGTGAAAGGCAGATCCTGTATTTGGCGTTTATTTTCAAACAATATCAGTAAAAGTAAACAAATTAAAGTGAAGTCAGCCATCCATTATCTCTAATTGTGGCAATCACTGCAATGTCAACGAAGTGTATGTATTCAAGCCTGTTTGCAGTAAAGTGGTCCTACAGTCGATCTGCAGTTGCTTTGATTGGTTCACTATCTTCAAAAAGATACTTAGTTAAAGGAAATATATTTTTTACCAGTATAAGTTTTGACTGCCAAATAAGTTAAATTTTCGCTAAATTAAATCCGTATTTTTTGCTATAGGTCACTTTCTGTCCGAATAATCAAGTGAGATTTGTTAGTTGTAGTCACAATTTAATAATTGAACCTGGAGCCGAAGCAACCTGGAGCCGAGGCAACCTGGAGCCGAGGCGACCTGGAGCAGAGGGAACCTGGAGCCAAGGCAACCTGGAGCCAAGGCAACCTGGAGCCGAGGCGACCTGGAGCAGAGGAAACCTGGAGCCAAGGCAACCTGGAGCCAAGGCAACCTGGAGCCGAGGCGACCTGGAGCAGAGGAAACCTGGAGCCAAGGCAACCTGGAGCCAAGGCAACCTGGAGCCGAGGCGACCTGGAGCAGAGGAAACCTGGAGCCAAGGCAACCTGGAGCCAAGGCAACCTGGAGCCGAGGCGACCTGGAGCAGAGGAAACCTGGAGCCAAGGCAACCTGGAGCCAAGGCAACCTGGAGCCAAGGCGACCTGGAGCAGAGGAAACCTGGAGCCAAGGCAACCTGGAGCCAAGGCAACCTGGAGCCGAGACGACCTGGAGCAGAGGCAACCTGGAGCCAAGGCAACCTGGAGCCAAGGCAACCTGGAGCCGAGGCGACCTGGAGCAGAGGCAACCTGGAGCCAAGGCAACCTGGAGCCAAGGCAACCTGGAGCCGAGGCGACCTGGAGCAGAGGCAACCTGGAGCCAAGGCAACCTGGAGCCAAGGCAACCTGGAGCCAAGGCAACCTGGAGCCAAGGCAACCTGGAGCCGAGGCTACCTGGAGCAGAGGAAACCTGGAGCCAAGGCAACCTGGAGCCAAGGCAACCTGGAGCCGAGGCGACCTGGAGCAGAGGAAACCTGGAGCCAAGGCAACCTGGAGCCAAGGCAACCTGGAGCCGAGGCGACCTGGAGCAGAGGAAACCTGGAGCCAAGGCAACCTGGAGCCAAGGCAACCTGGAGCCGAGGCGACCTGGAGCAGAGGCAACCTGGAGCCAAGGCAACCTGGAGCCAAGGCAACCTGGAGCCGAGGCGACCTGGAGCAGAGGCAACCTGGAGCCAAGGCAACCTGGAGCCAAGGCAACCTGGAGCCGAGGCGACCTGGAGCAGAGGCAACCTGGAGCCAAGGCAACCTGGAGCCAAGCCAACCTGGAGCAACGGCATCCTGGAGCCGCGGCGAGTTTACTATAAAATAGTGTGTAAATTTGGGACGTATTTTTTGGATGTAACCTTTTATTCAATTTGGTAAACAGTAAAACAAAAGCCTTAGTTAAATGTACAAAGGCACACTATTTTCTACTCCGAGTGTTGAGGTGACTAGAAATATGGTCGCCCAAAATCATCTCAGACCTGGGGGCTATATTAGTTCTTCATCCCCGGCAGTATTCAGGATCTCTTGCTTTTGATAATGGATGCCAAGCAAACAAACGCAGCGGTGGAGAGAAGTTGTCAAACAGAAACAATTGACAATCGATCCTTCATCGCGCAAGAGAAATTTCTTCGGTTACTTACTATATATAGAACGTCTGAACATGAGCCGGTGGATCCGTGGTCTCCATGCAGGAGAAGCAACCTGGATCGGAGGTTTCCCTTATACGGACCTATAATATCCAAAGCCAATGCAGTGAACCGCCGGACATCTTCTAAAAACAGGTTCCTCCGTTTTAAAAACAGGGGCCAAGTCTCTTATGAAACACGTATACTATTAGTGTAATGGGCGCAAAATTTGGAAATCCTGTCGTAGGCGCCTATTGTGTTTGGAGAATTAAGCAAAAACGAGAGCGATCGATACACTATCACTATTCGTGTAACAGACTCGTGCCCCAGGCATTCTTCGCAATGCTTCTCTTACAAAGTAAAACCTCCCCTTAAACGCCCTTACAAGATACATATCCCTTATCTCTTGGCGCTGCTAAAAGATATTTATGCCCAGCATCTCGGTGCGATCTACCCACGTTTCTTCGTCGTTAGTTTAGTTACGATGTAGTTGCGTTACGGCGTTTTGCTGGGTGACGATTTGTTTTGCTGAAGGGGCGATAAAAACAAGAATAATATGTTTTTTTTATATTTAATGTCCCCATAGATATGCCAAATATTGTTTAGTGCGATTGTATCTGCCAGGGTCAGAGTGTACTTAACTTAGGGATCTTAACTTGCCACCAACCAACCTCATTTTGAGGCACCGCGATTTCGAACCTCATGCCATGGCAATAAGATTCAAAACCTGTAACGGGAAAATGAACTCTATTGCAGTCATCGGTCGTTGAAGGGTTAACCCCTCGAGTGTCCACGTCTCAAATAAGAGACGTGTCAAATGTCGCTTGAGTGACCACGTCTCAAATATGAGACGAAATATAAAGTTGTCATTTTGGACCATTAATTGAATGTAACCTATGTCCTATCATGTTCAAAATTGCACCTTAAGTAGCTGAAAGAACAAGAATCATTATGGCATCCTTTGTTTCACTCTAATTCCCGCCATCAGAGGTATGCAAGCCGACAAATTGACGCCATCTTAGTCTCGTACTATCTACTACCTGGGGTCGCCTAAATTAGGGATGATTTTGTAAAGCTTGTGGGGTAAAAAATATGTATGGGGGGGCGTGGTTTTTATTGATTCATGTAAATTTATGTATATTTATGTAAATCATACATAAACATTTTGAAATAATAGCATAATTTTTAATTTATAACGACCTTTCTACAATAAATTGGGAGAATTCACTGACCCCTGATTTCAAATTAGAATTTAGAACTTAATGCTAAGCAAAACTGGACTTAACTATTTTTATTGTGTTAGCTTATTTAATACCAATTCCAACGACATAACTTTCATAGAGAGCTTCCATAGAAAAAACAGAGATATCGTTATTTTAGTAGAACGGGCCGTTTTGTGGATTTCGGCCATGACACTTAAATGGTTAATAGACCGCATAGGTGGTAAATGTATAAGAATAGGCAAAGTTGCGTATCATATTTTCTAATATATGATTTTCTGGAAGAGATCTCTAGGCAGAGATAATCTCGCCGTTGTCTACTATATTGTTAAAACCTGTTACTCCTCAACCACAGAGTAAGTAAGTAAAAATTTACAGTAGTTGGTCATTTGTCAGTCAGATAAAAATAAAACGGTCAAGTGCAAGTTGAACTCATGCACGAAGGGTTCCGTACCACCGTACAATGGAAGGGATGGTGTGGAGTGTATAGTTTGGATTTTACATAGCAAAATGTTGCTAACAATGTTATTGGAGCGGCTACAGCTGCATTCATAACTTTGTATGTGGTGTTGAAAGAATTGTTGCAAGTTGAACTCATGCACGAAGGGTTCCGTACCACCGTACAATGGAAGGGATGGTGTGGAGTGTATGGTTTGGATTTTACATAGCAAAATGTTGCCAACAATGTTATTGGAGCGGCTACAGCTGCATTCATAACTTTGTATGTGGTATTGAAAGAATAGTTGTATGGAAGCCCCTTTAGATATTTATTTTTTCTATTTTTTGGTGTTTGTTGTAATAGCGGCAACAGAAATACATCATCTGTGAATATTTTAACTGTCTAACTATCATGGTTCATGAGATACAGCCTGACAGACGTACGGACGGACGGACGGACAGCGGAAGCTTAGCAATAGGGTCCGCAAATCCGAAATGGCGCCTAATGTCAAAAGGCTAGTATTTAATTTCACAGCAAAAATACGGATTATCACAGCAAAAAACGACCAGCAAAAATACTTTTTCTCTTTTAATTATTTTTGTTGTTCTTACACCTTCAACCTAATACTAAGGATAAAGGAGGCTTCCCTTCGCTCACACCCTTTATCTTTCTCCTAAGCTACCGCAGTATTTTGCCCTGATATTTGCTGAGAAAATCAGTAAATTTTGCTGTGCAAATCAGTATTATTGACATGCAGTTTAATATTTCCCTTACTGAAAAGCTTATTACAGATGGCGCTGGTGTCATTGGAGGTTATCAATCTGTCAAAGTTGTCAAATTCTATTTACTTATTTTTACAATTTATGGCCTGACATAAACACATTTGAGGGAAACTTGGGCAGTGTCAAATGTATATGAAACACCACGTGACGTGTTTTTGAAACTAACCTCCGATGAGTGAAACTCTTTGTCGCCAACTACTCCAGCAGCCAAATTTGATCAAAACCCATTCACTTGATCAAAGAGTTTCGTTGATCTGAGATCTTAACACACCATATCGATTAACCTGTCAACTGAATCAAGGGCAATAATCAAATCAAGTCAAATTCGCTCTTAACTCTTCAAATTTTCGGAGCAGATTTCAATAAAATTTAGAATTACTCCAACAATAAGTTCATAAGCCCCCCGCGCCCCGCTACCTCCTCTCTGAGGGTTACTCCAGAATTCCCCCGACTGTAAAGGGTGTAGTAAAATTTTAAGGAGTTTACTTTTAAACAGATTTCATCGGAATACCTTTGTTTTGGAATCCTCCATACATTTGGGCAGAACGGCCGGTTGATTTTTTTATTGTTCAAAACAATGGAACACAGACAAATATAAATAAAAAAATAAAATTAGCAAAAGATTTCTGCCAGAAAATCTAGGATGAACAAGGCGTTATTAACAACAGGAACACCTCTGTGGCGCATCGAAATTAAGCTAAAAAACTGTTAAGGGAAAAATTAAGTTGCTTTCGACAAAACTTTTTAACTTTGTCCAAAAATCCCCTGCGTAAGTTCAATGAGCCATCAATGGGAGGGATACTCAGGAGGGATTTATAGAATAGCCTGTATTCCGCTAACAAAATTGCGACTCATTGACAGTGACGTGACAAGGTCGGTTCAGTAGCCTTATTATGTAATCCTGACTTCAATCACAACACCAGTTTAAAAAAAAAACTGTGAAGTGCATGTCGAACTCGCGCACGAAAAGTTCCTTACCACCATACAATGGTAGGGATGTTGTGGAGTGAATAATTTGGATTTTACATAGCAAAATGTTGTTTACAAAGTTATTGGCGCGGCTACTTTCAAACTCTATGTACGTAACCAGGCGCATTCATAAGTTTGTATATGGTATTGAAAGAATTGTTGTATTTGAAACCCCTTAAATATTTATTTAATTCTGTTTTTTAGTATTTTTTGCCATTGCGGCAACAGAAATACATCATCTTTTAAAATTTCATCTGTCTAACTATCACGGTTCATGAGATACAGCCTGGTGACAGACGGATGGACGGACAGCGGAGGCTTAGTAATAGGGTCCCGTTTTGCATCTTTCGGGTACGGAACCCTAAAAAATCGACCAAACGGAACAAGATTATTTTACAAGTTCTGTCTTTTCTTGTGATGTGATTTTAGACGTTTCCGAATTTAATAGGCATTGAGACTGGTATCCCAAATAGACCTACAGTTGAGGTATGCTTTATCTATCTCGCTTGATAGCTACAGTTGAGGTATGCATTGTCTATCTCGCTTGATAGCTCCAGTTTAGGTATCCATTATTTATCTCGCTTGATAGCTACAGTTGAGGTATGCATTGTCTATCTCGCTTGATAGCTACAGTTGAGGTATGCATTGTCTATCTCGCTTGATTGCTACAGTTAAGGTATCCATTATCTATCTCGCTTGATAGCTACAGTTGAGGTATGCATTGTCTATCTCACTTGATAGCTACAATAGAGGTATCCATTATCTATCTCGCTTGATAGCTACAGTAGAGGTATGCATTGTCTATCTCGCTTGATAGCTACAGTAGAGGTATCCATTATCTATCTCGCTTGATAGCTACAGTTGAGGTATGCATTGTCTATCTCGCTTGATAGCTACAGTTGAGGTATCCATTATCTTTCTCGCTTGATAGCTACAGTTGAGGTATGCATTGTCTATCTCGCTTGATGGCTACAGTAGAGGTATCCATTAGCTATCTCGCTTGATAGCTACAGTTGAGGTATCCATTGTCTATCTCGCTTGATAGCTACAGTTGAGGTATCCATTATCTATCTCGCTTGATAGCTACAGTTGAGGTATCCATTATCTATCTTGCTTGATTTTCTATATCTGAAGGCGTCTGTCATCTTTCTAAATGAAAAACATCACCACCGTAAGATAGCCAAAACCATTAGTTGATAAACTAACGGTTTTGACTATATATTCAGATGACGCTTTGGTTTGTGGTTCCGTGCAGCAAAAGTTTTGATGAGGACTTTTCATGTACATGGACTTCATTCCCAACCCAACCGAGGAAGAAATAGGGCTGTCAAAAAAATATGGCTAAAGAAAAAAACCGGCCTCAAGTTAACTTGAGGCCGGTTTTTTTATAGGCACGACGTGTTTTTAGCGCAATCGGTTACCCTAGGCCCTCGCCCGCCGCGGGGCATCACTGGCTCGGCAGACTGAGACAATTCGATTTGTGCCCAGTTAGTATGCAGTCGAGTCGGGCCCTGATTATAAATGGTGTCATTTGGTTTAGGGGGGAAGTCCTAAAATATTTAGAAGATTTTTTCGTTATTTTTTTGTCTTTTCCTTTACCTCGGCTGAGGCTATGGGCTCGCCTTCGGTCACGCAAAGTGGAGTATTGAATTTCTGGCCAAATACACTGGCCTGCCTAAGTAATACACTTTTAAAATTTCAATTTTTTTCTTTAGAGATTTAAATAAAAAACTTTTTATAGGAAATTTTATAAAATTTCCTGAAACAATAATAATACCTTAGACGCTATTTACACACATTGTCCTAGCCCCAAACTAGGATTCCCTGTATCTTGGATACTAGACAGACAATGATACACATTCTTATACAGATAAATATTATACTTAGATAGATAAACAACCATGACAAGGGTACAAACATCCGATCTCATCATGCAAATATTTGCCCCCACCGAGACTCGAACCCGGGACCCTTGTCTTCGTAGGCAGGGTCACTGCCGACGCGGCCATTCCGGTCGTCAAATAGTACAAAACTAAATTCTTTAACGATTCCTCTTTATTTTGAAACAATATCTCGTGTACTTAAAAAGTTAATGCAATTTTAAAAGTGTGGTACTTAGTTTTGCAGGCCAGTGTATCATTGAAATAATCAGGGCTACTGTTGACGATTCTTCCCCACTGCTCAACTGCACAAAGTTGAGCAGTGGGTAATAACAACTTCTCAACTGGTAATTGCTCAACTACAAATAGTTGAGCAGTGGGTAATAACAACTTCTCAACTGGTAATTGCTCAACTACAAATAGTTGAGCAGTGGGTAATAACAACTTCTCAACGGGTAATTGCTCAACTAAAAATCTTTGAGCAGTGGGTAATAACAACTTCTCAACTGGTAAATAACAATTCCTCAACTGGTAATTGCTCAACTATAAATAAGTGGGTAATACCCGCTGATCAACTAAACCTCAACTGGATTCCTCTAAGTTTTGCTGCTTATAAATAAGTGGGTAATACCCGCTGATCAACTAAACCTCAACTGGATTCCTCTAAGTTTTGCTGCAATCACAAGGGAAACAATGGACATAATCAGATGGAGCCAAATTATCTGGATATAGTGAATACTCATGATATTTAAATAAAATAATACGTTTTAGATCATTTTGAGAACTAACCTCCTTCAAGAGTCTGTCAAGGCAAATATTTGTTTGATGAGAACGGATGTTTGTACCCTAGTCATGGTTGTTTATCTATCAAAGTATAATATTTATCTATATAAGTATGTGTATCGTTGTCTAGTACCCAAGATACTGGGAATCCTAGTTTGGGGCTAGATCAAGGTGTGTTAATAGTGTCCAAGGTATTATTATTATATTATTATTATGTTACCCCTGGTACCTGGAAAGTTGAAGGGACAACGATACGGACCTCCAGCTGATACTCCAAAAATATTTTATTAAAAAGTTAGGTATCCCACGGGTGGCAATGTTTTCCGTGGAACTACTGGACTGCTTGGTGTTCCACGAGAGTTTTTTTTTGCGCATTTTCCACCTGGGTGTTCCACGGGAAATGAAGTAAGTATAGTTGTGCGGTGGGTAATAAGGGAAAAGAATGACCCCACTGTTGAGCATAAAATAGTTGAGCTATGCAGCATAAAAAGTTCGGTAATACTCAACTGCTCAACTGGTTGAGCAATCTAGTTGAGCACTGAGGAAGAAGCGGCTTATGATAGCAGTAAACTTACCCGTACGTCAAATTCATGTTGTCTTTTTCTATCATCTGGCTTACCTGATGGTAAAAAAACTCGATTAAATATAAAAATAGTCATTTCGTTAACCTTAGTCGACTCTCGCGTGTAAACTGGTGACCGATGTCCTAACAACGACCAGATAACATCCACAACAAAGGAAACATATTTATAACATGGATTTGTTGTCTATTACTTAAACTTTAGTTCACCCAGTGTGCCAGTCAGCCCTTGCCTTACCGCTTAATGAATTCAACTATTACTCTGTGCCAACGTCGTGTTTTGTAGCAGTTATCTACCAAAGTACGCCCCGAAACCGACTTCAAAGTTCCACATCTTTGCGCGCCAATCCAATTTGCATCTCAATCAAAAATATCACTCCAGCCACCCTCCATACACTCTGCCCTACCCATTAGGACGTCGGATTAATGATACAGGACCGTATGTTTTGACGACTCTTGCAAATGTAATCACTTCTGAAGTAAGCGACATTGAAATGCAACGATCTGAAAGGAATAGTGGCTCTTGTGGAATAATTCGTTTTAAATTATCATCTGATCAACATTTTATGGGTGTTTAAATACGAGATGACTGTTATTTTAACACATTTATTATTAATTTAAATCACAAAATAAATACGTGAATACAGTAAACCGGCAGCTTATCTCTTTAGATTTCTTTTAGCCAAACCTGTAACTTCTAAACTTTAGGTTTGATTCGGCGAGATATGTGGGTTTTGATAGAAAAAACTTTTATATTCCAAGTTCTAATGATGTGAAACAAAGTCTTTTACTCACAGCGGAATACCCAAGGCCTCAACCTAAGTAACTAATGAACTTATAATTAAGTGACTACTTAAAAGCTCTTGTGCGGCATAGCCGTGCCTAGCCAAAATGGTATCCTTGTCAAAATTACTTTATATTACACAAGATGAAATTTGATTAGCTGACCATATTTTGGGGAATGATAGTACCCTAAAATATGAACAACTCTCCCCAAGAAACATGGTCACAAAAGAAAAACAAAAATCGTCCCTCAGTACAATGAACCGATCAGCTGATTACAAGTTACTATGGGATGCCCAATTATTATTTTTTGTTTGCTACCATATGTTTCTTGGGAAAAGCTCTTCATAATTAAGGGTACTATCATTCCCCAAAATATGGTTAGCTAATTAAATGTCACCTGTATAGTACGTAATACATTATTTTTATACAGGTGACATTTAATTACTTTCATTTAATGAAAAACTTTCCCAAAGAAAAATATGGTCACCAACGAAAAAAATGTTGGGTCGTCCACAGTAACTTGTAATCAGTTGAGCAGGCTGACACATTTTTTTTTCATTTGCGACCATATGTTTCTTGGGGAAAGTTGTTCATAATAATAAGTTCTATATTTCCCCAAAATATGGTCAGCTAATTAAATGTCACCATAATTTCATATAGTTCAAACTCCTCTTAACTCCTCATTTTCAACTGCACAGAGAGGCAAAAATGACGTTTGCTAAGCAAAAGTAATAAAGAAATTTGAACTTCAAAAATGTTAACTCAATATTCATTTAATTTTGACGCAATCGAACTGTAATGATTATTTACATTGTACCTACTTAGATTTACTATAGCTGGTAATTCGCGTTACTGACCAGTTCCTTTTCAGTAGACCCGTGTGCTAAGCTTGAGCCCTGTTCAATGCTCGAGTTAAGTCTGAAACGAATCAATTTGTCTTGAGTCGGACGGCGCCGGAAATAGTGACTTCACTTCCGATCACGATAGCGCTAGCCTCCTTAGTAACGTGAACTGGAACTCCTTGCTTTTTATACTTGCCTGGTACTTGCAATGGGATATCAGATGCGATAGGCTTGGTTCTTATGTAGACTGATTTATTTTGTTTCACAATAATAGTATAGCATCATCCCTTTTCTGCTACGAGATGGCTGAAGCACAATTCGGTATTGGACAAGGTGGTAATAGTTATTTGTGTCACAAGGGAGCAAAATGATGTATTTACGGCGAGGGCGGTAAATTGAATCCAGAGTGAAGGGAAGGATTCTACGATAGAATCCTGAGCGTAGCGAGGGATTGTAAGTTAGAATCCTGAGCGTAACGAAGGATTCAAGCGTTAACGCCCATGACGAAAATAATTTTGCTCCTGAGTGACACATACAACTTTTCACACCGACTATGAGGAAAATTTAAATTAAATGCTCTAAAAAAACTATACTTTGAATTATACTTTCACCGCTTTTACAGTAATCGAACAACGTAAACAATTTTTTTTTTATAATGGCGGATTGTGAAGGATTAGGGAAAGGTCACCACAGATAAAATATTACTGTGTAGTTTTACCAATGTGTAAAAATAATCGAACCGTATATTACAATGGTTTCAGATATCAATATTCATTATATCACAATAACAGTCATCGATAGTTTTGATTTCAGAAATACATAAATATTCATAAATTTTCATATAACGTTGTTAAAGTTAAAACTTGAAACATGTTCGTTTTTTATCGACTACGACGAAATTACTATCGATTATTTTATTTAGATCTGTGTTCAATTGGCACATTGCGTAAATGCTTCATGCTAATGAATAAATAAAAAAAAGTAGCTTGAACAGAAAAGTAGCATTTTGCTCCCTCTCGTCGTGGAGCAAAACTTACTTTTCCGAATGAAAGGTATGAAAAAATAATTAGGAATATGACTGAAGTCGAATCGATACGAAATGCCTTGATAATAACAGAATTGTATATTTGCAATTTTGTATAAAAAAACGACAGGATTGTATTATAACGTCATATGCTATTATTTTATAGAACTCATGAACAAAATTACCATTTTGACAGTTCCAAAAATAGTAAATTGTGTAACAAGGGCATAAAACACGCCATTTCATCCGAGACGTTGATATCCACCCGAGCCGCCGGCAAGGGTGGACAGTTAAGTCGAGGTTATACACCCTGCTTTTAACTTTGATTGCAAGAAAATGAAACTGTGATAATGTAAAAAAATACCTTCTGAGAATGTATTGCCTTGTTTGCCGCTTCTCTAAAGCATGAAATTTTCATACGTTTTAAGATAGATTTGCTTGTATTTAGGCGGTAATGTCTATTCAAAACTGCTTTTGCTTTTGTTTCCATTAGTGTGGTAGGCGTAAGCATTATTTCCTCTCACTTGACGACGTAAAATTACAAGTTTTGCAAAGAAAACAACTAAATAAAATAAAAAAACAAGTCTCTTTCCGGCCAATTGTTTAAAAATTTTGTTTTTTAATTTTCTGCATGTCTATTTAGCATAGGTCGTACGCGATACTGCCCGAGTCATACTTGGATTTCAATGTTTTTGTTAATTATACTTGTTTTTATTAGTTCTTAGTTTAATTTTTTTTCCTATCCAACATATAATGCTATTTGCATTATATGTTGCATAAAAAAATTCAAGTAAATGTATTAAAATAACAAATTTATCCTCGTCTGTCAGGCTGAATGGCTCAATTGTTTTAGTCTAGATTATTAATCTGTGGTCTAGATGACGACAACACTTTATGCAATAGTGCCTAAAATGCGATTTTATGCATCCTACATCCAGCATCAAGAAGGACCTTTCGAGCGTGAGAAGTAAAAAGTATATTTTTTGACCAGCAATCCAATACCGTATTGCACTCACTTTTAGATAATAGTTATTAAATAGGAAAAACTCAAGAAAATCGTATTAAAATCCATCTCGGTAGGAACTGCGACGCCATATAAATAAACGTGAAAGTTTTCCTATTTACTTCGTGGGCCGCCTGCAAAGTCACGCAGAAAGAGAAATGTACTGGTATGGTCTCCTTCAAACATATACATACAGGCACATACATAACTGCTGGCCCTACACTAGGACACCCTGTGTCGTGGGAACCAGAAACAGCGACGTTACACACACATCCAAGACCTGGCGATTTTTTTCTTTATCCCCAGCGAGGGATCGAACCCCGGACCTCTCGCATGGTAGGCAGAGCCACAACCCCAGCGCCACAGAGCCGTGGTCGCCGATTTGTAATGATCATCAAACAAACGTTGACGCTGAAGTCTAAAACAATTTTTAGGTCTGAAATCTGAATGATAGAAGTAGAAGTAACTTCAATAATAAAACAGCAAAACAAAACAGACCCAAATGACCAGAGGGTTTACAGGCTCAGCATTTACCCATAAATTCATCCGATGCAAATCCGTAAATTGCAAACGGCAACACACATCAAACACAAGGAATCCCCGAATTCCCTCGCAACAAAAAGGAGATTTTTATAGTTTTTATGAGAGAGAGAGTATACAAGTAACCCCTTCGCCCCTCTAAAGGGTGGGTGAAGGGTATTATCGAATACAAAATGCTGCGATTGTCCTATCCCTGGATTGTGAGATTAGAGCGACTTTGTGAAAGGAATGTGAATGTGAAAGGAAATAGGGCTTTTGTCAGTGAAACGACACACTGGCAGAAGCCCTAATTGCTTCCTGCTGTGCCTAGGTTCACGTCGGTTAGAATAGTGAAAGCTTGGGTTTCTTAAAAAAGCGGTGACGTCACCTGATGTTTCTTTAAATCTCCTACAAGCCACAAGCAAGCGAAAATTTGACGACGGGAAGCACACTCTACTCAGAGCTCATTAACAGGACGATTCACTTTTTTTTGTCGGTTCTTCTTCTTTACGATTTTTTTTAGACGATAGGTTTTCAATTAATCGTGCAAGGCCCTGTTCATACGAGTCACGAATCCTAAAAAAATTACGGGTACGTCTTAACCACGAATCGCTTATCGGGATTCCTACGTGGAACTAGTGTTAACATATATCCGGAAATATTAACAAATCGTGAAAAAACATGATTCTGTATACAATGTGAACGTCCAGCCGTCATGATATGTCGTCTTTTTGACGAATCTGACACTTCGGATCTCGTATGAATGCTCTCACGCAAGACAAAACAATTGCTCAATAGCTCAGTTCTATATCTTTTGACATGTTCCGAAACATTCGAAATTCAATTTGCAGCACCATTAAATGACAGTTCGTGTTAAATCACTGTGATTGGTCAAACAACAATTTAAAGTTGGTGAAAACCCTTCAAAGCATCAATGTGAAGTGGATTTTGATAGATATCAGTTATAAAGAACAGAGCTACTATTCACAAGTTTCCGCTTGTGGGAATTTGGAAAACCTTAGAAAGTATGTAAAGCAAGCTTTAAAATAATTCCAGTAATGGTTTTAAAAAAACGCCTTCAGGAAACCTAACCACGCCCCGCCGTTCCCATAGGAAAAGTTTTAAATACGTCATTCTGACGCTGTATATATGTCCCCGTAAGATTGTCAAAACTGTTAGTTTGTAAACCATCGACAAATTGTAAACCAGAATGAGAGGGTTTACAATTTACGTTTATTTTGTTCTTACATGTCAACCTAACACGAATAATATTGGGGGGCTTCGCTGTGCTCGCCCCCTCTAGTCTTCACCTAAGCTACCGCAGTGTTAGCCCTCTTATTTCCTTTCCAATTCAAGTTTAAACCTGTCCACAATTTAACGATTTTATTATAAACTAACGCGTCATATTGCAGGCGGTACGGTGCAGTTATAATCTATCGATAGTAGACCCGAATAGCCGACTCGGAAGTGACCCTGCCTACGAAGCCAACGGTCCCGGGTTCGAGTCCCGGTGGGGGCAAATATTTGCCCGATGGGCACGGATGTTTGTACCCTGGTCATGATTGTTTATCTAAGTATAATATTTATCTATATACGTATGTGTGTCGTTGTCTACTACCCAAGATACAAGGAATCCTAGTTTGGGGCTAGATCAATGTGTGTAAATAGTGTCCAAGGTATAAGGTATATAGTTTGTAAACTAACGAGAAAATAAATGTTTGATTATAAACTAACAGTTTTGACAATCTAACGGTGGCATAAACACATAGCTGCAGCTATGTAACAACAGATTCTACGGTGAAATTCTAGAAAATATAAACAGCTGCTCAGAATTTAAATTTATTTAATGTTTAAAAAAAGGATCAACAAAAACACTTTGCATTCTTTAAATATTTTATGTTTACTTAAGTCTTTGTTTTAAGTATTTTATCTACACACGTATCATAAACCCTCTTTACTGAGTTCAAAAACCGCACGTTACGATCAGCATTATGTTAAACTACTTGGTAAAGACTCGTTTCGAATCTGGAAAACTACACATTATGGTCATTATGTGTAGTTTTTCTACATATAATGACATTCAAATTTCGAACGCCGACGCCCACCCGCGTGCCGTCCCTAGTTTGTCTGTGAAGTTGGTACTGACATTCAAATTTCGAACGCCGACGCCCGTCTGCGTGAAGTTGGTACTAAAAGACAAGCTAAACAATTGCAGAACCACAATGCCGGTCAAACATGCGGTTCCTGAACACATCAAAGAGAGCTTATGATATGTGTGTGGATAAACTAGTGTATGTAACTGTACATAATTAGGCATTAAAACTCTCGAGTGATTTTATTATGAAACTCGCCTTCGGCTCGTTTCATAAACCCACTCTCGAGTTTTAATGCCCTCCATTATGCAGCAGTCACATAAACTACTATTATGTTTACTTATGTTTATGTTTTAAGTATTTTTTGTTGTTCTTACATGTTCAACCTAACATGAACGAGAAAAGGAGCTTCACCTAAGCTACCGCATCATTTTGCCCTGATATTTGCTGTGTAAATCAGTATTTTTGTTGTGCAGTTTAATATTTCCCGAATTGAAACACCCCTTTCCTTTCCATCATTTAATTTTCTTACGACGCGATGGGCACTCAGCTCCATACTCCAGAGTCTCGTCTCCCCCTGCAGGCCTGGCTCGTCCCCGCATTTTCCTGCCCCTGTGTATTTTTGCGTCGAGTTAAGAATTAGGTTAAATTGCTCTTTTGTGTGTAAAGAATTGCCGCAATTTAGGGTAATTTAAGACACAGCGTATTTTTGAGTGGATGTAAATTTTGGTGAAACCGACAATCTAGGGTCTCAGTGAACATAAACAAATATAAACTGGCGTACATATTGCTTCTGGCCCTACACTATGATATCCATATCGTGGGAAACAGGAACACTGACGTAACACACATAAAACAGTCGTAGGATGTAGAGGCGATAGGCGAGATCTCTAAAAGTATATATTATTTTTAAAGTTGTGTGCAACACCCGGATACATAGCCGACAACTCAAGTTGACGGTCACTCAAAGTAATACTGTCACTGTCTCGCGCTCGGGAATTGACAGCGTGAGTGTGATATTTAAGCGGCACTTTATTTATGCACAGAGTCAGAGTCAGAGTAATTTTTTTATTGAATATAAATAAATAAATTATCTTATTCAACGTCAAAATTATACTTACTTATAACTACAAGTCAATTTTTTTTTTATTAAAAAAAAGACTACACCGTTTCGGAAGGTGGGCCTCGGGGTTAAGAAGAAACGGCAAGAAACTCCCCCATACCTTTTTTTTTAAAAAGTGACTTTACAACAGGTACTGGTTTCGGTATAAGGAAATTCGCCGGCGAGTGATAGACTTGATCCATCGCCCCTCGTCGAATAAACCACACGCACCACTCACTACGTTTAGTAATTGATCATATAGTTACGTAATATTAATTTAAGCATAGTTACGTCATATTAATTTAGGTATGCTTTAACTATACTGCTTTAAACCATGATCATTTATTAGAACTAGCAAGTAGGTATGTCTAACATATCATTATAAGTGTAGTTTTATGGTATCTTTTAGAATACATCTTCAATCGTCTGAAATACAGGCTATAACGTAGCTTAGTTCAGATAAATGTACAATATTAAGATATTTTGTAACTTTTATAAGAATGTCTGGAAATAAATAATGATGATTTGAAAAAAACATATGTTGTAGATAAACGAATTAATTTATTACTAACCGAACGAGCGCAGCACACAGTTTCGAGATCGGCCAAAAAAGCCTTTCGTTCATCTGCCTGTTTTCGCCAACAGGTCGCAATTTTTCACCGATTTCGATGAAAATTGGCACCTACTTTCCTTGTTTTTATTTTTGTAAGTCGATCGCCATTTTTGTTTTCGGAGGAAAATAGCGGAGAAAAGGTTAGAAGTTTACTATAGCGTTATTTATCGACGGATTTCAATCAACTAAGGACTTCATTCAATACAAGATGAAGATGTTCTAAAAAAATCCAAATGGTACAGAGGGGAGCACTTCGGGATATGTTCGACCCCCCCCCCCCCCCCGTCCTGTAGATAAAGCGACACCTGAATTTTCTGTGACTTGAATTTAAATAGGAACAGTTCCAAAATTTGGTCAATTTGAACTAATACATTGGCAACGACGGCTTTTCAGAGTTCCGTCATTTAGTCAGTAACGGCCTTACTAATAAAAAAGTCATTCACTGTTTAACTTATACAGTGTTTTGTCCTTTTCATACGTCGAGTAAATGTCAAATGTCAAATCAAGACAAAACACTGCCTACGTTACACTGTAAATAACTTATTTTATTAGTAAGGCCATAACTGAGTCATCCATCACCGATCATCAAATTCTATAATTTACTTCTAGCAAACCTACAAGCATGAAATTTAAACAAACGATATCAACTATTCTCACAGAACCACTAGTTATTAAGTTGTTCTAAATATCTTATGATCTCGCAAGACGATCTCTACAACGTTCAATAAGATTTTAGTGTTGTTATTAACTGGAGCTGCCCGTATTTGTACCGATTTGTTATATAAATACCTACTGCAAATAACTAACAAACAAAACATTCTTTAATCCATATATTTGTGAAGAACTACGCCAACAGCTAATATTCATTGGCTGGTATTTAATCGCACATAAAAAATACTGATTTGCGCAGCAAAAAATGATCAGCAAAAACACTTTTTATGTTTTAAATATTTAATGAGGACTTAAGTTTATGTTTTAAGTATTTTTTGTTGTTCTTATATGTTGAACTTAACACGAAGGACAAAGGAGGCTTCGCTTCGCTCACCCCCTTTACCCTTCGCCTAAGCTACCGCAGCATTTTGCCCTGATATTTGCTGTGCAAATCATTACTCATGATGTGCAGTTTAATATTTAATAGTTCTTTATACACATACATACATATATTTTTAAATATTTCTCTATATGCAAGGGATGTTTGATGGACAGACCTCTGTGTCACAGCGGTTGCGGCCCTGCCTACTGTGCGAGGTCCCGGGTTCGATCGGCGGGAAGTAAAGAAAAAAAAACCCAGGTCTTTGATGTTTATATGTCTGTGACGTCGCTAAATCTGATTCCCACTACACAGGGTAGTGCCAGAAGCAATATATGTGCCTATATCTAAATGTTTATGTTTATGTAACGACCCGAATGGCCGAGTCGGCAGTGACCTTGCTTAAGAAACCAAGGGTCTCGGGTTCGAGTCCCGGTGGGGGCAAATATTTGTTTGAGGAGAACGGATGTTTGTACCCTAGTCATGGTTATTTATCTATCAAATGATAATATTTATCTATATAAGTATGTGTATCGTTGGCTAGTACCCAAGATACAGGGAATCCTAGTTTGGGGCTAGATCAATGTGTGTCAATAGTGGCCAAGGTATTATTATTATATATTTTTTTATTATTATTTATTCTGTCATTGTCAGTCGCTCAGGAAGTGATAGCGCCTGAACGACTAAAACGCCATACAAGAGCGATGTGCTTTTGAACACTACCATCTTTGTGTCTGAGATACCAGCCAGTTTAAAATAAATTATTCAACAAACGGCCTTAAAATAACTAAATTAAAACGTAACACTTGATCACGCGGCACCACGGAACAAGCCTCGCCGCGATACAAGGAGGGACTTTCAGTTCGAGTGGTTTTCAATTTCGCTCGATAATTAAGTGGTCGTAGTAATTCTGGAATCAGTCGACGCCCTCCAGCAATCTTACGGCCTCGGAATAATGAGGAGTGGACGCGCCTTTCGAGGGAAATGTCTTACAGAAAAAGTCTATCATTTGTGCCGGGAGATGAGGTAAGGAATAAGAAAGACCAGGTGCTTTATTAATGAACATAGCAAAACTTTGCGTCACTATTTTACCATTTGGAGTGGCAGAGGCATAATTGTGCCCACTTTTAGGCAGTTACAGGGGGATTACAATAGAAAGACTGCTGATAGAGGTGGTTCTTTAATCTTAGTGAAAAATAATATTGAGGTGAAACAACGGAAAGATATTCTTGCACTTACTGTTGAAAGACAAATAGAAGTATCCTGTGTTGAGTTAGATAGCCATATTATTGTTTGTGTCTACAGGCCACCGAGGGATGAAAAAGGCCATGGCAATTTCGAAATATTTGAGAAAATTATGGAGGAAGCCCTCATTAAACTTTGTAATAACAGAAAAAAGTTAATTATTTGTGGCGATCTTAATGTAGATCTGCTTGTAGATACAACACTGAAGCGACGATTAATAACTCTGTTCAAATCATTTAATTTATGTCATGTATTGCTAGAGCCGACTAGAATTACACTTACCAAACTTGCTTAGATAACGTTTTTTGTGACTGTGCATTCACAAGTAAAAGTGTAATTAACTGCTTACCCTCCGATCACAGTGGTCAAACAGTTTCATTCCCAATAACTATTAAGGATAAGACTAGTCCATCATTTAATAGGCCTATTACATCCCATAGACTAGAGACATATACGAAAAACTTAGATATAAATTTGCCAGTACTGGATTTTAATGAACAGAACCCAAACAAAATCTACTCAGACTTATTCAACCTTATTCAGACAGAATTCAATAAAGTTTTCAAATTAAAGAAAGTCAGTGACTGCAACGGTAAATCTAAATTTAATGACTGGGCAACGTTTGGAATTCGTAAAAGTAGAGTTATCTTATATGACCTTTATGATCAAAAAACCTATAAATTTGATCGAAAATTTCATGACTATGCTAAAAAATATTCCAAAACTTTCAAGTTGGTATGTAGAACTGCAAAAACTTTACACATTAATAGAAAAATTCAAAATTCAAATAATAGAATGAAAACAGTTTGGCAAATAATAAACCGCGAAACTGGCAAAGTTATACCAAGGGACAGTGATTTCTGCCTAAAGATAGGTGATGATGTTGTTAAATCCAACGCTGATGTTGCTCGAGCTTTTGAAACATTCTTCACCAATGTACCCGTACTCACAACGGACCGTCTAAATTCATCTCCATTTGAAGCAGAGACTTTATTAAAAAATAACACTAGCGTCAGTAATGTATATTTAAAATTTCATCATGTATATCCCCAGGACATTGTCAAAACGTTTAAATTACTTAACTTAAAAAATACGGAAGACCTGTGGGGTATATCAGTCAAAGTCATTGGTTCAGTAATTCTAGTTAGCCCCACACTTAGCTTATATATTCAATAAATGTGTTGACGATGGGGCTTTTCCAGACCTCATGAAACACAGTAAACTTATACCGCTGTTCAAATCGGGAGATAAGGGCGATCCTTCAAATTTCAGACCAATATCTGTTCTTCCAACACTAAGTAAAATATTTTAAAAGATTATACTCAATCAAATGCTCTCACACTTCAACCGTACAAAACAACTCCACGCTAAACAATATGGTTTCATTAGGGGTAAATCGACTACGGATGCAGGTATTATCCTTGTATCTCATATTTATTCTGCATGGTAGGCCGCACAGGATGCTATCGGAGTTTTTTGCGACCTGTCGAAGGCGTTTGATTGTGTTGATCATAATACGCTATTAATTAATTTAAATCATTATGGAGTTAGAAATAAAGCGTTGGATCTACTAAGATCATACCTAAGCAATAGAATTCAAAAGGCAGAAGTTAACGGCGTAAAATCTGATGGATCGGGTGTTAAAATGGGCGTTCCACAAGGTTCCATATTAGGCCCTTTCTTATTCCTGGTATATATTAATGATCTGCCTTTCATGGTGGAGAAAATAACTGACATAATGTTGTTTGCTGATGATACTTCAATGGTCTTCAAAATTGAAAGACAAAAAGGAGATTTTGATGATGTTAATGGTGTATTGTCTTTAACCTTGAATTGGTTCACAGTTAATAATTTATTGTTAAACGCTGGTAAAACCAAGTGTATCAAATTCTCACTTCCAAATGTCAGGCAAGTTGAGACCAGTTTAGTGTTAGACAACAGCACGTTAGAATTAGTAAATGATACGAAGTTTCTTGGAATAACCATTGATAGCAAATTGCAGTGGGGACCCCACATAAATAAATTGGCTGGTAAATTAAGTTCTGCGGCTTACGCTGTTAGGAACATCAGACAAAGCACGGATGTGGCTACATCTAGGCTAGTATATATTAGTTACTTTCATAGTGTGATGTCCTATGGTATCTTGTTGTGGGGGAAAGCAGCGGATATTCAAACTATTTTTATTTTACAGAAAAGAGCTATTCGAGCAATTTATTATTTAAAACGAACAGACTCCTTAAGAGAGCTTTTTAAAGAAATTGACATACTAACAGTAGCTAGTCAATTTATTTTCGAAAATATAATGTATGTACGCAAGAACCTTACAACATTTTCCAAACTTAGCGACAGCTGACGCGACCTAAGAAATAATCACAGACTATGTGCGCCCCGTTTTAGACTCGCGAAGGTTAGCAATTCTTTCAAGGGTCAGTGCATTCTCTACTACAATAAGATACCTCTGGAGATTTTGAAATTGCCATTTGAGCAATTTAAAAAGCATGTTAAAGCGACTTTGTCGAAAAAGGGATATTACAATGTTCAAGATTACTTAAATGACAGGACTGTATGGGGTTAATCTGGCTCAACACAGACCTTGCTGTTAATAATTTTGTAATTATTTATTCCTGCTTATTAATCATAACAATTAAATTTTTCATATTTGTATTAGTTAAGCACAACCTATTTTTAAAAGAGATCTAAAAATAAATCTGTGGGAGTTTCTACGCCCTTCTACTCCCACAGTGGTCCAATGTAGAGAAGAGGCAAAAAATGACGTTTGCTAAGTATATGTAAATATCTACAGTAATAAAGTATTTTGACTATTTGACTATTTGACTATTGCCGATCGCCGCGCCGCCAGCAATGATGGTTTCCTCACGATGATATAAGTCAATTATCTCATTGGAAAAAGATCAGCACGGGATTGAAACTTGCGCCTTCTGCATGAGAAACAAGCGTGAAACCCACTAGACCACAGAGCTTTTTTAATTGATTAATTCTTGCCGCAACAAATGCATACCTTACAGGACTGGGCTACATATTGATACTTTTACGCACACGGAAAGTTACTAGCCCAAAAAACAGACCAAGTGTCAGAGTAGTCAATTCAAATCAAAGTGTAGTCAGACCCGCGTACCGGCGGTTACGCAAAAATCGATATTTTTTGTCAAGATATATATATATTTAGTATATTCACAAAAAATGCGATTTTTGCAGTTTGTTTCCTTTACTTGTGCTATATAAACCTTGCTTCGTGCCTAATTACATTATTCCAGCTCAAGCTCTTGCGAGTATCAAATTAATTTAGCAAGGCTGTATCTTTTGACTCCGTTGACCTGGAAGTATGATTTCTTGACAGCTTCAAAAGTTCATTGATATCTATTTCAACTTGATACCTCTAAAAGCTATTTAGTAAAGGGTCATGGTCATGACAGACAGACGGATAACGAAGTGATCATGTAAATAAGGGTTACTTTTTTCCATATAAGGTAGAAAACCTTAGAAATTGTAGTTTAGCAGAAGAGTAGGCACATAGCGATGGCGTCTCCAATCCTAATCTTCCTTGCTTGCCTACGTCCTTTTAGGCCTGATTGGAAGTGAGATCGGTGGTGTCGGGCCCTTGGATGAAATGAAGGAATAGTTATTAGAAGCGACGCTGTTATAATTTTACTGTCTGACCACTAGTAGAAAAGTGTACACTGTAGGTTTTTATTAATGTTGCCAGTTATCAACAAAAATACAGTTTCCAGAAACAACATTGACTCTAATCTATTTTGAAATGAGTGAGAGAAATAACTTGACCTTTGATGGCTCCAAGTGCAAGATCATGAGTCATGATGACTTACACTCGGCACAGAACTCTAATCTGCCATGACAACTTATGTATGGCACTCCTAACGCAAAAGTAACTATACTACGTTACTTACAGTCTTCACATAATAAAAGGTCTGGTGACAGCGTCCGTGTCGCTGACGTAACAACGTTGAATTAAGTTTGGCCCAACGGGCCTTTTATTCTTTGAAGACTCTAGGACTGACTTTGGATACAGAACTGACTTTTAACGACCATATCCAGGAGACCTGTAAGAGAGCTTATATGTCGCTTGGGTTTATTATGAGGCAGGCAAGGGTCTTCAGTGTTGTTATAACATTGTTAAATGTTTTAGTCCGTAGCAGGCTTGAATCTACAACACAATCATCTGAGACCTACACGAGGACAAATATAAGGTCGTATTTTAGAAAGGCCAGCGTAAATTCGCCGGGTAATAGAATGATGTATGGGTATTATTCGCAGTTGATTCCGTTTTTATTAGTGGCAGGATTGGTGGCGGTTGTCACCCTAGAGTTGAGAAGGAAGTTAGCTTCACTAGTGCACTACTATCTTCTTGTGTATAATAAAGTGGACTCGCGAAGGTTAGCAATTATTTCAAGGGTCAGTGCATTCTCTACTACAATAAGATACAATAAAATACAATCCATGTTAAAGCGACTTTGCCGAAAAAGGGATATTACAATGTTCAAGATTACTTAAATGATGGGACTGTATGGGGTTAATCTGGCTCAAAACAGACCTTGCTGTTAATAGTTTTGTATTTATTTATTCCTGCTTATTAATTATAATAATTCATATCGAAATATTTGTATTAGTTAAGCACAAGCAATTTTAAAAGAGACCTAATAATCAATCTGTGGAAGTTTCTACGCCCTTCTTCTCCCACAGTGGCAAAAAATGACGATAGCTAAGTATATGTTATTATCTACAGTAATAAAGAGACTTGATTGATTGTGTCGTGAGAACGAGAATAGCGACGACGTCCCAAACATATAAACATCCAAGACCTAGACTGTCGTTCCTATTATTTGCTGGCGCTTACAAATCAGCATGCCAGTATCATCTGGCTCAACACAGACCTTGCTGTTAATAATTTTGTAATTATTTATTCCTGTTTATTAATTATGATAATGATATATATATATATATTTAAATTGTATTAGTTAAGCATAAGCAATTTATAAAAGAGATCTAAAAATCGATCTGTGGGAGTTTCTACGCCCTCCTTCTCCCACAGTGGTCCAATGTAGAGAAGTGGCAAAAAATGACGATTGCTAAGTATATGTAAATATCTACAGTAATAAAGACATATGGGTATTATTCGCGCTTATTTCGGTCTTTATTCATGGCAGGAATGGTGGCGGTTGTTACCCTGGAGTTGAGAAGGAAGTTAGATTCACTAGTGCTCTACTATCTCCTTGTGCATAATCAAGTGGACAACCACAACCCTACAGGCCTGCAAGGCTGTACCGCATCGGCTCTCAGCCGCTGCACAATGTTGCGCCCCCGGCCGCTGTTCGCGACGGGTGTCGCCCGCACAGAGCACGCTCGCCGCGCGTCCACTCGCCAGGCACTGATATTGACGAATGCGTGTATCACTCTGTACACTGATACTGACATTTTTGGAACGCGTCTTTGGCAATTTGTACAAATAGTCCGTAAGTATTTAAACATAATTTTGGACCGCTGAATGATAATCAATGATAATTTTATATTTATTAATGCTTTTATAATGTTATTTCCATGTATTGTTTAATTAACTCAATGGATATGTGTGGATGTAAGTTAAATCAAGTATACAGTGTATGAGGAAATAAACACCTGGTAAATTATTATATCGGTTAAATATTTGTATTTGAAAAATACGGATTGAGAAAATAAATCTATTGGAACAAATATGTCTGGCAAAAAGAAACTGAAGTAATTAAAGCATGTAGAACATTTTACTATTAGAAAAAACTTATAGAAAAAATTAATCGTGGAAAAAACGTGAATTGAAAAAAATACGAGGAAAATATTTTTTCGGAAAATGTATTTGTACACTCTCCCATCCTCCCCTTAACTCTTCCTCATTTTCAACTCCACAAAGAGCCAAAAAATTACGTTCGCTAAGTATATGTTAATATCTACAATAATAGACATGAACATTCAAAATTTTAGCACGTGTTTAAGTATAGTTTTAAGTAATTGACGAAGCTTCCTGCAGATAAATCGAATCGTAAATTATGTTTTGAACAATTGAATTTAATAAATGAATAATATTTTAGTAATAAAGTAAAAAAAAAACAAAATTTTAACTTAATATAATTGTTTCTCATTTATTGTTTGATGAACTCAATTAACTGTCAGAGCGATGAAGCGTCTCTGTTTCAGGACTGGGCAAAGATGCGCACGCACACGCATGTCCGGATCCGGATGTGTGTCCGGATGTTCTCCTCTACAGATCGCATTTCTCAACTGATTCTCGTGATGTTTTGTGAGCAGGTTCGATAGTTAAATAATTATTGTTGTCGGTACAGTTTTTGGATTTTTTTAAAAATGGCGGAGATGTGGGAGTTTTAAATTTTCAGAAAACCGCTACAGTCCAATCGGCTTGACGGATTTCAACAAATGAGGTGTCGTTGGTTGTTAACATTTATTATTTTATACACTTGACATTTTTATTTGATTTGAATGGTTTTAATTATATTTTTTGACATTTTTTTAAATAAATTTACTGACATTTTGTTTTAATTTATTTTATGGAATTTAATTTAATTGCATGAGTTATAATTTTATGTTTTAGTTTTGTAATTATTATTTTCCTTTTGTATGTGTGATTTAATTATTTAAATTAGATGTAGATTTCTTTTAATGTCAAATGGATCTTTGATATCTAAAATAAAATTATTATTATTATTATTATTATGTTGGATTTTTAGAGACCGTCAGAGTAACGTGAAAGTAAAAGGTTGGATTTAAGACCGCAAAATGTAGTACACAAAGTTATTGGTGCTGCTACTTTCTTACTTCATTTACGCAACCAAGTGCATTCATAAGTTTGTATATGGTATTGAAAGAAATTGTTACTCTCCAGGTATACAGCTTCACTAGAGCTATTCTTAGTTAGTAGCCTTTAATTATTATTTTCCTACTATTCACATGTGTTGGTGTAAACTGTCACTGTGATATGGTTTTATAAATAAATAACTTTAAATCGAAATCTGAAAGCTTTCAGTATCAAATGGTGATACGCTTTGCGCGGAGTGATCCGTTGCCTACCTTGTATGGGACAGGGGATAAAATATACACACGAGTATTCCATAGTTGCTCTAAAAAATCGATTTCGTTGGTTGTTCAAATTATGTCACTCCTTTGACTATCTACTTCCAAAACAACAACATAACATAGCATCACTCCTTTTCCTATACGGGGTGGCAGAGGCACAATTGTGCCCACGTGCTTGACAGGAGGCTATCCCATCGCCGCGCCTATCTTAATATGAAGTGCGATTCCCGACCCACAGACAAACTATACTCACATTTGGTTTTGTGGGATGTATATGCGTAGCTCATAAGATTTTTATGAAATGAAGTTTTATTCTAATCTATTCTATTCTATCTATCTATATAATATGGCTGCCTAGATTCTAAATAACTCTCCCCTTTTTATCTTATCTGGCCTATCGATACTTATAAAAATATTTTCTGTCACCTAAATTTACATTCGACACTAAATTGTGATACCCTAATTATTATACCTGTTTCTAATAAATTTTGCTAATCAAATTAATAGATTGGTCACCTTAATAGTAGATCTGTCTTTCTTTCAAGAGCATGAAATGTTTCTTTGCCTTCTTTTTATGTTCACATCTAAGAATCAAAATCCCTTAATTGTTGACCAATTTTAATAGTTTAGATACAAGTCAGGTGACAGATATATTTTTAGGTTACCTATGATTTCTCGGCGATATTTTACATTCATTTTAGGTGACAAATTTTATATCGTAAAGGGATACAATTTAGATGACATACTTTTTATTTTAGAAGCCAACATGATATATTAGGTAACGAAATAGGCATGTATTATGAGGTCATTAAAATCACACCCTTTTCTTACAAATGTTGACTCGAGATTAGTGCTAACCTTCTTATTATTTTAAGAACTACGTATTTATAAACGTCGTTCATTATATAACAGTCAGAAAAACGAAAGTTTTACGAAAATATGAATTGTACCTAAACTGCCTATATATATACGAACTACACTGAATCAAAGTAAAAATTTAAGATAAATATATATTGAACGTATTTATGGATATCACTGCGGAAATTTTAGTTTTATAGTTTTTATACGAAAGTTAGGCCTTACGAAGTATACGCTCCAAAGCTTTGACCAATCTATACCACAATATAATCATCCCCTACTAAACACAAGAGGGGAGCAGGTCTCTCGAAGCTTTTAATCCAAGGCCCAAGATTGATGTAAGTCATTCTGACAGGATGGGCAAAACCTTGATATGGATACCAAACCACTTTGACCCCTATCCTCAGCTTATCTCCTTCGTAATTACGTCCATTTTCCTCTGACTCACAGGTCGAGGTATGATAGTCGGGGGTGAAATATAAGGTTTGCCTTACAAGGATTAGGACCTTACGTCGATAGTAATAGAGATTATAATTGATTGTTATGTTCTAAGATATAGTGGTTCAGTTTTATATTAAAGGAGATATTGCCACCGAGTTAATCTTTTGCGTTAAGTCTTTTCTTAGGTAGATAGTAAAGGTGGTTTTTGGTTGGAGTTTTTTGAGGGTGTAAAGGAAGTATAAAATTAAGTGGCTATAATGGACAGTTCTGTTTTATTTTGTTGTTTATCTTTAGAGCGCCTGTTGGAGGTTGATGAGCAAATTAACATAAGGGTTATAATTAAGGTCACCGCACAGTTTGTTGGGACCTTAAATTGTCCTTTGTTAAGTTCATTTTATTATAAACTAACTGAAGAAAAGAGCTATTAGGTTAGGAAATCATTCCTATGGTTCGCATGAAACCCTTTACAATTACGTTTTGCAAATGGTACTTATTACCAAGAAAAACAACTACTGGAAATTTGAGTTTTTTTTTTTATTTTCCACCCCAGACCCCTTGAAGTTCATCGTATGAACAAGTGAAATTATTATAAATACAAATATTCCGACTGCATTTTCTTACAATACAACATTCAAACTTATGAATGCACCTGTTTACGTACATGGAGTATGAAAGAAGCCGCACCAATAATTTTGTAAACTACATTTTGCTATCTAAAATCCAACCTTTTAATTTTTCACTAAAATTAAAAAGCCCATGTAATGTTTGCGATTTCCACAAATCATACAACACCGCATTTATAAACATCTATAAAGACGTTTTGGGTGTAGCGGCCTTTTTTAGAAGTTTCAACCTCATATCGCCGCCGCTTTGTAAAAAAAATCTACATCGACATTTTTTTGTATAAAACTTGCTCACAAAAATTCACGAGAATCAGTTGATCAATGCGGCCTGTCGAGGACAACAGCTGTTGACTTTTTACAAGCCACCGACATCTGGCATTAAACCAGTTCTTTGCACCCTATATATTATTTACTAATAATTAAGCACCTACATAATGTTATATTATGCTTGCTTGATTATGTTATGACGATCATTAAGACCCAATTTTTGTGCTATTACGAATAAAACCTTTGAACTGAACTGACACAGCCGGACATACATTAAGCATTTTTGCCCAATCCTGAAACAGGGACGTCTCGCGCGCTCAGTCAATTAAAAATGAACTCATTTTTAGGAGGATTAAAAAATTAATAACACATCAGCTACAGAGCTAAAATCCCTTGTCATGCAAAATAGAGAAGCATAATGGGCCAATTTACCTGTAAAATGCGAAAGCCAAAATATCCTGGAGTATGTTAATTCATCTCGATATGAAGCAGAGACTTTATTAAAAAACAACACTAGCGTAGGTAATGCATTTTATAATTTCATCATGTATATACCCAGAACATTGTCAAAACGTTTAAATTACTTAACTTAAAAACACTGAAGATCTGTGGTTTGGGGTACATCAGTCAAAGTCATTAGTCAAGTGATTCTAGTAATAGCCCCACACATAGCTTATATATTCAAAAAACGTATTGACGATGCAGCTTTCTTAGACCTCAAGAAACACATTAAACTGATACCTCTGTTCAAGTCGGGAGAGAAGGGTGATCCTTCAAATTTCAGACCAATATCTGTTCTTCCAGCACTAAGTAAGATATTTGAAAATATTATACTCAATCAAATACTCTCACACTTTACCTGTACAAAACTACTCCACGCCAAACAATACGGTTTCAGTAGGGGTAAATTGACTACGGATGCTGGTATTACCCTGATATATTGATGACCCAGAGTTCGCTGCAGTTTTGCGCAGCGGATGTGGCTCTGCATACCATGCGAGAGGTCCCGGGTTCGAACCCCGGCTGGGGGTAAGAAAAATAAAAGCCCCAGGTCTTGGATATTTATATGTGAGTGACGTCGCCGGTGGTTCCCACGACAGAGGGTATGCTAGTGCGGAGCCAAAAGCAATGTATGTGGCTGTATGTAAATGTTTTTTTTTTGTAAATGTTTTTATCACATATTTATTCTGCATGGGAGGCCGCACAGGATGCTATCGGAGTTTTTTGCAATCTGTCGGAGACATTTGATTGTGTTGATCATAATACGCTATTAATGAAATTAAATCATTACGGAACTAGAAATAAAGCGAAGAATTTGAAAGGCAGAAGTCAGGCTTTTTCTTATTCTTGGTATATATTAACGATATGCCTTTCATGGTGTAGAAATTGACTGATATAGTATTGTTTTCAAATCAAATCAAATTAAATAAGTTTATTTGCATGATTTTTGGTAACAATATTGGATCTTAATTTTCTGATGATACTTCAATGGTCAAAATAGAAAGACAAAAAGCTGATTTCGATGATGTTAATGGTGTAATGTCTTTAACCCAGAAATGGTTTTACTTTTAATAATATATTAATAAACGCTGTTAAAACCAAGTGTATCAAATTCCTACTTCCAAATGTCAGGCAAGTTGAGATCAGTTTAGTGTTAGACAGCAACACGTTAGAATTAGTAAATGATACGAATTTTCTTGGAATATCTTTTGATAGCAAGTTGCAGTGGGGACCCCACATAAATAAATTAGCTGGTAAAATAAGTTCTGCGGCTTACGCTGTTAGGAACATCAGACAAAACACGGATGTGGCTACATCTAGCACCAGCATCAGGCACCTATATGTTAGTATATTTTGAGTAACTTTCATAGTATCATGTCCTATGGTATCTTGCTGTGGGGGAAAGCAACAGATATTCAAACTATGCCTTTTTAGTTTACAGAAAAGAGCTATTCGAGCAATTTATAATTTAAAACGAACACACTCCTTAGAAGAGCTTTTTAAAGAAATTGACATACTAACTGTAGCTAGTCAATTTATTTTACCTCTTTTTACCAAGAACCTTACAAGTGGTCAAATGTAGAGAAAAGGCAAAAAATGACGTTTGCTAAGTATATGTAAATATCTACAGTAATAAAAAACGTTGCCTTATGACTTTTTTTTGTTGATACTGTGTTTATTCACTTCATCATCAAGCACTGTTTTACACTATTATCTACAGTATTTGCTTTTATTAACAGTTTTATTGAATCGAAAATGGATCTACATTGGAGAAGTGACAGTAAAAATCTTGTCCCATGTTAAAATTTGTGCCAGTGCTTTCACTCTTGTGTCTTTACCATTAGATTTTTATTTGTCTTTTCCTCGTTCACGTCTCTCGTCAACGACGAAGGAGTTTCTTGAGTGATGCTATCTACCACGAATTAACTCTACGAATCTACGATCAACTATGCTTCACCACCCCGTATGGAAAAATTAAGATACTATAGAAACTAAATATTAATCACAAAACCTCGTGGTTAACATAATCAAGACTTGCTATCACAGCGCCACCTCGGGGCAAGCCCATTGCCGTACTATGGAGATATCAATGTTTATAAAGGATACAAAATATTAAACCGAAAACCTCGTAGTTAATATAATCAAAACCTGCTATCGCAGCGCCACCATTATCCATCGTTATCACAAATCTATCGACAGGTTTTGTTGCTGGTTTCGTAAACAATGTATTTGTGACCGCGTAAAAGCACAAAGGATTACCATACAATATCGCCACATATGACCATACCATCTTTAAATAAGCGTTTATAGGTCGGTTTTATGTAGTGGTGAAATGGGTGTTGGTACATAATTCCTGATGAAACTTTTCAATTCAACATAACCATTATTTACGTACATTACTTCTGACCCCACACTAGAATACCCTGTGTTGTGGGAACCAGAAAAGGCGACATCACATACATATAAACATCCAAGACCTGTTTTTGTTGTTGTTTTATCCCCAGCCGGGGATCGAACCCTCTCTCGCATGGTAGGCAGAGCCACAACCGCAGAGAACGTCGATTAAGTTATCGTAGTCATCATACACCCAGTCAAAATCATCACAGCGCCGGCTGGGCACAGGCCTCGTCTCTATATCACCAAGACTATCGCGTCCAGCAAGATCCCGCTGACTTCCTGGTATCCTCGGACCACCTTGTGCTGTGCACACAGGCCGAGCGTGTCACTCTCTTGGCCACCAGACTGCAAAGTGACTGTGAAATGTGGACTTTCTGGCAGTTTTAGTTCCTTTTCAGTTTAGTTTCGTTTCGTTAGAGGAATTTTATGAAGACAGAGATGACGATGTATGGTTTTTTGTGAACCAAACAGGTGTATTATTCAGCGTTTTTAAATATTATGTTTTATAAATATATTATAAGTTAGTTAACTTCTCTCTAAGAGCCATCCGTTTGGTGCGTCCTGTTTAAATCCCGAATTGAATGAATTCTTCATCAGGCTGTTTATTATTAACACACCTCTTGACTGTAAATGCTTGGCTAACGAATTAAATTATTCTCATAAAAAATTACGCATTTTACGAATTTCCCTCGGGAACATCATTTGGTGCAAAAAGGGAATACGAGTTAGAAAATATTATTTGTTGAGGCGTTGAATTTAGTAGGCTTTAGGGCTAGCATGGCTGCGGCGATGGGCAAGTACCCAGTCACGCAAGCTGGAGTATTGAATAACTAGCTAAATCGTGGCCACAGCTGTGCATCTGTCACCCCGTACGTGATATTTTTTCATTTAACATTCACACACAGGTATAAACATGCTTCTGGCCCCATACTAGGATATCCTGTACATGAAACTTACAACATTTTCCAAACTTAGCGATAGCTTTAATGTTAACCTAAGAAATAATCACCGACTACTTGCGACCTGGTTTAGACTCGCGAAGGTTTTTTCAAGGGTCAGTGCGTTCTCTACTACAACAAGATACCTCTTCTCTGGAGATCTTGAATTTGCCTTTTGAGCAATTTAAAAACCATGTTAAAGCGACTTTGTCGAAAAAGGGATATTACAATGTTCAAGATTACTTAAATGATGGGACTGTATGGGGTTATTCTGGCTCAAAACAGACCTTGCTGTTAATAGTTTTGTATTTATTTATTCCTGCTTATTAATTATAATAATTCATATCGAAATATTTGTATTAGTTAAGCACAAGCAATTTTAAAAGAGACCTAATAATCAATCTGTGGAAGTTTCTACGCCCTTCTTCTCCCACAGTGGCAAAAAATGACGATTGCTAAGTAAATGTTATTATCTACAGTAATAAAGAGACTTAATTGATTGTGTCTTGAGAACGAGAACAGCGACGACGTTCCAAACATATAGACATCCAAGACCTAGACTGTCGTTCCTATTATTTGCTGGCGCTTACAAATCAGCATGCCAGTATCATATCCAATCCGACAGAAATCTTGGAAAATCATCCGCCAAATGTGTCGGATCCGACAGTTTTATCGGGTCTCTATGCTGGATAAACGTTCCATTGCAAGCAAACTCGCACAATATTTTTATTGCTTTTGACAGTTTTCGATAGCAATTGGTTACAACGGATCGTAACACGTATTTTTTTTACAAAGATTTCAAATACACACATAACCGTCATACATTTGCAATGTTGACATGTTGAATGAAACCTCAACAAGAACGTACCTTGAATTTGAAAGGTCATTCCTCCACTCCCATTCCACACGACTGAGAAAAATCCGATTTTTGACAATTGAGGTTGCATCTAGGTTGAGTCGAGGTGAATTCATCTTTTTCTTCTATTAACATAGCGTAATTTTTTTCCAGTTCCAGGTGTATTTGAAAGATAACAGTATGATCAAGTTCTCTGTGTAGAACCTGGAATAATTTGTTGCTCGTTAGCTCTACCCGGGTGGGCGTGAAGGGCCGTAAAAACCAAGTATTCCCTTCGGACGTGAGGAAATGCCTGCCTCCCGAGGTGAAGTCGGGTGGAGAAACGTCTAAGCTAACCAGTGTTAATGCTAGTGTTCAGGCATTGAACTCTTTAATATGTGGGTAAGTCACATAACTGCGGCGGACCGGTGCGTGAAGAAATTTGAGGGTAGCTCGACACAGACCTCAAACCAGCGTCCTACACCGGCTCCCACATCGGATGCGTATCTCGGTTCCTGCAGAAGAAGAATCTCCAACCATTCAAGCTGAACTGGATTGTGTGTTTTGTGTGCATATAATAGGAGTGTCAGACTTTATGGTGACATATGTGTGATAGGCCAGCTATCACACATATGTCACTCACAGCTCGGACCCGAAACCCAGATATTGGAATACGTGGCTGAAGGCGTGCCAGGGTCAATCAAGGTGAGTGGCTAATTTCATATTGAGGAGATTCAATGCCGTGGTCTGTAACCCCTGGGGCGAACTAGAATGGATCAGGACCATAGCACTGGCTTGTCGAAGGGTTCCCTACACGAACATATAGTGACAGGAGTATAACCGTTATAATTTCATAATTTCATAATTTCTTTATTGCACACAACTAATATATGGACAACAAGACTTACATAAAAATAGTGTACAAAGGCGAGCTTGTCTCTAATAAGAGATCTCTTCCAGCAAACCAAATTAGGATGGGAATGGTCGATTGCTGAGCAGGGGTGACAATGTGTACAACAATATAATTTAGTACATATCTAAATGACTAACATATGGTTAGATATATGTTATATCTAAATACCTAATATAAAACAATATTAACTAAATATAAGAGGGCTTACATAAATATCATATAATATACTCGTACATGCTAAACATAAATACTATATAAATATATATAATTTTTAAATAAATATACTAATAAATACATACATACTACCTATATTTCTAAAGAGAAAGGTAATGCTTCTTCACGCGACTTTTAAATATATTAAGAGAAGGACTGTCTCTGATAGTGTAGGGGAGTGCATTCCACAATTGAATGGCCCGGAATCTAAACCCATGCTCATAGGACGCGGTGTTATGCTGTGGGGTTGTGAGCATCGAAAGCGCGTGAGTTCTCCGAGGCCTGCTGGAAGAAAGAAATGGAAAACGGTCTCGTAAGAAGGTTGGATAGCGTGGATTGCGAAAAATGTTGTAGAGGATGTTGAGGATGTGTGAATCCCGACGAAGACGTATTGGCAGCCACTTCAGCTCTTTGCGATGCTGTGATACATGGTCGTATTTGCGCAGCCCAAAGATAAACCGAATCCTGAGATTTTGAAGTCGTTCGAGTTTCTTCAGTAATTCTTCGTTAGCACTGACCCAGCAGACATCAGCATAATCGATGAGAGGTAGAAGGAGAGACTGAGCGAGAGTGATTTTGGTCTGTCGAGGCAAAAAGTACTGAAGTTTTCTGAGAGAGTGAAAAGTAGCAAATACTCGTCGACTGACCTCATTGACATGCGATGACCAGGACAGCTGGTTGTCGAAGATAAGACCCAGGTTTTTAGCTTTATCGCTATACACGATTGTGGTACCATTAAAAGTGACAGGTGGAATGGGCTGTTGCTGCAACAAGTTAAGAGATTGTCTGGTGCCTATAATCATGGCCTGGGACTTGCTCGGGTTAACCAGGAGTCCGAAGGATGAAGCCCAGCTTCTCACCCCCTCCAGATCAGCGTTCAATGCCTCCACAGCAGAGTTTACATCGTTATGAGAGAAGTGGCGATAAATCTGGAGATCATCAGCATAAAGATGATACGAAGAAGACAGGATGTCCGAGATGGAGTTTATGAAAATCGAGAATAGAAGAGGAGAAAGAATACCACCTTGAGGGACGCCTGACAGGAGGTCACACCATTCAGTGGATGTCTCTTCCGTCCTGATTCGCTGTTGCCGATCCCTCAAATAAGAGTCGAACCAGCTGGCAGAGAAGGAAGAGACGTTCAGGGATCTGAGAAGCTCAACGAGAATGTCGAAATCTACGCTGTTGAAGGCACTACTGAAATCAAGTAAAGCCAACACGGAAAGCTGTTTGCGGTCCATGGCTAGCTGGATGTCATCTGTGACTTTCAGCAGAGCCGTGACGGTGCTATGACCCGGTCGGAATCCTGACTGGAACGTGTTTAGCAGGTTGTTTGAGGAGAGGTAGTAGGAAAGCTGGTTATGGACAATGGTCTCAAGGACTTTGGAGAGGATGGGCAGGATTGAAATGGGACGGTACTCTTTAAAGGAGGTGGGACTGGAGGTTTTGGGTAGTGGGATGACTAGTGCTTTCTTCCACACTGTGGGGAAGACACCATTAGCTAAAGAAAAGTTTATAACGTGTGTTATTGCTGGTAATAGTTCGTCAAGGATTGTCAGTAGCATTTTAAGGCAAATTTTGTCATCGCCTACAGCTTTCGAATTGACTGCCAATAGCGCCTTCTTGACCGCATCGATTCCAACATTACTCAAGTTGAATAGTGTGGTGTTGGGTAAGGACTTAGAGCGCAGGCTCTGAAGCGTGGCTTGTTTGACAGTGGGATCCATCACAACAGGCGGGGCAGAATGAAACTGGTTGAGACCGTTGAGATCTACATTACCAGCATGTAGGTCCCGGGCCTTACCTACACCAAGCGTTCTCAAGAATTTCCACACCTGAGCTGGAGTGTAGTTCTCAATGCATTCGTGTATGTGCCGACGTTTAGCATCGCGACAGAGACGGTTGCAACGGTTGCGAAGACATTTGTAAGAGAGGAAATTATCATCTGTCGGATTCTTGCGGTATCTACACTTGGCTCTATTCCTCTTGGCCATTAGGCACTTAATAGTGTCTGTTAGCCAAGGGGCAGGGTGGTGTTTAACCCTCACTTTTTTTGAAGGTGCGTGCTTGTCATAAAGACCCAGGACTATAGAATTAAAATTGGCGATTTTATTATCAACAGTCTTACTGGTAGTGACAGGGGACCAGTCAATCGACTTGGCATCAGACAAAAGGGACTCATGGTTGATATCCTTAAAGTTCCGGATATAAAGGAATTTCGCTCTGCTCTTGAGAGGCCTTATCTTATAAGAAAGGTAAATGAGGTCATGATAAGAGAAAGGAGAACTTAGCTGACCGTGTATTGCGACCTTGTCCAAATTGGAAATGATCATAATGTCGAGAAGCGAGGAAGAGCAATGAGGTTGGAAATGGGTGGCATCAAGCGGCAGAATATGCAGATTAAAGGAGTCGACCATGGACTTGAGTCTGGCAGACCGTGGATTGTGTTTAAGGAGACAGGTGTTGAAATCACCAAGAATGAGGGAATCATTATAAAGTGGTGTCAGTTCATTGAGGAGTGATTCAAAGGAATCGAAATAATCGATGCGAAGAGAGGGACTATAAAGAACACCGAGGAGGACCTTGTTGTGGTGAAGAATGATTTCGAGAAAGAGATGTTCAGCAGACTCGGAGTATTGACTAGGGGACGCACTGATCACCTTGCACGGAATTTCCGCACGTAGATAGATAGCGACGCCCCCATCGGCCTTCCCGACTCTGTCGTTCCTGTACAGCCTGTAACCTGGAAGGGAATACAATGAGGATGGCAGCGAGGGCTTGAGGAACGACTCGGAGACAAGAATGCCGTCCACGCATTGTTCACTAAAAGCATCGAGCAGGTCCGGATAGCTGGAATGGATGCTTTGTGCATTTATATGTACGATGTTTAGATTTTTCTCCACACCACCAAAGACAGTCTTAATTTTGACAGATAGGGGTTCCTCTATAGAGGAGTCATTGCTTTCCGCACTCAAAAAATCATCGTCGCTAGAAGAACACGAAAGGAAACTTTGATTAATAAGATCAGGTAGAATATCCATATATATAAATATACTTATCAATATAAAATATTATATATACCTATTAAGTTATAAATATTCTAAAATCAAAAGTAAACTAATTAAAATTTCTAATCAATAAGCTTCATGCTTAGACCCAGACCCACCCTAGGATTGAGGAAAGAGATTGTTTGTTATATCATCTCACAAGTAACAAATAACAATAACTACTACAGATAGACGAATACAGAGATTTAAATCACACATATAAGTTCTGGATTCTGACTTCTACTTATCACGAACACAGCATGGCAAAAATATATATATTAATTTAACAAACAAACAAGACCAAGAATGGAACCGAAACGCAACCAATGGCCGCGGCCGTCCGGTCCGTACATCCGAAAATGAAGAGACACAAACCACGAACCGCACGTCTTTGCTTCAAATTGACAGATGACAGCTGATGAAATAAAAACCACAGAGAAAGTAAGCACTACACGTTTGGTCAGAGTGTCGAAACAAAAACTTTACACACACCGATAGAAATGGATTGGTTGGACAATGGATATTGCGAACTACCTCACAGTTGTCGGATAAAATAGTCGCCTCGTGGAATGATACCTGTGATATAAGTGGTCTTGTGAAGATGCGACCACCTCACTTAGCTTGAGCACCCTTCCTGGTCGTGACGGTCTTGATGGTGCTGGAGTTCACGCTCGCTGCAGGCTTCTTTGCCGAGTCGGATGATGGCGGCAGGACGTCCTTACTCGGATACCTAGACGTCAGCGGCTGTAGGTCACCCATGCACTCAACTTTGTGACGTGACTTGTCTGGCAGCGCAACGATGATCCTGCCTTCGGAGGTCCAGACGCTGCTCATCCCGAAGTGCCTGCGCGCCGCTGCGAAGACTTGGTGGCGCGTTTTTGTCAGAAATTCGGTCACAGTTGTGCCCGAACCCTTGAGCGCCTTTTTCAGTCCCCACACCTTGCTACGGGCTGCCACTGTTGAGAAGCGAACAAGCAGGGGTCTGGTTTTCGCCCCCTTAGCACCTAGCCGGTGGACCACACTGACAGCACCAATGCACTCGTCCGACACCTTAAGTTGGTCAGTGAGTAATAACCTCAAAACAGCTCCTGGCTCTTCATCAGCTATTTCAGGCGGTTGGAGTGTAGATAAGGGGGCGCCAAGGAAAATAAGGGGGCTTCCGCCCCCTTATCGATACTCTGACCCTTCAGGCACACCATGCACCAGCAGCACCTTCCGCCTGGAGGCTGTCTCATGCCGGTCCAATCCCAGTGTCAAGAGCGCCAACTGTGATTTTAGCATGGCAAGGCACTTCCATATGAGGACTTTGAAATTTGAAAACTCACTTGCCAGGCTAGCCATGTTCTTCGGGGCAGGAGCAGGTGTAGCTGCATGCAGCTCATTTTCATATCTGTCCATCCGCTCTCCGAAGGACTTAACAATGTTTTCCATGTTTTTTGCCAGCTCAGCATGCAGATCCATTGTTGCAAGGATGTTTGTGTTATTTAAGCGTTAATGTAAGATAAATAATTGAAAATGTGATTGGTGAGAGTCAAGGTCAGTATTCTATTAATAAATATTCATACAGATTACTTATTGTATTTTTAATGAATTTAAAATTAGGGAGCTACTAAATATGACTTGAAGTTAGAACTACCCTCCAAGAAAAAAAGCTATTTTATTGTTTTGTAATATTTATGCATGTAAGTGCCAGGAAAATGATAATAAGGTTTTGTTGTACGTATTGGTGTGTGCAATTAAAGGTATGTACAGATTGCTATCAGCCCCTCGCATATCGAATCGCATAATAAATCTAATGGGTCACGGTAAAGACTTTACGTACTATGTACATTTTGTGAAATTTTAGGCTTTTTTAAGAAACTAAATTGAATATTTCGGGTAATGGATGTCATATTTTTCATATAATTTTAAAAAGGCTAGTATTTAATCACACATCAAAAATATTGATTTTCACAGCAAAAAAGGATCAGCAAAAACACTTTATGTTTTAAGTATTTTTGTTGTTCTAACAAAATGGTCAACCTAATACGAAGGATAAAGGGGGCTTTGCCTCGCTCACCCCCTTTACCCTTCACCTTAAGATACCGCAGTATTTTGCCCTGATATTTGCTGTGAAGATCAGTATATTTGCTATGCAAATTAGTATTATTGATATGTTTAATATTTCCCTTTTAAAAATAATACCACGTCACTTGGTCACATTCTTGGAACGGATCATGTTCATATTTTTTTACTTTTGACTAACATCAGCTTTATCGACTGGCAGGAAAACTGTTGACACTTGACAGTTTTGCAGAACAGTAAAATAAACGGCGAAGGGAATTTGAACAAACTACGCCGTAGAGCACAAATGAAGTACATTAATTTTTTACAAATTTTCAGTAATCTTGTAATATTTTTGAGCGGAATAACGGAATTTAGTTCGGGACTCAATTATCTCGAAATGATGTTCTCAGTCAGGTACCTTTGTTTTTTTACATGAAGGCCTTCGTTAATATTTTTTGTATCGGTGATTTGAACACAAACATAACATAGCGTCACGCCTTTTCCCGTACGGGGTGGCAGAAGCACAATTGTGCCCACTTTGAGCCAGTTATTCAATACTCCATTTTGAGTGACAGGGGGCTAGCCCCTCGCCGCAGCTTTGGAGTAATGAAGGTTCCCTCACGATGTTTTCCATCGCCGTTAAAACGTCCGTATAATGCAGTTAAGATAAATTAATTATCTCATTGGTACATGGTCAGGAATCAAACCACATCTCCTGTTTGAGAAGCAAGCGAGAAACTCATTAGACCACGGCGCTCTTCTGGAGTGATTTAAACATAGACATTAAATTGGCATGACGATGATGAGGTTGTAAAGAATATGAGGATATGCTGGTTAGTGACAATATGTTTCCTACCTCCTAGACCAACGTCATGCCTACACCATGTGATAGCGGGAATCCCCGATCAGAAACTGAATATAACAACAGATCATGACGTCACAGATCACTCTCAAATACAGATTTTTCCGTTACAGGTTTTGAATTTTATTATCATAACACGAGGTTAAAAATCGCGATGCCTCTTATTGGGTAAGATCGTTCAGAGGTCAAGGATTTTTTTTCCTGATTTCCCCCTTCAAAATTGCCCCCCAAATTCAATATCTATGTGGTTACGTCACACGTTCAGGTTGGGTCGCAATAATACATAAGTGTACCAAATTTCAAATTTATCGCTTCAGAAATCGGTGGTTAATAATACAATTACACACCTAGGACAGACATTCGAGTGATTCTATAATGATTCCATTTTTATTTCCATATTTTTAAGGTACGGAACCCTGACCATAGGCAGAAAGACAGATGTATTGGATAAAATCGGTAAAATACAAAAAAATGCTAAAAAAATGGCGCTTATAAAAGATTACAAAAGTATTGAAAGTCTCCTATTGTCCATTGGGTAGTAAAGTATAAATATGTTTATTTATCTACACAATTATCATAAACCCTCTTTACTGCGTAAAACCGAACGTTACGATCAGCATAATGTTAAACTACTTGGTAAAAACTCATTTCTTTTCGGAAAAATTACACATTATGACCATAATGTGTAATTTTTCTACATATTATGACATTCAAATTTCAAACGCCGACGCCCGCCTGCATGCCGCCCCTAGTTTGTCTGTGAAGTTGGTACTGACATTCAAATTTCGAACGCCGACGCCCGCCTGTATGAAGTTGATACTACAGAACAAGCTAAACAACTGCAGAGCCACAATGCCGGTCAAACATGCGGTTCCTGAACACATCAAAGAGAGCTTATGATATGTGTGTAGATAAACTAGTGTATGTAACTGTACATAATTAGGCATTGAAACTCTCGAGTGATATTATTATGAACTCACCCACTCTCGAGTATTGATGCCCTCCATTATGTAGCAGTCACATAAACTACTATCATGTTACGAAATAAACTTTTGTTAAATATTATGACAAATTATGAAACATAATGGTTGATACTTATAGATAATATTCATTATTTTAGGCAAGATGTAACAAAATTTACTGTGCCCCATAGTACATAGTCACTGTAGTATGGGACACTGCTCTGCTGTAATATTATTGTATGTGCTTTCTTATGATAAATAAATTGAAATTGATAAAAACATAAACATTTATATACAGGCATAAATATTTCTTCTGGCTTCAAAGTAGGATACCCTGTGTCGTGGGAACCAGAGACAGCGACATCACACACAGATAAACATCCAAGACCTATCTTTCTTTCTTTATCCCCAGCGGGGATCGTACCAGGGACCTCTCGCATGGTAGGCAGAGCCACAACCACAGCTCCACAGAGGTCTTCAAAGTAACTATGTGTAACTGAAATTGAATTGTAATAGGCACACAATAATAGCATCCACACAATCATGTAACAGGAAATTATTGAATATGGTACCGTGTTACACAGGGAACCCTTCTGTCACATGAAATTGAGTATTGAATAACTGGGTTAACAAGGGTGAAATATTGCCTTATGGACTATTCCACAGAGTTTCATACTTCTGGGGCGAGGACTTTTTCACGACCATGTCGACTTACGGTCACCGGCCATTAGAAAATATAATGTATGTACGCAAGAACCTTTCAACATTTTCCAAACTTAGCGATAGCTGTAATGTTAACCTAAGAAATAATCACAGACTATGTGCGCCCCATTTTAGACTCGCAAAGGTTAGCAATTCCTTTAAGGGTCAGTGCATTCTCTACTGCAATAAGATACCTCTGGAGATTTTGAAATTGCCATTTGAGCAATTTAAAAAGCATGTTAAAGCGACTTTGTCGAAAAAGGGATATTACAATGTTCAAGATTACTTAAATTACAGGACTTTATGGGGTTAATCTGGCTCAACACAGACCTTGCTGTTAATAATTTTGTAATTATTTATTCCTGCTTATTAATCATATTTTTTTTTTATATTTGTATTAGTTAAGCACAATCTATTTTTAAAAGAGATCTAAAAATCAATCTGTGGGAGTTTCTACGCCCTTCTTCTTCCACAGTGGTCCAATGTAGAGAAGTGGCGAAAAATGACGTTTGCTAAGTATATGTAAATATCTACAGTATTAAAGTACTTTGACTTTGACTTTGACTTGAGAACTGAAGGTACGATAGAACTTTGCGCCAGGTTTCAGTTATATGAACTGTCTCGCCATTATTACGAATGTCTTATTCATATACCTACAATACGCTGTGCGGTAGTCAAAACGATATAGATATATTCCACGTCACGCTATGTAAATTGATATCAAAATACTTAATTAAATGGGTAAATAACCCCCAATTAAATACAATTCCACTTATATCTACAAAATCAAGTTGTTATGTTATGTTTATCGCGTGATTAAACTGTAAATGATTTGCACGACCGCTATACTTGCTACAGCATCACACGAGTGTTTTAATGCCTAATTAAGTACAGTTACATATACTGTCTCATTATCTACAAACATATTATAAGTTCTCTATTATGTGTTCAGGAACCACATGTTAAGCTGGTCGTAATTTGCGGTCTTTGAACGCATTATAGAGTGTTAATGATATGTAGATAAGATATATAAAGAAATAAATATGTATAAGTTAAATGAAGGTCTGAGTTATAGAGAACTTGGATGCACGTGGGAAAAGGTATTTTTATGTACCCTGTTTGGTGTCCCACAGGGCGAAGGCCTACCTTTTCTTAGACCGGTTATTCCTGTCCTGTGCTGCCCCCGCCCAGTCTGGCAGGATTTAGTCCAGGTCATCCCGCCATCGACGTCTCGGCCTGCCCCTAAGCCGGTGCCCGTCGCTTGGCACCCATTCGGTGGCAAGTTTCGCCCACTTCTGGGCATGCGGCAAACGTGTCCGGCCCAGTCCCTTTTCAGGCTGCGCTTCGCGCCTGCATGAGCAGTGCCAGGAAAAGGAATACAAAATAATAACGAACTGCCTACGAAGCAAAGGGTCCCGGGTTCCCGGGGTCCCGGTTTCCCGGTTCCCTAGTCATAGTTTATCTATCTAAGTATAATATTTATCTATATAGGTATAAGTATGTGTATTAAAAGGTCGCAGTTCTTGAACACCACCTATAATTGACTACCTAATCTGTAGGGCTAGGGAGTTTAATTAGGAAGACGTTAGTAACACCAAACTTGTGTTTATTGATCAAATATGGTTACAATTTATATAAAAAGGATCAAACTGGCTCGATAGCCATTAAGCTAATCCTAACTATCTAATTTGCATCAGTCGCTGACCGATGCCTAAGGTGAAGTGTGTCACATCTACTTTTCACATCAAAGCCTCTTTCTTTTAAAATTACAAATTACCTAACAGTGTCATAGCGAACACGCACTCTAAAGAGGCCCGTATACAATATTATCGCATATCGAACCTAACTATATACCTTACAGTATCGTTGTCTAGTATCCAAGATACAGGGAATCCCAGTTTGGGGCTAGATTAATGTGCGTAAATGGTGTCCAAGGTATTATAAAAAATGAACAAGTGCGAGTCGAACTCGCGCACCTTCCGTGATACTCGTGTCACCGCACAATTCGCATTTTTTCAAGAAGGAATTCGTACAAATTTACGGTTTTCGTATTTTCCCTTTACTTATGTTAAGACATTGCCAAATACCTTGATTCTAGATCAACGGGATGCACTCCATAGGTTTTGAATCCTTTGGGACTTCCCTTGGGTCTTGACCGACAGACATTTTGACACAGACATAAACATCAACATTAAACCTGATGTTACAAATTCTAGAGCCTATGAATATCTGAATCTATGCGCTTATCATGGTCTTCTTCCGGCTCATACATTACCGACCAGATTAGACAGATCATGTCTTGATCACGTAATCTTAAAAACTAAAAAGCCTGCTATTACTCTTGTTGCCAACTCTAGTCTTACCGATCACAACCTTGTACTAGTCTCTATCGGTCACAAACACCAGAGAGTTCTTAGTCAAACAACAACTACCAGGATCAATCATGAAGGTTTAAGTATTGCCATGACGAATATTGATTTGCAGCCAGTCTATAATTCATCTGACCCAAACACTGCTTTAGAATATCTTATATCTTCAGTCCACCATGCTATCAATGCTAACTCCTCCACTAAAAGTCTCCCGCGTCGCTTCAAGGTTATTAAACCATGGATCACTCCCGGTCTAATTAAATGCATGCGAAATAGAGACAGACTGCATAAAAAGACAACTGCAGCCCCGGACAACCTCATCCTTCAAACGACTTACAAAAGATATCGAAATTTTTGCAACAATGTCCTCAAAAAACTCAAAAGAAACCATGAAAAGAATGAACTCTCAAAGGCTGGCAACAACTCTAAGGAGTTATGGAAATCAATAAAAGCTATCACAAACACCACCAAGACAAAAAGCTCTGCGACTGAGTTATTAGGTTCAGCGGGAAATTCTAATAATACTAATAATGTGAACCATTTCTTTGCAAATGTGGGTAAGAATCTTGCTGAAAGAATAAACACACCGTTGGGTCCCAGACAAACTGACAGCAAACCTCCACTACCACCAAGCAGATCTATTACTTCATTTGCCTTACTGGAGACCGATAAGGATGAAGTTGAGAGACTTATAGTTGGTCTGAAGAGCGTGTGCGCTGTTGGTTGGGACAACATCTCGAACCGTATTCTTAGGCTCTTCAAAGATTTCTTTGTTCCACCCCTTACTTATATTTTGAACATGTGTCTTGCTGATGGAGTTTTCCCTAATCCCCTCAAGCGATCTATGGTGATCCCTATTCACAAGGCTGGCGACAGAGACCGTGTCAATAACTATAGGCCCATCTCTATCTTGCCTTCAATCTCTAAGTTACTGGAACGAATTGTTAACCGTCAACTAATAAGATACCTAGAATCATATAACCTTTTATCTGATTGCCAATTCGGATTCCGAAATAATATCTCGACTAGTGACGCAGTCCATGAACTAACTGACTACGTGGTGAAAAATCTTGATGCCGGGCGAAAGGTTTTAGGTATTTTTCTTGATCTTGCCAAGGCGTTTGACACGGTCTCTGTCCCCCTCTTATTGGACAAACTCGATAGGTTGGGTATACGGGGGGTGCAGTTGAGGTTTTTTGAGGAGTATCTCACTGGTCGCTCTCAATTTGTAAAAATCGGTGAGCACTGCAGCGATGACTTACCAATCACGTACGGCGTTCCTCAGGGCAGCATATTGGGGCCTACACTCTTTCTCATTTACATAAATGATCTGTGTGACCTGAATCCTGATAATGGCAAAGTAATAACCTATGCAGATGATACCGCCCTGATATTCTCGACAAACACCTGGCAAGAGACATACGAAGTTGCCCAGAGAGGTTTCAACAATGCCACCAAATGGCTTCAAAATAACCTGCTGACTTTAAACTCTGATAAAACAGTTTACGTTACCTTTTCAATCAGAAACACAAAGTTTACCGATGAAGGTGCGATATTTGCGCACAACTGCGTAGATCCAAATAGTGGAACATGCTCCTGTCCAGCCCTGCACAAAAGTACAACCATTATATACCTTGGTGTCCTCATCGATAATAATCTCACCTTTCGACCTCATATTCACCTGGTCACTGGCAGAATCCGCAAACTAATCTATGTTTTCAAAATGCTTCGCCATGTTGCTGATGCCGGATTGATAAAACGAGTTTATATGGCACTCTGTCAATCCGTGCTCACCTACTGCATCACCTCGTGGGGAGGTGCACCGAAAACATCTATCTTGCCTCTCGAACTTGCTCAAAGAGCTGTACTCAAGGTCTCTACTTTCCGTCCCCTCCTCTTCCCTAACTGTTTCCTTTATAATTCCTGCAACGTCCTAACGGTGAGGCAACTATTTGTGTATCACATTATATTAAAACAACACTCATCTTTAATATATAGCCCTTCTTTACTGACCAGACGGCGTAAAGATAGGGTTTGTTTAGACAATATATTGTTTCGAACCTCTTTTGCTCATAAATTTCCCTGCTTCCTTGGTCCCTTCCTATACAATAGAATAAATAGAACAGCTGAAATTTATATTCTCTCAACATTTGATTTAAAAAAAACGGTATATAAAATATTACACTCACTCGACTATGATAAAACTGAGGAATTACTCAAAATTACTAGCTAACCAAATAATATTTCTAAGTACTTACAAAAATATTTACTATTTTAATAATTATAAATAAGTCTGACATATGTGTTAATCTCACACACCCTCTCACACACACTCATTCACAATCACTCCACACACAGAGAGGATCACAATCAAACTCACAAACAAACTCACTAACCCACTCTCTTATTATTATTTTTTCATGTTAATTGTATAAGTATAACTACTAATTTAGGTACAACATGTTTTTAATTTTAAATGTTACTATTTTTGTTGTTGGTTTCTTTCTGTGTACCATAAACTAGCTTTACATATTTTAAGGGAAGAGCGCTGTAGCCTGAAATACAGGTTTAGACCTAGCTCAGGCTCAGATGTTCACATTATCTTTGTATCAATCTATATAGCTAAGTACCTTTAATTGTAACTTTTTACTGTCCAAGTTTTTTGATGAATAAATATTTTTATTATATTTTTATTATATATATTATATACATGCGGACGGATGGCCAACGAAGTGGCTCTATAAGGGATCCTTTTTCCTTTAATGGTGCGGAACCCTAAAAACATGAGTATTATTTTGTTCGCATTATGCAATTTGTTTGACATTGTAGTTGTACTATTATGTACTCTGTGCATAATATTACAAGTAAGTGAGGATATCTTTGCCTGTGCTGTTGGAAATGCTGACTGCGGGTTGGGTTTCCAACAGTGACAGTTTGATACTTAGTAAAATTGGTTACTAGGGGGTAGATGGGGTTTACTTTGAACCATTTATCCAGTTTTTAATATTAGGAGTTAAGTATTTAATTAATTATGAATTAATTAAACTTACGAATATTATCAGGAGAAACGAAACGTTTTTCGTAAAATTTGGGCTAAGATGAATGTCAGTTAGACTTAGAATGTGTGGAACGGAACGTAACGTCGATGTTTGAACGTAAAAAAAAACGTTGCTGGGTTAGTGTGTGTGTGTGTGTCAAGTCATTCCCTTTTTCTTCGAGTTGCGTGAATGTTCTCTCTTGCTTAATTTGTGCTATTGGGCATATTAGGTGAAGGGTAAAGGGGGTGAGCGAAGCGAAGCCCCCTTTATCCTTCGTATTAGGTTGAACATGTAAGAACAACAACAATACTTAAAACATAATAAGTGTTTGCTGATCCTTTTTTGCTGTGAAAATCAGTATTTTTGATGTGCAATTAAATATTTGCCTTTTTTATGAGCCCTAGTAGCCGGAGCTTAGGCGATTTCGAATATCAATACCACAAACAATGACTTTTTGTAAAAATCCTACAGTAAAAAATAACCTCAAAATGGATTTTTGAAAATTCATAACAAAACAAACATACAATTCCTAAACTGGATATTTTACAAGAGGGGTTACCTACCCTCCCCCTGCCCCCCTCCCAACCTCGTACGAAACTGTCACTGTTGGAAAACTTACCCCTGACTGCGTTTGTGACCGCTAAGGGTCGCAGGAATGCAGGGCTGATGAGAATGGGAAAGTTTGAGATGAGCAGATGAGGAAATATGGGTTTGAGGTTAGATGGGAAGGCGGAGCAAGTGGTCAAGGTACCTGAGGAAGGCTGACACACCCCAAGACGCCGCGGCGTCTTGGGGTGTGTCAGCCTTCCTCAGTCTGCGACTGCAGGTTCAGCATCAGGGCCTGGATCCTCCAGGTCAGCAGAATGTAACACGCTGTATAGGGTTTCAACGTTGTACGTGCACGCACCAGCGATGGATACACAGTTTATGCAGACAAACATGAGAATCCGATGCAAAATGTGCCGACTGGTATTTAATTATGAGCAGATAAATGCGCAGCGTTGCGAGCCGAGATTTCGTGTTCAAACTTCAAACTAGTCTTGTGTCGGTCGTGTACGAAGAACGAATAGGAAACGTTACTGTGCAATGAACGAAAAGAAACGTTTCCTTACGCTAATCGGACATTCGGTCTATTAGAACTATTAGGACATCGCTCCGAGAGAGCGGCGGTGGCGGGCGGGAGGCATTGAGCCATGCCGACTCGCTCTCGCACACACAGACACGGCATTGACATCTTGACTAGAATGACAGTCCTAAGCCTGTTTAAGTATTAACACACACATAGAATACACAAAGACACATAGAATTGTATAAATATGTTCATATTATCAGAGTATAATATTCTTCAAGTTTCTGCTCTGCACGAAAAGAAAGGTTAACCTAATAGCTCCATTTTTTATTCGATCCTACGTTATACATAATAGTACTAACTAATAAAGCTGTTAGATCTTACTGGTACACTGACTGAAATGTCCTAGTACGGAGCGCTCTCTGATGACCGAGCAGGCATATTTTTTATTCTTAAGATCCAACGTATGTCGTGTGAGGATCCGAACCTAACCAGAACCTAACAGCAAACAACCAAGATAAAATTTAGTAGTATCAGTTTATTAGAAGTATAGTATTTACAGTGAAGTCTATAAAAAAAAATGATGCGAAGATGAGGATGGATGAGATGTGAAACAGGTTTTATAAAATACAGATGTCTGGATAGAAAGAAGGAAGCGGAGACCTGGGTGCAGGTGTATTTGTTGTTGTAGATGTTGTTGAAATCGTCGTTGTAGGAACAGTAGCGGGCGTACTTGTAGTTACGCCTCGCAGGATCCCGTTGTAGAAATCGTCGTTGTAGGAACAGTAGCGACGTTGGCACGGCTCGCAGAATCCCGTTGTTTGAAGATTGATTTGAAGGTTTTGAGGGAGTTTGAAGGTTCGCAGGATCCCGTTGTAGATGAAGAATTTGGAGATTTGAAGGAGTTTGAAGGCTTCGCAGGATCCCGGGGTTGAGCGACCCCGGGATAAGGCCTTTACTGGTACTTCCAGTTCAGAAACTGACGTGAGACTGTCCAGAATTGATGAAATGTTCCGCTTTTATACCCTTTTTGGAGAGTTCTAAAAGTTATTTAAATTAAACGTAATTTTTGAGAGTGGCCAAGAGAGAAAGAGTATTTTTGTAAAAGTATTAAAGTAAACATATCAGACCGCTAACGAGTTTGAATGGACATTGCCATGACAACCAGATAAACAATCAACAAATCAAATGTCAATTGTTGGTTTCAGGCTCGTAATATAAAATTTAAACAGTTCACTTAGCCAAAATTATATAACAACAAAAGGAAAAATAGTAGCGCACCAGCGCGCACGAAGCCCGAGATTGTAGAGTTTCGGAGAAAGCCAAAAACAAGGTCACCAAAGGTAAGCCCCTTCCCTATCGATTTAGAAGTGCTGATAACATGAAAATGCAGAGCGAACATGATTTATTAATGTATTCTTATGGTTTAAAACATTACAGTGTCCTATGGAAATAAAAGTGATGACCAATAATAAGCAGCACAGCTCACCAAGTATCCAGCGTAATAGAGCAAGCACCCTGAAGGACAAACAAAAAGGACTGATGGTGGAGCTGGAGCTAAGGGTTAGGAAGCAAGAATAGCATGTAAGTACCACAATACTACACGTCCTAATAGTACTAATAGAGCTGTTAGAGTGTCTAGTACACTGACTGAAATGTACTAGTACGGACCGCTCTCTCCGATGACCGAGCAGGCACAAGACTACTTCAAACTTCAAAGATGGCGTCGATCCACTTGCGTGATCGAAACTCTCTGGTTTCTCTGACGTCACGCACTGCGTTTCGTTTGTGCGTGAACAGCGTTATTGGAACATTCGGCACGGAAATCTCATGGGGCGGTTTATTCGGTCAATTTTAAATTATGACGTTTTATGATTTCTAATTGATATTTAAATGTACTTTGACGAAGCGTGTGTGGATAGTATTTTGGTTGTAATTATTGCTTAAATTAGTTGTAAATAAAAAGAAAACTCTGTGCTTAAGTGACAATCAAGTAACAATTAAGCCTGCTGCAATGTAATAGGTTTATTGCCAGAACCGTAACGGGCTCACAGCCTCACTTAGTCTTATTGGAAATATTGGTTTAATTAATAGGCATTTTGCTCTAATTTCTAGTGATGACTACTGAAGTATAGAATAGTGAAGGTACAATCATTAAACGTAGATATCAATGAGTTTACCGTGAGGTGTAAGCGGAGAGATAAATTATCCGACGGCCGAAGTTTACATCTGTAGTTTGATACTTTACGCAGGGTGCTTCTGGTTGGAGTCTTTCTAATGAAGATGAGTTCCAGTTTGGTGAGCATGACGCTATGTATTTAATGTAAAAATTAGAAACAAACAAAAATATATGACGTGAAACTTTAACTAAAGAATAATAAGCATTATCCTTTTCCCATACGGAGAGGCAGAGGCATAATTATGCCCACGTCTAGCCAGTTATTCAATACACCGTTTGCGTGATAGGGGGCTAGTCCAACGCCTAAGCTATGGAGATTGAATTGCAAATAAAATATCGTTTATTGCTTTATAAAGCCACACTTTGCTTTACGGTTTGCCGAAAACACCGCACATCTCTCTCACTCATCATACAAAACAAAAGAGACAGAAGACAAAAATCGCGCCAAATAAAGTAGTCACCATCAGAAACTTCTCGAAAACTGGGACCAAACTGACATTGTCACAAATCGAGCCGTTGAACACAACAACGCGCCAACCCAACAAACCAAACAAATTGTAAGACCGAAAGGAAATTGGAGACAAAAGGGAATTATTTCCTTATTTCCTCAATTCCTCACCCCGTTCAAATGCCTGCGACTTAACGCGAATGCTCACTCAGTTCGCGTCCGTTGTAATAATAGAGTGAATAGTTTCCTCAAACTATTTTCGGGTTAGGAACAAGCAGAAGTGCAGAATTTGTTGAGGAAATGTTTTGGCGCTTTGTTCTGTGTTTGCGTATATTTCACGAGAGTTGAGTTGTGGAGATTTTACATCGGTAGGTATTCTTTATCTAGCGAACATAATGGGAAGGCTGGAATGTATTTTACCCTAACTAACCAATTAAGTCTGGTACTCAAACCCAGGGAGAGTGTAGTGACTGGCACACTTAGGGTTCCCGCAGACGGCAGAGTTTTGATCGTACCGAATCGTTATAATGTTTCATACACCTTGCATACATCTTCATATTCATTAGGAGATCGACTAAACTGTCGGCCGACAAGAAGTCGGCCGTCTGCGAGAGCCTACGCGTAGAAAACTTTTCCGTCGCACAGACAGACCTATTTATATGAATTAGATTTTGTTCGAAACGAAGCCGCAAGAACTGCAATTTATGATAAACATATTTTTAGTTCCGTAGAAGGCTGTAATTCTATTTTAGCATTTCCTTACTCAAACGAGGCCAAAGCTTTGTATAAATTAGTTAAGGTTGGCTTAAAAGCTAGGCTATGATTAGTATTAAGATGTATTAAGATTAGTATTGTAGCGTTACAGGACGGCATGGTCGCTTCATTTTGTGTACCAAGTCCTTTAAATAAAGACTAAAAAAAAAAACATACGTGTTAGATTAAGACACTAACTTAGATTAAGTAATTTTATCTGATAATAACAAAATATGGATCCTCTTGAGCTCCGAAATAAAAATATATTTTTATTTTTATTATTATTAATGTAATATTTCACAATTCCTGTTAAAAGTTTTAAGGAAGCTCCATCACTGCGAGTGATCCTCCGACCTTTAGATAATTTATCGTTAATCTTACAAAGCAGTATTCGCACATTGAAAACGATCGTGCGGGTAGCAACATCTGGATGAGACGGGTACTGGATGGGTGTCCGTTTCTATGTGGCGTTTGTCTCGGGCGCTTCCTTATTTAGGATGACACGCTAGCTGTAGGCCCGGCTACTATCGCTGCTCGGTGGTAGTAGTCGTAAAGCTGAGTCAGATGCCTTCAGCTTGATAATGACAATTGGCCACTTGCACCCGTAAATAGATATGGCTCAATCTTGCTTGTATCCGGCTTGAGACAGGGTCCTTAATTAAAGACACTTTGAATTCTATCAACATTTGATTCTTTATAAAGGCTTAGAACCAAAACCTCTTCATGGAATTATTTGTTTAATATATTTTTTTGGAAAATGGCTTCAAAGGTAAGTACCTCATTTGCAACATTTACATTTCGTAACCAAATGTAGCCCTTTAAGCACAGAGGGATCTTTTCCCGGGTTCGACTAAGATTGAGCCATTCTCCATGGCTCAGTGCGGGCCGATGATTGTTGATGATGGTGATGATTTTCATCTCACTGAAGTAATTATATAAGGTGGGTACAGGTATGTGGTCGTTGACATTCTGAGTTATGACTGGCTTAGAATTTATTAGAAAATTATAAAGCCTCTTAGTTTGGGTTTGAAAAGGCAAATACATACATAGAGGGCTTTGTAATCTGACAGTACAATAGCACGTGGAGGCGTTTCTAATTGAATATTAATCTTTTTAGGACATAGTAAAACAGTTAATACCATCTCCCGGGTACGAGTCCATACTGGGGCAAAAAATACCGACGTTCCACTAACAAAAATTTATGTCGCTGTTTCTGGTTCCCACGACATAGGGTATCTTAGTGTGGGGCCAGAAGCAATGTATGTCTGGAACTAAATGTTAATGTTTATGTTCTGCAAAGGTAAAAATAATAATGGTGGTATATTGCAGTCCATTTTCATGTCAATAAGTCTGATAATACAATGACTATATTAGATAACTTAACTAAGAAATATAAAATTACCGACGGCCTCTGTGGCGCAGCGGTTGTGGCTCTGCCTACCATGCGAGAGGTCCCGGGTTCGATCCCCGGCTGGGGGTAATGAAAAAAAAAAAAAAAACAATCCCCAGGTCTTGGATGTTTATATGTGTGTGACGTCGCTGTTTCTGGTTACCACGACACAGGGTATCCTAGTGTGGGGCCAGAAGCAATGTATGTGCCTGTATGTAAATGTTTATGTTTTATGTTTATGTTTACCTACTTACCTACCAGGGTGACTTTAATCAGCTAATTGCTGATATCCGAATGTTATGTACCTTTGGGAAAGTTGTTACTGATGGCTGCTATCATTCCCCAACATCATAAATGGAGCCCATTAATGTCCCCATTTAGGGGCACGGGTCTTTACCCGGAGACGAGTGAGACTGGGTCATACTCCACTACGCTGGCTCAGTGCGGGTTGATGGAGGGGTGTCGGGCCAGTGGCCAACCCGACCGTCAACAAGCTGCCCTGCACCAAGTAGCGATAGAAGCCGGGATATACATCTTAACGTGTCATCCGAAATACTGAAGCGCCCGAAACAAATGCCACATGTAAACACGTTTCCTATGTGCAATTACTGCTAGTCCACGACGCTTCCCTTCCCAAAGTTGTCTGAGCTAATTACATGTTTGTACAGAAATGGTCAAAAAACTCTAATTTTGCTCAAATTAAGTGCCGCTTGGTTGCCATAATGGCGCCATTATTTCAACACGAGAGAGAGAAATAAGGTTGGTAATCAGAACCATAACCTGACAAAACTAGCTCTAGGAAACTCATCAACGGGTCTTCCAAAAACTGCCCCAAGAAGATTGCTTTGCTTAAAATCGTTAGCAGACTCGCAAACAAAAGGTAACCGCACACTTACAGACCAAAAAATGATGATAGTATTGCATTTTATTAATTTTGTACAAATAAAAATCAAAATACTCATCACAAAACGTATTTTTTGCCTCTTCTATACACTGTGGGGCGAGGAAACTCCCGTAGATTGAATTTTAGATCTCTTTTAAAATTTGTTTGTGTTCAACTAATACAAATATAACAATACTATTTATTATAAATAATATGCAGTAATAACAAGTTACAAAATTATTAAGAGCGAGGTCTCTGAGATGCAGTCTTGGCAATTATTTAATCTTGAACATTGAAATATTCATTTTTAGTCAAAGTCGTTTTTACATGGATTTTGCATTTCTCAAATGGCAATTTCAAAACTCCCGGAATCTTGTTGTAGTAGAGAATGCACTGAACCTTGACAGAAATGCTAACGTTTGTGAGTATAAACATTGACGCAACAGGCCTGTGATTATTTCTTAGGTTAACATTACAGCTATCGCTAATTTTTGAAGATGAATGGTTCATGCGTACAATAATTATAATATCGAAAATAAATTGACTATCTGCAGTTAGTTTATAAATTTCTTTAAAAAGTTTTCTTGAGGAGTCTGTCCATTTTAAATTATAAAATGCTCAAATAGCTCTTTTCTTTAATAATAAATCCGCTGCTTTTCCTTTACAAAAAGACACCATAGGACATGTCACTATGAAATAATTATAATCGACCAGCCTAGCTGTAGCCACATCCGTTTTTTGTCTGATGTTCCTAACAGCAAAAGCCACAGAACTTAATATACCAGCTAATTTATCAAAGTGGGATCACCGCTGCAAGTTGCAACAATGGTTATTCCAAGAATCTTTCACTAATTAGAACGTGTTGCTGTCTAACACTAAACTGGTCTCAACTTGTCTGACATTTGAAAGTGAGAATTTGATACTCTTGTTTTAACCAGCGTTATACAATAAATTATTAACTTTGCACCAACTCCAACAATTCAAGATTAAATACAACAATAACATCAAAAAAATATGTTTCAGTTTTGAAGACCAATAAAGTATCACTAGGAAGCAACACTTTTAGTTAATTTCTTCACCAAAAAGGCATTTAGTCAACATAGCACCAAGAAAAAAAGAGCCTAATAAGGAAACTTGTGGATTCTTACACCATATCCAGCAAATTCAACTACGTTTATTTCTCCCTTTTGATTTTATTGCTTTATTATGATTGTAGTAGATCCAACGCTTTATTTCTAACTCCGTAATTATTTAATTTCATTAGTAGCGTATTATGATCAACATAATCAAATGCCTTCGACAGATCGCGAAAAATGCCGAGAGCATACAGTGCCGCCTCAAATGCAGAGAAAATAAGAGATAAAAGGGTAATGCCTGCATCCGTTGTCGATATACTCCTAGAATTGTTTTGCGTGGAGTTGTTTTGTACGGTTGAATTATGAGAGCCTTTGATTGAGAACAAATTTTCAAATATCTTACGAAGAGCTGGAAGTACAGGTATTGGTCTGAAATTTGTCTAGGAAAGCTCCATCGTCAACACATTTATGCGCGCGCATGAGGGTCTGCGAGTTGGATGGTAGGTTTGCGGGATTGCATTAATCTTAATATAAAGAACACAAATGCGACGACTGTACAAAGCAGCCTTATTATGCGCTCACCTCAATACTAGCGTAGATTCCGAAATCTAGGTCACAATTTACAAAACGAAAACCTTAGAAGGAAGCAATCTTACCTCCCTTCGGGCAATGAAATTACCTAAAAGATGTAACCCTTAGGAAAGCGAGTTTAAATAAATTCAAATTTACCAAATTAGGGCTAAACGTTGGGGAAAATTTGTATAAATTTAATAACCTCCATCGAAGCTAGGCGAAATGCGATTTGTGAAATGACTTCCCAATTTCACTGTTTGGCTTTCGGTTGAGCATGTGGAATATGTTGGTAGGGTCGGCAATACAGCTTTGATGTGAGATTTTGTACACTACAAAACGGTGATGGAAGACATCGTGAGAAAACCCTCATATCTATATGCCTGTGGCGATGGGATTTGTCATACAAAATTGACTGACGTGCCTCTTCCACCCCGATTAGGCAAAAGAAGTGCAACTCTGTTTCCAATTATCGGCATTTTGTTACCAACCTTCACATTAACAAGTCTCAAATATCAATCAATAGTAGTTTATGTTACTGCTACATAATGGAGGGCATTAATACTCGAGAGGCGAGTTTCATAATAATATCACTCGAGAGTTTTAGTGACTAATTATGTACAGTTACATACACTAGTTTATCTACACACATATCATAAGCTCTCTTTGATGTGTTCAGGAAACGCATGTTTGACCGGCATTGTGGCTCTGCAGTTGTTTAGCTTGTTCTGTAGTACCAACATCACAAACAAACTAGGGGAGGCACGCAGGCGGGCGTCGGCGTTCGAAATTTTAATGTCATAATATGTAGAAAAATTACACATTATGGTCATAATGTGTAATTTTTCAGATAAGAAATGAGTTTTTAACAAGTAGTTTAACATTATGCTGATCGTAACGTGGGGTTTTTGTACACAGTAAAGAGAGTTTATGATACGTGTGTACGTCAAAACTTAAAATTAACCGAATAAACCGCTTTACCAATTATCCGACTGCATTTTTAATGTTAAACTTTCTTTAGGTGGTGAGACGACCTGGATAAGTTCCTGCCAGGGTGGATTGATGAAGCTTTAGCCAGAGATGTGTGGGCTCGATCTGGTGAGGCCTTTACCCAGCAGTGGGACAACGTGTAGGCTAACTTAAAAAAAATATTTCCATTCCAACATACACACTTATGAATGCACCTAGTTACCTATATGGAGTACGAAATTTGCCGCACCAACAACTTTGTAAATAATAGTTTGCGGTTTAAAACCTATAGACTGGTTACTAAAATAATATAGCCTTCTACAACTGAGACAAATACAACACACCTCATTTGTTAAAATCCGTTTAGCCGTTTGGGCACGTGCTTTAGCGCACGCCCAATTAACTTACCCTTCTTCTAGTGCCGTAGGGTAAAAAGTTAACACGATCTTCACAACAGTGCATTTACAGTTATGTTGACCACTGCACAGCTAGATATCTATATTCCACCAACATGCAAACTCCCATTCCGACCCATAATAATTCGGTATTGATCACCATTCTGCTGACGGTACAGAAAAAAATTGGCAATACATTATTGCCGGATACCCGGGTACCCCCCGCGGGTGCGTTCCCGCGCGCGTGAATGTTTTACATTATTTTATATTAAATTCGGGACGAGTACCCGGCTGTACACGCGTAATCCCAATGTGCTCCAATAACGTAATAGGCGACAGGTGCCGGCAATGAAATCGATGTTAGTGGTATACCGCATGGTGGCGCAGAGTATAATTAACTAAAAATATATCGATCAATTACCTTGGACACTATTTACACACATTGATCTAGCCCCAAACTAGGATTCCCGGTATCTTCGGTACTAGACAACGATATACACTGACGAGCAATGAAAAAGTTCCACTCACAAAATGCCGAGAAACACCTTAATATCTCCTAAGAAAGATAGAATAGATAAGAATAGATTTACTTTTTTAATTGGTAATATTCTGATGCGCTGTTAAATGTACTTTAATATTGCAGACAGCGTTATTAGGTCTATGTCACTGGAACTTTTTCATTGCTCGTCAGATAAATATTATACTAAGATAGATAGACAACTATGACTAGGATACAAACATTTGCTCTCATCAAACAAATATTTGCCCCCACCAGGGCTCGAACCCGGGACCCTAGGCTTCGAAGGCAGAGCCATTTGGGTCGTCTGGTGTGTGCGAGTAGGCCTCATATACTAATGGTTCCTTACAGGAAAAAACACTTTTCTTGTATCCTTAACACTTTTTTGTAAATTGCGTTTTGGCAACAGTGTAGGGAACAGGAATAATAACAAGTCAAAAAGTATGCGAATCGAACTGTCAGCGATTTTTATGTACAATGACATAAAGTTAATTTTATCTGCACTCAAACACTTTTTCACTCTGGTAATTATACCCGCTTGAGCCAGAAATACAAATTTGTGAAAAATTCAAATCTGCCTACAACGATATGGAAGTTACAGTCCGCTGACAATCTCTGTGGTAAGGCTATGCTTCCCAAGCAAGAGAGACCGGGTTCGAGTCCCGGCTTGGGAGAAAAATAATCCCCAGGTCTTGGATGTTTATGTGTGTGTGACGTTGCTGTTTCTTGTTCCCATGACACGGGGTATCCTAGTGTGGCTGGAAGCACTGAATGTGACTTTATGTAAAAGTTTATGTTTATGACGGACAGACCTACAGACAGACGAGGAGCGGCGATTTATTAACCGGTTCCCGTTTGGCACCCATCGGGTACGGAGTGTCTAAAGATGCTAAATCGGCCCAATTCCGGTACACAATGACAGCTCAATGACAATTACATGACGATTACGGTCAACTTTAGATATCCAATATCTGACGATTTTGTAATCCCATTCCCTTTGTTCGTTAAGTTAATTATTGTGCTTACCAATTTACTTAATTTTTACTACAATTGCCTAAAAAAATATTCTCCGAACGCCAAATATTGGATATCTAAAGTTGACCTTAATCGTCATGTAATTGTCATGAAGCTGTTATTGTGTACCGGAATTGAGTCCGTCTCTTATAACTTAAATTCATTGTAGATATGTTCGATACATATGCAAATAACCCATGAAAATGGTTATCCGAGTTTTCGACTATCTGCGATTTGCGAATATCTAACCATGTTATCATTTACCATTAAACCCGACCTAAAGTCCGGCATAAATTCATAGCATCCCGATACCAAAGTCTTTGAAAGTAGATTGGTAGTTAATACTCATTGTACCAGGGAAGCAGAGGCAGGGTAGGAATACATAAGCTAACACACCCAGTAAACTGTTGTTAGAGCAATCTATGCAAAGTTGGGCCTACCTGCGCTGGGAAAGTTTACGAGAAGTGGCGGCAGACGCGGGGGAAGTGGGGGTTTGACCCAGCAATAATACTAGGTGCTCATAAGTGTTTTTTATCTACGTACCTATCATAAAACGTCTAGAATGCGTTCAAAAACCGCAAATTACGACCAGTTTGAAGATAAACTGTTTTGTTAGAACACATTTTTTCTTAGTGAAAATGTTATTATTGCTTCATAATAACATCGAATGCGATGTTCTTAAAATTTGAAAATTTAGGACATTTCTAGAAGAATTCGATTTGACTTTAATTTTAATATTAATGGAGATGACGCTCTATTCGAAATTAAATGGCAATGCTGCAATGCCGGTCGCAAAATGCGGTCCTGAATACATCATAGAGAGCTTATAATATGTCTATAGATAAAGCAGTGTATGAAACTGTACATAATTAATTAGGCATTAAAACTCTCGTGTGATGTTATAATTAAACTCGGCTTATTTAATGCCTTTTATTATGTAACAGTCACATAAACTACTATTTTCATTTGAAACCTTATGTCTTAGGGTTTGTTCATAATAATGAGTACTATTATTTCCACTTCAGCTCATTTAAAGTTACCACTATTGACCACCAGTTACCTATCAGTGTGCCTCTGTAGTTTTTTTACCAATTTTTATCATAGTAACTTTATATAAAAGGCAATTAATACTGTCACATGTGGAATGGTTAAGTAATTATGGAGAAAGATAATGTAATGGTCATATGAACAAGCAAGCATAGCCGTCCAGTTTAGTTATCGATATTACATTTGACTCTGTGAAATCACTTGCTAGTATGAGGTTGGGCAAATAATTTATTTCTTTTTAAAATTAATGAAAAACACCACCACGGTATGGCAAGATTTTGCCGCGGGACCAGGCGTTGTATTAGCATGGCAATCACACTGACATGTGACACCGCAAGCGGTTCGCTGGCGGTGGCGGGTCAGTAACTTGTCATCTCATCATCAGACGACCCGAATGGCCGAGTCGGCAGTGACCCGGCCTACGAAGCCAAGAGTCCCGGGTTCGAGTCACGGTGGGGACAAATATGTGTTTGATGAGAACGGATGTTTGTACCCTAGTCATGGTTCTTTATCTATGTAAGTATAATATTTATCTATATAAGTATGTGTATCGATGTCTAGTACCCAAGATACAGGGAATCCTAGTTTGGGGCTAGATCAATGTTAGTAAATAGTGTCCAAGGTATTATTATTATTATCTGTCGACCCGTCCCACTACGACCCACCGGCGGCGGTGGCGGCGGTGCAGGACGTCTTTTAATGGGGATGCAAACTGCCTAATTTGTTTCACGGAGAGGGCGCTTAAAGTTTGTAGATAATAAACAAAGACTAAGTAAACAAAGAGTTTTATTCATCTAAGGTTGTAATGAATCACAGAGTAAAAGTAAGTTTTTTTTTGTTCAATCTTTATTTGAAGAGCTTTGTACATTATTTGCAATACATGACAGTCGCTCTATAGGACAACAAATAAACAAACAACTATAGCAAGTAAAGATAATTAAAGCATAGAGTTTCGTGATTCCGAGAAATGAATTGTTAATATCCAGATGTGCGTAGAATCTCAGATAAATGAAACTCATTGATGGTGTTGGCAATGTTAATCAAGTTATATGAAATGAGAGTGAGTGAGAGTTTCTACTCCCTGCTTCTCCCACAGTGGTCCAATGTAGAGAAGAGGCAAAAAATGACGTTTGCTAAGAATACATAAATATCAATAGTAATAAAGAAATTTGACTATTGACTATTGATTACGAATAAAACTCTTTGTGTTACCAACATAGGGCACCCTCTTACAAAAAGTTTTGTTTAATTTTCTCCATTTAAGGTTGAAGGTAAGGTTGAAACTTTCAACCTTGAATGTTGTAAATAAGAAAATACTGTCACCTTCTGGGAAACTGATGACTTTAGTACTGCATTCAAGCGGCGCTGTATTCGAGACTGGAGGAGAACGAATATCGTTAATTTCTAGAATTGAGGCCGAAACATTTAACTAGGACCACGTCCTCAGGTCCATGCCGTCCTCCGGCAGAACAATTTAGCTAGATCGGTGAACGATTAAATCGGAAAGTGTGCCAACTTCGCTGCTTCTACATTCGCCTGTACATCCCAATGTTTGTTTATGTTTCTAATTACTTTACAAGTAGGCTCCGAAAGGTAGTCACGACGTTATCACTAAGGCCATATTCACACGAGCTGCTGATGATAAATTGTCTGTACGTGTTAGAATTGCGATAGCGGTCATTGACCCGACTGCTACTGCAAACCGAATCATATGATGATCGGGTGGTGGCTGGTGCTCAAGTTGTACTCGTGAACGGGTGCTGTTTGGGGGGACTGGTCCAGTATGGTTTCTCATAAGTTATTTTCATTACAGCTTGTATTTGTTTTTATTTATTTATTTTGTTAGATTGTTATTTTGTGACATCTTATTGGCACTTATGGATACGATGTTATAATATTGTCATTAGATTAGATAATTTTTATATTTTACATAATGTAATAAAAAATATATATGACGAAAATTGAAAATGTGACATCCCCGTAGAGTTTATTGGTGCTCTCTTCTCTGACGGGCGTATTTCCAAAGCACTGGTAGAGTTAATGGAGTTTACTTTTCCTGTGCGAGATTCAAATCAAAATCAAATCAAATCAAATCAAATAAGTTTATTTGCATGATTTTTGGTAACAATATTGGATCTTAATTTTATACATTTTAATCGCAAAAATCTGCCTTTTCAGGCGTACAAATATTGATAATAATAAATTAATTTTAGGTCATCACATTATCCAATTAAATTATAACATCAGAAAAATACATAATTCACACTTCAATGTCATAAGTAAGTAAATTATAGTTCTATAAATAATTGTAATTAGGTACACTATTTCTGAGTTGACATTATTTGTCTCTATTAAAATACTCATTGATAGAATAGAAACAACGACAGATGAGCCAATCATGTAATTTAGTTTTAAACAAATTAAATCGTAGATCTTTCAATTCTGTTGGTAGGGCATTGTATATTTTTATTGCCATATGAAAGACATTTTTCTGCACTGAAGTTAGTTTGCATTTATGAACAAATAACCTCTCTCCAATGTTTTCTCTCTGGGTTCGAATTGTCATTTCTTTATTTTTAGGAAAATATGTAGGATGTTTTCTAACAAAAATTACTATTTGTTTGATATATAGACATGGCAATGTCAGTAGTTTAAATTTGATGAACAATGGCTTGCAAGTGTCTCTAGCATAGGCTCCTGAGATAACTCTCACACATTTCTTTTGTATTTTAAAAAGTTTTTCTATTTCTGTCGAGTTACCCCATAATATCAGTCCATATTGTAGAATGGACGCGACATATGCGTGGTAAGCGTTCAGTGCGACTTGCTCCGAGATTGTATCTTTGAGACGGCGGAGAGCGAATACGAATCTGTTTAATTTTGTAGAGATTACGTCTATATGAATTTTCCATTTGCAGAATTTGTCCAAATAGAGACCTAAAAATTTTGTGGAGCTGACTTCTTCTATTTCCTTGTTATCGTACGAAATATTTAATTTAAGTGGTTGTCTTTTTTCAGTGTGAAATTGCATCATCTTCGTTTTATTGATATTGACATTTAGATTATTTTGATTAAGCCAATTTATTATTTCAGTCACTGTGTTATTAATGTTTGCTTCAAAGTTACCTAAGTCGTCACCTTTAATAATCACGGTTGTGTCATCTGCGTATAGGATAGTCTCATTAATCGTAACATCAGGCAAGTCATTAATGTATAACAGGAATAAACTTGGTCCCAAAATACTTCCCTGAGGAACTCCATATTCATTTCGTTCGTATGAAGATTTATATTTCTTCAGTTTATTATTTTCATCAAATCTCGAAATTTCTGTACATTGACATCTATCTTTTAAATAGCTTTTTATCCATTCATTTGCTATACCTCTGATTCCGTACTTTTCTAGTTTTTCATTGAGCAGACCATGGTGCACAAAGTCGAAAGCTTTGCTCATATCAAAGAAGAGTGCAACGACAGGTGTTCCTGAGTCAATACATTCGGTTATAGATTTTACTAATTGGAAATTTGCTAGTGTGGTTGATTTATCTTTAAGGAAACCGTTTTGTTCTGGTCTTATAATATTATATTTCTCCAGATAACCATTGAGTCGTTTTAAGAAAACCTTTTCTACAACTTTTGAAATAATTGGTATGAGCGTTACTGGTCTGTATTGGTTTGGGTTTGTTTTTTCTCCGTGTTTAAATAGTGGCTTGACAATAGAGTGTTTAAGTTTTTCTGGGAAGATACCTTGACTGAGGGAGAGATTTATAACGTGACTTAAGGCGTGTATAATATGAACTGCACATTTTTTTAAAATACGAGTTGATAATTCATCATAACCCACCGAATTTGTATTATTGATGGACATTATTACTTTCTTTATCTCGTCGGGGTCGGTTGGTTGAAGAAATATATTGGAGTTGTGATTTTTGATGTTTGGTTTGTTTGTTCTTTTAGGATTCTCTATTTTTGTAAGATTAATGAAATAATTATTAAATGCGGTCGCAATGTCAAAGGGGTTAGTATATTTTACATCGTTATGAGTAATTTCTTCAATGTCATTATTGCCTAAGTTTTGTTTAAATACATGTGTTTTGATGAGATTCCAAATAGCTTTTGTTTTGTTATTTGTATTCAAAATGAAGTTCTGGTTGCCTATTCTTTGTGATTGTAAAATACATTTTCTAAGTATGTTAGAATAGTTTTTGTACTGGGTTTTATACGTTACTTTATTATCTTTCGCCATCTGATATTGGAAATATAACTTTCGTTTATTTGCACTACACTTTTTTATACCTTTAGTAATCCATCTGGTTTTGTTCGATTTTGTAGTTATTTTAGCTATACATTTTGGGAAACAGAGATTATAGAATAATATGAGAATCTCATGAAATTTATCGAATGCCTCATTTGCCTTATTACATTCCCAAACTTCATAGAATGTGAGTGATGATATGCAATCTATGAACTTCTCTACATTTTCTGCACTAAAATCCCTTTTTTCTTCGAACCAAAAACTCTTTACGGTTTTTAATTTCATCGGTATTTCCAAGGTTTGACCTGTGTTATGGTCTGAGAGGCCAAGGTTATGTACGGTACCTGTCGCAGAGTTAATGTTGCTGACAATGAGATCTATGCAAGATTTTTGTCTCGTTGCCTCTATTATATGAGATTTCAAGTTATATTGTTGTAGTAATTGTTTAAGCCTTATCGAGAAACTGTTTGTTTTTAGGATATCTATGTTTAAGTCTCCTGTTATTATTATTTTCTTCCTATCTTTCTTTGTCAAAATTTGTAATAATTCATCTAATTTGTTAAAAAATATATCTACGTCAGACTTTGGAACTCTATAAATGCACAATATTACCAGTTTATTATCTATTATTTCTATACCACAGCACTCAAAATGTCTTTTTATAGTAAAATCTTTTGTAATACTCAAGTTTGTACAATTTATACGTTTATCAATTAGTATACAGACTCCTCCACGTTTTATATCAGTTCGTGAATAAAATGAAACCAAATTATAATCTTTTAAAACTAGGTTGTTTTCATCTCCAGACTTTATGAATGTTTCTGAGAGACAGATGATATCAATATGTTTACCATTATTATTAAATTCGTCAAGTGTAATATTTACAATATCTTGTTTATTAAGTATGCCCGCTATATTTTGATGGAAAATTGTGACTTTGTCCTGTATTACTTTCTGATTGCTAGGTTTGACTTTTTCGTTATATTGAGATTTATCAATAGCGTTATTTATTGTTTGTTTTATTACATTATATTGGCTCACTTTACTGCTAGTTGCGTTGTCTTTATTCAGAACGAAAAAACTCAATTTTTGCGTTTGTATCCGCAGACGCCATTGAATCTGTTTGTGTCTGTTTATCTGCCAAAGTTAACATACAAGTTTGGGTATTGGTCATTAAATGGGTTCTACCAAACCCTGACAAATTCTGTCGTGATTTTGCATACTGCGCAATCTTTTGTGCGTATCTAATACCTAAAATTTCCCGCAGCATAACTCTACATACATATAGCTTGTTAAACCTCTCTCTATTAAAATATTCTTCGTCACTTAGGTCTAAGAAAGTGGTGTTGGCAAATCGAGAACACAGATGTCTGTAAGTGTAGTTAACTTTGTTCTCATTCAAATACATATTGTTACGAACATTACAAAGTATTATCTTAGTTTTTCCAAGCATGCTCAAATTATAATAAAGCAAAGATTTTAGCCTAACGGGATCCTTATCATTCGAGCCCCCTAATATGATAATGCAGTCATTTTCGCCATAATCTTTGCACAGTGTAGAGCATGATCTCAACACCTGGTCCATTGTGGCGTATGGCTTGATAACAGACTCTACGCTGAATTTTTCTCCCAAGAGTTTTTGCAGAAGTTCACGTAGACCCCTGCCCTGTTCATCAGCTAGGATCATTATTCGATGCATGTGCAATGATTGCGTTTTCTTCTTAGCAGATATTTGTATTGACTCTAATTCATTTTTGGCCCGAGACTCTATGGTATTGCCTGGTGAACTTTCTGGCCTGTTATGATTAAGCTTTGAGTCTTTTGTCGGCAGTATTTTCGTGAATTTTTCTTTGGGGTCTGGCTGTGCAACGAGACTGGTGTATATAAGCGGTGTTTTCCATTTCATTCATCCATAAATCACCAATTGAAGGGGTCATTTCCTTTTTCTATTTCAAACCATAATCAGTTATGTACTCATTAGTTTAGTTCATCATATTTGATTTATTTTTTCCTACATGAGACTCAAAAAAGTGCATTATTTTGCCTACTTGCAATAAATGATTTGAGTTTTAAATTTCATACTTCTTAACCATGGTAACAGTCGGGTAACCACAGTCATTTCGAACGTTGCACGTAATAAGTATAAGTGTCACTAACACAACAACGAGCATACAGTGGTAGACAGGGGTCAGTGCCCACTATTGCCTTGCTAACCCGAAGAGACTATATAATAGTTTACTTTCAGTTATTTCCTTTCCTAAGTATAATACCCGGGCGCGCTAAGAAGGAACCTGACGCGAATGAAGTTAGTGCAAAGTACAGTATATACAGTAAAATATTACATATTACTAAATCGATATTCGAATAAATCAAATCAAATGTCTTTATTATATAAGATAGATACATGTACTTAAAAACGTAATTGTTTGCCACTTCTCTACATTGGACCACTGTGGGAGAACAAGGGCGTAAAAACTTCCACAGATTGATGTTTAGACCTCTTTTAAAAATTGCTTGTGCTTAACCAATACAAATATTACAATATTAATTACTATAGTTAATAAGCAGGAATACATAATAACATTATTATTAACCCCAAGGTCTGTGTTGAGCTAGATTAACCCCATACAGTCCCAACATTTAAGTAGTCTTGAACATTGTAATATCCCTTTTTCAACATAGTCGCTTTAACATGCTTTTTATAATGCTCAAAAGGCAATTTCAAAATCTCCAGACGTATTTTATTGTAGCAGAGAATGCCCTTGAAAGCAATGCTAACCTACGCGAATCTAAACCGGGGCGTAACTAGTCTGTGATTATTTCTTAGGTAAACAGTACAGCAATCGCTAAGTTTGGAAAATGTTGTAAGTACAATCGATATAATCAGTACAATCGATATAGGTTTAAGTTGAGCGTATTCTGCCAGTCAGTTAGTTTAGCGTTTTATTAACCCCTCGGCATTGCCAGCGACCGGGAGGTGATCGCTGGCTTTCATATGTTTCTTTATTATGAAGCAATGAGGTTAAAAATCGCGAGCAACTTTCTATGGCCGCCTAATAACGCCGGCTAGAAAACGCAAAACTGACTGATAGAGGACGCTCAACCTAAATACCTATTAGAATTTCGATATCGTAATATGTATTACTGTACTGGGGGGTTACCACATTTTTTGTCCGATTCAATTTAGGTTCAAAACAAGAACATCACCTTGGCAACCATTACCATTCCAATTCGTATTAATGGGCTTTATTTACCCCATACCAAGACTTGTTTTAAGATGGTCACGGTAATTTTGCGGATCAAATTCGGTTCCTAATCTGAATCGGCATAAGACGTTATGGTAACCACCATGTACACACCACAGAGTCTGTGGTACACACTGTACTTTGCACAAACGTCGCTCGAGCCAAGTGCCTTCTCAGCTCGCCCGGGTAGTAATCAAAATGGGACGCCGCAAACGACGCAACTGGTTGAGGACTCGTCTGTGATTCAGTCAGGGAGTACGTAACAGGAACTCGAGTCACCAACCGGTTTATTTTCTTTCCAGGGTTAATTAACCACTCAATCGTCTTCACGCCGGAAAAACAAAACAAAAAAGTATACTACGATATACATAAACAATCTCTTTGCTAGTTGAGAGGCTATATTTATATTATCATAATAATAACTCAAAATCTGCTTATCTCGTATACATAACCATGTACCTATAGAATCTATAGTCGGAGATTTCTCAATATCAAGTTAAAAATTCTGGTTGAAGACTCGTCTGTGATTCAGTCATTAAGTATATGTAACAGGAACTCGAGTCACCAACTGGTTCATTTTCTTTCCGGTAGATCACGCCGGAAAAACAAAAAAAAAGTATACTATGGTATACATAAACAATCGCTATACTAGTTGAGAGGCTATATTTACATCATAACTAAAAACCTGCTTGTCTCGTATACATAACCAAGTAGGATCTGAAGTCGAAGATTTCACAACGTCAAGTTTACAATAATATTACACTACATGTCTCCACCCCAGTCAATAAGATGAAACACAAGACTGAACTTTGGCTCAAACACAAAGTACCAGGACTCCATAAGTCGAGAGAAGCCTCACAAAGTCCTCACTTACATACGACGGTCAAGAGAGTACTTTGAACCTCTCGAACGTTCTACAGTCGACGAGTATAGGGTATCATAAATAACTCCTTCCTATATATCACACACACAGAAAACGAAATATGTTTCTCAGAAAGCATTCTCTTATTGTGAGAGGTCACCTGTTATAATCCAATATGATTTAGGATTTTAAAGTAATGTAATACATTTTTGTAATCATATTTTCCGTTGACGTTAGTCGCTAGTCGCCTCATTGTCTCCAGCATCCACGAGTAAAACATTGAGGTGACGGAATTCAAATTGAGTTCTATATTTCCCTATACCTTATATATGTGTTAGTTTAAGATTTGACATTCTCCAAATGTGTTTCTTATGGAAATAACTCTTTTTGAATTTTGAATATGAATTTGAATTTTGATTAAGGCGCATTTCAGCAGAAATTCACATTCTGTGTAAATTCAATCTCTTGACCTATTGCGTTAATGAGATAGAGCCCGCTGAAGGACAGGCGGACGGACGGACGGACGGACAGCGGAGGTTCTGGTACGGAACCCTCATGAAAATTAATTCCAAAATTTGTCGATAAGCACAAATCCCGCAAACGGCTGGACCGGAGTACATACATGATTATAGATCTGACAGTTTCATTGAAACTGGGCTTATTATTACCAATAATAGTTTGGCAACAAATATAATGTTCACCAAAATTTGCAAAAAATATCAGGGCAAAATACTGCGGTAGCTTAGGTGAAGGGTAAAGGGGGTGAGCGAAGCGAAGCCCCCTTTATCCTTCGTGTTAGGTTGAACATGTAAGAACAACAAAAAATACTTAAAACATAAACTTAAGTACACAAAACATAAAAAGAAGTTTGGTGATCATTTATCCAAACACAATTCGGTGGACATTTATCCATTCTGGCAGTCATTTTGAATTTATTGGTAGTAAAATAGGTGCGTTTTTGGTAATCGTTTAAACATAAGCCTAATAGTTTTCTATTTAATTGATATCTGGTAAGCAAATTTACTTAAATACAGTTGTAGATTATAATTAAATAATATGTATACATTTTTATTATTATTTTCTATTAGACTTTAAACTATTAAATTGCAAGAATCGGCATTAAATGCCAAATGCTATAAAACGATGAATACATACAAACACACAATTTATATATCGTCACCCGATTTGCTGTATAGGATAACAGAGGTACAAATAATTACAATTTCATTTTTTTGTGCGTAAAGGCGCCAGTTCATCGCCGCTGCTCAAGAAATGTGAGTTGTGGTGCATAATGTTTTATTGCATACAGATATATAAAAAGTAGCATTAAGAAAAAACAATATGTACAAAGGCGAGCTTATCTCTAAAAATAGATTTCTTCCAGCAAGCCATGAAAGGGTAGGCAGTTCTCAATATCTTATATAATAATCTATAATAAAATACTTAAGGAAATTAAATATCTATAAAATATTTAAAATATAATAACATATAAGTGTGTGTATCGTTGTCTAGTACCCAAGATACAGGGAATCCTAGTTTGGTGCTAGAGCAATGTGTGTCAATAGTGTCCAAGGTATTATTATTATTATATACTAATCCACTAAATAAGTACTAATATCTACATAAACCTGTACATATTGTAATAATATCCTACTATAACTACTATCATGAAAGAGAGAGAAAGTGCTCTCGCGTGATTCCACCAGACTCAATGAGTCTCTGATGATGGATGTACTACATAATCTGATCATGCAGATTTCCTCACAATATTCTTTATCTAAACACGTATCGTAAACCCTCTTTACTGCGTCCAAAAACCACACGTTACGACCAGCATAATGATATACTACTTGGTAAAAACTGATGTTTTGACATATAATGACATTCAAATTTCGAACGTCGACGCCCGCCTGCGTGCCGCCACTAGTTCGTCTGTGAATTTGGTACTACTGAACAAGCTCAACAACTGCAGAGCAATGATCAATGCCACCATGCCGGTCGAACATGTGGTTCCTGAACACATCAAAGAGAGCTTGTGATATATGTGTAGATAGATACACAAGTGTATCTCGCCTCGCCTGTTTTCTCGGAATCAACTTTTTGCCATAGCGACTTTTGCTATTACGACGGCAGAAGAGTCCCACATACACTTACCTCTCCAGCAAAAAATCTCTACCGAACCTCGCAATCTTGAGACAATCGCTCGTGAATTGGAGAACCGTATATGAGGCGTACAGGAGTAATAAAATATTCAATGGAATTATGGACGCACCAAACTGTGCCCGGGTGGTTGTTGGTTCATAAATCACGACGGGTCTGGGTCTGGGTCTGGGTCTGGGGTATGGGTGGTGGTGATTAGGACTTTTAACAAGAGAGAGAATAAGACCAAAACAAAATCAACCAAGCGTCATCTTCTTTACCCATTGTAACGTTGTAAGTTACCGTTGTCTTCACTCTATCATTAACTGGTCTTATTTTGAATTTAAGTAGTAATTCTCTTAATAAAACTGCCAAATGAGGCTGGTAATCACAGTATTAATTTTCACGCGCTGTACTAGCAGCATTCCACTGTTGACAGCTCGCTCGCTCTGCTGTGATTGGCCCGTTTTAAACTGACCAGCCGTGACCGCAACTTGACTTTGCGGCGCCGGCGTCATTCCGAAAACTCACTCGGCACTGTGCGCACGTCCGTCCTGCTGGCGCTCTGTAACGGTCCCTTTTTACCGTACGCCGACGAGCGACTCTAAGCAGTGGTTGCTTGCGTTTAATCATAACGTACTGCTAGTAGTTACGTTTTAGTTTTGTCTGTGCTTCATATTAACCCCGATTGAGGTGAGTGGTGAAAGATACTGTTTTAAAATCATCTTACCGTTAGGTACTTTCGGGCTTACTCATTTGTGTCCAGAATCATCTCATTTCATTTATTGCTTGTTGCGTTTTATTCCTTTTAGACTCGCTAATTATTATTTCGCGATATTCACATCGCATTGTAACGCAAATTGCTACCCGCTTTTAGACACGCGTTAGTGTGTCTTGGCTTCTTATAGAATGTCTGGAAAATATGTTCAGCTTACTAAATTATACTAGCTACCTTTTTGTGTGGAAATTGTTGATTGTTACCGGCAGATTTCATATTTGGGCATTTCATAAAGTGTCCGGATTGTTTGCATAATGTCCCAAGTGAGGTCTGCCGATAAACAAATAAATATCCTTTTTTCATATATAGAAATAATTAATGTTACCGGCAGATTGCACATTTGGACATTTTGTAGAATGTCCGATTATTTGTAAAATGTCCCAAGTGGGGTCTGCCGATAACAAATATGAATGCTTGCTTGTTTTTATTCCTAGCACTGTATTTTCCTTTGTATATGTAACTCCGTTCTGATTGTTACCACCACGACAACACTATTCTTTTCTTGGCGGGTGGAGCATTCGGACGGAGTGCAGTAACAGATGTTAAAGGAGGAACGGTTTCGAATTCCAGTTCGGGGTTCCTGGCACCTCTTCGGGATCACCGCTTTTCCTGGCACCTACGGTTTCCCGGTTCCTGACACCGCTTCGGGCTAACCTGCTTCCCTGCTCCGGCTGCATTCGGACCGTTACTTCTCCGACGTCAGCGGCACTCCGACTACGGCAAAACCCGCAGGGAAGATTCGTTGCTGCGTAACCAGGGTCAGACTACATTTGGAGAACCCACGTTAAATAAAATTTCTTGTTGGCTACCTATTTGGAATCTTTTTATTCCTCTCCAAGTAGGGACGTCACACCATATGGTATGGCAGACGCACATCTGTTGTGCCCAAGTTTAGTCAGTTACACAGGAGTCCAAAGAAAGAGGTAATTTAGAATAATATTGTCATTTGAAGGAATACAATATACTGTCGACCCAGAATTGTCATCTTTGAGGCCAAAATCGCTTGCAAGTGCCCTGCTGATGTCATAACCCTGGCTGCTCCAGAATCCGACAAGTCTCCACTGCCACCTTCATCAGTTTACCATTTGGTATGGTATTAAGATCGGGAAACCGAGTACTTGTTAAAACGAATCAAACGAGCCGGAATTTGATGTGGTGTCGTCGTTTTATTACAGAGTTCCCATGGCCACCTTTCTGCTCCATCATCAGATCAGCTCCATGTTATGAACATATTGTATCGTCATCGGATTCACATAAGCATGCAAAATTTCAGCTGAATTGAAAACCGTGAAGTGGGTGAAATTCGACTTGCAAGATTCGGTGACGTTAAACATTCATGTCTCCGGAGCTGCGGCGATGGGCAAGCCCCTTGTCAAGTCACCGGCTGAACGAGGGCGCGACTGTCCCTGTGCCACTTCTCATGGGAAAAACCGATACGTTTACGTTTTGTTTGCGTAAGATTGTAATTAAGCAAAGGAAGTGATTATGTAAAATACTTGACAAAGTCGCCACCGCCCATGCCCTAAACACTAAAAGGGCAAAGGGTGATACGACCAGTGGCCGACGGTATGTGGGTCACATTCCCTGTCATAGTTCACGGTACGAGACCCGGTTATGATTAAATTTTACACGTTCATCTCAGAGGTCATTCCTGGCTAAGTAATGGATCAAAATAGGGTTAGTTTGCAATGAAGTACGAAACATGTTTGAGGTGTTGCTGTTTTTCACTTACAAGTCGTCGTAATAAAAGCATATTAAAAATCTAAGGATATTTTAATAATAAAACATCAATGAACGTAGCCCATTAATTTCCCCACCGAGGGGCGGAGGCCTTTACCCGGATACAAATAGGAGTAGGCCATACTCCACCACGATGGCTCAGTGCGGGTTGATGACCCGACTGGCCGAGTCGGCAGTGACGCTGCCTACGAAGCCAAGAGTCGCGGGTCGAGTCCCGGTGGGGGCAAATATTTGTTTGATGAGAACAGATGTTTGTACCCTAGTCATGATTGTTTATCTATCTAAGTATAATATTTATCTATATAAGTATGTGCATCGTTGTCTAGTACCCAACATACAGGGAATCCTAGTTTGGGGCTAGATCAATGTGTGTAAATAGTGTTCAAGGTATTATTATCATTATTATTATTATAACGATCACTTCCACGTAGCAATAGTAAACGGGACCTACAGCTTAACGCGACATCCGAAACCATGAACGTCCGGTAATGGATATTTCAATATTATAATAATATCATCAACATAGGTATTTAAACCACATATATGGATTGAACGATTCAAAATATATACTTTTATGAGTTGTCAAACCCCTCGTGATGTGACGTCTTTTCATGGACACAATGAAGTCGATTTTGGTATTTTTCACTCCAAATTATGTGTATTAAATAGAGTTGCTAGAAATAGGGAAATATTAAACTGCACACCAAAAATATTGATTTGCATTGCAAATATCAGGGTAAAATGCTGCGGTAGCTTAGGTGAAGAGTAAAGGGGGTGAGCGAAGCGAAGGCCCCTTTATTCTTCGTGTTAGGTTGAACATGCAAGAACAACAAAAAATATTTAAAACGTAAACTATTAAACACATAAAATATTTAAAACATAAAAAGTGTTTTTGCTGATCCTTTTTTGCTGCGCAAATCAGTATTTTTGATGTGCGATTAAATACTTGCCCTAGAAATGTAGAATTCTGATATCGGCCAGCCTTTTTGGATTAAAGAGCTTCAACGTCTGGCATGTATTTGATATCTGTTCCACCACATATTCCAATCCGTCAAATCATGTTACCGTTCCACCGCAATTAATGACAACATTATGCGTGAACCCACAGAATACTATTATTAATGACGTCACGGATTACTGTACAGGTTGACTTTGAATTAGCTGACCATAATTTGGGGAAATATAGTACCCATAATTATGAACAACTTCCCCAAAGAAACATATGGTCGCAAACGAAAAGAATAATCGTCCCTCAGTATATTGAGCCGATTAGCTGATTACAAGTTACTATGGGAGACCCAATTTTAGTTTTCGTTTGCGAATATATGTTTCTGAAGGAAAGTTGTTCACAATCATGGTCAGCTATTTAATTGTCACCCTTTAAGGATCCACAAACCATCTGACCCGATGACCACGTCGCTAGCATCAATTTTTTCATCTCGCTTCGCCGGAAATACAATACAATAAACTAATATTACATTGATTTCACTTATGTTGTTTTTATATAGCCAATAGAAGAATAAGCAGTTAATCCCCGAGAATTATGTCTTTTAGATAATCTGAAACTGAGTAATTGCTTTTCAAACATAATTTACTTTTATTAAATGTATATGTCGGTAAGATTTGAATTGTATCGGGGATCTCATTACAAAAGAGTATCCATTGGCCGATGAAGGAATTGGAAATTTTGTGGAGTCTACTAGAGTAGCTGCATGGACAGTTTATTATTTTTTATCACACCTGCTCTGAAAATACATACTAATTATACCAATTAGAGGGAAGAAACGCCTTTATCCCGCCCTTCAAATCCTTTCATCCCAAGGTATGGAAGTTTGTATGAAAATCCTTCCGACCCAAGGGTGGGAAGTATGTATGAAATTCCATTACATACCCGGCTTTTTTTTTAATTTGTCAGCAGTCATACTGCAAAGAGACTTTAACTGTCTACTAATTAAATTTCAAGTAAATTGTTACTGGCCACATACAGTTTTTTTTTACCAGTTACCAACCTCCTTGGTGCATACAGAAAATTAAAAACGAAATTATTTTTGTATATAAAACGCGCGGAATCACGAAAGAAGTGGCTGCATGACTTTATGATCTTAGCCTACTCCAGAAACGGGCGAATAAAAAAAGGAAAAGCCCGCGCATTTTCGCAAAAACTTCGATTGATTTAGCATTTATCTTTGTGTTTTTTGTAAAATATGGATGCATTTATGTCTATAATTTTCCTCGTAGGTGTAATAAAAAGCACTATACATACCTCAGGATAAAGTACAGTTCCATACCTCAAATGGTTTGCGCCCCTCGCAAGCTCGTGGCGCAAATGCCATAATCTCGGTATGGAACTGTCACTTTCTTCCCTCTGAAGTAATGTACTAATTTATAGCATTACAATTATGGTTATCGAAAGAGTTTTTAACAGGTGGATATGTTTTTGACATTCAATATATTCACAAAAATGTACTGAGAAGGTAGAGTCAGAACATTGATATCGTTAAACTTGTCTGTGAGGGTCACCCTCGGACCGAGTTCGGAAACGGCTCATGCAGGAGGGCGCCATATTGACAGAGCGCGCGTGTGGGGTCTATCACATAGTAAATCCCGCGTGCGTGATGGAACCCGCAAAACACTTAAAAGGCTGACTTTAGATGTTTTCAAGCTGCTCTAAGGCCTTTGTCACAGCTTTACCCGGTTCATTACTGCGCCTACGCTAGAGGCATCGCGATTTTAAATTTTGTGCTATGGTAGTAAACTTCAAATTTCTAGAAATGCCATGGGAGGTGAGTTCTTAAGGCCCAGTTCTGGCTGCTGAGGTGAGGGGCGCCGCATTCGCCCGTCGTCTCCTGGCGGGATAGCGGAACTGGCGGGGTAGCGGGCGGCGCGGAATAGCATCGGGCCGCCCGGATACTTTAAAAATTAGGTGTTTTTTCGAATTGACTGAAAAACGGAAATAAGCTAATCGAATTTAAGGATTAATACGGAGCTCTAAAAGAGGAAAATTTTGGTATAAAAATTATGAGAAGAATCAATAATTTTATATTAAAATTATTGAATCTCCTTTTAAATATAGACTATGTTCAGGATTTTTACGATCAAGCCAAATTAATCCAATCGCGTAACGACATAGTATTTAAACTAGATTATCTCTTTGTAAACAACATATAATTTTTGAGACCTATGAATTTATTGGAAATAATTTTATATATTTTTTTGCCAAAGCTCTCTTCAGTGGTTTTGTGTGATATTGGATTGGATTAAGACTAAAGAGTAACGTGTCATCAGAAACAAAAAGGGCCTTACTGCAAACAAATAAACTACTGTTCAACACTTGTTTAAAAAGAAAAGTGTACGGGACTTGACGTTAAAAGCTGTTTAATATTTTTTGTGAGGAGGGAGCTCCGCGGTCCAATGGGTTTCACGCTTGCTTCTCACACAGGAGATGCAGGTTCGAAACCTGACCATGTACCAATGAGATAATTCATTTGTCCTACGTACATTATACGGACTTTCTAAAGGTGATGGAAAACATCGTGAGGAAACCTTCATTACTCGATAGCTGCGGCGATGGGCTAGCCCCCTGTCACGCAAAATGGAGTATTGAATGACTGGCTCAAAGTGGGCACAATTGTGCCTCTGCCACCTCGTATGGGAAAAGGCGTGACGCTATGTTATGTTATTTTTTGTGGTAACACGGAAAACGTCCGATAATGTACTGATACTACATAGCTTATCTGTTACTCAACAATAAATGTCTTTACATTTTTTTGGGCTTACAATTTTCATCCGCCCGTGAGAGGATGTCACAAAATATTAACCGAACAAATGAAATGACCGCGACACGCCAGCCCCAGACATCCGGTTAACTAGACCCACACAAAAACCGTTTTTTGCGCAAAAACCTGTTCTTTGTACAGCGTTTCGGGGATGAAAGAAATTACAACCGGGTAAGTTCGTATCGACACGAAGGACGGGTGGTTCTGTCGAATTGTTATTTTGAAACGGCAACTATTGTTTTCCAATATAAGTTTTTACCATCAAAAATGCTAAATGTTCACCAAATTTAGTGCCCCCAAATAGTTTCACAAAACCGTATTTGATTGCTATAGGTCACTTTCTGTCCGAATATCAAAGTAAGATTTGTTAGTTGCTGTCACAATCTTTTGAACACAACCCGGAGCCGAAACGAGACGACCACATGTAGTTTTGTATAAAATGGTGAAAATTTAGTTAATTTGGGATGAAAATGGATTTTTGGGGTTCCGTAGAGAAACCAGGAACCCTTATAGTTTTGTCTAATCTGTCTGTCCGTCCGTCCGTCCGTAGTTCACATCAATTTTATGCAGAAACTATTAGGACTACACAGTTGAAACTTGGTATGTAGATGTAGTTTGTAAACCGCTTTATGATTTTTATAAAAAAAAAATAAAGGGGGCGCTCCCCATACATGGAACTGAAACCAAATTTTTATTTTTATTAAACCTGTATGTGTCTAGAGACAGGTCTTTAAAAATGACAATGAGGTTCCTGAAACCACTTTTCCTCAAAGTAAATCTTTAAAGAGACAGACCCTTCCAAAGTGGAAAAATGTGTCCCCCCACTCTGACTTTTACAAAAAATATATGCTGTGTATTTCTTTCAACAAAAAATAGTTTTAACAAAATTAAATATGCAGTTTTGAAGATATAAAACATTTATTAAAGACCGCAAAGATAACTTTGTTATTCATCAAAACACTATGAAAAACAAAGTTACAACAAAACATCCAGTCATATAATTACTTGCTACAACGAAACCCTTCAAGGGCGAGTCCGACTCGCACTTGGCCACTTTTTTAAGATTCAAAATTCATAATTCTTTTTTGCACAAAGATAAATAAAAAGTTACATTTGTTGAAAACATATGTACAAAGGCGAGCTTATCTCTAAAAGGAGATTTCTTCCAGCAAACCAAGGCATGATAGGAAAAATTACCAAGAAAGGCTAGGCAGTGCACAATATCAAATAACTTATCTATAATAAATAATAAATAAATAAATTGAATATCTATAAAATATGTAAAATAAAATATCTATATACCAAACTACTAAATAAGTACAGTTTCAGTTTCAGTTTATTAGTTTCATGAACAATTTATATTGTGTTTGAAATTAAGTACATGGTTTAAAAAAAAAAATGTCTTTAAGTTACATATTATAATAATGAATGAAAAAATGTATTTCAATGTTATTTAGTAGAAATAAAATCATCAGTGCTGTAAGGGCACATTTTTAACAAATATTGTTTCAGTTTTCGTTTGAAGCTGCTGTGTGTGATTGGAAGTTTGAGCTCAATTGGTAGATGCCTGAATAACAATAGTGACTGATATCCAGATGCATGTCGTGCTATCTCTAGCCTGGGTGCTGATACTATCTGAAAATCCTTTCTACGCGAAGTCTCTCTAATAAATCTCTGTTCCTCAGTTTCTACTTTGTCTATATTCTTGGATAGGCTGACCAACGCCATTAATATATATAGTGCTGGAACTGTTAGAATGCCCAACCTTAGGAAATGCGGTTTGCACGAATCAGTTTGAGAAATGCGAACTTTTGTGCGTAGTGCTCTTTTTTGCATTACAAACGCCTTACTGATATTATAACTATAACTATTTCCCCACAATTTTATACTATATCGCGTTTTCGACTCGACAAGCGCATAGTACACAGATATCAGATATCCCTCTGGTACAGCATCTCTAAAGCTTCTAAGTGCATAGCAAGCTGAACTAATGCTATTTTCTAGGGCAGTAAGTTCACACTTCCAATTTAATGAGGAATTTATATGAACTCCTAAAAACTTAAAAGACTCGACCATGGTAACCTTATCTCCACTTAGAGTTGCATTGATGGCGTCAGTATTGCGAGCAGTTGTTCTAAATAAGAGTAGATTCGTTTTGCTTGAATTTATTCTCAACTTATTTATAGTGAACCATGACTGGAATATTACGAGTATAGCATTAACTTTGCATTCGAGTGAAGCCAGATCATTATCTGAGATCACAGCATTTGTGTCATCTGCATACACGACCAACTTACTATCAGGCATAGAGGTGCCAATGAACTCGAACAAATCGTTTGTAAAAATAATGAAAAAAATGGGGCCCAATATGGAGCCTTGCGGTACACCTCTGGTGACAGGCACTAATTTCGACCGTGTGACCATTTCAATCCCGTTCTCAATCGTCGATAGTTCGACAAACTGTTTCCTATTTGTAAGATATGATTTTATCAGTTCGAAGCATTTGCCCTGCACACCATAACGATCTAGTTTACTGAGCAATATGTCATGTTCTACGAAAACAAATGCCGAACTTAGGTCCAAGAATAGTGCAGCTACTTTCAGTTTGTTATCTAGATTTCCTAGTACATCGTCTACCAAAGTATCGATTGCATCACTTGTCCCCAGACCCTTCTGATAACCGAATTGTCTATTACTTATTATTTTGTTTGTTACTAAATGTGCCAGTAATCTTGTCTTGATGACTTTTTCAAATATTTTAGATAGAGTTGGTAACAAAGAAATGGGCCTGTAATTTGTCGGGTCTCTATTTGTACCCTTTTTGTGGACTGGTAGTACCCTCGCTATTTTAAGCTGTTCCGGAAAAATGGCCAGCTCTATGCAGTTGTTTAAGAATTTTACGATAGGCTTTGCCAATATATCAATTTTTTTTTTTAATTACGGTTATCGGAACATCTTCGAAACCATATGACTGTTTATTCTCGAACAGTTGCACCATTTTCTTAATTTCTATTTCAGATGTCAGTCCGAATACCATCTTACACATAACAGTCGGACAGTTTTCGGTTAACAGATCCTGTGCTTGCCGAGATCCAATTTTAATTTCTCTAGAATTAGCGACGAACTTTTTCGAGTACCAATAGATACATAAACCTGTACATATACTAATAATATACATACTATAAGTACTATCATGAAAGAGAGAGGAAGTGCTCTTTTACCCGATTTTTGAAAGAGAAAAGAGTGGGACTATCTCTTATCTTGCGAGGAAGTGCGTTCCACAGTCGGACCGCCTGCAACCTTAGATGTAACTTTTACTCAATTTGGTAAAAGCAAAACATATTTAAAGAAACATGGCGTCGTTTTTCCCGTACGAGGAGGCAAACCACAATTGACCAGGGGGCTTCCCCGTCGCCGCATTTATGTAGATACGCATTTTAATCGTCACTGTTAGAACGTCCTTAGAATGTATTTATCGTGACAATGGTTAGCTTTGTCGGTAAAGCTTGAGACACATATTACTAGTAGTTATAATACTAGAAAGCGCAGCTTTATACAGGCGCGCGAAAGGTCTCTGGGGAACTGGTCTGTAAACTGCAATTGTGCATTCGAAGCAGTGTTCTTGCCTTATGGAACCTCGCAGGCGCAACAGTACAATTATTTCAGTCCCCACAATGTATTTATGTTTTATTTTTTGAGTTTATTTGGAAAAGAGAACAAATATCAAGACCACCAAAATATTTTTTTCCTGCCCAAAATGGGCATAATACTGCGGTAGCTTATGTAAAGGGTAAAGGGGGTGAGCAAAGCGAAGCCCCTTTTATCCTTCGTGTTAGGTTGAACATGTAGGAACAACAAATAATATTTAAAACATAAACTTAAGTACACAAAACATAAAAAGAAGTTTGGTGATCATCCATCCAAATACAATTGGTGGTCGTTTACTAATTCTGACGGTCGTTTCGAATTTATTGGTAATAAATTTTCGAATTTTTTTGGTGATAGTTTGAACTTTGAAGACTTTGGAGAATAAGAATTCAACTATATTCGTGGAAACTTAACATGAACTTAAATTACTATGTCAAAGCTGAAACCCATAGGTGTAATAGTTTCTTCATAAAGTGTACGGCACGGTGTGCTGGATTAAACCTCAAAACATTAAACATTTACATACATTGCTTCTGGCCCCACACTAGGATCCGCTGTGTCGTGGGTACCAGAAACAGCGACGACACACACATATAAACATCTAAGACCTGCGTTTTTTTATCCCCAGCCGGGGATCGAACCCGGGACCTCTCGCATGGTGGGCAGAGCCACAACCGCTGCGCCACAGAGGTCGTTGTGGTCGTGGCTTGTGGCAGAGTGGTAAAAACTAATGGGGGGGGGAAACTGGCATTGGGTTCTTCCTATGCGAACGTCCGTGGCGCAGCGATATGTTTCCGATCGTTCTAAATTCTGCTACTGGATTCCGTTTCTGTATTCAGATGGGAACTCCAGCCTTTTGAGTTGAGCTTTAAGACCAAAGGGTCAACTCAGTGTGTAATCAATGAAAATAATCTAATAGCAGCGCCTTTTAATCGGTTTAAAGTGACGGCAGACTTTCCCATCCCCAAATGTCTCTCGTGAAGTCTCGTGTTTGGCGTCTGTCGAAGCATGAACAAATTGATACGGAATTGACATTGCGGGACTGGCGGTGCTAATGGCGTCTATGTCTAAGCACGGTCTGAGGTCCGTGGAATAGTGGTAACACGCTCGCAACATAGAGTAATGGGCGCTTCTTTACCAGGCCCGGCCAAGCACGGTCTGAGGTCCGTGGAATAGTGGTAACACGCTCGCAACATAGAGTAATGGGCGCTTCTTCACCAAGCCCGGCCCAGCATGGTCTGAGGTCCGTGGAATAGTGGTAACACGCTCGCAACATAGAGTAATGGGCGCTTCTTCACCAGGCCCGGCCCAGCACGGTCTGAGGTCCGTGGAATAGTGGTAACACGCTCGCAACATAGAGTAATGGGCGCTTCTTCACCAGGCCCGGCCCAGCCCGGTCTGGGGTCCGTGGAATAGTGGTAACACGCTCGCAACATAGAGTAATGGGCGCTTCTTCACCAGGCCCGGCCCAGCACGGTCTGAGGTCCGTGGAATAGTGGTAACACGCTCGCAACATAGAGTAATGGGCGCTTCTTCACCAGGCCCGGCCCATACCGACAACGACGTCCGTGGGCGCTTGACTGTATGGATTTGTAGTGCACGCTTCCTGACCGGTCCGGCCCGGCAAGGCGCGGCCTGACCCGGCGCCGGCATGTCGGCGTCAGCAAGTCTCCAACTACTGCCGTTGTGTACTAAACGACCAACACAACTAGGCGCTTGTCAGCTAAGCGGAATTGCGGAGGAAACACCGGAACGCTGATTCATACCATATTGTACGTACTTAGTACAGTCTGCAACAGAGACATCTGACCCCCCAACTTTTAAAACGTAATTCCATTCAAACTGCTGAGAAGCGCCACCTACCACGATTCTTGGCACCTAAACTTGTTTCTGGAAAGTGTGCAGCCGCAGATTTTGTATTTCTATTTCAAATTGAAGGAAACCGGCTACATCAATAATAACCAGGAAGAAACAAAAACAATTGCTTTACAGAGCGGGGTTCGAACCATGGCCCTTCGATTTATGAAGCAAGCGCTCGTCCCATTGCACTAACCAACGATCTGTATATCATGGCGAAAATTAATATCATATGTTCTACTTCTATGACGCAGCGCTCTAACTTCATCGTCAACCGCACGCAATGCATTTACAAATAAATTGAAGGTAGGATATCAGAATTATAACCACAGAACAAGAATACGTTCAGTTCGTGTCACAATATCACATAAGTTACTGCGGATCTTGTGATTTTGAAAGTTTGGACTAGTCATCATGTCTCATTTTTTAACTGATTTTGTTAAAGCCAAAATAATAGTGTATTGGGAAGACAACCACAGTATTAAAAGTATATCTAGAGAATTAGGTATCGCGGTAAGTAAAAAATAATTATATATTATACTAATTTGTAACAATTTTTTGTTTCGTGTAACATAGGTTTAGTGTTAAAATTACTAATATAAGATGCCTATATTCTCTTACAGAGAAACACGGTTCGTCTTTGGATTCGGAGATACCAAGATAGTGGTGACGTAAAGCGTAACCGCCCCGGCCCGCAAGCAATGACCTACACAGATGCATCAAACCGACATCGTGAAATCGTTAATCTCCACACAGAAGACCCATTTAAGACAACACGATCAACTGCCATAGATTATAATATTTCACTGCAAACAGTAAGGAGACATTTACATGCAGGGGGTATCCATAACTACAAGCCGGCCAAAACAATTAAATTAACCGAAGCCCATCGCCAAGCAAGAATGAGATTCGCATCTGAATATCTAAACTTTGATTGGGAGAACGAAATCGTAATTTTTACCGACGAAAAAAGTTTTAAGTCCGATGATGATGGCAGAAAAATATTATGGAGAAGAGCTGGCGAGCGTTATAACCATCAAAATATTTTGCCTTTGAGAACAAGTGGCAGAATAACTTTAGGTAAGAATATTTATAAACATATATGTTATATGTTGTGTTTATAAACAACATTAACATCATACAGACAGGCACATACATTGCTTTTACTTCTGGCCCCACACTTAACCTTTCACGTCCCGTCGTCGTCGCGATATCCGGTCGGCCGAAATTTTCATAGGATTGGAACTCTATAAGTCTATGGCGTTAAGTTGAAAATCGCGATGTATTTTTGCTTATATTTTTATAGGACGTATCTTGAGAGGTTAAATAGCCTGTGTCATAGAACCAAACACGGCAACATCAGAAACATGCAACTTCTAACACCTTTTGTCTTCGTGCCCAGCCGGGATTCGAAATATTATTATTTTAAATTGTATTACGCAGTGTGGATTATTTGTTATTTAACCAAATTATTGTTTTGCAGGCTATTGGGGTTGGATGTCCTCCATGGGCCCAGGGGAGTTGATCGAATTCGGCGGCCGAATGAACAAAGATAAATACTTGGAAATTTTACAAGATGTGATGATTCCAACAGTGCGCAACGTGTATCCAGAGGGGCAAATATACTTTATACAAGATAATTGTTCCGTGCACCGTTCGTGTTTGGTTAGAGAGTGGTTTGCCGCTCGTAATGATATAACTGTCATTGAGTGGCCATCTAAAAGCCCAGATTTGAACTTAATTGAAAACTTATGGGGTCAAATGGTTCTTAACTGGGATACGAGTGATGTTAGAACAAAAAGTTATTTAGACCAAGAGGTGATGAGATCTTGGGACCTTTTCCGCCTTAGTAATATGTGTTCCAACATGGTTACAGGAATGAAGTCCAGGCTTGAACAAGTGCTTCAAAATGAGGGGCACCCTCTCCGATATTAAAAATAATTTGCTGCCACTACTTATATCGAAGCAATGTTTCAATAAATTGCTATCCAGGTATAGCACTATTCGACCCTATATGCTATTTAAATATCATGCTATGATAAAGAAAGTTGAGAGATGTAAATTGTTACTTAGACTTAGTAGCATGTTGATTCTCCCTACGGAAGATTTATCATAGTTTGAGTTCATATCTTTATTTCGTTTCTTTGTTGAAAAAGTCTTAAATATTGATATCGAAGCAAAGTTTCTATAAATTGCTATCCAGGTAGCACTATTTGACCCTACATGTTATTTAAATATCATGCTATGATTATGAAAGTTGAGAGATGTAAATTGTTACAAATATACTTACATAGTAGCATGATAATTCCCTCTACGGAAGATTAATCATAGTTTGAGTTTAAATGTTTGTCTAAGATACACATTTCTTTGTTGAAAAATTGAAATTAAATAAATAACTTTCAAAATTATTTTTATTTTATTTATAATAACAATAAGTTATAAAATAAGCTAGGTAAGTTATCTAACAATATAACAACCCATCGTTTCTATGAATCACCATATTATATTCCAAAATTATTACACCAACATTACCAATATTTTGTTTAGCAAAAACTGAGCCTTTGTGGATTCGAACATGCTACCTCTAACTTATCTTGACATGTAGCTATTTGCGCCACGTAACACTCATGATTTGTGACGAAATAAGCGTATCCTACGCTTCGACCCTGTGGTGCCTGACCTGGTGGTTTATCGAATATCGAATAGATGGCATTGATGGTAATGAAGGTCATGAAGGATTTAACCACGAGAGAGGGCGCTTTTGTAGCACTTTTATGGGGGGTCATATGTCTCTGTTGCAGAAAAAAAATCAAAAATCAAAAATTAGTTTATTTCAGTAAGTACAGCAGCACAGGTCGTGGGACTCCCCTTTTAAGTTAATAAAAACCTGTGGTAGGGGAGACCGCTCATTCCACATTGGAGAATTACACTTACGTCTTAATAAACCAGGTAGGTAGTTAAGTTTATAAACTTATAAGTATGTGTGTACAGTCCGAAACCCAAACTAGCCGGGCCGGCCCGCACAATAAACTAGTATGCAGGCCGGCCCAGCCAATCGGCTCCCAGACTGTACCAACATGCTAGTGACTTGAACGTTCAGATGCTTACGCATACATACGTATTGTAGGCAGGTCGCAGGAGATAGTAAAGAATATTCAAGAAAAATGTCTCTACTTTAGTCAAGCCAAAAATGCTGTCTGCTTTTTGGTTCGGAAATTCATACATTTACCTATATATCGATGCCTCCTGCCGACAAATTAAATCAGATTCCAGCAGAGGACACTATTAAAGTCAATAAGCACGTGACGCCTTCAGATTAATTCCACAGTTTATCAGTGTACCAGAGGAACCCTAAAAGTTAACATCTCTGTGGTCTCCTCACAATTGAATATCTGCTACGGGGGCTGTTATTCCGAATACCTCTCATATATCAGCGAACACGACACAGGCGGTGCTGCCCAGAGTCGGGACTTGGGACTTTGTACGATTGTTTAACAGGTAAAGTGGTTGATTCGATAATAACTGGCTACTTCTTCGGAGTCTATGAAATACAGATATTATTATCCTTTGAGATCATAAAAACAAATATGCGGTCTCGGAAAAAGCTGGTTTGTCCCGTAATTCACTTATTTCTTAATTTTTGTATGTAACTGCATAGTTGTGTTTGTAATTTACAACATTTGCACATCTTTATATATCTATAAAACATAGTTAGGTTCATACCTAGTCGGTCCATAAGTTCTGTCACAAATATTTTGCCGCATAGTAAATAATACCAAGTTTTATTTTATTTAATACTATATATGGTTTGATAGCTCATTAAATACTGATAAATTAGAACGAATATTGGATTTAAATGCTTAAAGCCATATTACACAAATGCTAGTTTCTTCAGAGATTTTGCACTTTTTTACCTAATCAAAAATACGGACGTGTAACGTACACTTTATCTTTTTTCCATGACTCTTAAAACTTACGTGAGATTTTAGTCAGAACCCTCTCTGAACCCGTTACCTTCATTTTGAAGCATAAGATAACTAAGTCTGGGTAAAACTAATTTTCATATTCACATTTTACGTAGTGTACTTGTTGCCCACAAGATCATTTTTATACGTTTTTCTGAAAACGTAAAAAGTACGTAAAGTTCTCTTTGGGAGCAGTTGGAACTGAAAGCTAACAGAAAATCAAATGCTAGTTGTTAAGCATGGTCTAAAATCAAGGTTTCAGAATAAATAAAAAAAAGCTTGTTGGTTATCTGGAACACTGTTTTTTTATTAAATTTGTGGTAAGTGGTATTTTTGTCAGTTGCGGCGTGTTTTGGGTTCGCGATTGTCTCAAGTTATAAGGTTTTTTGTCATATTGCGATAATCGTATAAAATGTATTGTATTGCAATTTAATTCATATAAAATAAGCTTTTTAATCATGTATAATACGAATAAGAAAAAGTTTATTGCTGAGTTTTATCTATCAAAAACCTTGTGACAGAACTTAAGGACCGACTATGTATAAATGTGAATAACACCCTTAACCTCTTATATTTGCAAATAATGCCTTGGACTTTGTTTAGGCTAGTATTTAATCGCACAGCAAAAATACAGAGTTTCACAGCAAAAAATATCAGCAAAAATACTTTTTTATGTTGCGAGTATTTTTGTTGTTCTTACATGTTCAACCTAATACGAAGACCAAATCTTCGCTTACCCCCTTTACCTTTCACCTAAGCTACCGCAGTATTTTGCTGATTTTTGATGTGAAAATCAGTATATTTGATGTGCAAATTAGTATTATTGATGTGCTGTTTAATATTTCCCCTTTGTTTATAGCAGCAAGAATCTTGTTTACCCACTGCTCCTCATTTCAAATCATTGCAATGTTTAACCTATTGTCTTTGTTAGCAAAACAAAGCGTCTTAACTTTATCCATACCGGGTGTCAAAACATAGCGTCTTAACTTTATCCATACCGGGTGTCAAAACATAGCGTCTTAACTTTATCCATACCGGGTGTCAAAAGCACAGTTATGCCATAAACTTAATATTAGACGCCACTAAAATTAGAAAGTGCTTTAATCTCATAAACTGATGAATGTATGTTTTGTTTACACGCGTGTGGTTCACCCCTAACCACTAATCTCAGAAGCACCCGCTGACTGACTGCCGACGAGCGACACTGTCAAAGTTCAAAGTTTTCGCGTCGAACGCAAAGCTCACAGACGGGGACACTAAAAAATACTCCGAAGCTTTTAAGCTCACGTCAGGGCGGTTTCGGAGCGCAACTGATTGGTGGGCGCGGCGCAGTGTAGGCGGGCGGGCGGGACGCCGGGACGCGCGGTCGGAACGCTGGGTCGCTCTCCATTCATCGATCAAGGTTGCTATAAACGTAAACTGGGCATCAACCCTAACCTATCGTATTTGTCAAAGTTGGGTTGTGTTCATTATTTTTCAGAATGTGTAAGTTTTGTGTATTTTTTTTTTAGAATATGTACAGGCAATTGCTTCTGGCCCCACATTAGGATACTCTGGGTTGTGGGTACCAGAAACCGCGACGTTATACACATATAAACATCCTAGGCCTAGGGGGTTTCTTTTTCTTTCTTCCGGGATTCGAAACCGCTCTTGCTTTGGAGGCAGAGTGTCGAAATCACCACAGATGTCGCCAAACAGAACAAAAACAAACCTTCACGCTTTCACGGGGTAGCAGAAGCTCAATTGCGCACACGATCAGCCAGGTATAGTCCGCGCATAGTTTCTTTGACTCTGAGCAAACTGTCACCGCTCTCTCAAAGAAAGAAAATAGGTGCGGCCTGGCAGTTCGGGCGAATATGTTGGCTCGTAGGTTTGCACGTTGTACAAGGCAAGTCAAAATTACGCTTTTCAAGGCTTATTGTCAATCATTTTACACGTGCAGCCTAAGACTCTCAATGCCCTGCGCGTCCAGTAGAACAATGCTTTCAGGATGCTGCTGGGGCTGCCGCGCTGCTTCAGTGCGTCGGGCATGTTTGTTGAGGCACGCACTGATAGATTTCATGCCATCATACGTAAGAGGACGGCCTCCTTACTTAGCAGAACGCGTGGCAGCACCGATAGCGTCCTTCAGGTCATTGCAGGACGGCTCGAAGGCCCAATACTTAAACACTGGGTCAGTGTCGTCAGAGGGACGACAGTATGTGGGAAAATGAGGCGGGTCACAGATAAGCCCATTTATATGAATTATGGTTTTTTGGTTTTCTGTATATAATTGTGTATAGTAGTAAGAAACTAACATAGCATTCAATTAATTTGGTAATACTAACGATATATGGATCTATTGTTGTCCGAAATAAATGTTTTATTATTATATTATTATTAAAAGTATTAAATACTTCATCGCCAGTGCCAAAGCTATCAGGTAAACCTCTAAGTGATGGTGTGAATGAAGTACTAAAGATGAATCAATAGGTCACCACCGAGGTTCGAACCCGCCGCTCGTGCGTGACAAACGAGCATTTAACCACTTGACCACAGATGTTCTTTTTATCACGGTAGTAGTTTGGTCACGGCTATTATAATTCATGATATTACTACCAGCAGTAAAAAAAAATATACCGAACAACTGCTAATCGGAAAATTAAAAGACCCAAAAATAAGTCCCCAATATCCACACAAACAATTTGTCAATGATCACAAATAAAGCGGAAAGCTGTCCACCTCCCGTCAAAGCTCACAAAGCTCCAGCAAGGAGCTTTCAGACTTGTGTCGTTGCATCTCAATGAGTTGATTGATGATCGGCGTTTCAAAAGCGGAGCGCACACGAACGGTTGAAACGCCGCGTTTCAAACGCCGAAAATTCGGATCGATTTCGTCTTGATTGAAATTGTAGGTTTTTCCCATGTAGGGTATCAAAGTCACAGTCGTGCCGCTGTTCACCAGTTTTCCTATACTATATCTTGCGAGTCAGGGGGCTAGGTCATCGCCACATCTATGAAGATTACGAAGGTTTCCTCACGATTTTTTCCATCACCGACATTACGTCCATATATAGGTAATACATAAATAATAACATAAACATTGCCAAGCAAAATGTTCTTTATCAATCCATAAAATTGTATAATTCATTACCGAAAAATTTGAAAATAATTGATAAAACGAAGATGTTTGAAGGAAAATTTAAAAAATATTTAATGGAAAAATCTTTTTATGACATTAATGACTTTTATGCTGAACCTAATTGTTAGAAAAGTTGAACTGTATATAATTTATCAACTACACGATATGACAACATGTGACATTAATTTTAATTATTGATTTATTTTGAAAATTAAATTTAGTAATAATATTAGATATTAAGTGATTTCAGAAACAATTTATATTGTTTATAAATTAATAAATAAATAAAAATAAATAAATAAAATAAATAATTAGTGATTAAACGAACTTACCTGTACGTGAAGTTCTATCATAATTATGCGAAGTCTTCGTCCGAGGGATTTCTTTATATACCACATGTAGTATCGGGCCTAGTTGTCGCCGTTCCACACTAATTTGAGACTATATATATTTTTTTTTTTTAAACTACCTACTACCACCAACTACCCAGGTGTCGCTTCATTTAGTTCAGAGCTAATGCCGGTTTTGAAAACATTTTTATTTCAAGGGGTTACCTACGGAAAGGGAGGGAGGGTTGCTAATCCCTCGGACGAAGACTTCGCATAATTATGATAGAACTTCACGTACAGGTAAGTTCGTTTAATCACTAATTATGCTGTATCTTCGTCCGAGGGATTTCTTTAAATACCACATGTAGATATTTAGAGAATATAACAAAAGAAAAATGTTTTCAATTAATTGAAATTTAATTAATGTATTTGTACTTAAGGAAATTCTCTCCTATTTAACAAAATATATCAATAAACTTATCTTTAGCAAAATCAAAAAGAACATTATCTTACAAACCCATCAATAAGTTAATTTATCTACTTATTATAAGTAAGTAAAAAATTATTCAGGTGAATCAGAATCAGAAATCATCAGGTGAAACAATAAAGTAAATTAGATTTATAAACTTTGATTGATTATTGCCTGTGCAAAATCATCATTGTTTGTGAAATCGCAAAGAGGCCTATTATAAAATTTGAAAAATGTATTTGAGCTCCCAGTCCAACCTGCGGTTCTCTTAATGGTATCAATGGAGACACCAGTGCGACGGGCAGCGGAGGTGGCGGCGTGTCGCGCGCTGTGCGCACCGAACTGTTCCACGTCCACTCCGCTGCTCCTCAAAGTGTCCTTAATCCACCGACTTAAGGTCTGAGACGTTACAGCTACATAGGGTCTTCGAAGGCTAATAAAGAGATTTTTTATGTCTTTTCGCAATGTCTTTGTCTTGGAAATGTAGGCATTTGGCAGGACATATCTCTGGCTTTTCTTGAAAATGAGGGAGTGTGAGACACGAACCACTTCTAGAAGTTTTTATTAATCCGACAATCTTTATAGTAACTCTTTCGGTTCCAAAAGATATGTTGTCTAAAGTAATTTGTGACATGGTCTGGACCCTATGCGCCGTTATTAAAGCTAACAACGTAATCATTTTCTTGGTTAATTTTTCTAAGGACATATCTTCATATGGGTACACTGTGGCGAGATAATTTAGGACAATGGAAGTATCCCATGTCTCATTGTATCGTGGCATGGGAGGCCGCATGCGGAATACGCCCTTAAAGAACCTTTTTAAGGTTTCGTTTTGTCCCAAGTTATCCCCCAGTAAAAGCGATAGTGCAGATCTACATGAATTAAGAGTACCGTACTGAGCTCCTTCTTCAAATTGCTTAGCCAAAAAATTGGCGACAGAAGTAATGGTAGCATCGAATATACTTATGTTGTGAATTTTACAATATTCATACCATCGTTTTAAATAAACATCGTATTGATTAAAAGAATTCAATGATAACGATTCTACCATTATATCCGCCACATTTGGAGATATGCCTTTCCTCAACATTGATTTCCTGACAAGACCCCGATCGCCAGGGTAATTTTCGTGTGAACTTGACGGTTGCTGGAAGAGGGAGAAATGATAAAGCTGTTATTTCTATCTGGCTTGAGAATTTTTAATTCCGTAACTACGAAGTTTTTTAAAAAGTGGAAACCAGGGCTGCGCAGGCCACATCGGAACCACCATGATACCGGTGGCCTGGTCAGAAATAATCTTTCTCAGAGATTTCAAAATTACTGAAAAGGGTGGGAAAGCATAGAAGAAATAACGAGACCACGTGACAGTAAAGGCATTCACCGCTATGGCGTCTGGGTCTCGAGTCCAAGAAATATACTGTACACATTTTTTATTTGTTCTACTGGCGAATAAATCTACTTCCGGTGTACCCAGTTTCGTAACAACTTGTTGGAAACCTGCATCGAACAGTTGCCATTCAATGTCAGGATGTAATTTTCGAGATTCTGTATCCGCAAGAGTATTATATAGGATGCGAAAACAAATAATTGTCTAGATTCGCAATGCTGCCACAATTGTTTTGTTATTTCAGTGAGATGCGGGTATTGGATACCCCCCATCCTGTTAATATAAGACAGCGCAGTGGTATTATCTACTCTTAATAACACTTGGCAGTTTGTTAAATTCATTGTGAATGTTTTTAATCCTAGGAAGGCTGCCAGTAGTTCCAGATAGTTGATATGATATGTACGCTCCTGTTCTGACCACGGACCGCTAGCTCTTTGCTCCTCACAGGCCGCCCCCCACCCCGTAGTTGAGGCATCTGAGAAAATCTCTAGGCAGTACGTATCGGTTTTAATTTTACAAACCGATGTTCTTACAGCCTTTTGCCACCAGTATAAATCAGGTTTAATCCAATCGGGAATATTCATGTAAGCGTTATAGTCAAGATTGGGTTTTAAGCTAAGGAATTTTAGACGTTCTATCGATTTAGTGTACATCCAGCCATACTCAATAGCTGGACAAGCTGAAATGAGTAATCCAATAAATTGTGCAAATTCTCTTATTTTGCAACGCTGTAGACCAAGAAACTTATCTATCTCTTTCTGAATCCGGCAGATTTTATCATGTGGTAAACTTACCTGAAGTTTTTCTGAGTCTATACAATATCCTAAGAAAATGCACGATTTACTGGGTACAAGGCAGCTTTTCTCTTTGTTGATTATAAATCCAAGTGCTGTCAGTAATAATTTGGTCTTTTCAATGTTGTCCAAGCACTGAGTGAAAGAATTTCCTAACAGGAACCAATCGTCTAAATACAGGGTGGAGAGATAACCTGCAGTGCGCAAGAGCTTACCTACTAGTTTCATTACCTTGGTAAACACATACGGTGCTGTGCTAAGACCAAACGATAAAACATTAAACTGGTACAATATTTTAGAATTGGAGCTGCTGTTACCCTGCCATTGAAAGCGTAAGTATTTCCTGTGTTCTGGGTGGATACTTATGAAGAAATATGCATCTTTCACATCTATTTTTGCCAAATAAACATCTCTTGAAATTAATTTCAGAGCTGTCCTTAAGTCCTCCAACTTAAAATGATGAGTTTCTACAAACTTGTTTAAACTTTTTAAGTTTAAGATGAAACTCATTTTACCGTTAGATTTAGGAATGAGAAATATGCTCGACAGAAATTGGCCTGTGCACGGTGCACACTTACTAATTGCACCTATAGATAATAAATCAGAGATTGCGTCATCAATTTGACTCTTTTCTAAAGTAGAAAAATTATTATTAAGAGGTACGCTATGCTGCGTAACAGGTTGAACAAAAGGTATCTTGTAACCCAGAATGTAAGACAGGACAACCGGATCATTAGTTATTTTTAGCCATTGGTCATAGTATAGGGGTAAGCTTCCAGCATAATTTACCGGTATTAGCGGCGCTGGTTGTGATGCGGCCGCTGTTGCTGCGACGACGTCCTCGATGATGGCGGCGGCCGACTTCTCGTCGCAGCTGGCTTCGTGAAGCGCGGTGGACCTGCCGGATGCTGTTGTCGGTATGGTTGACGGTATTGTTGCTGGGGGAAAGGAGCTCTCCAGTTTTTTGCCTGTGAAGTTGATGTTGAAGGTCGGGGTCCGGACCCGGTTGGTCTGGGTGTGGTCTGGGGTTTTAGTTCTGCACCAGATTTATTCACGGTTTTGGCAGCTTTAAGCGTCTCTGACAGATCTTTACCAAACAAGAGTTCGTCAACCTTGGTAGATTGAATTTGATCCTTCATTTCTTTTTTCAGTGCCGATAGAATGAAGGTCCTTCTGGTGGTGGAGTCGCTGTACATGCAGTCCCCTAGTAAGCGACCAGTATCTATAAGTAGCCTCAGAAGGTCATGATTTTTTTCTTGTGAAGTTAACACCATTGTTGTTACCTCACCCAGGCAAGTCATAGCTGTCGAAAGGAGCCTCTGTTTTGCCTCTATAGCTTTGTCCCTTTTCAATGTCAGTTCTGAAGTGGCCGCCTTCATTTCCAGATTAAGAGCGGGCGCTTTAATCAGTTTACAATTTTCTGGTATGAGATACTTATCTGTCAGCTGTTTTCGTATCTCCTTCGATAAACCGTTAGTTGCACAATGTTCCAGACGTACGGCAACATCCTTGTTTAATGGCTTCCCATATACGTTATCTTCTGTAGGATCAGCGCCAAGGATCTCGAGGTTATCATCGTCGAATACCAACTCTTCTGTGGCGTGTGTTTCGGATGTAGTTGGGGCCGGCTCCTCCAGAGCTGCCCGAGAAGAATGCTCTGCGTGTACTTCCACGACGTGTATGTCAGGAACATTTGGATGGGCGTCTGGAAAAAATCCAGGCAATGGCCTTGATGGTAGGTACCTTTATGTTTAAAAAACAATCCTAAGAATTGTTTCGCAAAACATAACCAACCAGTACATCTCCAAAGAGGGGTACGCAAGTTGAGGTACAAACAAAGAAACATAATGGAGATTTTTTGGGTAGTGTAACCCCAAAGGGAGACACGCAAACCCCTCCATGAATGCCAAATCATTATAATCAATAATCATAGGTATTGCAAAACAAGTCGTCTGCACTTTTGACCTTGACCTACATTCTATGCGCAGGCGCATCGACAAACAGTGAAACAAGAATCATACCTATAATGGAACTATTTAACTAACCTTCATTGTCCGACTGCGCAAACAAGTTAGGTGTTTTAGCTGAATCATATTCCTGACGACTATCTCGCCTATTACGATCATTTCTTTCGTCACGGCGAAGTCGACGTTCCAACTTCTTCAATCTCTTACGTAAACTTTTAAAATCCTCTTGCTCACTCTTCCTTTTCGGCATTTTATCCTTTCAAAACTACGAATATCAAGTATTTTTATTTTTATTCGACGAGCGCGTGCGGAAACGGCGAACACTAGAACGCGAATGAAGCGACACCTGGGTAGTTGGTGGTAGTAGGTAGTTTAAAAAAAAAAAAAAATATAGTCTCAAATTAGTGTGGAACGGCGACAACTAGGCCCGATACTACATGTGGTATTTAAAGAAATCCCTCGGACGAAGATACAGCATAATGCTCTTAAGGTGAATAATCATTTCCAGCCAGGCGAGCTTTATATACGCTTGTGGTGTTTAACACTTTTCCTCATAATGTCTTATCTAATTACCATCAAAACTCTGTTTGAAGAACGGTATAAGATATAATACGATTAACTCTGCCTCACCTAATACCGTCGCGAAGATTTCAAATGATCAAAGGCAGCCATCTTGTTTTCGGCATTTCGACAAAATGGCTGCGGCGGTTACTTGCTTGAAATTAAATTTAAATTGCTTTTCAGAAATTGCGAATATTGCATCACATAATTTGTAAACTAAGTTAGTCCTTATTAGGAATTATCTAAAAATATGTCTAAAACTCTGCGGCGATGGGCTAGGCTCCTGCCCCACAAAAATTTAGTTTTGAATAAAACCACAATTGGGGGTATGAGAAACGGCGTGACACTATGTTTGTTTGTTTGTTTAGGTTTGGAAAGTAAAACACAAACTCTTTTTTTTTTTTTTTTGTAAATAAGCCAAAATAATGCACTTTTACAAGTAAGACACATAAACATGGAGAAGATTAAAAAATAAATCTATGATCAACTAAACTAATGAGTAGGTAACTGATTATGGTTTGAATTTGAAATAATTAAATTTCCCCTTTAAGTGGTGATTCATGGCTTATTCTCGCATAGGAAAAGGAAACTCCATTAACTCCATCAGTGCTTCGGAAATACGCCCGTCATAGAAGATGGCACCAAGAAACTCTACGGGGTTGTAATTGTTTCAATTTTCGTCATTTTATGCCACAATGTACAATATATAAATCATCTTATCTATAGGTAATGACAATATTATAACATCGTATCTATAAGTGCCAATAAGATGTATCAAGATAACAATTTTACAAAATAAATAAATAAGAATAAAAAAGCGGTAATGAACAAACTTATGAGAAACCCGACTGGACCAGTCCCCCCAAGCAGCACCCGTTCACGAGGATGTCTTGTGCACCAGCCATCACCTCCCTCGCCATATTTTAGGGAAAGGAGCAACCCGCTACACAGAGCAAAGTGACTTAACGAAAGTTGTTTTGCAGACATAATAAAAATGATATGATGATGAGAGCCGAAACAAGTAGTAGGGGCAAGACCATCGCCGCTGTGTAGCACTACTGACCTCCATTAGTTCAGTTGTGATGACTCTGGTATCAGCGTGATTGAAATCAGCAGTAAAATCGCGAGACACTTTATTTAGAATAGATTTTCATAACGACATCCGTAACCATATACTCAGGACTAGTCTCCTAAGACTGATAACTCAGCACCGGTTTTATGAAATATATCAATTAGCCCCAGATACGTGCCTCTGCCGTCCCTTTAAGGAAAAGCCTGACCCTATTCTTACTTAAACCCAAATAAATCACGTGACACTTCCGTTCCAACTTCAATGTTTCCGAACGGAAACAATTTATCGATCGCTCAAGGTCGGCCCTCGTCATAAAACCCTTAATTCTCTTGTAGTTGCTCGCTTTTATGAGCTAATCTCTCAATCTTCTAATGAAGGTTTTCGTCTTTATATATAATTTACTCTATGGCTTCCGTCTAACAAAATGTCCGTGTGTTTGACTTTTGGAGGCCGTTAGTTTTCTTTCAAATGTTTGGTGTGGTGGTTTGCTAACCTCACAAATCGTAAAACTTTTTCTTACGATTTTTATTTCTCCAAATTGCAATATCTTTATAATACAATTCACCAAATCGATCAAGCGGATCATATGTACAAACATAGAAGATGGACAGAGTAACGCAATTAAAATTTCAGTTTGAATTATTTACCTCTTTCAGCGAAAACAGCTGCCCCACTGAAGACAGCCAACAGCAAAACTGTCAAGCCAGCAGCCGCCATATTGGATTTTCCACCAATCACCGTGAGACACGTCACTTCTTGTCACACCATTACAAAATTCACTCAAACACTGGGGCACTACGGAATATTTTTGTACGTATACAATTTGGAAATCACTGTCTATTTTTATTTGGGGTTAACTAATACATGATGTATATTATGATGACCTGTGAAAAGAAAAATAGAATTAGTTATACAGTTAATTTATTTATATACATTTTCTATAGGTATTGATATGGCGTCAGCGTGTGAGAGATTTATAAATTGTTTAGACTTGAAACCCACGTGTATAGGTATTTCTGTTCTTCTCAATCCGTACACTAGATGTTCATGAATAACTTTCCAGACAAAACTAAGTGGTTAAAGGGTACATTACCTTACACATTTAATTAGATATAAGAAATATAGAAAATCAATGACTAATAAAAAAATATATAATAATAACAATAATTATATATCATCGCGAATACTGTTTTAATTGAAAATATATTTTGTTCCTATTCTGGTACGAATACTTAAAATTCATTTTAATTTATACTTTTCAAAAATAAATATCGGATACAGGAACGTCCGTGGCCTAGTGGTATTCGCACATCGGAAACGATCATGCGGGTAGCAACATCTGGCCGAGGCGGGTACTGGATGGGTGATTGATTATGGGTGTCGGTTCTAGGTGGGATTTGTTTCCGACGCTTCACTATTTCCCTACTTCTCCCAGTCCAATATTGAGAATAGGCAAAAAATTACGATTGCTAAGTATATGTAAATATCTACAGTAACAAAGAGATTTTATTAATTTAAAGAAAAAAGAAAGAAATGTTTTTCCATCACCGTTAGAACGTCCGTATGATGTACTTAAGATAAATTAATTATCTCATAGGTACATGGTCAGGAATCGAACCTGCATCTCCTGTCCTCAAGCGTGAAACCCAATAGACCACGGAGCTCTCATTATCATTCTTAGTGGTGATGTTTTATTGTACGATAGTACGGACCCTTCGTGGGCGAGTCCGACCCAAAACGCACAAAACGCTAAAAATAACTTACTAACCCAAATGTAACCAAATATTGAGCTCATTATGTAACGAAGAAGGGGTACTTCTCAGCGACTTAAGTTCCTATGTAGTATTATTATAATTATTCATCTGTCGATTTATATCGATACATGCAGCCGTCTAAGTCGACCAACAGTCCAAATTTAGCCGTTAACTCATTCATCATCGAATGTAACGTAACGACTTTCGAACAGTTATTTCTATTTTTACGAATATGTAGTTTCGTCATCGCACGGCGTTCGATATTATCTTAAGTCGTATAAATAGAAGAGGGTTGGACGTACAAATAAATACCGTTTACCACAAAAAATATTAAACAGCGTTTAACCTCAAAACAAACGTCAAATCCCATACGTTTTTTGTATTTAAACATCAACACTTGTTACAAAACAGTAGTTTATTTTGTTGTGGTAAAACCCATAATATTTTATTTTATAGAGAATTTTTCATTCATTATTCATTATTTAAGAGCTACGTCGGTGGAGTTCCTTCCACGCACTTCTACATACTGCCGTCTCCTTGACGTCCTGATACGACACTACATTTATCTTCTCCTTCACTTGGTCCATGTAGGTTCTCCGTGGTCTACCTCTCTTACTTCTTCCCTCTATTTGACCTTCCAGTATAGTTTGGAGGAAGTTGTCGTGCCGTATCAGGTGACCCAGTAATATAATATATTACCTTGGACACTATTTACACACATTGATCTAGCCCCAAACTAGGATTCCCAGTATCTTGGGTACTAGACAACGATACACATACTTATATAGATAAATATTATACTTAGATAGATAAACAACCATGTCTAGGGTACAAACATCCGTTCTCATCAAACAAATATTTGCCCCCACCGGGACTCGAACCCGGGACCCTTGGCAGTATATGTATAGAGAATATTTATTGTAATTTTTCAGTAATATTTAACTTACTAATACGTTTCTTGTCCTGTGCACGGGCACAGGCAAGATGAAAAACGCCACTTGCGCGAAATGCAAAGTCACGCGACTTGTGGTCTCGAAATATTAAATCGGCTAGGTACATTTACTTAGCGTTCCGCGCATTTGGGTTGTGCATCTTGTCTACGGGCCCAGCAGAGTGGTGATTTGAAAAAACGTGGAATATAATGATCTGGGGCTTAATTTTGTTCTGGGGATTGCATCACGATCGCTTCGCGACCGCTACGAAGGGCGCAGAATGCCGTGTTTGACTGTCAAATGCGGCGTTTTGCGCCCTTCGGAGCGGTCTCGATGCAATCTCCAGTACAGAATTGGGCCCCTGAGCCTCTGCCACCTCGCATGGGACAAGACGTGACGCTATTAATAAGTTAGGCCAAGAAAATACAGGGGACATAACTAACTGGTCCTTAAATTAGAAGACGATTCGATGATCAATAGTTCCAAATGAAAACTTGTGTCCCAACGGATCTTTAAGAAAGGCAACAAATATCAGCAATATATATTTTTCTTACCCAAAAAGTTGTAGAAAATATACTAATACTAAATAACTATATAATACTGTGGTAGCTTAGGTGAAGGGTAAAGTGGGTGAGCGAAGCTAAGACCCCTTTATCCTTCGTGTTAGGTTGAACATGTAAGAACAACAAAAAATTCTTAAATATGTTTTAAGAATTTTTTGTTAGGTACACAAAACATAAAAATAAGTTTGGTGATCATTTATCCAAACACAATTTGGTGGACATTTATCCATTCTGGCAGTCATTTCGAATTTATTGGTAGTAAAATAGGTGCGTTTTTGGTATCCGTTTAAACACAAGCCTTTTTTTAATTATGATAATTCAGACCAGACAATTTAAGGTCATCTTTGTCTAAACATATATATTTATTTTTAAGTTGTTTTAGACTAAGATGACCTTAAGCTGTGTGTACTGAAGTACTCTAAGTCCGATTTCGGTCACGACGACCGACTACAAGAGCTGATGTCCGCTCAATGTGTAGGGACCCGGATATAGCAGGGAGTTTTGACTCCTGGGCATGGTTAAACCATTTTCTTCCCCTCCAACAAAAAATAGAATAATGTGGATGAGCCAACATGTAATTACCGCGACGACAATGGGCTAGCACTCTGTTACGCCAAAAAGGAGAATTGAATAACTGACTTTCGTTTCGTTCTCGGTATGCGCAAGTTCGACCACGTCTCGGAGTATCGCAGGGCGTTGAAATGGCTCCTGATTCGCCTTCGACGGGATTCCCATATCCTCATTTGCCTCTTCAATATTTTATGTAATCCTCGCTATCCTGACTTTTTACGGCATCGTTTCGTTTTTCTGTCTTCGGATAGGCCACGGAGATCTCACGCTCGGTCATAACTTATAACTTCGCAACATAACACTGCCGCTCATGAGAATGGGTTCAGACTACGAGCTATCACTCTCTGAAACAAACTCCCCAGCGCCATACTGTACTGTAGTTTATTCAGATAAGATAGGTGTAGATTTTGGTATGTTTTTGCATTATGGCGTTAAGCAACAAGTGACAAATAATTGTTGTCCTAATAGTTCCTTTGAGGATATTATAAAAAAGATAGCTGTAGGGAATTTTGATGAAAATACTACCATTGTTATTATGGTAGGAAACCACTCAAACATTAGTCGGAGTGCATTAGATACCGGTATAGAGAGGTACTGCCCAATTTATATAATAAGACGAAGTGCAAGTTTATTCTATGTAACTTTCCTTATTGTTCTAATTTATCGGGGAAACAAAATAAAAGTGTACATAGAATGAACATGCATCTATACAATACAACGTGTCATCATAGTGATGCTATTTTATATTTCGACATGAATAATTTTATTCATAACTTTACTTTGACTCAGGATACTATGTACCTGTCTCATAAAACAAAAAAACGAGTAGCTACATTGTTAGCGTATAATATATGCGACACAGTTGTAAATACTATATATATAGTCGCCTTCAGTTTTAGTTAGTATTAGTACTAATAGTAGTGTTTTAAACTAGATAGTTCGACAAAAGAGGACCCCTCAAAACATAAGAAAATTTTACAAAATAAGCAGGGTTTTTCTGGCAATCAAATGAAAAATACTAAGACAAAGGGTAAGCCCCACTTAAATATTTCCCATCAAAACATGCAGGGGCTACCTGGCAAAGAACTTGTTTTAGAATTATTTCTTAATCATTCAGACACCGATGTTATTTGTATTACAGAACACTGGTTAAACACTGTCTTTTAACATAAATAATTACAAAATTGTCCGTTGTTACAATAGAAAGACTGCCGATAGAGGTGGTTCTTTAATCTTAGTAAAAAATAATATTAAGGTGAAACAACGGAAAGATATTCTTGCACTTACTGTAGAAAGACAAATAGAGGTATCCTGTGTTGAGTTGGATAGCCATATTATTGTTTGTGTCTACAGACCTCCGAGAGATGAAAACGGCCATGGCAATTTTAAAATGTTCGAGAAAATTATGGAGGATGCCCTCATTATACTTTGTATTAGCAGAAAAAAGTTAATTATTTGTGGCGATTTTAATGTAGATTTGCTTGTAGATACAACATTGAAACAACGATTAATAACTCTGTTCAAATCATTTAATTTATGTCATATATTTCTAGAGCCGACTAGAATTACACTTACCAGCTAAACTTGCTTAGATAACGTATTTTGTGACTGTGCATTCACAAGTAAAAATGTAAATAACTGCTTACCAGCCGATCACAGTGGTCAAACAGTTTCATTCCCAATTGCCAGTAAAAATAGGACTTGTTCGATTCAAAATCGATACTCGATCGATGGTTTCGGAACGGCCATTTTGAATTTGACGGAGCTGCCAACCTAGCAGTTTGTTTTTGACAACTGACGGACAAAAAGCCCTCGCGATGGAACGCGTATTGGTATAGGGCATTGAAATTAAATCGTAAGCCATCTGGAATTGTATTCGGGCTCCCCTCAGGATTGTCTATATAGCTGAGTGTATTGTGGTTCCCCGAACCAGATAAAGTTCGCATTTACGTAACATAACCTGTGTTGGAACACTGTGCTCGTCGAAGCTGGCCTGCCAGCCATACCTGGTTGGCTGAAGAACCTGTCTACCAAGAAGAGCCTAGGGTGCACCCAGGCCTTGCAGAGAGACAGGAGTTTGACGGGAACGAAGCACAGACCAGGTCAGATAGAATCTATTTACTTTAGCTCGGTGAATCGCCGACGTTCAAACATCTTGGCATCTGATCGCTACGCTACCTCGTAGCTATGGGCCCCTGCGAGGTCATTGGGTGCCGAGAGGCCTGAACATTTTTGGTAGCAAGAGCGTGGTTTCCTGAGATTTGCAGCCGTCAAGGGCTCCAGGAACCCACGATTTGGGACTATCAATCTGTAGGTATAGGCGGTTATTAGCTAACTTGGTATTGTTCCTGTATCCACATAGATTGGTAGTGTTGTAAGCTATAAGTCTATTGCTGGTAGTAGACAGACAGATATTGAGTTGAAATTTGCATTGAAGTATTGTACCAGTTAGTCAATCTATTAGTGGTCTAGTAATGCTAATGAATGTTTGGTTAACATAGGTAGTTACATCTATTGATAGCAGGCTGTTACATTGTTTTCAGTTTAAAGCAATTTGTAACTTGAACTAATATTGACTATCTGTGTGTGTTATATGATATAGGGAAACTAAATTGTATTTACAGAATTTATATAGATATAAAACTCGGTTCCTATTGTTTAAGGAAAACAGCATTGTTTAAGTTGTGGTTTAGGGTTCCCTCGTTTGGGTTATAGACTGGAGGGTCCAATATAATTGAGTTACTGCAAATTGTGAGTAAGTATCGTTCCGATCATGTCGTTATCTGAAATCCAGAAGGGTGTTTCTAAGGAACTCAGATGGTTTTCCTCCGCACACGGTCTGATAGACCGTTTAGATAGGCATGATGTGGTATTGGAGCGGTCTATGGACGTTAAGGAACGCTACAACAGGGTGCTCGAATTGTCCGCGCAGGCGGAAGCAGTTGATGGTTGCGCACCTGACAGGCTGTCACGGTTTCTAGGGGATGTCGACCAGTGTATGGAGATGGCAGCTGCTATCACGCAGAAGGCTGCGGACATACGTAGGCAGCGCGAGTCCAGCCATGGTGGTGACATTGAAGCACCTCTGCCGCATCAGGGATCGGGGACCAGGTTACCCGTTATAACTATGCCTACTTTTGACGGAGTGTCCGGTCAATGGATGAGCTTCATCAATCTGTTCGACAGTTTGGTGCACATGCGATCGGACATTACCAAGTCTGTCAAAATGGCTCAGCTGGTGGCAGCATTGAGGGGTGAGCCCAGGGAGCTGGTCGCTCAATTGACAGTTACGGAGGGTAACTATGAAACGGCCAGGCAATTGTTGGTCAGACGTTACCACAACAAACGGAGGTTGGCCGATGCCCAACTGAACCGTTTGTTTAGCATCCCGGTTGTGAACAAGGTCGGGGCCATACAGACGGAGGTTTTGAACCCGTTGTTGTCCGTCACCAAGGCCCTAGAGAATCTTGGACTTCCGGTTGGTGAATGGTCGTACCTACTGCTGTACATTGTACTTTCCCGCCTACCCGCTGACGTGCAGACTCGTTTCGAACAGTCTCACGGGAGGTCGGCCGAGGACCTGCCTGCCTTCTCCGACTTGGTCGGATTTTTGGAAGAGGAGGCTCGACGGGCAGAGAATTTGGGGTTGACGGTCACCCATCCTTCGGAGCCACAGAGAGCTGCCGGGAGCGCTGTGAGTAGGGGCCCTCCGACGAGGAAGGACCGCACCAACCGGCAGTCGTATGGGACTGTGAGTGCATTGACCCCACATAGTGAGACCTGCCCATGTTGTAGGCAGATTGGCCATGCTGTGGCCGATTGCAATAAGTTCGGGGAACTTAGGGTTCAGGGACGGCGCCGGATGGCCAAGCAGCGGAGCTGGTGTTTCCTGTGCCTCGGGCCACACATGGCTAGGTACTGCACGCGCACAAGAATGTGCGGATATTGTGGTGGGGCCCACAACAATCTGTTGTGCATGAACCGGTCCGGCCAACAGCCACCACAGGGCCGTACCCAGGGTGACACGGCATGGGGCCCTGAGAATTCGTTTGCGACTCGGAGCGCAACTCAGGAGCCAACGTCCCCACGTCCACAGGGCCGTACCCAGGGTGATACGGAATGGGGCCCTGAGAATTCGTTTGCGACTTGGAGCGCAACTCAGGGGCCAGCGTCCCCACGTGCACAGGGTAGTACTAGGGTGCGGGGCCGCACTCAGGGTCATCACATGGGGGGCCCTGAGTTTTCGGTTACGACTCAGCATCCGACTCAGCGGGCAATGGGGCCACAAGCACGCGGCCACCCAGGGGTGCAGGGCCGCACTCAGGGTCATCACATGGGGGGCCCTGAGTTCTCGGTTGCGACTCAGCATCCGACTCAGCGGCACATTGGGTGTGTTGAGCAGGCCGTTACGGGCGGGTGGCATGGGACAACTTCGAGCTATGCGGGTGCGGTTCGGACGCCGCCTCAGTTGTCGCCCCGCTCGTCGCCTCGTCCTCGTCGGTCGCATGTGATGTCCCCCCCCGCTCATGGAGCGGCCACGGTTGAATTCACGCCCACAACCCTTCGGGGGGCGTCGTAGGGTGGCAATGGAACCGGCGCGTGGGCCATTTGTACAATGGGACCCTCTGGCGTATAGCTGCCTACCTGATCGGTTACAGGCACAGTGGGGCCCCGGGGGCCCTCGCTAGGAATTTGCGGCCCAACAATTTGTTGCCCCCCAACCGGAGACGGTGGTGTTACCGATCGCCTCTGTGCTTGTTTGGGATTTGGCGGCCAACCCAACATACGTTCGCGCCCTATTAGATTCTGGAGCTCAGGGCTGCATTGTATCGAACGATTTAGCAAAATGGTTGGGCCTCAATATAAATAATGTATCGCTGCCGAGGAAATTGGTCCCTGTTGGGGATTACAGGGCAACCCTTCACGGGTTTTGTGATGCCTCTGAACGAGGGTTTGCGGCAGCGGTTTATTTGCGAACCGTCACCTCCACCGGGGAGGTCGACGTGCGTTTGGTTTTGGCAAAAAGCAAGGTAACGCCTATTCGGACAAGGATGAGGATTCCAAAACTGGAACTGTCCGGGGCTGCTCTTTTGACCAAACTTTTGAATCACACTCTAACAGTGTTGCGTGGGTCAGTGGTTTTGGAGGATACGGTGTACGCGTGGACGGACAGCCAGATTGTTTTGTGCTGGCTGAAGGCTTCGGTCCATAACTTAGAGGTTTTTGTCGCGAACCGTGTCTCCCAGATTGTGTCGTCTGAGGTCCCACTGACTTGGAGACATGTACCAGGAGAATTGAACCCGTCTGATTGTGCATCCAGGGGATGTCGGGCTCCTGAACTCGTTAGACACCATTTGTGGTGGGGACCACCCTGGCTTGCCAGAAGAGAATCGGACTGGCCCCACAGCCATGTAGTAGTATCTTCGGATCATGGCCCCAGAGCGGCCGTGCATGTTACCCAGAAGGCTGAGGACCCTGACGCCGGGTTTCTGCTGGACCGGTATAGCTCACTTGACAAGTTGATAAACGTGTCCACTTGGATTAGGAGATTCGCTCGAAATTGTCGTACTCCTCGCGATCAGCGAACGTTGAACCCTATTCTGACTCCGGCAGAGCGAAACGAGTCGCTACTGAATTTGGTCCGGTTGGTACAGTCCTCGAAGTTTGGGGCAGAATTGGAGACTATACGAAGTGGACGTTCGAAATTGAAGGGAGCCGTCGCGCGTCTCAACCCCTTTGTTGATTCGACCGGGTTACTTCGGGTAGGAGGAAGATTGCGCAATGCAAATCTGTCGTATTTGGCTCGTCACCCACTTCTGCTCCCCAAGGGGGGACAGTTAGTTGAATTGCTGGTGACTGATCGTCATATTAAAAACGCGCATGCCGGCTGTAACGCGTTGTTGGCCACGCTCCAGCGGGAGTTTTGGATCTTATCTGCCCACCGTGTCATACGGAACATCGTGTTTCGGTGCATGCCTTGTTATCGACTTAAGGCTGCCACGATGCAACCTCTCATGGGGGACTTGCCCCCTGATCGTGTGAATGAGGTCAGACCGTTTTCAGGTGTTGGTACGGATTTTGCAGGACCGTTTATGGTGAAGAGTTCACGATTGCGTAACGCTAAGCAATACAAGGCGTACCTGTGTGTGTTTGTTTGTTTATCCACCAAGGCGGTACATCTCGAGCTCGTTGCTGATCTCTCGACAGAGGCTTTCATTGCTTGTTTGGATAGGTTTGTTTCTCGAAGGGGACTTCCAACTTTGATCCGCTCTGATAACGGCACTAACTACGTCGGTGCGGAACGATACTTACGAGAGATAGTCAACTTTTTGAATGTAAATAAAGTGGATATTGGAACGGCCCTCTCCCGTCGGGGTATACAGTGGACCTTCAGCCCACCGAGTTGCCCCCACTGGGGTGGGATTTTTGAGGCCGTAGTTAAGTCAGCGAAGACGCACTTAGGGCGTATAGTAGGTCAGACCGCGCTGACTTTTGAGGAGCTCGCGACATTGTTTTGTAAGATCGAGGCCGTTCTCAATTCGCGACCGTTGTGTCCGCTCAGCTCGGATCCAAATGACCTGGAGGCTCTGACCCCAGGCCATTTCTTGATAGGACAGCCACTTAACGCGTTGCCCGAGCACCCCTTCGAGGGAGTGAAATTGTATCGGTTGTCAAGGTATCAGATGTTGCAGCAGTTTACTCAGAATTTCTGGAAGCGTTGGTCGCTCGAGTATCTGCATATCTCAGCGCCTTGAGTGGACTGACAAAACCAGCCCCCCTAGTGTTGGTGACCTCGTGCTGGTTAAGGATGCTAACCTACCGCCACTACGTTGGCGCAGGGGGCGCATTGTTAACTTGTTCCCTGGCAAGGACGGGACCCCCCGGTCTGCAGAGGTTCTAGTAGGAGGCTCGGTTCTAAAACGAGCGGTAGCAACGTTGTCTCGGCTGCCCGTAGATTAAGGGACAGGTGGGTGCCTGTCCGGGCGGGTGATTGTTCGATTCAAAATCGATACTCGATCGATGGTTTCGGAACGGCCATTTTGAATTTGACGGAGCTGCCAACCTAGCAGTTTGTTTTTGACAACTGACGGACAAAAAGCCCTCGCGATGGAACGCGTATTGGGGATAGGGCATTGAAATTAAATCGTAAGCCATCTGGAATTGTATTCGGGCTCCCCTCAGGATTGTCTATATAGCTGAGTGTATTGTGGTTCCCCGAACCAGATAAAGTTCGCATTTACGTAACATAACCTGTGTTGGAACACTGTGCTCGTCGAAGCTGGCCTGCCAGCCATACCTGGTTGGCTGAAGAACCTGTCTACCAAGAAGAGCCTAGGGTGCACCCAGGCCTTGCAGAGAGACAGGAGTTTGACGGGAACGAAGCACAGACCAGGTCAGATAGAATCTATTTACTTTAGCTCGGTGAATCGCCGACGTTCAGACTTCTTGGCATCTGATCGCTACGCTACCTCGTAGCTATGGGCCCCTGCGAGGTCATTGGGTGCCGAGAGGCCTGAACAGGACTGATCCATCATTTAAGAGGCCTATTACATCCCATAGACTAGAGACGTATATGAAAAAGTAAGATATAAATTTGTCAGTACCGGATTTTGATGAACAGAACCCAAACAAAATCTACTCAGACTTCTTCAGCATTATTCAGACAGAATTCAATAAAGTTTTTAAATTAAAGAAAGTCAGTGACTACAACGGTAAATCTAAATTTAATGACTGTGCAATGTTTGGAATTCGTAAAAGTGGAGTTATCTTATATGACCTTTATGAACAAAAAACCTATAACTTTGATCGAAAATTTCATGACTACGTTAAAAAATATTCCAAAACTTTCAAGTTGGTTTGTAGAACTGCAAAAACTTTACACATTCATAGAAAAATTCAAAATTCAAATAATAGAATGAAAACAGTTTGGCAAATTATAAACCGCGAAACTGGCAAAGTTATACCAAGGGACAATGATTTCTGCCTAAAGATAGGTGATGATGTTGTTAAATCCAGCGCTGATGTTGCTCGAGCTTTTGAAACATTCTTCACCAATGTACCCTTACTCACAACAGACCGTCTAAATTCATCTCCATATGAAGCAGAGACTTTATTAAAAAATAACACTAGCGCCAGTAATGTATATTTAAAATTTCATCATTTATATCCCCCGGGACATTGTCAAAACGTTTAAATTACTTAACTTAAAAAATACGGAAGACCTGTGGGGTATATCAGTCAAAGTCATTGGTTCAGTAATTCTAGTTATAGCCCCACACTTAGCTTATATTTCAATAAATGATGGGGCTTTCCCAGACCTCATGAAACACATTAAACTGATACCTCTGTTCAAGTCGGGAGATAAGGGTGATCCTTCAAATTTCAGACCAATATCTGTTCTTCCAACACTAAGTAAAATATTTGAAAAGATTATACTCAATCAAATGCTCTCACACTTCAACTGTACAAAACAACTCCACGCCAAACAATACGGTTTCACTAGGGGTAAATCGACTACGGATGCAAGTATTACCCTTATATCTCATATTTATTCTGCATGGGAGGCCGCACAGGATGCTATCGGAGTTTTTTGCGACCTGTCGAAAGCGTTTGATTGTGTTGATCATAATACGTTATTAATTAAATTAAATCATTACGGAGTTAGAAATAAAGCGTTGGATCTACTAAGATCATACCTAAGCAATAGAATTCAAAAGGCAGAAGTTAACGGCGTAAAATCTGATGGATCAGGTGTTAAAATGGGCGTTCCACAAGGTTCCATATTAGGCCCTTTCTTATTCCTGGTATATATTAATGATATGCCTTTCATGGTGGAGAAATTAACTGACATAGTGTTGTTTGCTGATGATACTTCACTGGTCTTCAAAATTGAAAGACAAAAAGGAGAATTTGATGATGTTATGGTGTATTGTATTTAACCTTGAATTTTTACAGAAAAGAGCTATTCGAGAAATTTATAATTTAAAACGAACAGACTCCTTAAGAGAGCTTATTAAAGAAATTGACATACTAACAGTAGCTAGTCAATTTATTTTCGAAAATATAATGTATGTACGCAAGAACCTTACAACATTTTCCAAACTTAGCGATAGCTGTAATGTTTACCTAAGAAATAATCACAGACTATGTGCGCCCCGTTTTAGACTCGCGAAGGTTAGCAATTCTTTCAAGGGTCAGTGCATTCTCTACTACAATAATATACTTCTGGAGATTTTGAAATTGCCATTTGAGCAATTTAAAAAGCATGTTAAAGCGACTTTGTCGAAAAAGGGATATTACAATGTTCAAGATTACTTAAATGACAGGACTGTATGGGGTTAATCTGGCTCAACACAGACCTTGCTGTTAATAATTTTGTAATTATTTATTCCAGCTTATTAAATAAAAATAAATCATAATTGTATTAGTTAAGCACAACCTATTTTTAAAAGAGATCTAAAAATCAATCTGTGGTAGTTTCTACGCCCTCCTCTCCCATAGTGGTCCAATGTAGAGAAGAGGTAAAAAATGACGTTTGCTAAGTATATGTAAATATCTACAGTAATAAAGTACTTTTGAGTTTGAGTTTGAGTTCATCAGAGACTTCAGTCAGTCAATTCACACTTTTAAAAGTCGTTTGAAAGAACACTATCTTTCTCTTCCACGATAAGTATTAGGATTTATTTGTATGTACTATTAATGTTTATGCTACATATTTGTATATAACATTTTTTTAGTATGAGGTATATATTGGAAAGTAGTTTATTATTTTTATTAACATTTTTATTGCACATAGCTCTACCTTTAGTTTCTTTTTTTCCTCTCCATTTCAGGTTTGCTGGAAGAAATCTCTTCTTAGAGATAAGTTCGTCTTTGCACATGGTCTTTCCTTTACATTTCTTTTGATTTCACTATTTTGTGCAATAAAGTATTACAATTATTACAACTGACTTAACTTCTGGACAGCTGGAACTGGTTATGAGACGATCGCTATTTAGCACTTCATGCCATGGTGATAGAATTCATAAATAGTAGCTATGTATGTCTCTACCTCGGCCTATGAATAGCTTTACGATTCTGCCTAAATCTGACACAGATGAAGATGATGAACCATAGATAAAATCTTATCGTAAGACAAGGTTCCTTCATCATACATACCGCCCATCTATATTTCCCACCGCGTTCCATGATCTACCAGAATAACCACCGGTTCATGAAGACGCTAAATATAAACACTATTCGAGGGCCGGCCACGAACGCTGTTAGAATGGCGGATTCGCGAGAGATAACACATTAACATACATTTTGTGATACAGGAACACATATTTGCGCCTGTGTCTGGCTACTAATACCTCCCTTTTCTGTTCCAAATTCCAAATATCTTTATCACTGTAGATATTTACATATACTTAGCAATCGTCATTTTTGCCACTTCTCTACATTGGACCACTGTGGGAGAAGCAGTGCGTAGAAACTCCCACAGATTGATTTTTAGATCTCTTTTAAAAATTGCTTATGCTTAACTAATATAAAATATATCATTATCATAATGAATAAGCAGTAATAAATAATTACAAAATTATTAACAGCAAGGTCTGTGTTGAGCCAGATTAACCCCACACAGTCACACATTTAAGTAATCTTGAACATTGTAATATCCCTTTTTCGACAAAGTCGCTTTAACATGGTTTTTAAATATTTTTTTGCAGACAAGGGTGGCAGTTTACTGTTCAGAAAAAGGCTGCCAGGGCGCTCTCTGGTATATGTCCATATATGTTTTCGTAGATCGTGGATAGAGTTGAGAAGAGATTATAAATGTTAACACACCGGAACCACTTTTATGTGGTTGATTGATAACATTGAAAAGAGAATTGACAAAAAAATGGGCACGCAACTATTCCCTTACGATTTTCTACCTCAGTTGAGTCCGCAACTAAAAGATCAAAGGACATTTTAAAGAACCCTTCCGTCTCTTAGATTCAAGTGGATAGAGTTAGTATAACCTTATATATATCTTTCTCAGAAAGAGTTGGCTTGAGCCATGACAGTCAATAGGATACCATATCAACGGCACATATAGACAAAGGAGTTCCGAAGAGAAGAAAACTTATAGGTAATTCCATAAATTCGAATTCCTGTCTCTATTTCTCAGCCTAGATACACATTTGAATAGTAAAAGTTGGGTGTGCGTTAGAGTAATGTCTGTCAGTCTGTGCATTAAATATAGACGAGCCGTTGCCAGCGAGTAAGAAGTTATTTTAGAGCACAAATCATTATTGTTGTATACTTTCATCTGGTGTGAGGAGATTGTGTTGACGGCTTTGTTGTGTTTTGGATTGCTGAGTTATTAGTTTTTGTGTTATCTGTTATGGAAATTGTCAAGGGCTGTTGGTGTTCACCCTGCATCAACACGTTGGTCTATTTGGAAATTTCAGTAGATAATTAATAGCGATTCTGAATTACCTTTGTCTTTAGTGAATACGTCAATAAGACAATCCTGTCCATCCTAGATTTGCTGGAATAAATCTCTTTTTAGAGATACGCTTTTGTACACCTAGTTTCCATTTCGATGCAACTGTATCTTCTGTTTTTGTGCAATAAAGTATAAACTAAAACTAAAAACTAAACTAATCGTGATCTTATTAGTTTGTACAAAAGTAGAAACTATGGATAGAAATGTCCGAACTCACATTCTGTAACGTCAAAAATGGCTTTCAATACTTATATACGTAAATTCCTTTTTGTCGCATCACAACATGAATTTATACACAAATTGGTATCTGAATATAAGAATAGCCAGTTAATCAAGCCTCCTAATTTAAATGAATATTTCCCGCGTCTATAAGCAAAACCAAGTTAAAATCAAACTTTTCCCTCCAGTCACCTAATGGCAGGTTGGTGAAGTTTAAAGGTCCCTTTAATTTACACCCCTAATCCTTTATAGAACACAGCCATCACGCCGCCCTTCGGAAATCAACCTCATTTTCTATCGTACAAAGTCTAAAATCTTGGAAAATTTCGTCGATCCGTACGCTTAAGGAGTTACTTAAGTAGGCATCCAATAAGGAATAAAACTTAATAATTATAACGTTGATCAGTTTCTATTTACTTATTAACTTTGTTTGAGAGTCACTTAGTTTCCAAGTTGTCTCCAGTTAATTAAATATTGGTTCGAATTAATATTGACTGATGACGCTTTTTGAACTATTAATTGCTTGAGACTTTGACTTTACGATGGAGTCATTACTTCAATCTGACTTTGTAAGTAAATAAGTAAATAAATACGACCAAATTGTCACAAATATGACAAACATCCGGGAAATCTGTAAAGCGAAAGCCACAGTACATTTTCTTCTTATGTTATTGTGTCTTTTGCTTAATTGTTAAGAAACATAATATCAAACCAGCCTTTGAATGCACAGAAAATAAAAAATGAAAGCATAATAATAGATTTGCTGTAATTAGTATTTTAATAAGGGAAATATCAAACTGCACATCAATTATAGATAAAGAACAGGCGGCTACATATTGTAATCGAGGCAAAATGTAAGGAAACCCTTTGAAAACCAAACTTACATGTCGTACTATTCCAATATGAACTGCAGTGAGAAACGAGGTTTTGTTACCAAAGAGGATTTAAAGAAAGGGGTTCTAAGACTTCGTTCTAACGGTGATGGAAATCAAACTGAGCAAGACTTTACATCTTGATAAATGGCGGGGTATTGAATATTCGATGACCGCCGTATTTCATACATTTTATATGGACTCTTTCGCTGGCGGTGTTTTGTGGCTCGTAAGCGGCGAAACTAAATGTTGGTAAAACTGTACCTCTGCCGGCACGTATGGGAAAAGACGTGACGCATTGTTTATTGTTATAAAATAGGCCACAGTTTCAACTGAACCAAGCGCCTCTACCTTAAAACAGACTCCATTTTGCATGACAGGAGGGTAGCCCATCACCGCAACTAAGATTGAAGGTTTCCTCATGATGTTTTCCATCAACGTTAGGACGTCCGTCATATGTACTGAAGGTGAAATACATATCTCATTGGCACAGGGTCAGAACCGGACTCAAGCCCGCATTCCCAGCTTCAGAAGCGAGCGTGACTACAGTAGACCACGGAGCTCTTTCTGGTCCACGAGTTCAAGTAGTAATCTTCTCAGGCACCCTTTCCGGGGCTTGGGGAGTCAGGGTCAGATCATCGGATCTCTTCCTGAGGAAGCACCTCTGTCCACTCCTGAGGACAGGTAATCGGGGGGGCCTCACGAGCGGTGGTGGTCTTCTCACTGGAGGTGTTCCATAGGTGCTAGGCAACCCGGGCCCCGATGCTTCTAACCATAAGCCTCACACAAGCCTATCGCAGGCTCGGAAGTCACGTTTCATCGAGTCGGGAGAGAGAGAGATAGCGCGAGCCTGCGATAGGCTTGTGTGAGGCTTGTGCTTAGTAGTATAGAGGTCCAGGTAGCGTGGCAGGCGGCGGCGGTCGGGCGCGCGTGGTACGGCGCCAGTTCGCGGATTTGCGGGTGCTCGAGCGCTCCCCCTTTTGTCTTAGAATCAAACCTCACATCTCCCCACCAAGGCTACATGCACCGCAGACATGAAAGCGACTCACGCTTGACCGGTCCTCCGCACAACGACGGCGCGAGATGTGAAAAAGACAATCTCTCCTTGCGCCACACCTGTCGAGGCGTTTGTCGCTTTTTGTTGGGTGGTACAAGTTTACAAGAGAAAAGTTGCACACGCCCGCTGAAAGTTCTTGGAGCCCACCGCCCTGCACGTCATCCCGGGATATCCTCCCTTTGTGTAATTACTTGTAATAATTAGTATTTTAATAAGGGAAATATTAAACTGCACATCAATAATACTGATTTGCACAGCAAATATCAGGGCAAAATGCTGCGGTAGCTTAGGTGAAGGGTAAAGGGGGTGAGCGATGCGAAGCCCCCTTTATCCTTCGTGTTACGTTGAACATGTAAGAACAACAAAAAATACTTAAAACATAAACTTAAGTACACATAATAGTAGTTTATGTGACTGCTTCATAATGGAGGGCATTAATACTCGAGAGTGGGTGCATGAAACGAGCCGAAGACGAGTTTCATAATAATATCACTCGAGAGTTTTAATGCCTAATTATCTACAGTTATATACACTAATTTATCTACACACATATCATAAGCTCTCTTTGATGAGTTCAGGAACCACATGTTCGACCGGCATTGTGGCATTGATCATTGCTCTGCAGTTGTTTAGCTTGTTCAGCAGTTCCAACTTCACAGACAAACTAGGGGCGGCATGCAGGCGGCCGTCGACGTTCGAAATTTTAATGTCATAATTTTATAAATTTTGGTACGTTATGGTCATAATGTACAAATATTCAGATTACAAATGAGTTTTTACCAAATAGTTTTACATTATGCTGGTCTTATCGTGCGGTTTTTAGACGCAGTAAAGAGGGTTTATGATAAGTGTGTAGATAAAATATTTAAAACATAAAAAGTGTTTTTGGTGATCCTTTTTTGCTGTGCAATCAGTATATTTGATGTGCGATTAACAGCCTTTTAATAATTATATTATAGTTGTGTTAAACTAATTTTTAAAGAGATCTTAAAATCAATTTGTGGGAGTTTCTCCACCCTTCTGCTCCCACAGTGGTCCCATGTAGAGAAGAGGCAAAAATGACATTTGATGGTGCTAACGAGCAACAGATCAACAATAAAATCTCCAGGTTCTCGAACTAGAACGTGTAGGTGTTTAAGAAATATAATTTCATTGTACAAAAGAGACTTATTCAACAGGCAGTCATAATATTTGTGCAGTGAATGCATTGCATTAAATATTGTAAGCTTGTCAGCATGTTTTTAGAGTTCCGTACCCGAAGGGTGCCAAACGGGACCCTATTACTAAGTCTCCACTGTCCGTTCGTCTGTCTGTCTACCACCAGGCTATATCTCATGAACCGTGACAGTTAGACAGATGAAATTTTCATAGATGATGTATTTCTGTTGCCGCTGTAACAAAAAATACTAAAAAACAGAATAAAAACAATATTTAAGGGGGCTTCCATACAAAATATTTTTTTATACCACATACAAACTTCATGAGATACAGCCTGGTGACAGACGCAAAGACAGACAGTCAGACGTCAGCGGAGTCTTAACCCTTTTGCTTGTCTGCTGGCCGGAAAAGAAAAAATAATGACACAACAATTAAGGCAAATTTTATGTTTTTTGCCCATAAATGCCCATAATAGAATCTACAGTACTCTAGGTGACGTCTGTCTTAAAAGTTCCGTTTTAGGGTTTACGCGAGTCTACAGGTTAATAATAGGCTCCCGTTTTTACCCTTTGGATACGGAACCCTAAAAAGGGCTTGGTGCCTCTAAGAACAACATCGGGCTCCACAGCCTGTGTCGAACTGACAAATCATTCCAGTTTCCGTTCAAGATCTGTCGTCACGAACAAGTTTTTGTGCCATTGGCTATAGTTTTAAAGTAGACTACTCAATTACCCGCGCCCGCTATCTCTTATGCCTTACGCCGCGAGCCGCAGCATCTCAAAGAGAGTTAATATCGGGTATATCCCTTTTTGTCCCGTGTGTGCCTCGTCACGGGATATGAGGGCGGCAAATAGTTCATATGTTCACGGCTGTGCTCTTGTTTAGGGGTGGCCTGGATTGCCAGATCATATGAGGATCGCAAAATAAAAGAAACATACCGTCATTTCCTGTACGGGTTGGCAGAGACACAACTGCTCCAACGATTAGCCAATTATGTAGTACTCCATTTTACCTAACAACGGGTAAGCCCATAGCCGCAGTTATAAAGATGTAAAATGAAAGATCAGCACGTGCACGTGCACGACAAAATGGAATGTGCTGATCTTCGAATAGTATTCTTGTACAATAATATGTATAATACAGATAAATAAACACATAAAAACATGTACAATGCGAGCTCTAGCAAGTGATTACTTTAGTCTGCTACTAAGTGAAACTGTAAAAGCTTTGTAAAAGCTTAATTCCTCAGGTATTATGAGAAATCATACTTAACACGATGAAACTTTCTCGTCAACGACTTGTCGAAAGCTCGACGAAAACTCCACGAAACTTGACGAACGGAAAACTTGACGTGGACGGAATTTTCCAGAAACAGCGTCTCTAATTAATTGGTAAGTTTTGAATCCATTATAATAATAATTAAATGTCTTTTCTGTTAAAAGCACTTTGGCGATCTTTCCCGGGAAATATCGAAGTTTCGAATCTTTGAGAAACATTCTACAGGATGTAATTATGATTATAATTATGACTGGCGATGTCTCACCTCCTAAAAATTACTAGAACCTTCTGTTGCACTCTTTAGCATCTCTTTCTCCGCTATTAGATTATTTAAACAGTGTCCGATACATCCTGTATAATGTTATTATGTATAATGTTAAATTATTTAGTGATTAAAAACAAATAACATAATTCCGATATTTTTGGATTACGCGTGTATTAGAATTCGTTTCCTGAAAACTTTCCATAAAATGGATTCATTGTTGCCTATCTCGTAAAAAAGTTAGCTTGTTATGTTACTATGTTGCAAACATCCGGTTTCTTTAAATCGCCAAATAAATCGTGAATAACAAAACTCTCTCTCTACCTCTACAATTTTTATGTTTTCAAGATATTTTTACTAGATATAATCTCGCCTTTCAACATGTCGTTTTCTGTCATTTCATTTCATTTCATTTATTCATCGCTTACATGTGGTATACATATGTACAAGTACAAGATGTCAAGATTAAATGTAGTCCCAGAACATGCGCCCTGCAAGGGCATTGCAATATTATTCTTTTTTACTTAGGTCTAAGGTATCAAGGCATGGCTATTATATTCTAATAGATATATGATTGTAAAATTTTATTTTATTTTATTTCAAATTAAATTATTAAGGGCATAGGTCATAATCATAATCATAAAACTCCTGAAGGCTGTATGTCTGCTATGTGTAAATAAAATAAAATTTACAATATTACGAACGACTTCACATTTTTTTTGAGAATTTTCCAAAACCGAGAATTCCGCGAACGCCAATCAAACCCGATTGAGTTTTCGTTCGGCAATAATCGAATTTAGCCTTGAAGAGGAGGCTTTCGGCATAATGGCACTAATTAATATGATTCTCGATATTTCCCGGGATTTCTGATAGAAATTCACGATTCGAGGAGCTGGTTTTTGGGGCCAATTGATATTTCATACTGTTGATATACCTACAGTAAGAAAAAGGCTTCACTATACCGGGCTGCATACTGAATTTCCTTTTTAGGGTTCAGAATTTTTCATTGGTTTTCACATTTCTTACCAAGCCATAAAGCTGAAAATTTTCATGGAATGTATTAAACTTCAGTCCAATTAGGGTTAAAGGGGGGAAAAGGAACCCTTATAAAATCACTTCGTTGTCCGTCTGTCCGTCTGTCTGTCCCTCTGTCAAGACTTTTTTAATTAGGAACGCAAGGAGGTACTTTGAAATTGCCCTACGAGTAATTTAAAAACCATTTTAACTGCCAATATTCAAGATTCATAAATGAAAAGAGTGCATGGTGTAGATCTTACTTAACCCAGAACTCGCTTAATAATTTTGTAATTATTTATTTGTGCTGCAAATATTATTTTTACTAGCTAAAAAAATAACTAGATTTACAAGAGCTCAAAAACTCAATCAGTGGGAGTTGCTTCGCCCACTTCTTTCACAGTGGTCCAATGTAGAGAAGCGGCAAAATTACGTTTTCTAAACACAAGTTAACAAAAAATAAAAAATATAGAATTTTTCAATTTCCTTTTTTATCAAGATGAAATTAATATTATTTACTAAGGTTTCTTAAAATTGTGAAAAAAATAATTATAGATCAACGTAATCAAAAGATACCGCCATATATATTAATAATAAAAATAATAATATACGTTTATTGACATAAAGAATACAGTTTTTTGATACATGCAAGATTTGCCTGAGACAATAGGAAGCGGCTCAGCTCCTGCTAACACGGAATCGGGACTCCGTGGAGCGCTGATGTTCAGCCTATCCCTCTTCCCTGAGGTTTCGAGCGGTGTAACTTGTCATCGAGGGTCGCCATAGAGTTTAAATTTATATAATAAAATAAGCAAACATCACAGAGAAATAAAATCACTAAGTTACCATTTGGACTGTCTTCTGCTGACTCTTGTATTATATTGCGTGTGTGTGTGTGTATTTGTATCTGAGAGGGTATGTGTGTATATTAGCTAGTTTGTGTTTCCTTATCCAGGGCTCTTACTTTATATGTCCCAATTAAAACCTATAGGGCACTTCCCGCTGACCTAGAATTATGAAATTTGGCACAAAGAAATTTCTTAAAGCGCAAATAAAGAGAAAAATCAGAAACCTGTAAATTTCTGGCTGCCTGTCTATTTGCCTTTCCGTCTTACAAGACCGTTGTTCTCAAGAACGCTTGAAGGTGTAAAGTTGAAATTATATTTATATATATATTATAATATTAATAACACACAAATTAAAACACAAACATAATCAAAATAAACCGCCGTTTCTGTCAATGCAATCAAAATATACTGCCGTTTATGTCAACGCTATCAAAATATACCGCCGTTTATGTCAACGCTATCAAAATATACCGCCGATTATGTCAACGCAATCAAAATATACCACCGTTTATGTCCACGCAATCAAAATATACTGCCTTTTATGTTAACGCATTTAAAATATACCGCCGTTTATGTCAACGCTATCAAAATATACCGCCGTTTATGTCAACGCTATCAAAATATACCGCCGTTTATGTCAACGCAATCAAAATATACCACCGTTTATGTCCACGCAATCAAAATATACTGCCGTTAATGTCAGCGCATTTAAAATATACCGCCGTTTATGTCAACGCTATCAAAATATACCGCCGTTTATGTCAAATCTATCAAAATATACCGCCGTTTTTGTTAACGCAATCATAATAAACCACCGTTTCTGTCAACGCTATCAAAATATACCGCCGTTTTTATTAACGAAATCATAATATACCGCCGTTTATGTCAACGCTATCAAAATATACCGCCGTTTATGTCAACGCTATCAAAATATACCGGTGTTTATGTTAATGCAATCATAAAATACCGTTGTTTATGTCACAATTTTGCTGAACTTGCTTGATACTTTCATATTCATATTCATATTATTTATTGCACAGAAATCTTAATAGTAAGGTAACAAAACATTTTATGAGCAAAGGCGAGCTTATCTCTAAAGAGAGATTTCTACCAGCAAACCTGGGCAGGACTGGAAAAATTGTGCAACAGGAGAGTCCTAGTGCGCAATAAAACTGTACACATCTAATTGTTTACAACTAAAACATAATAATGTAATAAATGATATACACTAAATAAAATACAAAAGCAAAAAATAAAATATATATCAAACATATACTACTTAAATGAAATGCTCTTTCAATCTTGTCTTAAAAGTAAAAATTGAGGGACTATCTCTAATAGCGCAGCGAAGTGTGTTCCACAGTCGGATCGCCGTTAACCTAAACGAGTGTTTGTAAGCGGCAGTGTTATGCCGAGGAGTAGAAAGAAGAGACATCGTGTGGGATCTCCGGTTGCTATGCCTGGAGGAAATAAACTCGAAACGTTCTCGAAGATATGAGGGGTAGCGGGGATTTCGCAAAATGTTGAACAGATAGGAGAGAACGTGCATATCACGACGAAGGCGGATCGGAAGCCACCCCAACTCCTTGCAATATGTGAGACATGGTCATACTTGCGCAGCCCGAAGACAAACCGAATCCCGAGGTTTTGAAGTCGTTCGAGTTTGTTCAGTTGTTCTTCGTTCGCACCGATCCAGCAAACATCCGCATAGTCGATTAAAGGTAGTATAGGGACTGGGCAAGGGTGATTTTAGTCTGCTGCGGCAGGAAGTGCTGCAATCTCCGTAGAGAGTGAAATGACGCAAAGACTCGTCTGCTGACCTCACAAACATGGGGCGACCAGGACAACAATTTATCAAATACAACCCCAAGATTCTTGACCTTCTCGCTGTATGAAATTATGTTACCATCATACACTATAGGGTCGATGGGCATTTTCTGAACTAGGTTATGAGAGTGACGAGTACCCAAAATCATGGCCTGCGATTTGCCCGGGTTGACAAGCAGACCATATAAGGTAGTATTTCCTGATGTTATCGAGATCAGCATTCAACGCCTCTACTGTCAGATTCACATCACACGGAGAGAAGTGCCGATATATTTGAAGGTCATCTGCGTACAGATGACAAGAAGAGGTACGAACGTCAGAGATGGAGTTAATGAATACCGAGAAGAGAAGAGGAGAAAGGATGCCTCCTTGCGGAACACCTGCGGAGAGATCACACCAGTCCGTTGAGATCTCCTCAGACTTAATGCGTTGCTGGCGGTCTCTCAGGTAGGAGTCAAACCAGCGAGCAGAGTGCGAGGAGACATTAAGTGACTTTAAAATTTCAACTAGTATATCGAAATCGACGCAGTTGAAGGCGCTACTGAAATCAAGCAGTGTAAGGACCGTAAGCTGCTTTTGATCCATAGCTAATTGAATGTCATCAGTGACTTTGAGCAGTGCTGTGGTAGTGCTGTGACCCGGCCTGAATCTTATGCTATCTATAATACCTAGACCTAGAATCATAGAATTTGGCACGAAACTTGGTCTTACCACACAAGTTAGGAAAAAAATCGGAAAACCGGGAATTAGTACTTGCTCCACAAAAAATGCGATTTGAGCGGAACCCTCGGTGCGCGGGTCCAACTCGCACTAGGCCGTTTTTTCCCTCGGCTACCGAGCTTTTTATTCATTTTACGATTTTGTTCATTTGTCTAACATCCATCGTTTTGGGACAAGAAAATATGTACCTTTATTATATGGGCAATTAGGTGAGAGGAAAACGAGTGATTATTCAACACATGTTCTCCTGTGCTACCAACATATTCTCGTATTTGCCAATTCTACTCAATATGTAGCTTCAACCAGCCAGAAGGCCTTTTCAAGCCCAGCAAGAAAGAATAGAAAAAAATGAAGAATAGAAATTTATTTCAACCTCTACAAACAATCACAGCATGCACAAAATAACTTATTTACATTATACAATGGGATAAGTTAAAAGGTACAAATGAGTCTATAATATTGCTTACTGTCGCACCCCACACTAGGCACAGTGACTAGTGCACACTCGGGTCTACAAAGTTACCAGTTTTCGATACCATACATTTTTTCGTTCAGTTGATAACCCAATCTATTAGGTAACATCTTGGTGTAATCTTAGGCCTCTCTAAGTACAGAGCCCGGTCCCTGTAATTTGAGATGTCCAAGGGCACTTGACATTAAATTAGTCTGTTGACTCAGTTTTCAGTTTCGGCCTCAGAGTAATTCGATTAGAAGCGCTGATCGCTCAGAAAAAGTATGTTATTGTACAAGATTATGTCTATTTATTGTGCACGTGTTTGTGTGTATATTTTATTTCCCTACACTTGAGTTTTTTGATTTTTTGCTGTGTACAGATTGAATCAATGCTATTTCTATCGTTTTCCTTTATTTATATTATTTTGTATTCTACTTACAATCTTCTACTTAGATCTGCTTAGATCAATCTTACACAAATATAATTTGGCCCATAGTACACTCAATAAGGCTTGTGTTATGGGTACTAGACAACGATATATTTAATAGAAATACCTACTTATGTAAATACATAAAAAACATCCAAGACTAAGAAACAAATCTTAATGCTCATCACACAAATATTTGCCCTTACCGGGATTCAAACCCAGGACCGTCAAATTTTTAGGCAGGTTCACTACCCGCTGGGCTAAACCGGCTTTAGAGACTGGGTAACACTATGGTAGGCACATACGCAAAATAACACAAGCTTAAATACGAACCTCTACTTTGGCGAAAGGGGTGTTACAACTTACACTATGAAACAGTTACACAGACACGTAAAAGAATGGTGGAATACTTTAGTACAGCCCGCTTTTGGCCTCTGAGCCAGATCTCACCTCTCTTTCTCGCCCTTGCATATTGTTCCCATGCGGCGCCAGCTCACAACCTCTCCAGGCGCAGCATATTGGCGTTACGAGTAGAAGCAAGTTGCATATAAAGAAGCTATCGCTTTGGCGGCAAATCCAAGTCCACGTTACATCATCTTCATTCATCAGCTCTTTCTGATTCATGAACATTTCGTAGTGCCAATATCCCGCCTCAGCTCAGCGTTAAGCTGGGCACTCACGATCACTTTGAACTGATAAAATTGGTCTGACGTCAGTTATAATGTAACTGACCGTGAGTGTGAAATTTTGTATTGAACATTTTATCTGATTTTCCGGTCGCCCGTAATCCGCTAGCTTCGGTCTTTTTGCACAAGGCCAAAACTGACCGTGCGCGCGCGCATCAGTCCATTTACATCAGTCGGAGCTTCGACGCAATGGCGGCTGGACGTTCTATGAAGTGTGTGGTTCGTCCATTAATTCAGTGGAATAAAGGGGTTTTCTATTCTATTCTATTCTATTATGTGTCAATAAATGACAGCGATATCTCGTTAAAAAGATAAGATCACTGATATCTCTTTTTACCCGACTGCACCAGAAGGAGCGATATGTTTTTCGACTGTTGTGTTGTATAGTGTGTGAATGTATATGTGACCATTTCTATAGCATACGCAACAGCTCAAACGACATGACAGTTTTTAACAATTCTTTCGTATTTTTTATGGGTTTTCTGGTCATCAGAACAGCAGCTGCAATAGTAGAATTTCCTCACAAGAATCCAATTCCATTTTCTCAACTGACGCGGTGAGAAATTGGCTAGCCCGATATGTAGTAATGTCTGCGCACGGCCCCGCCGATCGAGAAATTAAAGTCGTCAGTCCAATTTCATCAGTGCATTTTCGTCAGTCCAAATCCCCGTGAGTGCTTAGCTTTAGCCTATATTAGTTAGGCTATAGACAGAAGAGGCGAGCGCCAAGATGGCGACTCCACTCCAAAATTCTTTGTGTCAGTTTCTAATAATTATGCAGCGTTATTGACATAGTTAGGTGTTTATGTTTTGGCAGTGTATTGTAATTGAGTAGATCGGAAATGGTTGTCAAGTAGGTATAGGATGCCACAATGCCGGTCAAACATGCGGTTCCTGAACACATCAAAGAGAGCTTATGATATGTGTGTAGATAAACTATGTATGTAACTGTACATAATTAGGCATTAAAACTCTCGAGTGATATTATGAATTATGATATTATGAAACCCACTCTCGAGTATTAATGCCTTCCATTATGTAGCAGTCATATAAACTACTATTTATTTTTATTCATAATTTCATAATTTCTTTATTGCACACAACTAATAATGGACAACAAGACTTACATAAAAATAGTGTACAAAGGCGAGCTTATCTCTAATAAGAGATCTCTTCCAGCAAACCAAATTAGGATGGGAATGGTCGATTGCTGAGCAGGGGTGACAATGTGTACAACAATATAATTTAGTACATATCTAAATAACTAACATATGGTTAGATATATGTTATATCTAAATAACTAACATAAAACAATATCGTCGCCTTAGTGGTGAAGAGAGCTAAGCCTCACTTTTGACCGAATTGAGTTAAGAACACCACCTTACTCAGCGTTAAACGGAGATTCTAGTGGTGAAGAGATCTAAGTGATAGCTCAACTAGAAGTTGATTTTTCATTCAGACGTGAAAGGAGTTAAATGTAACTAGGAACAAAAAATCCAGTGGTGAATTATATTTTAGCTGCATATGTTTGTTCACCACTATTTATTCGTGTCATAAAAATACTACAAAAATAAGTGGTGAAAAGAGTTACGCCACATAGACTTTTTAACCTCTTACCGACGAGCTATTTCTGGCAACACATTTGAATGGAATAGCGCCCTTTATGACATTTCTTTGACAGCTGACATTTCGTTTGCCGCATTTTGTGATTCTCGCGCGTCCGAGCGTGGTTATTTTATTTAAAGCGAAATTACAGTTATTTTGCTGCTTCTATTGCTGACTAAGCAGAGTATTATTGTTTGTGTTATCATTAGTAAAGTGAGTAAACTAAACCCCATCAGACATGCCGCTGAAAGGACAGCGTATTACAAAGCTGATGACAAATGTTTTGGGAAAAAACTGGGAGAATCGCATTATACTTGCAAGTAAGTACATATTTAGTTTACACTGTTCATATTTTTCGACCAACAACAGTGTTAGAATTTTAGTATCCATCGTCCTACCTAACCCGTTTTTATAATGTCAGTATTTTTCGTTATATTTGCAGCTACAGATGACATCGAAATAGCTAATGTGCAGGAGCAAGAAATGAAGTCTGGACCGTCTCAGATGGGATCAACACATCAAATTCTTTCAGGCTCTGCAGTTGTAGACCATGAGACTGAAATACCAGAGAGACATGTACCAGAGTCTCAACCGTTCCATTTCATTGAAGAACATCAACCAGGCTCAGTGTTACCCCGTAAGTCTTATAGATTCTTACTATTTACATATATTTAATAAACTAGTTAAGCTACTTAATAAAATTAAGAAGCTTAGACACTAAATGTGATATCCGTCATCCAAGTGGTCTATCAACCTCACCCATTGTTGATTGACGAGCCAAATGGCCGAGACTGTAGTGACCCTGCCTTCGAAGCCAGGGGACCAGGGTTCGAGTCCTGATAGGAGCAATATTTGTGTGATGTTTGTTCCGTAGTCATGGTTGTTTATCTGTCTAAGCATTGTATTTGTCTATTTATATGTAATGTATTATTCTTGTCTAGTACCCAAAATACAGAGAATCAATGGCAATGTGTGTGTAAAAAAAATGGTCCAGGTACTTGTATGTCCCAGGTATTATGTCAGCACCTTATTTGTTTGTTGTTATTTGCAGCTACAGCTGCATCCGACATTGAAATACCTCATGTGCAGGAGCAACAAATACAGACTACACCATCTCAGTTGGGATCAACGAATCAAATTCCTTCAGGCTCTGCAGTTATAGAACATGAGACTGAAATACCAGAGAGACATGTACCACAGTATCAACCGTTTCATTTGATTGAAGAACACCAACCAACCAACCAACCAAAACCAGGCACAGTGTTACTCGGTAAGTCTTACTATGAGAATAACTAACACAGACTTAGAATGGTCACTTAACTAGTCTAGTTTGAGTTGATGTGCCATTGAACATAAATAAATAACACAGATATAAAAAGGCCTAAGTTTATTAAAATACTGGATACAACATTGGCATGATCCGGCCTTAGTTAAATCTTATTGAGGTTATTCAGTTTAGAATTTAAGTTTTGTTATTTTTATACATAAGTTTCTGGTTTAAAATTATTTACGTTTCTTGCTTCAGATAACGAGGACAGTGACGATCCTTTCTCAGATACAGATTCTGTTGCGGATCCTATGTATGTACCTGACACATCTACATCGCACTATTCCGACAGTGATGAACCAGATGATGAAGCCGGCCATTCAGAGAACCACTGCTCTGAAAATAATAAGATTAACCATTCTCAGAACAAAGAGAACCAACATTCGATGCTTCCTCAGAATGAAGAGGCCCACGATCCTCTGAATTTAGATGAACAGAGACAGGAGAAAATTTTAACAAGGAAACGTAAACGCAACCCAGCTTCTTGGAAAAGAAATAAACAAAAACTGCTAAGGCTTGAAGGGAAAGAGCACTTGTCGCAAAAAGGAAATGTAGTAAGAGGGAGATCAGTACAGCAAGTACAGTGTCATTGCCATAATAAATGTGGAGAAACAGTTTCTTCGTCTGACAGGCAGAAAATATTTGACGATTATTTAAGCCTCCCCGATGAAAGATCCAGATGGGGCTTTATCAGCAGTTGTGTTACTAAATATGAACCAAAAAGGCGTTATCTACGGACAAAAACTGGTACTAATCAACACAGCAATGACGACAACAAGAATTCCAGAAGAAAATTTAGTTTTTCGTACACTCTAACAATGTCTGGAAAAAAGCAGCGAGTATGCAAAAAATTTTTTTTGGCAACTCTAGATATTTCTGGGAAGAAGGTTGAAACAGCGATGAAAAAGTCAGATTCAAGCGGTGTAGTGGAGGAAGACAAACGTGGCAAAAATCCAGCTCCAAATCGTATTTCTGAAGAAAGAAAAGATGGGGTTAGAAACCATATCAGGTCTATACCTGTAACTGACTCACATTATTGTAGAAGCAGTAGCAAGCGAAAATACCTACCCTCTGGCTTGAGCGAGATGCGTTTGTACCAGGACTATGTAAAATTCTGCAAGGAACATGAAATGGAACCAGTAAGCTCCTCCTACTACATACATATTTTTACGAATGAGTTTAATTACGGTTTTTATCGACCAAAGAAAGACATGTGCGATTATTGCACCCAGTTCAATAACAAGTCTGTAGATGAGCAACTAGAGGCTAAAGCTGAACATGAGCTGCATCTTACACGAAAACTAGAAGCCCGTGATCATAAAATAAATGATAAGAAGCGCGCCAAAAACGATCCAACTTTCCATGCATATACAATGGACATGGAAAAGATATTACTGACACCACATTTAGTAGTCGGGCAACTGTATTATAAACGAAAATTAAAAACTTTGAATTTTACTGTCTATAATCTAGCTGACAAGGAAGCCATCAATTATATGTGGCACGAAGCGAATGGCACAAAAGGCGCATCCGAAGTTTCGACATGTCTTTGGAATTTACTCACGAATCTGGATCCTGCAGTGACTGAAGTAACATTCTTTTCCGATACTGCAGCAGGACAAAATCGCAATTCCATAATGTCAGCAATGTTTTTGCGGGCTGTTCGAGATCTACCAATACAAACAATCAATCAAAAATTCATGGAGTCCGGGCATTCCGACATGGAGTGTGATAGTGTTCATTCCACAATAGAAGGCCGAGCTAAACATGCAAGCATTTTTGTACCTGAAGGATGGTACACAGTCGCAAGGACAGCAAAAATCGAACCACCACTTTACAAAGTGAATGAAATGCATTATAAGCAGTTTCTGGATTTCAAATCCTACAGCCAAAAACAAATAACAAATAAAAATAAAGCAGACGATGGAGAAGTAATGAGATGGTTGAAAGTAAAGTGGTTACAATACCGGAAAAACGACGACACAGCTATATATTACAAAACACAGTTAAGCCAACTTGAGTTCAAAAAACTATCCATCCGAAGAACTACCAGAAAAGTTCAAGCAGCGGCTGATGTAGTACTTCCTCTTTACAAGAACCAGTTACCAATTGAGAAAAAAAAACTGGAAGACCTGCAGCAACTCTGCACAAATGGAACTATTCCGTCTGCCTACCATCATTTCTACATGAAAAGTTTACAGTCCTCAATAATGAATGATAGTGCATCAGACGAGTCAGAAGTTGATGATCTGAGTTAATATTTAACTCAGACCTTCAAGATCCTGTCTCGTCGGACAAGACAAAAGTTGAAGGTCTGAGATTAAAGCAGACCTTCAACTTCTGGCCATTATTAGTTTTCGCCTCCGTCTGATTTCATTATTAAAACTTGTATTAATGTGTGTACTAAATAAAAACTTGCCTAAATATCTGTTGTTCATTATTATCTTACCATATAGGTCCTTTCAACACTGTAAATAAATTGAGACAATTTTTATTGACACAATAGATTGACTAATACAAAAGACAAAAGAAATAAATTCGATAAACTCTCTTCACAAACGTTGCTCTTTCAAACAAAACTTGAATTTTTTTTTGGTGGTGAATGCTTAGTAAGAGGGATAGATTCATTCACTATCCTGAATTGTCCATTTTGTTTTTTTTATTATTTGTGGTGAAAAGAGCTAACCGCAAAATTTGCCATAACTTCAAAAATTATTATATGAGCGCACTTTAATCGAACTTAATTAATTGCAACACATAATTATTACCTCCCCACAAAAAAATTACGAAATCTGGACATTAATAGAGGAGATAAAACAAAAAATATTTTTTTGCTTGCACTTCTTTTTTAAAATTGGCCATAACTCGGAACCACTCAAGTGTGGCATAGCTCGCTTCACCACTAAGGCGACGATATTAACTAAATATACGAGGGCTTACATAAATATCATATAATATACTCGTACATGCTAAACATAAATACTATATAAATATATATAATTTTTAAATAAATATACTAATAAATACATACATACTACCTATATTTCTAAAGAGAAAGGTAATGCTTCTTCACGCGACTTTTAAATATATTAAGAGAAGGACTGTCTCTGATAGTGCAGGGGAGTGCATTCCACAATTGAATGGCCCGGAATCTAAACCCATGCTCATAGGACGCGGTGTTATGCTGTGGGGTTGTGAGCATCGAAAGCGCGTGAGTTCTCCGAGGCCTGCTGGAAGAAAGAAATGGAAAACGGTCTCGTAAGAAGGTTGGATAGCGTGGATTGCGTAAAATGTTGTAGAGGATGTTGAGGATGTGAGAATCCCGACGAAGACGTATTGGCAGCCACTTCAGCTCTTTGCGATGCTGTGATACATGGTCGTATTTGCGCAGCCCAAAGATAAACCGAATCCCGAGATTTTGAAGTCGTTCGAGTTTGTTCAGTAATTCTTCGTTAGCACTGACCCAGCAGACATCAGCATAATCGATGAGAGGTAGAAGGAGAGACTGAGCGAGAGTGATTTTGGTCTGTCGAGGCAAAAAGTACTGAAGTTTCCTGAGAGAGTGAAAAGTAGCAAATACTCGTCGACTGACCTCATTGACATGCGATGACCAGGACAGCTGGTTGTCAAAGATAAGACCCAGGTTTTTAGCTTTATCGCTATACACGATTGTGGTACCATTAAAAGTGACAGGTGGAATGGGCTGTTGCTGCAACAAGTTAAGAGATTGTCTGGTGCCTATAATCATGGCCTGGGACTTGCTCGGGTCAACCAGGAGTCCGAAGGATGAAGCCCAGCTTCTCACCCCCTCCAGATCAGCGTTCAATGCCTCCACAGCAGAGTTTACATCGTTATGAGAGAAGTGGCGATAAATCTGGAGATCATCAGCATAAAGATGATATGAAGAAGACAGGATGTCCGAGATGGAGTTTATGAAAATCGAGAATAGAAGAGGAGAAAGAATACCACCTTGAGGGACGCCTGACAGGAGGTCACACCATTCAGTGGATGTCTCTTCCGTCCTGATTCGCTGTTGCCGATCCCTCAAATAAGAGTCGAACCAGCTGGCAGAGAAGGAAGAGACGTTCAGGGATCTGAGAAGCTCAACGAGAATGTCGAAATCTACGCTGTTGAAGGCACTACTGAAATCAAGTAAAGCCAACACGGAAAGCTGTTTGCGGTCCATGGCTAGCTGGATGTCATCTGTGACTTTCAGCAGAGCCGTGACGGTGCTATGACCCGGTCGGAATCCTGACTGGAACGTGTTTAGCAGGTTGTTTGAGGAGAGGTAGTAGGAAAGCTGGTTATGGACAATGGTCTCAATGACTTTGGAGAGGATGGGCAGGATTGAAATGGGACGGTACTCTTTAAAGGAGGTGGGACTGGAGGTTTTGGGTAGTGGGATGACTAGAGCTTTCTTCCACACTGTGGGGAAGACACCAATAGCTAAAGAAAAGTTTATAACGTGTGTTATTGCTGGTAATAGTTCGTCAAGGATTGTCAGTAGCATTTTAAGGCAAATTTTGTCATCGCCTACAGCTTTCGAATTGACTGCCAATAGCGCCTTCTTGACCGCATCGATTCCAACATTACTCAAGTTGAATGGTGTGGTGTTGGGTAAGGACTTAGAGCGCAGGCTCTGAAGCGTGGCTTGTTTGACAGTGGGATCCATCACAACAGGCGGGGTAGAAAGAAACTGGTTGAGACCGTTGAGATCTACATTACCAGCATGTAGGTCCCGGGCCTTACCTACACCAAGCGTTCTCAGGAATTTCCACACCTGAGCTGGAGTGTAGTTCTCAATGCATTCGTGTATGTGCCGACGTTTAGCATCGCGACAGAGACGGTTGCAACGGTTGCGAAGACATTTGTAAGAGAGGAAATTATCATCTGTCGGATTCTTGCGGTATCTACACATGGCTCTATTCCTCTTGGCCATTAGGCACTTAATAGTGTCTGTTAGCCAAGGGGCAGGGTGGTGTTTAACCCTCACTTTTTTTGAAGGTGCGTGCTTGTCATAGAGACCCAGGACTATAGAATTAAAATTGGCGATTTTATTATCAACAGTCTTACTGGTAGTGACAGGGGACCAGTCAATAGACATGGCATCAGACAAAAGGGACTCATGGTTGATATCCTTAAAGTTCCGGATATAAAGGAATTTCGCTCTGCTCTTGAGAGGCCTTATCTTATAAGAGAGATAAATGAGGTCATGATAAGAGAAAGGAGAACTTAGCTGACCGTGTATTGCGACCTTGTCCAAATTGGAGATGATCATAATGTCGAGAAGCGAGGGAGAGCAATTAGGTTGGAAATGGGTGGCATCAAGCGGCAGAATATGCAGATTAAAGGAGTCGACCATGGACTTGAGTCTGGCAGACCGTGGATTGTGTTTAAGGAGACAGGTGTTGAAATCACCAAGAATGAGGGAATCATTATAAAGTGGTGTCAGTTCATTGAGGAGTGATTCAAAGGAATCGAAATAATCGATGCGAAGAGAGGGACTATAAAGAACACCGAGGAGGACCTTGTTGTGGTGAAGAATGATTTCGAGAAAGAGATGTTCAGCAGACTCGGAGTATTGACTAGGGGACGCACTGATCACCTTGCACGGAATTTCCGCACGTAGATAGATAGCGACGCCCCCATCGGCCTTCCCGACTCTGTCGTTCCTGTACAGCCTGTAACCTGGAAGGGAATACAATGAGGATGGCAGCGAGGGCTTGAGAAACGACTCGGAGACAAGAATGCCGTCCACGCATTGTTCACTAAAAGCATCGAGCAGGTCCGGATAGCTGGAATGGATGCTTTGTGCATTTATATGTACGATGTTTAGATTTTTCTCCACACCACCAAAGACAGTCTTAATTTTGACAGATAGGGGTTCCTCTATAGAGGAGTCATTGCTTTCCGCACTCAAAAAATCATCGTCGCTAGAAGAACACGAAAGGAAACTTTGATTAATAAGATCAGGTAGAATATCCATATATATAAATATACTTATCAATATAAAATATTATATATACCTATTAAGTTATAAATATTCTAAAATCAAAAGTAAACTAATTAAAATTTCTAATCAATAAGCTTCATGCTTAGACCCAGACCCACCCTAGGATTGAGGAAAGAGATTGTTTGTTATATCATCTCACAAGTAACAAATAACAATAACTACTACAGATAGACGAATACAGAGATTTAAATCACACATATAAGTTCTGGATTCTGACTTCTACTTATCACGAACACAGCATGGCAAAAATATATATATTAATTTAACAAACAAACAAGACCAAGAATGGAACCGAAACGCAACCAATGGCCGCGGCCGTCCGGTCCGTACATCCGAAAATGAAAAGACACAAACCACGAACCATACGTCTTTGCTTCAAATTGACAGATGACAGCTGATGAAATAAAAACCACATTTATTTTTATTTAAAGTGAATATTTAACTTAATATTCTTTGAATATTTCAAGCGTCTACCTGTTGCCGTTATCAGTATCAATATCAATATCGAGCAAAAACGAGCAAAAATTTCACGTTTGTTGTATGGGAGCCCCCTCAAAAATTTACTGTATTCCGTTTTTTAGTATTTATTGTTATAGCCGCAACAGAAATACATCATCTGTGAAAATTCCAACTGTTTGACTATCACGGTTCGTGAGATACAGCCTGGTGACAGACGGACAGACAGACGGCCGGACAGCGGAGTCTTAGTAATAGGGTTCCGTTTGGCACCCTACGGATATGGAACCCTAAAATTGGCCAATCATAACATCGCATAAACATGCAAAGTCGTAATAAAAGACAGCTCGTCAATTGTTTTTTTAAAGTGTTTTTTTTAAGTGATTAAAAATTGTGTAGATAAAGATCTACACACGTATCATAAACCCTCTTTACTGCGTTCAAAAACCGCACGTTACGATCAGCGTTATGTTAAACTACTTGGTAAAAACTCGTTTCGTGTCTGGAAAACCACACATTATGGTCATTATGTGTAGTTTTTCTACATATAATGACATTATAATTTTGAACGCCGACGCCCGCCTGCATGCCGCCCCTAGTTTGTCTGTGAAGTTGGTACTGACATTCAAATTTAGAACGCCCGAAGTTGGTGCTACAGAACAAGCTAAACAACTGCAGAGCCACAATGCCGGTCAAACATGCGGTTCCTGAACACATCAAAGAGAGCTTATGATATGTGTGTAGACAAACTAGTGTATGTAACTCTACATAATTAGGCATTAAAACTCTCGAGTGATATTATTATGAAACTCGCCTTCGGCTAGTTTCATAAACCCACTGTCGAGTTTTAATGCCCTCCATTATATAGCAGTCACATAAACTACTATTACACGTTGTAATTATCTGATAAGGCCGCAGAATCACGCTACAGCGTTTGATGTAATTGGTTGCACAGTAGCGCCACCTTGGGAAACGTTAACGCTAACATTTAATTTTTGAAGTATTATGATTATGAGACAGGAAAGTTGCGAAAAGTTTTCTTACGCGCCATATTTTCAGCGTTGATAGCATACTATAACTTGGGAGACATAATTCTGAACAACATTTCTTATTGGATATTAACTTTTACCTTTAATAGGGCCTGAGCATCCAGAATGTTTCAGTAGTCATAAGGTTGAAATTTATGTGGTAATATAAGTCCCCCTGCTTTATTTAGGGTTAAATACAAATTTAAAACATCCTCGACATGGTAATGAAACTTAGGGCGACTTGCACCAGATGTTTCACAGCCGATAAAATTTAAACACAAGTTAAGTACAAGACGTTAATGTTATTGTCTCATTCCATCTTTTTGCCCGACTGCACAAGAAGGAGGGCTATGCACGACCACTTCATTAGCGCGCTCTAAAGCCCAAACGGTTTTACGGATTTTTATAAATGAGGAGGAAGATTCTTTGGATTCATCTCAATTGTGGGAGTGTCATAGGTTATGGAAATTTTACTGAAGAAGCCATGGTTTGGATAAAACATTACAAATTGTAGTTTACAAAGTTATTGCTGCGGCTACTTTCATACTCCATGTACGTAATCAGGTGCATTATAAAGTTTAAACATAACATAAAACATAAACATTTACAGGCAAACATTTACATACATACAAAAAATGTATAAAGCACACTTTGTGCACTGCCTACTACAAAATTAATGACTTTTTACAAAACACCGACATCTGGGATTAAACCAGGTCATTGCACCCTATATATTATGTACTATTTGTATTATGTAATAATTAGGCACCTACTTAATGTTTTATTATGCTTGCTTGATTATGTTATAACGTACATTAGGTCTCAATTTTTGTGCTATTATGAATAAAAATCTTTGAACTGAAATCACCCTCAATGAGAAAAGAAGTACATACAGGTGTTAATTTATGACACGTTTTTTTGTGTAGCCTGGCTTATGTCCCATTGCTGGTCAAAGGCCTCCCCTATCTCAGACCACTCCCTCCCTATAATAATAAATATTATACATTTATGTACAGGCACATACACTGCTTCTGGCCCACACACAAGGATACCCCGTGTCGTGGGAACCAGAAACAGCGACGTCACACACATATAAACATCCAAGACCTGGGTTTTTTTTTTTACCCCCAGCCGGGGATCGAACCCGGGGCCTCTCGCAAGGTAGGCAGAGCCATAACCACTGCGCCTCAGAGGTCGTCAAAGGTTTTTGTACAGTACTAAAAGAAAATGCTGTGGGATATTTGATTTTAAAACGGCTCCACTTTTTCTCTCACAGTTAGGGTAAAGAGTTAATAAAAAAAAAATATCGTCCACGTAGGTATACTTTTTCCGTAACATTTTAATACTACTACAGTGACGGAATAAACTGGAAAAGCCCAAGGATTCCCCATTCCCACTTTTACTTCAGTAGTCGAGATAAAAAAACACGAACGTGTTAAAAAAAGATACAATAAACCAATATCACACGACTAAAGATGTTTATATTTATTATAGTGGTAGCCCGACATTTAGGTAAATAAAATACAATTTTACAAGTTAAAACTTGTAAAATACATATTATGTATAAATCCCATACACGAAAGTTTAGACTTGTAAAATGGTAAGTACAGAAATGGGCCACTGCTATTCCTGGCAATGGGCCAACACTGGACCGCGGACAAACAGGGCTGGACAGTGGACATTGACTGTACTGTTGCCACTGGCTTGGCTCCAAACACGTACAGATATTGGATTGGTTTTGTACTTTGTCTCTTATTAATCAGGGACCTGCTAATGACTCAACGCTAGCTACCTGTCAGCCGATTCTGTAGGGAAAATAACATATCATAACCTTTGTATATATCACCGTAAGATAGTCAAAACTGTTATTGATAAACTAAGGCGTTGGTTGATCAACTATCGACATATAGTAAAAGAGACCGTCAGGGTTTAGAATTTACGTTTATTTTGTTCTTGCATGTCAACCTAACACGAAGACTATTCGGGGCCTTGGCTGCGCTCGCCCCCTCTAGTCTTCACCTAAGCTACCGCAGTGTTTGCCCTGGTATTTCGTTTGCTGTTCAAGTTTAAACCAGTTTACTATTTAATTGTTTTAACCGTTAGTTTATCAACTAACGTGTCATATAGTAAGCAGTACGCTATAGTTTACTATCTGTCGATAGTTGACCACTAACGAGAAGAAAACGTTAGTTTATCAACTAACACTTTTGACAATCTTACGGTGACATATATACGACTACAAAGCTTCCAGGATGTGTCATGGGAACCAGAAACAGCGACGTCTCAAACATGTAAACCTATAAGACCTGGGTAATGTCCCTGTGGGCGATCCAGATCCCTTTCAAATTGACGACTGGTTTAGCCTAGTGGGTAGTGACCCTGCCTACGAAGCTGCCTCTCCTGGGTCCGAATCTGTGTGATGAGTATGAATATTGGTTTCATAATCTTGGATGTTTTCCATGTAGTTACATAATTATTCATCTCCATTATATATCGTCGTCTGGTACCAATAGCCAAAAGCCAAAAGTACTGAACAGACGGTGATGAACGATTTGGCGACTGATGCTCTAATTGTTAACGGGAAATATTAAACTGCACATCAAAAATACTGATTTGCACAGCAAATATCAGGGCAAACTGCTGCGGTAGCTAAGGTGATGGGCAAAGAGGGTGAGCGAAGCGAAGCACCCTAACACAAGCCTTGTTCAGCTCAGTATGGGCTTAGTTCGATTTGTGTAAAATTGTCCTCTAATATTTATTTATTGTCATTTTCAAGGACATTCGATATTTAAACTATATGGGTTAGGTGATCCACTTATATAGATACAGTTACCTACGAAAATATGTTTTATCTAAGTACAAAACAGATATTCACAGACGTTGACTTGTCGTTGACTTGATTATGTTCCCGGCTGTTCATGTAACTTAAATTATTTCCTCCTTTTTCCCTCAGCATTTACCCATTTAGCAGAAATTTAGGTAACCATATATAATTGTTGTTGCAATCATTATCCCTATTACTTTGAAAGGTAACGAGATATACATATGTCAAGAGATTCAGAATCGAGTTGTCTTATACACGATGAATGTTTAATCCTTCTGTGCCCAAAGCGAAACAACCATGTATCAGGAGTATTATCGATTTATAAGGTTGATAAAAATATATAGGTATTTTTGAAATTATAATAGAAGTTAATGTGAATGCTACATAATGGACGGCCTATTTGTGTACAGTAATATATACATACTAGTTTATCTACACACGTATCATAAACCCTCTTTACTGCGTACGAAAACCGCACGTTACGATCAGCATAATGTTAAACTACTTCGTAAAAACTCATTTCTTATCTGAAAAATTACACATTATGACCATAATGTGTAGTTTTTCTACATATTATGACATTCAAATTTCGAACCTCGACGCCCGCCTGCGTGCCGCCCCTACTTTGTTTGTGAAGTACTACTGAACAAGCTAAACAACTGCAGAGCAATGATCAATGCCACAATGCCAGTCGAACATGCGGTTCCTGAACACGTCGGCATTCGAAATTTGAATGTCATAATTTGACAAATTTTGGTACTATCTTACTTATCTGAATATTGATACATTATGAACATAATCATAATGTATCAATCTTAAGATAAGAAATGAGTTTTTACCAAGAAGTTTCTCATTATGCTGGTCGTAACGTGTGGTTTTTGGACGCAGTGAAGAGGGTTTATGATACGTGTGTAGATAAACAATAATACAAACTCGAAAGTGTGAGTCCAAGTAATTAGTGGTCCATCACCAACCTACATACTACTACCGATAAAAACCCATGCGCCTCGAGACTCCCCGTGCGTGCCATCTCACCTGAAGTGAATGAGATAAGTAATTTATCTAAAGAACAATAGACGGTCGCTATATCTGTGAGGAATCCTTCATTACTCCAAGGCGTCCATGCATCCGGAATGGCCGAGTCAGCAGTGACGCTGCCTACGAAGCCAAGGGTCCCGGGTTCCAATCCCGGATGTTTGTACCCTAGTCATGGTTGTTTACATATCTTAGTATAATAATTATCTATTTATGCATGTGTATCGTTGTCTAGTACCCAAGATACAGGGAATCCTAGTTTAGGGCTAGATCAATGTGTGTAAATAGTGTCCAAGGTATTATTATTATTATAGCTGAGGCGATGGGCTAGCCTACTGTCACGCCAAACGGAGTATTGAATAACTGGCTAAAAGTGGGCACAATTGTGCCTCTGCCACCCGGTATCTGAAAAGACGTGACGCTATGTTATGTTATGTAATTTTAGGTCTAATTTTCACTGGCCGTCTTACTTTGATAGTGGGCGAAACAATGGAAACGTATCGCTAAGCTTATTGAAAATATCCGTCAGTCAGTCTATTCGCGGAACCATTTATCGTGCTGGATATAGTCGCAATGGAGGAATTGCCCGACCATGCCAGAAGGAGGGTAACGTTTTTCAAACACACCCATGCAATATACGCGCTACAGCCAGAGTGCTATACAATTACAAATCTCAAGGTATGTGGGCAGAACAGGGGATCGAACCCGCATGCGTGCCGTGTCAGGCGAGCGGGTAACCCCTAGGAGTAGTAGACCACGTGGCACTCTTATAAAATGTCGACATAAAAGGTCGGTGACCGGCGGCGTTTTGTGGTTCGTGTGCGGGGACCCTCAGATTCAATATATATACTGTATTGCACAAAAACAGTTAATACAAAAAAGGGGAGAAAAATAATGTACAAATGCGAGATTATCTCTAACAAGAGATTTATTTCAGCAAACCTATAATCGAGAGCAACGTATGTTCACAACATGCAACATATTAATAAAAATTATAAACTTCTTAACAATATCTACATAATACTTAAAATAATAATATGTAGATGTGTAAAATATACATAAATAGATACAAATACAAATTAATACATGGATGAGAAAGATTTAGTGACGGACTGTCTATGATGGCGCTGGGGAGTTTGTTCCAGAGACTGATAGCCTATAGATAGATAGATAGATAGATAGTCTGAATCCATTCTCATGGCCGAATCTGTCGGGTAAATCGGCAAGGTCACTGGCCTACGAAGTCAAGGGTCCCGGGTTCGAGTCCCGGTGGGGGCAAATATTTGTTTGATGAGAACGGATGTTTGTACCTTAGTCATGGATGTTTTTCTATCTAAGTATAATATTTATCTATATAAGTATGTGTATCGTTGTCTAGTACCCAAGATACAGGGAATACTAGTTTGGGGCTAGATCAATGTGTGTAAATAGTGTCCAAGGTATTATTATTATAATCGGCAGTGTTATGTTGCGGGGTTATATAGGTCTCTCATTGTCTCTCATTGTCATTATATATGATCAAATAAAAAATAATAGAGTAAGTTAAAAAACGATAGCAGCTGGGCTGAGATACATACAAAATTGGTAAGGTGGCCTTTGTTGCATTGCGGTTTGAGGATTTGACTCCCAATCGGAAGGTTTCCGGTTCGCACCCTGGCTGGGGCGAAAAAAAAAGAACCAAGGTCTTGGAAGTTCACGTGTATGACGTTGCTGTTTCTGATTACCACGGTACAGGGTATCCTAGTGTTGTGTTTATGTTTAGCATGGTACCCGGCCCAGATAATTCCGTTTGCTACTGTGCGTAGGCTGCCTTATCCCCGAAAAGAGATTTCTCAAAGATCGTTAATGTATCTACTGTGTACACTCGGCGCCACGAATAAAGAGCTCTCGGAGAAACTGGCGGGGATTACTGCGCATGTGTACAGTCGCGGCATAATTCCGAAGTGCGTTTTTAGGGTTAGTGTGAAGGAATGAGTGTTCAGGACTTTCTTCACTTCTATTTTTTCTCTGTTTGATATTTTGTTGATTGGGATATTAGCCGATGTAAATAATGGACTTTGTGTCAAATAAACTATAGGTACTCTCTATTGACAACATTTGTTAACGTCAAGGTTGAAACCTATATATAAATAACCCCCTAGCATAGAATGCCCCTAGTCACTAGGGCCTAGTGAATATAGATACTTGTAGTAATAGTCCTGCACACTCTTTTCTTCCCGCTGACTAATAATTTGTAATTCGACCGGGGCGAAAGATAACGTTGGGTAATATTGTATGCGACTGTACTCAAGAAGCTTCGAGACGTGCTTTCGGTACGGGCATCGGGAAGCGACTGATCAACGAATCAGGTGCCGGCGCTGACTACCGCCCCCGTCGCTCCTCACTTCCCCGCGCCAAACACTTGTGAAAAGTGACTACTGCGCATTCAAGGACAAAGCTCTTTAGTCGTGGCGCCGAGTATAGCCGACTGTTCAATAATCCGTTGTGTAGGTACATATAGTCGGATCTTCTGGCACGCGCTCAAGTGGTGAGCTCAACGCCACCTCGACGTGAGTAAACATGCCGTCATGCTCGTGAATAATGCTGAGGTGGGCTGGTTTGCTTGTAACGTGCGTGTGGCTTACCCTTTTATACGGAATAAGCATTTAGATTTTTTCATTGGTTTTTGACTTTATTGCTAAGCCAATATGTTTACAAATTTGTTGGGCATATAGTGGAAAGAGCTATGAAGATGTTGACTTGGAGGTGACGAGGTTAGTCGATTATATTGATTTAAAGGCGAACGCTCACTTCCCTGCACCGAACGGATCAAACATGCCGAACAAAACTAATTTTAGAATTCGTTATCTGAAACCCTATGAACTGCCTGCATCGAATCGTCCGAAACTGGAGAACCTCAGAAATCCTAGACGAATTCGGATGACGTCTTCAGATTCAGATCATACCGATACGCTCACATCGACCCATGCGCTCACATACTGCATTCTGTTGCGTGTCGATTCGTTCGGCGTGGTCGATCCGTTTGGTGCGGATAAGAGTACGTACACCTTAAACTAGATAACATGACTATACAATATTGTGATATATATACTGTAAGTAAAACGAGTGCGTTATTTTATTCAGTAACCAACCCAGGGAGCAACTATCCAACCACTTTGCCATAAATTACATAATTAGTTTTATCAACACCTTCTAGTAACTGAATCAATAGCAATATAACCATTGAACTGTCAAGGAGCGCATACGCAAAATGGCTGCCATGTCACGGGGTCAGCGGGGAGCATGGCGCGCTGCGGCCCGTTTCATAAAAAATGACGATAACTCTGATTTTTCTATGGGACCTATACCTGAATGTTACATGGTTGGAAAGAATATTAAATAAGCTAAACCAATAAAAATAGTTTAGTCCAGTTTAGCTTAGCAATATATTCTAAATTCTAATTTGAAATCAGGGGTCAGTGATTTTTTCCCAATTTATTGTACAAAGGTCGTAATAAATAATAAATAAACCATTATTTCTAAATGTTTGTGTTTTTTTCACATATTTAAACATTATTCCAAGGAATTTCATAAAAAAAAAACATGTCTCCTCATACAATTATTTTTGCAATGCAATGTGTTTTTCCTACATTTGGTCAATTTTCCTTTACCACTAGCATTATATCATGAATATACTCCGTGATTTTTTTGTCATTTTGATGCCGTAGCGTGTAGTAAAGTGTTACTGTTATTTCTTGTCTCCGTCTCTCCCGCGTCATATTAACACAGAAGGAGGTCATTGCAACTGTGCGAGCGTGACGTGAATATATTTACACGGGAGCGACAGAGACAGTAAGTAACAGGTTCATGCCCGAAATTCATCCTGCTAAGCGAACGCACTATCTTCGCGTTGGCGATTGAGGACTTCTACTTGTTCTCACTATTTAGAATTTGTATAATCTTTTATCTACACACGTATCATAAAACCTCTTTACTGCGTCCAAAAACCACACGTTACGACCTGCATAATGATAAACTTCTTGGTAAAAACTCATTTCCTATCTGAATATTGATCATTATGACCATACATAATGTACTAAAAATTGCCAAATTATGACATTCCAATTTCGAACGCTGACGCCCGCCTGCGTGCCGCCCCTAGTTTGCCTGTGAAGTTGGTACTACAGAACAAGCTAAACAACTGCAGAGCAATGATAAATGCCACAATGCCGGTCGAAAATGCGGTTCCTGAACAGTTGAACACATCAAAGAGAGCTTATGATATGTGTGTAGATAAACTAGTGTTTGTAACTGTACATAATTGGCAAATGCTGTATACATGTATTTGGGTGCACACCAGATATATCTCTAAACTGTACCTTAACTATAATAATGTAATATTAAGTGTGTAACCCTGCTCATGTATCTTTATATAAATAAATAAATAAATAAATAAATAATTAGGCATTAAAACTACCGAGTGATATTATTATGAAACTCGCTTTCGGCTCGTTTCATAAACCCCTCTCGAGTATTAATGCCCTCCATTATGAAGCAGCCACATAAACTACTATTATAATTAAAAAAAAAAGTTTTTTTTTTCAAGCTTATGAATCGACATTACTACTTATACATAGTTGCTACGCTTCGGAAACAAAATGATTAAAAATCAAAGGAGATTTCAATGATTCTTTGACTGGTTAGCCCAATTTTTTCATGAACGTCATCACATATGCCAAAGAGAGATCGATGTATCAACAAAGTTCACATTAAGCGGGAAATATGACCGTCAACATAAACGAGAAATTGCCATAATCGTAGAAAGAAAAGTGACATTAGCAGATTACGCCAATTACTAGGGGATATGGGTAAAAGGTACATATAAGATCGCAATGCACCGATGTTCCGATGTTCCGAACAAATGCACTCACCACACAATTTCCGGCTTCTTGAATACAAAGGCGATCGAAGTCAAAGGTAACGATGGAGTTGTATCAGTCTCCCCCCCCCCCCCCCCCCCTCTCATACGCCCCTACCTCACCCCTCTAATTGGTAGAAATTCTACTATTTTTACCTAGGACGGAAGGAACCTAACAGAAGAACAGAGGAGGTTCATGCGTTTGGGGTTTGAAGGTTGTTTGAGTGAGTATTCATATGTCACAGTAAGTTATTCAAAAACGACGTTGATCAACTAACGGTTTTTTTCTCGCAAGTTGGTCAACTATCAACAGATGGTAAACTGTAGCGTTCTGCGTACTATATGACGCGTTAGTTGATCAACTAACGGTTAAAACAATTAAATAATAAACTGGTTTAAACCTTAATTGCAAACGAAATACCAGGACAAACACTGCGGTAGCTTAGGTGAAGACTAGAGGGGGCGAACGCAGCCAAGCCCCCGAATAGTCTTCGTGTTAGGTTGACATGCAAGAACAAAATAAACGTAAATTCTAAACCCTGACGGTCTGGTTTACTATTTGTCGATAGTTGATCTAACGCGTTAGTTTATCAACTAACAGTTTTGACTATCTTACGGTGACATATATATTCATAATATATTTATTTATTGCAAACAAATATTACAGCAGTTACATATGCAAACATCAAAAACAAAGGCAAGCTTATCTCTAAAAATAGATTTCTTCCAGCAAACCAAGGCATTATAGGAAATAGGATCATAAAAGAGTAGGCAGTGCACAATTAATAGTATAAATTAAATGCCTAGGAATAAATTACCTATAAAATACAGACACTAAATAACAAATAATTAGTGAATGTGTGTATGTATGTCCGTTACCATTTTCCTGGAAAAATACTGAACCGATTTCGATGCGATTTTTTCAAGTAAACGGAAATAATTTCAGAGCATGTTCTTAGATATGTTTAACGGTTGTAAACCACCAGGGGGCGCTGCAGTGCCCAATATGGTTGACTCTTGAGGACTTCTCAGAAACGGGCCTTACCAGAAAAAAATAAACAGCTGTTCAACACTTGTTTAAAAACAGAAGTGTCTGGGACTTTACGTTGGTTTTGAGGTTAAACGCTTTGTGTAATAACAGAATCTAGGACAATCACCGAGATATTCATATGTCGGTCCTTCTACCACCAGTGCAGTGGTACTGAAACGTATTGCAACTACATTTTAAGGTTATGTGGGCGTTATGGCTAGAATGCCATAAATTTCATTCGCTTTGCTTTTCAAAATGATTGGATAAAGTCTTTAGTGTCTGCCGACCCCTCTTGCGGAAAACATATAGTAGGTATAGATAAATGGAGCTAAATGCTTAAGACCAGTACTTAATCGCACATTATAAATACTGATTTTCACAGCAAAAAAGGATCAGCAAAAACACTATTTATGTTTTAAGTATTTTTGTTGTTCTAACATTTTCAACCTAATACGAAGGATTAAGCAGCCGCAGTATTTTGCCCTGATATTTGCTGTAAAAATCTGTATATTTGCTGTGCAAATCAGTATTTTTGAAGTGCAGTTCAATATTTCCCAATGCTTAATTTTGATAATACCTCATTAGTTTGCGAATCGTCAATGTTAATCTTGTCTACTTGTCTCGCTTAATGCCTGCTTTCGCTTTTCCACATGATTTGGATTTGTGCAACTTTAATTGAACTAGAAACACCGGCCAAGTGCGAGTCGGACTCGCGCACGAAGGGTTCCGTACCTCCGTACAATTGTAGGGATGGTGTGGAGTGAATAGTTTGGATTTTACATAGCAAAATGTTGTTTACAAAGTTATTGGTGCGACTACTTTCACACTCCATGTACGTAACCTGGTGCATTCATAAGTTTGTATGTGTTATTGAATTAATTGTTGTATGGGAGCCCAACTATCACGGTTCATGAGAAACAGCCTGGTGACAGACGGACAGACAGACAGACAGACAGACGGACAGCGGAGTCTTAGTAATAGGGTCTCGTTTTTACCCTTTGGGTACAGAACCCTAAAAAACTAGTTGAAAATATACATTTACATAAATGCACATACTTTGCTTCCGGCCCCACACTAGGATACATCCACTGACCATACCATCCCAGGACACATCCTGGGAACTAGTATAATAGACGTCACACACACACACAAACATCCAAGACCTTTTTTCTGTATCCCCAGCCGAGGGTCGAACCCGGGAGCTCTCGCATGGTAGGCAGAGCCACAACCGCCTCGGCGCAGAGGTGGTCATACGATCGTCCAACAGCGATCAATCAGCTCACTCAGATAAATGCTACAGAAAGCCCTAGACCTTTCTGGTACACCCCTGTTGTCACCTTATCTAGTTTTCAGGTTTCACCGAAACGTCGGAAATACCTAATCATTGAGTCACCTTCGTTATTCTTGAAACTTATTTTGTATTTTTAGTTGTGCAAAAAACTAACTCTCAGTCTCTCTCTATGAAAACATAGTCTAAGAAAAAGAGGTTTTGTAAATGTATTATCTTAAACGTATCCGGGTTATGGCCTGTGCCTCTCGGTAGGGATATTAATGGGCTGTATTTATTTATTATCTTAAACTTGGTTGAAGCGACCGTGGTCTAGTGGCATTATGCTCGCTTGTCACGCAAGAGATGCGGGTTTGACATCCGGTGCTAGCCAATGAGATAAGTAATTTATATTAAACACTAGTCGTTGCCTTCGCTCGCGCAAAGTCGAGTCAAAATGGCCAGTTCATGAACACTTTAACCTCCACTCCTCCTCAGTATGACCCTGTAGCTAAATTTTTCATTAGCCATTTATCCTCTATATCTACCAGACCTGCAACTTCGTATTAAACGCGGTAATGCTGCCTGGTGTAATAGGAACCTTTTTATAGATGTTTGGTATTATATTTTCTTTATTTAGTTATGAAGAAGCGGTTGGCGAATTTTAATGACATTGTATTTCATTGTAAATTTATTTTTTCTTGTATACTGTAGTATTTTCAACGACTTCAAAAATGAGGAGGTTCTAAATTTGTCGTTTTTTTTTGTTCTGTGTTATTGACGCAATTACTCCGTCAATTATAAACCGATTTTGATGATTTTTGTTATGATTGGTAGGTCATACTTCAGAGGTGGTCCCGTACGAATTTTATTAAAATTGATTCAGCGCTTTTTGAAAAAATCAACAAATATAAAAAAACACAGATGACGTTTTGATTTGATTTGTGGTGGTGAAAAAGTTTTGATAAGGACTTTTCATGTACACAAACTTCATTCGCATCCAGACCGGAGAGGAAGAAAAAGGGCATGCACTTGAAGTCGGTTTTTATAAGTATTTTTTTTAAATTAATTTAACTATGACAATAAAACAAAATTATTTCAAGTTGTTTTATACTCATTACTTGTAGCACCCATTCAGCACAAACAAGGCCAGAGCCAAGCAGTTTGATGGGGTCGGTATCTGGCTAGTTGAATATCATGTTTAAATATCCCCAGAAGATTTGACTCTGGTTGCAGCTGGACCAAGGTTTTGGGTGAGGACATGGTAGCACCTGGAATTATGACTGTCAATCAATCAATCAAATCTTTTTATTACTGTAGATATTGACATATACTAAGCCATCGCCATTTTTGCCACTTCCCTACATTGGACCACTGTGGGAGTAGGAGAACTGTGGGAACAGAATTATTGTTAGATCTCTTTTAAAAATTGCTTGTGCGTAACTAGTACAAATATTTCAATATGAATTATTAATTACTGTCAGTAAAATATCAGTGGGCTCCTGTCACGCAAAATGGAGTGTTGAATATTTTTTTTGGTATTACACTCTTCAAACCACACATACCATTCTTCGTATACCATGCTAGTTTATTTCGTGGAAGCTCGCTGCCTACTTTATTTTGGATCTCGCCACTGACACTGTATTTATTTATACATTTGATCCGCGGCTTTGGCCTAATTCCGGTGGAGATAATAGTGTCAAAATCGGTGGACTGATGATGGAGTTAGGATTGGTGATAGTTTAAAAGATGGTTTGGTTTGAAGGTGATTTTTTCTCAGAGCTATAGAGAGAATGATTATTACAAATATTACTTACAAGGGCATGTAAACATCAAAAAAAAAAAAAAAAGATTATTCTTTAACAAAGATATATTTTACATAGTGTAGGTTGAAGCGTTCTTTTAAGCATAAAATATCTGTATTAGATGACTTCGCTTTCTCATTCCAAGTCATTTAGTTGAGTTAAACAATTTAAAATAATGACAACAAAAATAAAAATATTAAACATGAATCATGCAAGTACGAGACGATTGAAGAAAGTGATTACATTTATTTTATCAGCCAGATTTTAAATTGACGGGGTTAAGAAACATTTTTGTCAATGGTTCTGACTTATTTTGGGATTGAAATGTCGTCCGTAAGTATGTGAATGTGTTGTGTGTTAGTTTGTGTTGTGTGCATGAGTGTGAGTGTGTGTTTTATGTTTACTTTTTACTGTAACTGTTAATATTTTTTAGTTTTCAGACTTTTTAGTGTAAATAATTTTTAAGATAAATGTAGATATTTTATGAAAATATTATGGTGTCAGTAAGTATTTTAGTTTTGTATTTTTTTAGGCCAGATAAAGTGTCAATAAGGATTTCAATTTCATCATAAGATTTATCCCTTAGCGCTATTCTAAAATAATATAGAGACTTATCATAAAAATAATTATCTATTTGCCTGATTACAAAAAATGTACATCTTTTTGTGATTTGTCTTTCAGAAAACTTTGATTTTACAAGGTGATGCGGGACAACTATAAATCTTCTAAATCTCAAATCTTGTGAGCTATGTAATTCAATTCAATGTTTGGTTTAGTTTGAGCTGGCTTCTTGTTTGAGCTGACTAGTCTTTGTTGAGAAAATTATTTCAATTAAAAATTGATAATTCTTTGACCTAAGATATTATTTGGTTTCACTGGAGTGAAAATAATTGAACTGGATGATCAAAGGGCGGTAAAAAAATGTAATTGCCAAAGTTTTTTTTCTAAGAATATGGAAATGTGTTTTCATTGGCTTTGAAATGAAAGCTTGTTTGTTTAAGGTATATAGCAGAAGACCAAACATAGCGTCACGGCTATTCAATATTTAATTTTGAGTGACAGGGGGCTAGCCCATCGCCGTAGCTATGGAGATTGCAGGTTTTCTAACGATGATTTTTTTGTTTTGTACAATTAGTCTATTTCCCTATAGTACGTCTATCATACAGGCTGTAACAGAAAGTAATAGTCATATTTTAGGGTGTACACTATGAAACCGAGTCGTTTCGATATTTGTTTGAGACATCTCCCTGCATATTAGCCGGCGGTCAGCTGATTTGTCAGGAGATGTGAAAAATAAAGTTGCTCTGATCAATAACAAAAGTTGTACAGAACAACCCTTTTAAATATGACCAGACCTTCCTGTCACGTCTGTATTTTACAGCGTTAATTAAGTACATTTTTTGTGGCTTTCTGCACGTTAATGTTTGACCTAATTTCAACAGGAAAGTATCGTTAAAAATAATTCCTTGCCGTTCCGCCAACGATCATAATTGGGAGTTGTGCCGTGCAATTTTCTTTATTTGATGTAAAAATTTATGGCGGCAATTGTTCGATTTTATGCTCCGTTCCTAAAATTTGGTGCAATAGCTGTTATGTTGTGGAACGTTTATTAACATAAATATAAACATTACTAATGTGTAACAAGTCTTTATTGTGATAATACAATAATAAAGGTAAATTAATAAATATGGCCCTTTAATGTCCTGACCGACGGGCACGGGCCTTTATCCGGATAAACATAAACATAAACATTTACAAACAGATACATACATTGCTTCTGGCCCCACACTAGGATACCCTGTGGCGTGGGAACCAGAAACAGCGACGACACACACAAGACCGGGGTTTTTTTTACCCCCAACTGGGGATCGAAACCGGGACATCTCGCATGGTAGGCAGAGCCACAACTGCTGCGCCACAGAGGTCGTCATATATAAACGAGTATGATTGAGCCATACTCCACCACGCTGGCTCAGTGCGGGTTGATGTAGGGGTGTCGAGCTAGTTGGCCAACCCGACTTTCAGAAGTTATAAAGCTGTAGTAGTAACCAGGACCTAAAGCTTAACATGTCGTCCGAAACATGGAAGCGCCCAAGATAAACGGCACATAGAAACGGACACCCATCCAGTACCCGTCTCTGCCAAATGTTGCTACCCGAACGATAGTTTCCGATGTGCGAATACCGCTAGGATAATACAAATACCAAAAAAAATAACATCGCGAGAAAACCGTCATATCTCAATAGCGGTGGCGATGGGCTAGCCCCCTGTCATGCAAAATCGAGTATCAAATACATCCATCACCGTAGCTAGGTCAAGTAAATCCCAATAGTAATTATCAGTAACAAGAGACCCTTATAATCATAAAGCACGGTTATCTATGTTTAATCAGAATTTACTATCGGTTGGGCTTGGAATCTATGTCTATGAATAATTAAACTAACTGCGATATATTTACGTACTTATGCTCAAATACAAATTAGCCTGTAAATAACTAGACATTGACTGACAAGAAGCATTGAAATTGTTGCTCGGCTTGTTCAAAATAGCTATCTAAATTATAGCTCGTCTTGTTCAAAATAGCTATCTAAATTATAGCTCGTCTTGTTCAAAATAGCTATCTAAATTATAGCTCGTCTTGTTCAAAATAGCTATCTAAATTATAGCTCGTCTTGTTCAAAATAGCTATCTAAATTATAGCTCGTCTTGTTCAAAATAGCTATCTAAATTATAGCTCGTCTTGTTCAAAATAGCTATCTAAATTATAGCTCGTCTTGTTCAAAATAGCTATCTAAATTATAGCTGGTCTTGTTCAAAATAGCTATCTAAATTATAGCTGGTCTTGTTCAAAATAGCTATCTAAATTATAGCTCGTCTTGTTCAAAATAGCTATCTAAATTATAGCTCGTCTTGTTCAAAATAGCTATCTAAATATGAGTGCAAATCATTGATTCTTAAAGAAACCAGAATGTTTTTAATGTCAGCTGAATCTGCGTTTGTCTTTCGGATTTTTTTATGATAAAGTGTATTACTATCTAAAATAAGATGCAAATAAGTTTCCATTTTCAAATTAACCCAGATAGCCCAGAAATTTGGAAAATTGTATCTTATCATGGTTCCAGTCTTATGGAAAATTATCAGGCGTTAAATCAGCCAATTGGTGGATCTCGGTTGATTAATAAAATAAATGTTATATAGGTATTATATAGTATCCTATACGACTGTATCAAAACAAGATACAAAACAGAAAAGTGAATGAACGCTGAAGTAACATATATTTCTTGCTATCCCTTTCATCAGATTTCATTAGCCATTAACCATTGAAGAGGTTTCGCATACAATATTTATAGGTACATATTTATTACTTTTTTTCACAGCTATGAAGCTTGTATACTTAGGTCCACTATTTTTCGATGTTCAGTCAACATTTTATTTTATTAATTTTAGCCATTAATGCCACCACCGGGGGGCACAGGCCTTTACCCGGATACTAGTAAGATTAAGCCATACTCCACCACGCTGGCTCAGTGCGGGTTGATGGAGGGGTTTTACGATCACTACCACGTAGCGATAGTAGCCGGGACCTATACAGCTTGACGTGTCATCCGAAACACTGGACGTCCGATAATGTACGCAAGATAAATTAATTTTGTCATTGGTACTTGGTCAGGTTCTGAACCTAAATCTCCAGTGTGAGAAGCAAGCGTGATACCCAAAGACCATGGAATTAGAGTCAAATGGAATTTTGGAATTTTGGATCCGACAGTTTCATCGGGTCGCTCAAATGTGAACAGTGCTATTGAAATTCATATGTAATGCCAATACTAATGCAATCGGATCCGGCAATACTGCCCACACTTCATCTATATTATTAACTATGGTTTATGTTAGCAGTTAAAACTGAAAATGTTGATACCTAATACCTGTTAGTGGGTCAAGATGGCTCCGGTTGTAAACAGACGTAGATGTTTCAAGGGAGATTTCATATCTCCACACCTTACGACCAGCCATAATATCTCCGTCGGTTTGTGATAGAAAAATTTATGAATGGAGACAAATAGAATAGCATTTTTTGGTTTTAGATGGAGATAAGCAGTTTCTCGTCTGATATTTCGACCAAGATTATCTCTATACCGCCGGAATAGGCTTATTGACAATTCGATACTCCATTTTACGTGACAGGGAGCTAGCCTATCGCTGCAGCTAAGGAGATATGAAGGTTTCGTCCCTAGGTTTTCCATCACTGCTAAAACTTCCATCTAAATAGCACATCGGACCACAATAATAATCTGTACTCGACTAATGTGTAAAAAAAAACTTGAAAAATAAAAACTTTTTAGTCGGGCTGACGACGGAGTTAAAAATAAAAAATCTGAAAGTAAAAAGCACTTGTTCAAAAAGTAGCCTTTCCGCACGATTTGGCTCCTTGGAAAACGCTCTTTTCGAGCACATGCATTGTAATAAGTATATTGAGTAACATAGGTAAAATCTATGACCTAAAGGAATTTGTAACTCCTGTTGTTATTACAGCAAAGACTGATGCATACATTTTGGCTTGAATACACTGATTGGAATGAAGGCATCTCCCCATAACCTGTGTACGTGCTAGGTGCGTGATAGTAATACTAAACGATAGAATTATGAACCGATTAAGTTGTTATGTATTACACTTATGTATTAATGTGACTCAAACACGTACGTGGTACGTAAGCAAATACATTTTGAAGTTGGGGGCAATTTTGGGCAGTAAATCAGGAAAAACGTTTTTCATACAAAATCGTGTGACATGTTAAATGAAAGGGCTTGTTGCGTATTATATTATTTATAAAATATATATTTTTCCATCCATTTGATATACTAAGTTAAAACATATTTAAGACAAAAGCTAATAAATTAAATTGCTTGTGTTTAAACGATTACCAAAAAATTCGAAAATTTACTACTAATAAATTCGAAACGACCACCAGAAGTAGTAAACGATCACCAAATTGTGTTTGGATAAATGATCACCAAACTTCTTTTTATGTTTTGTGTACTTAATTATATGTTTAAGTATTTTTTGTTCTTCTTACATATTAAACCTAACACGAAGCTACCGCAGTATTTTGCCCTGATATTTTCTGCAACTTTTGGTGATCATTTACCCATTTTGGTGAGGTTAGAAGCTGTTTAATATTTTTGTGGTAACACGGTAAACGCTTTTAGACGCTCATTCCAAATTCCAAATGTCTTCATTACTGTATATATTTTACATATATATACTTAGCAATCGTCATTTTTTTCCACTTCTCTATATTGGACCACTGTGGGAGAAGAAGGGCGTAGAAACTCCCACAGATTGATTTTTAGATCTCTTTTAAAAATTGCTTATTCTTAACTAATACAAAATAAATCATTATCATAATTAATAAGCAGGAATAAATAATTACAAAATTATTAACAGCAAGGTCTGTGTTGAGCCAGATTAACCCCATACAGTTCCGTCATTTAAGTAATCTAGAACATTTTAATAACCCTTTTTCGAAAAAGTCGCTTTTACATTAATTTATTTATTTTATTTATTTATTTTATTATCTTAAAAAAATCCACAGCTAAATGGTGCGTGCATGGTTTTTAAATTGCTCAAATGGCAATTTCAAGATCTCCCATCCCCTGGCAGAGTGGCAGGTCGCTGGTGAGGGTCGCGACCTGCGTGGATACGCTGGGACCGTCTCACCTGCCAGTGACCTTTGCCACAGCGGGTACTGCGGCGGCAGCGGGAGAGGGTATCAAAGTCGCAAATACGCCACACTCGGCGCCGCGTATTTGTTGATGCCTTCCGGCTCCGAGACCCTCAGGTCGTGGGGCCCTGACGCTCGACGGGTCCTCCAAGAAAGCTCTAAGCGGCTCGTCGAAGCGTCACGGGACCGCAGAGCTTGCACGTACCTCGCTCAATCCATTAGCATTGCGGTACAGCGAGGCAACGGTGCCAGCGTCTTTTAATTCAGTTTTAGTATACATGATGTCAGATAATTAAATTTTCTACAAAATTTAAAATTTTAACATAACATAGCGTCACAGATTTCCCGTACGGGGTGGCAGAGGCACAATGTGCCCACTTTGAGCGAGTTATTCAATACTCCATTTTGCGGGACAGGGGGCTAGCCCATCGCCGCAGCTATGGAGTAATGAAGGTTTCCTCACGATGTTTTCCATCACCGTAAGAACGTCCGTATAATGTACTTAAGATAAATGAATTATCTCATTGGTACATGGTCAGGAATCGAACCTGCATCTCCTGGGTGAGTAGCAAGCGTGAAGCCAATTTCACCACGGAGCTCATTGAAACCCATTAGACCACGGAGAATTGTAAAAATATAATTGAAAATTCGATGAATATGTGAATTATAGGTATTAAATTAAAAAATCTCCAAGATCGCTGCTGGGCGGCAGGGTGCCCGGTATGCTGGCACCATTGGGCACCCTGCCACCCGGCATCAATACGCTTTTTGTATCGGTATTGTGATGATAACGAGATAGGTGCCAGGGGTACGTATTCGAATGTCTAAAATTAAAAAAACTAAAGTCGAAAATCTAAATACCTAATGTTTTTAAATACCTAATCAACTAACACCTATGTACGTTATACCTAAGCGTAAAATACCGATTGGACTAAATATTTAATGTTTAAAATGTCTTCAGTTATTACACCAACGATTGATACACCTAAATTTGAAATACCAAATGGTCATATATTATATAAATAAAAATATTAATTGAGTTTTTTATTTAATCTTTACATAGTTACTGATTTACCTAAACACTAAAATAGGTTAGCGAGAAGCGAAGCGACATATAAGTCGGCAAAGGATACTATTAGGTCAGTGTCGCTACTGAAATAGACAGTAAGTTAGGTTAGGTTAGAACATGTAAAAACAGCAGAACCATACAGTGCCAGAACCGACTTTAGGGCGTTTCCAACTACGTAGGTAGGTATTTCAATTTCTACCATTTTAAAGCTTTCGGTATTTTTAATTTAAGTAAAACAACCATTAGGTATTTAGATTTTAGGGTTTTTGAACGTAGGTTATTTTTCTTTAGGTTTTATATTTTAGACATTGCCTCCATTAGGTATTTTAAAGCTTTCGGTATTTTTAATATAGGTAGAACAAAAATTAGGTATTCAGATTTTAGGGATTTTGAACGTAGGTTTTTCGACTTTAGTTTTTTTTTATTTTAGACAATCGAATACGTACCCAGGTGCCAGCTTGACGGTCTAAAATATTTGAATAGTGATTCAGTATATTTATAAATATTATATATTACGTATAGCAGTATATTTATAGATAAAGTCCATAATGCCCGGGATACACGAGGCTAGTTTTTCAAGCTAGGATAGCAAGCTAGTGACAGTGAACTAGCAAGCTAGTATTCCGTCTATTCGCACTCGCCACTCTGCAAACAAACTCTTCCATATTCCCTTCGCACGCACAAACTACGCAGCTAACTCCATCAGCTGCAGGCTGCCCCGCACTCACAACAAGTACTTTGCCGACCCGGACATTTTTCATCTATCAAAGCCGCTCTTCGAAAAACGGATTATGTCGTTGCTTAAGGAGCAAAGGTAAGCCTGCCTTCTGTTCCTGCATAATCATTTAAATTCTCTCTCTCTCTCTCTACCATACCACTCACGCACATAACCACAATAATGTAATTTTGATGTAATTTAACTTAATTTTTGACTTAATTTAATTTTTCTTTTTAATGTCAACTGTATGCTTTCTATCATACCTGCTTAGTCTTTAATAATGAGAGTTTGTAATTGGCCAAAGATAAGTTTACCTTTTTGTCTTATTTGTATCGTATGTCCTGTAAACTCTGTAATCAGTAAATAAATAAATAAATAAATAAATAAATAAATAAAGTATTTCTGGCTTCGTGTACTCAAAACTAGCTTCATTTCTAAGCTAGTAAGCTAGTAAGCTAGTTTACAAGCCAGGATAGTTTTTAGTAGAAAATTTTCAACTTTTTAGGCTAGTAGCACCCCCCACCACTGATTTTACTATCCTGGCTTGTGTTCTAGCTTTATGTGGCCGGCGAAGCTAGTTTTCAGTGGGATAGCAAGCAGGAACCACGCGTTTAGTTTGTGTTTCTACTAAGACGTGTTTTTTAGTTTGTAAGATGCCCAAACTAAGTACGGAGATTAATTTAAAAATTGTACAACTTTATTGTGACCATGAATGCTTATGGAACGGCACCCTTCCAAGTTATAAAGTTAAGTCTAAACGTGATTCAGCACTAGCATGTTCGAAGCCAGGTCAGCAAGCCAGGATAGTTTGGTAGAAAACTATCCTAGCTTGAAAAACTAGCCTCGTGTATCCCGGGCATAAGCGATGGAAGATGCATACTTAGCCCGCTAAAACGAACAGGTCAATGGCAGATGGTCCAACGTTCAGACTGCCTCCAACTCCCCACAATCGTACAAAAGAATGAGAGCAGGCAAGAGTTGACCTACTTGCTGATTCGGTGATTCATGTCACCGGGTACCTTCTGAACTCTACGTGGAACTGTAATCAAATTTAAATGATTACAAATACTCTATTATTTAGAAAAAAAATACAAAGGATTCAAGAAATTTGGCGACCCGAAAGGCCGAGTTGGCAATGACCCTGCCTACGAATCCAAGGGTCCCGGGTGCGAGTCCCGGTGTGGGCAAATATTTGTTTGATGGGAACGGATGTTTGTATCCTTGTCATGGTTATTTATCTATCTATCTAAGTATAATATTTATCTATATAAGTATGTGTATCGTTGTCTAGTACCCAAGTTACAGGGAATCTTGGTTTGGGGCTAGATCAATGTGTATAAATAGTGTCCAAGGCATTATTATTATTATTTAGCCGGTCGTTAGATTTATGTCTTCGTTGAAACTAACTAAACAAAACGAATTACTCTGATAGCTTGAAATCGGACAGTTATTGTCTGATTTCGTAGGATACTCAAACGACATAATATAATTATAATAGGCCTTACCACAAAAAAAAATACTGTTCAAAACTTAAACAAAAATGTATAATAGGATTTGACGTTTGTTTTGATTAATATTTTTTGTGGTAACACGCAATGAGTTCATTATTTTGACAACCTTCTTTGAGCAAAGTCAATCTTGCCGCGCTACATGTAAGCGCCAGCAAAGTTGTATGGAAATTCAATGAAGTGTGTTTTAGCCGCCAGAAATTTCTTGGGAAAATCCACTATTGTCTAGAAAAATGGTCAAGTGATTTTTTTTTTATTACAGGCAGCTTAGAAAAAAAAGCGCGGCAAAGAAACAAAAGCGGAGCGCGGTGAAATTTTTGCAAATTTCCTTATAGTTTTCCATTAATTTTCGTAATATTTTATAAATTACTCGCATTGTTTGAGAAAAGAACTATACAAGTTTTGGTCCGCAATGACTGCACTGCTGGCCACTCTATGATGGTCTCGAGCTTAGTTTAGCTTTGTCCGCTATAAAGGCCTCGAACTTCGGTCTCAGCCTTTGTTCCAGCTTGTCCATTAGAGGCTGTAATGCTGACCACGCTGAGTAGGCCTAGAGCTGTGCTAAGCTGCGCTTTCAGCCACTGAACAATGCTGCCAGCAACGCTGTCATTATAGACCGAGGCTGTAATGTACTATTCGTAGTTTATGTGACTGATACATAATGCAGGGCATTAAAACTCGAAGGGGGTTTATAATATCACTCGAGATTTTTAATGCCTAATTATTTACAGTTACATACATTAGTTTATCTAGACACATATCATAAGCTTTCTTTGATGTGTTCAGGAACCGCATGAGCGACCGGCATGGTGGCATTGATAATTGCTCTGCACTTGTTTAGCTCGTTCAGTAGTACCAACTTCACAGAAAAACTAAGGGCGGCACGCAAGCGGGCGTCGGCGTTCGAAATTGGAATGTCATAATATGTAGAAAATTTACACATTATGACCATAATGTACAAATTTTCAGATAAGAAATGACTTTTTACCAATTAGTTTTATATTATGCTGGTCTTAACGTGTGCTTTTTAGACGCAGTAAAGAGGGTTTATGATACGTGTGTAGATAAAATTAATGATGTACATTTTTCCGGGTAGATTTAGTCTGCACCCTGCCGGTTCCTAGAGTTACATTTAATATTGCAAGTCGCAGGCTGCAACTTGGAGATATTTCCTGTTTGTTGTTATTATTGTGTGGTTTTGGTCTCAAACGCAATGACCATAGTTTGAATGCAAAGGAAAAATCAGTTCAAGCAATCCATCATTTCATTCAGTAATTTATTTTCGATCGATTTATTCATAATTCAAAATTTCTTTATTGCACACAACTAATATATGGACAACAAGACTTACATAAAATAGTGTACAAAGGCGAGCTTATCTCTAATAAGAGATCTCTTCCAGCAAACCAAATGAGGGTGGGAAAGGTCGATTTCTGAGCAGGGATAGACCATTGTTTATTTGTGGATAGAGTTATTTATTATATGTAGAAAGAGTTATTATTATGGTCTTAGTATCCACTTTTGGCCAGGTATTCAATAAGTCCGTTTTGTGGGACTTGGGAGTAGATTATAATACAGTTTTCTGTATGTTCTTATTATGGTTTAGAGTTAATGTGGCCTATTAATATCCTCACCTAGGGGCACAAACCATTGCTCTAATTCAAATAACATAGAGACATTATTCTTTTCTGGTGACATATCAGATTATGTAGAAGACAAGAAAGCTTGGGAAGGTGTTTGCTCCAATTCTGTAAAAAATAACGTATATATCTGGAGGTTTCTAGTCGCCTCTTTGCCTCCAGCATCTAAAACATTGAGGTGACAGAATTCAAATTGAGTTCTATAATTCCCTGTACCTTATACATGTGTTAGTTTAAGATTTGACATTCTCCAAATGTTACCTATGTGTTTCTTATGGAAATAAACTCTTTTTGAATTATGAATTTTATACTCAGAGTTATTGCGAAATAGAGCATTTGATAGAAATAGATGAAAAAATACTGATATAATCTTCGTTTAAGTCTATTGAAGTGAGTTCACAAATTGAACAAACAATTTTCTACAAAGTAGGTATATGTATAATAAAAGTCTTCAGATCTGAGATTAACGATCACAGATAAATCATTTTCTCCAGCGGTTTAACTGTTAAAACGAAAATAGTACTTTTCCCACGAGTTCGCAAAGGCTCCCCTTCGGCTCGTGCCGTAAACTTTTCGGTTCGTGAAGCCTAAGAACCCAAAATCAAGCGGCGAAGGTGCTATTTTTAGCTCAGGAGTCGGAAATGGTTATTTTCGATTTTTTCTTTTTATAAAGAAAGTAAACAGAATAAATCGATAATAATGTTCGATATTTTAACATGCATGTAGTGTTTTTTTTTTAAATAAATGTTTAAAAGAAGACGATGAAACTATAATATTTACGTCTTTTAATAGTGGGAGTTCTGCCCGGATGGTTTGTGCAGTTAGCGAAAGAAGTTAGTGAAAGATTTTCTTACCACAGCTGATAAGTATGCTAAAGTTCATATTTCGAAATTGAGGAAAGTCGGACACGATCCGAGAGGCCCTTGAGGGTCAATTCTAAAACGCACCCCGCGACACTTAAACAAAAAAATATACCTGAAAAAGTTCTGCTACTAGGGCATGTTTGATATCGTTTTCGTATAAGACAAGGACTAGGAATTCATTTTCGTGCATAAAATACTATCAGTCCATAGCAAGTTTTGAAATTTAAAGCGAATTTGTGAAAATGTAAAGTTTTTTTTTCTCCTAATAGGGCTTCAACTTTCTGGAAATTAAGCAAACTACATTAAAAAATACTGATGTATAGCTTAAGTATTCTTGTTTACAAGATATATACTTTAATGGTACTTCCTATGTAACATGTTACAGAAAAAAAATACGTAGGCTCCAAGGCGACGCAGATTAATTCAAAGACACATCCCACGCCACCTAAACGAAATAATATAACAGATAAAGTTTTGCTGTTAAGGCATGTTTGATATCATTTTCATGTAAAACATAGGTGAGGAATTCATGTTTATAGATAAAATACTTCTATTCCATAGTAATATTTTGTTTCAGCCCGTCTATCTATCAGGAGTACTATTTTACTACGTTACTTACACCCAGTGATTTTGCGTTATAAAAGGGTACCCTAAAAGTACCAGTTCTACCGAATACCAGATAATAGAACTCCGAATAATTCTTTCTCTGACTGAGTATTAGAATAAATACTTTGAATATAAGGTTCGTTTTTAGAGCAAGATAGATGGTCCAAGCAGTTTTGATAAATGGCGCCCGTCTGGAAGTCTTCGCGTCGGGGATAGGAACGGGGGTGGCCGGGTAATAACGCGCGGGTATTTTGCGGATAAATACCGAGAGTATTGTGTTTTTACAGACATCATAATAATGCGTTGTTAGGGTCAATACTTTTTGCTTGCAACTATTTATGTTACAGATAATTATTATCAAGCAATTCGTATTTGACCATTAGTGCAGTGCAGACGAATCCTCAATTACCCCGGTCTCAGTTTTTTTTAATTGATTTATTAGTGATACGTGGTCTACTGGGTTTCACGCTTGCTTCTTACACGGGAGATGCAGGTTCAAATCCTGTCCATGTACCAATGAGATAAATAATGTATCCTAAGTATATTATCTGACATTCAGTGTCTCGGATGATACGATTAACTGTACGTCCCGGCCACTATCGCTACTTGGTATCTATTAGTTGTCAAACCCCTCTACCAATCCACACTGAGCCAGCGTGATGGAGAATGGCTTAATGTTACTCATATCAGGGTATAGGCTGTGCCCCTTGGTGGAGACGGTAATGGGCTACATTTATTTATTTATATTAGTGATCAACCAATTAAATCAATCTACTAAGACGTCAAATAAAACCTGAAATTGAATCGGTACGAGAAGATGCTGCTTTCCCCCGTGATATTCAAAAAGCAAGTCTTTCCCGGTTTTTACCCCAAATCTGCCTGGGTATTTACCACGTATTCTGCACCACTACGCTCGAGAATAATCGCTCACAGAGATTTCTGTCTCAATGGGTGCTGATAAATGGTGGATTGGCGCGGGACGAATTTGTCAAAGATATGGCAATAGCTAGTGCAGTTAATGCGGTGTGCTGACGATTTGTGAAATCGCCCTGATTTATAGAAATATGCTCGCCTTTGTGTACATTATTGCCATTTATTAAGTTCTCTGTATATATTTTTTGTGTTACAAATAAACGATTTGAAAAATTGTCGTGATGAATAGGAAGTTGTCGCTGTTGGCTATGTCCTGAATCTGTACCGTGTATACAGATTCCTGATCATCCACACCTCGTCACATACAAATTAAAATAGCCACAATACCGTACCGTAAATTTTCGTAAGATTTCTCATCGAAGAAAGAACCGAAATAAACTCCCAGACCCGTGTAAATGAAACACATAATATTATTCAGCTATTACCAAGAATAACACAGCAACACGCCTTTTCCTATACGCGGTGGCAAATAATAATTGTGCCCACTTAATTTTGCGTAACATGGGGCTAGCCCATAGCCGCTGCTATGGAGATTAACCCACAATGTTTTCCATCACCGTTACGAACGTCCGTATATTGTGCCTAAGATAAATAATGTATCTCATTGGTACCTGGTCAGCGCCGGGATTCGAACCTACATCTCCTGCGTGGGAAGCAAGCGTGGAACGGACCTCTTAAAGAACTCTTACTAAGACTAAAGATGTACATATAATATAATAATATCGTCATCAGCCCTTGTCATCTCACTGCTGGGCATAGGCCTCTCCCAAAGCACGCCATTCGCTGCGGTCAACCGCCAGTCTCGTCCACTGCTTTCCAGCCACCTTAACAATTTCATTTGACCATCGGGCCGGTGGTCTGCCCGCTGATCTCTTTCCTGTTCGCGGCCGCCACTCTGTGGCTGCCTTGGTCCACCGTCCGTCCCCCCTTCTAACCAAGTGTCCCGCCCATTACCACTTGAGCCCCGGGATGCGCGTACCCACGTCTGTGACTTTGGTAAGTCTGCGGATTTCAACGTTAGGCACGCGGTCAATGAGGCTGGTGCCTAGCTTGCCACGCTCCATAGCCCTTCGTGCGACTCTAATTTTGTGCATATTGGCTTTTGTGAGCGTCCTTAAATAATAATATATGTATAATATAATACCTTGGACACTATTTACACACATTTATCGAGCCCCAAACTAGGATTCCCTGTATCTTGGGTACTAGACAACGATACACGTACTTATATAGATAAATATTATATTTAGATAGATAAACAACCTTGACTAGGGTACAAACATCCCTTCTCATCGAACAAAAATTTGCCCCCTCCGGGACTCGAACCCGGAACCCTTGGCTTCGTAGGCAGGGTCACTGCCGACTCGGCCATTCTGGTCGTCAATGTATGTATATTACACCTAGCTTTCCAATCTAGAAAGCGAACATACAATGCTTATATATATATATCTAACTAATATTATAAATGTGAAAGGAGAGATGTTAGGATGTTTGGATGTTCGGATGTTTGTGTGTTTGTGCCTCAATCATGCTAAAACGGCAGAACGTATTTGAATGAAATTTAGCACACAGCGGTAGTTTATGAGCTAGATTAACATATAGACTACTTTTTATCTGACTGCACCAGAAGGAGGGTAACGTTATCTCAGATAATAATAATTCCTAGGAACACGCAGATGAAGTTGCGGACATCAGCTAGTATATTATATTACTCGGGTAACAGCATCTTGTTACCCGTGACACATGTAGTGCCATATCGTGCTAGGTACACCGTCTGAAACGTGATAAGGATAAACCCGTAAAATAACAAAATCACTCCCAAGAGCCAGCTCACGCACAAAATCTATCGCACGAATTTATCTTAGCTCAAAAATGTATGTCGGGCAATAAATAAAATATAACATCGCGTTATGTGCGAGTATTTACGTTTCTGTCGACCCTTTATTGGTCCGGGATAGTGGTGCTGGCTTTGTTACCGCATTGGGCACATTGCACGAAAGTCTCAGTGAAAATTGTCTGTCCTGTAATTTAGAATGACCGTCACTCAGGTTCATCAGATCCTGAGTGACGTTGAGAATTGTTAAGAAGCTCTTCTCACCGTCACTTCCATTTCACCATTATGCATTATGACGAGCATACATTACAGACCAACCTTAATAAAGTTACCGTATCGCAACCTACCCTGTAGGCTCTTTGTTTTGAGCAGTTCCGGTGGCGGTCTGTAGTCTTCATCATCAGTTCCTTTTCACAAAGTGATACTTCCTAAGCCCGAGTTACTACAAAAATTAGAAAAATCGCTATAATATTTGCAAAGGTCCCTCGATTTATCCAGGATCCCAGCATCGAATCCTCGTCTGATGAAAATGGGACAAATCGGAAGGTAAATCCTTTCACGTCCGGACGGTTTGACGTTAATCACGTGGGAGAGGGGTCCTTGACTTTTATGGGATACGACCAGTATGTCCACGTTTGCTCCATCCCACATCGGCTCAACTTTGGTAACCCCGGGTGCTGCTGCTGAGTTAGCAGCGCGGCAGAAGTGTATTAAATACGCGCAGTTAATGGGAAGTTATCTGTTCGTTCCTTTAGCCGTCGAGACTACAGGGGTATGAGGTTCGCAGCGTAGGGCCTTTATCAGGGACATTGGGCGTCACTTGAGGGACCAAGGGTTTGACAACCGCGCCGGGGCTTTCCTGGTCCAGAGAATCTCACTCGCTGTGCAGCGCGGGAACGCTGCCAATGAAGCGGGCACATTTGGGCTGGGAGAATCTTTGGGCGGTTTATTTATGTAATTGTTTTATGTCAGTTGTTTTTACGTTACGTTGTTGTGGTTTGTTTATGTAACTGTTTTATGTCAGTTGTTTTATGTAATTGTTTTATGTCAATTGTTTTTACGAGTTTAATTAAAAAAAAAATACAAATCGGTCTACCCGTCTCTGAGAAATACGTACTTAAAGAAATGAACATATATCCCATCAAATTGTAAAACTCCTCCTTTTATAAAGTCGGTAAAAACAGCGTCTAATTTCTAGAATAGAGACTAAATTATGTAACTTAAATTTTTCAATTTTCTATTCTTTTAGTTCTTCTTCTTTTAATTATTTTAGCATTCCCATTATATTTTTCGCAACATCAGTCAAATAAAAAAAATCGACAAATCAGAACAGGATTATTTTAATATTGGTAAATCAGACAATCATATTAAAAATTGACAAAATTTCAGTGATTTGATAATTCTACAACAATCTTTGGCTGCTGTTTGAAAATCAAATATTCTAGAAATTGCCGCTAGGTACCATCTTGTAAAAAAATATCAAATTTATCATCTGTTGATAGTTGATACCTAACCTAAAAAATAATAATTTATCGACAAACTTTTTTAATGATCAATGCGCCAAATCAACATCTCTATTGATCCCAAATGCAAAACGAGGATGTGGTCGCCCCAGGAAGCGCTGGAGGGACGAGCTGAAGGACCAGGAAAAGAACTGGTAGGAAATAGCCCAGGAGCGTGAAAGTGGAAGAAGGGAAGAGATGCTTTTGCCCAGCAGTAGGAAAACCTTGGCTAATAATACTAATAATAATATTTTTTTAATAAAAATCAAAATATTTTTATTAGTTTATTGCGGGCTGGTGTCGGCTCAATCTTACTCGAATCCAGGTAAAGGCCTCGGTGGGGACCTTAATAGGTACATTTTTATTTGTGTATTTGACGACCCGAATGGCCGAGTCGGCAGTGACCCTGCCTATGAAGCCAAGGGTCCCGGGTTCGGGTCCCGGTAGGGGCAAATATTTGTTTGATGAGAACGGATGTTTGTACCCTAGTCATGGTTGTTTATCTATCTAAGTATAATATTTATCTATATAAGTATTTGTATCGTTGTCTAGTACCCAAGATACAGGGAATCCTAGTTTGGGGCTAGATCAATGTGTGTAAATAGTGTCCAAGGTAATATTATTATTATTATGAGGTTGGAACTCCAGCAGCAGTACCCCCACGGACGCTACGGGAGAGCGCGGTGTACGTATCCGGGGCCATTCTCAGCACAACGACGGACATTAGGTATAAGCGATGTAAATTAGAGCAGAATGTACAACCATCACTGAGGATAATAGCGAGTGATGGCGCGATATTCTGCGATACAATAGGATATCGGGTTACAATGGCAGCTAGACAGAGACATTTTGATGAGACCGCGTTGCAAAGCGACGATGGAGTGCGGACATTAGGAAGATTACCAGTAAAGGTGGAAGATTCGGTATTGACGCTACATTCAATTGATAACACCGCGTAACAACAATTTGATATGAAAGTGGTACCTATTATTATGTAGCTGGTGACATTTAATTAGCTGACCATATTTTGGGGAATGTACTCTTCATTATAAACTTTGCCTAACCAACAGAAGGTCGCAAAGGAAAAAAATATTTGGGTTTCCCATAGTAGCTTGTAATCAGCTGATTGGGTCAATGTACTGAGGGACGATTTTTTTTCATTTGCGAACATATGTTTCTTGGGGAAAGTTACTCATACTGATGGGTACTATTATTCCCCAAAATATGGTCAGTTGACTAAATGCCACCCTGTATATATATATATATATATTATTGTATATATATTTTTTATTGAATTAAATTGAATTGAAGTGTTTATTATGTGTATTAGGTTAGGTATACGTTTATGCTAATTGATTTGTATTTTTTCAAGAATGTTGTGCACGTCTATAATAGACATAGACACAAGTATCTGTTTAATTATAATGTTTTTCTTAATGTTGTGTGTGTATGTTGTTAGTGTGCCTGTATAAATAAATAAATAAATAAATAAATGAACACCCGTTCATCTATAAATAACCAACATTTACAAACCGGCACATACATTGAATCAGGCCCACACTAGGATACTCTGTGTCGTGGGAACCAGAAACAGCGAACATCCAACGTTTTATTTCTGTTTCCCCAGCCGAGGATCGACCTATCGCATATTCAAAGGATTCATTCAATTCACTCAAAGGTCTTACTTAGTAGATAGTTCAGTTGACTTATACAATGCATTAAATCTAAAAAATAAAAGATAATTGACCTGTAAATGTAACACCCATTAGTTAAGTTGAATGTTTCTAATGCTGGCTTAGTAGGTATGTCAACCATGGAATTCTCAGGATGACAAAAGAAAGTAACTAGTTACTCTTATTTTTTAAGTTTAGTTGTAACTCCTCTGGAAACGATCTCAATATGTTACTATATATGTTTTAGTTGGTTGGTTAAATCAGAAACTTAACTAACTCTCTAGACCGTTAATTAAATACCGATGTTTAACCAAGTCACTAGCATTTCCATTTAAATAAAGCATTGTCGAATACGTTTAACAATCTTTCTAACCGAAAGCCGGCATGTTGCAAAACAAGATAGCGTCATGACAACAGCTGATTTGCACAGCTTAAATCAAGGCAAAACATTGCGGTAGCTTAGATGAAGGGTAAAGGGGGTGAGCGAAGCGAAGTTGAACATATAAGAACAACAAAAAATAATTAAAACATAAACTTGATTACACATAAAAATATTTATATTGTATAAGTCTTGTTAACTCGTTAAACGTTTCGTTCACTCACTGGTCGGACGGAATTTTAGTGACTTGGTTAAACGTCGGTATTTAATTGACGGTCTAGAGAGTTAGTTCAGTGTCAGATTTAACCAACTAACTGCGACATATACACTAAATTACCAAAAGCGTTGTATCGAAACATACGGACGCGATGAAATGTGAAAACCCAATAGCTTATACATACGGCAACCAAAATTGAAACTTAACGAGCAGTTAGCACCAACTAATTTCCCATGCATTTGGGAGCAAGTCCTGCTAAATCGAGCGGGAACATTTCATTTGTTAGAATCTGACCTAGTTTCGGTGAATTCGGAACTTCGGCCGGTGGAATCGTGAGATCACTACATTATATTTAGCGGCGGCCTTACAAGTTCTGTGGAACAGCTGATTTTCTTGTGAATGAGCTAATCTCTTAATTCCGCAATAAATAGCTACACCACTCAAATTAAAATAAAAACCGGTCAAGTGCGAGTCTAACTCGCGCACGAAGGGTTCCGTACCACCGTACAATGGTAGGGATTTTTTTCTTAAATTGCCAAGCTGTAGAACGTGGTAAACAAGAGATCGAAGTGGGTGGACGGGTATCCCAGTGTAGGGCCAGTGTTGTCTACATACCAGTGGAAGCAGGAAGCGAGCTAGCTGTACACGTCAGTCCGATGCCGGGGGGCACGGGCCTTTACCCGGATACGAGTAAGATTAAGCCATACTCCACCACGCTGGCTCAGTGCGGGTTGATGGAGGGGTTTTACGACCACTACCACACGTAGCGATAGTAGCCGGGACCTACAGCTTGAGGTGTTATTCAATACACTGAACGTCCGATAATGTACGCAAGATAAATTAATTATCTCATTAGTACATGGTTAGGATTCGAACCTGCATCTTCTGTCGTAGAAGCAAGCGTAAGACCCATTAGACCACGGAGCTCTTTTGAGATCTAACAATTTCATTTATTTTAAGAAAAATACCAATCACAACATCGCATGAATAAGCTTCAATCACATAAATTACATCTCATATTAAATTATAGTGTTGTAATTGGAAAACTTTTGAATTGATATTCATAGACTTCAGAAGTACCTGATAAGGATACTTAACTGGCGTTATCGTTTCCCTATCTAGAGTCCGTGCAAGACTTAGGGTGCCAGTTAATCTCTGAGTTGGCAGTTGTTGACGACCCGAATGGCCAAATCGGCAGTAACCCTGCCTACGAAGCCAAAGGTCCCGGGTTCGAGTCCCCGTGGGGGCAAATATTTGCTTGGTGAGAACGGATGTTTTCACCCTAGTCATGGTTGTTTATCTGTCTAAATATAATATTTATCTATATAAGTATGTGTATCTTTGTCTAGTACCCAAGATACAGGGAATCCTAGTTTGGGGCTAGATCAATGGGTGTAAATAGTGTCCAAGGTATTATTATTATATTATTATTATTAGTTGTGCATTCAGACCTGAGCCATGAAATGTACACGCACTTGAGGAAGGTGAATTTTTATTAAGAAATTTATCCCCTGGGTAAACTTGGATGCAGCTGGGCATAAGAGCTGAAAAAAATGATAGTAGCTAGCCGAAATCGCTGGCCCTAACAAGTCTGCTAGTTTTCTATAAACTTTTATCTATGGTTTGTTATTAAATGTGCACAAACAAGTCGAGAAACAAACGCGATTAAGAAAATATTTATATCTAATTTATACCTAATTAGCGAAATATCTCCAAAACTTTCCTCTGAGCGTAAGTAAACAAACACAGAACTGGAATCCAAAACAAACGTACACAAGCTAACTAACTTTACTGTTGCGAATATCCAAGCTGGGCTCTATCCTTAGAAACTTTTAAGAGGTAATATTAAGGAAATTCATGACTTTACAAACTTGTAAGGTTGTCGACAAAATTACGTCCAACTAATATTATAAATGTAAAAAAGTAGCGATGTTTGGAGGTTTGGATGTTTGTGTGTTTGTGCCTCAATCACGCTAAAACGGCTGAACAGATTTGAATGAAATTAAGCATAGAGATAGTTTATGAGCGATATTAATATACACAGTCAGGTCGTAAGTTCTGTCACACAATAAAAACTTTTGAATTTAGAACGCTGGCCACAAAAAAGTTTATTGAATTCGAATTTCGAATTTTTCATGAAAATAAAAATGTGTACTTTTTAGAATTTTCCTCATTTTTAAATATGGAGTGGACACTTAAAGAAGACCGTGTCGCAGTTATTGCGTTGCATCGTTGCGGTTACGCGCCAATTCAGATTTTCGACTTACTGAAAAATTTGAATATAACCAAAAGATTCGTTTATCGTACCATAAAACGATACAATGAAGACTCTAGTGTAGATGACAGGTCAAGAAGTGGTCGCCCTCGCTCTGTTAGGACTCCAGCAGTGATAAAAGCTGTGAAGGCGCGAATTCAAAGAAATCCCATACGTAAGCAGAAACTGTTGGCCCTTCTGATGGGGTTAAGCAGGACCACGGTGAAAAGGGTGTTAAATGAAGACATAGGGCTTAGGGCATATCGAAGAAAAACAGGACATCGTTTGGACGCTCGTTGAATGGATCTGAGACTGAAGAGATGCCGCGCTTTGTTGAAGCGGTACGCGGGAAAAAAGCATCGGGAAATTCTTTTTTCGGATGAAAAAATTTTCACAGTGGAAGAGAGCTACAAACAAAATGAGAAGGTGTACGCACACAGCAGTGAAGAAGCGAGCAACCGTATTCCGCGTGTCCGACGAGGTCATTTTCCATCCTCGCTCATGGTTTGGTTGGGAGCCTCTTATTGGGGCTTGTAAATTTTTATGAGAAAGGCGTAAAAACGAATGCAGTTGTGTATCAAAATACAGTCCTCAAGAACCTTGTGGAACCTGTTTCTCATACCATGTTTAATAATATGCACTGGGTGTTCCAACAAGATTCTGCGCCAGCTCATAGAGCGAAAAGCACACAAGACTGGCTGGCGGCGCGTGAAATCGACTTCATCCGGCACGAAGACTGGCCCTCTTCCAGTCCAGATTTGAGTCCGTTAGATTACAAGTTATGGCAACACTTGGAGGACAAGGCCTGCTCAAAGCCTCATCCTGATTTGGAGTCACTCAAGGCATCCTTGATTAAGGCAGCCGCCGATATTGAAATGGACCTCGTTCGTGCTGCGATAGACGACTGGCCGCGCAGAATAAAGGCCTGTATTCAAAATCGCGGGGGTCATTTTGAATAAACTTTATTACCATAAGAATCTATGTTTTATTAAGTTCATTTTGCTATATAAATGTTTACATAAATAATAAACATGTCTAAATTATTTCATATTGCACATGTGACAGAACTTATCACCTGACTATGTATAGAATACTTTTTATTTGACTGCACTAGAAGGAGGGTAACGTTATCTATCTCGGTAAATTATACGTCCTAGGAACACGCAGATGAAGTTGCGGGCATCAGCAATAAAATTAAAATAATAAAATTAAAATAAAATTTAAATAATAATAATTATAAAATAATTTTTAAATGTGTGTAACGGCTTAAGAAGAGCAGTTAAGTCAGAGAATAGCCGGCGAATGTTAAGATAAATCAACTCTGACAGGCTTATGTTAGGTGTTGCGTTGATTTTTTTATTCTTAAATGTCAACCTAACATGATATCTTACTAATTATACGGCTTGTTGTTACAATTAAAATACAAAAATATGTGCCATAAAAAGTAATTAAACCCATTAATGTCCCTACCGAGGGGCATAGACCATTACCCGGGTACGAGTAATATTGAGCCATACTCTACCACGCTGGCTCAGTGCGGATTAATGGAGGGTAGTTGGGCTGTGGCCAATCCGAAAGTCAGATGTTTTCAAGCAGCCCTATTAGGGCCTCAGACCAGCTTTACGACTACTACCACCGAGTAGAGATTGTAGCCGCGAAAACGCCGAAACGGACACCAATCTATCACACGTCGTAGCCAAATGTTGCTACCCGCACGATCGATTCCGATGTGTAAATTGTGTATTTGACTACGTAGTCAACTAATGCAAATACGCAGTTAAACCTTTCCTCTTCAAGCATTTTGTACCAACAGGTTGTATATTTTCTGCAGATTTCATTTATAAACATAATTTTTTGTATGAAAGACCAAAACTTTACTATCACATCAAACTATTTTCGTCATACATACTATTAACATAAACTCAAAGTCATTTTTTTTTACTGTAGATATTAACATAAACTTAGTAAACGTATGTTTTCCTCTTCTCTACATTGGACCACTGTCACTGGACACTGGAGTGGCAGGGCGATGAAACTCCCACAGACAGATTTTTAGATCTCTTTGAAAATTTGGTTGTGTTTAACTAATGCAAATATTAAAAATATATATTACACATCATAACATCACGCCTTTTCCTATACGGGGTGGCAGATGCATAATTGTGCCCACTTTGAGCCAGTTTTTCAATACTACATTTTGCGTGATAGGGGGCTAGCCCATCGCCGCAGCTATGGAGTAAAAAAATATGGATTTGGTTTTACCCAAGTTTAACAACTGTTAACCAATTTAAGGTTAAAGAGAGCACCATCATTAAAATCATCAAAATCTTCTTTTTTGTCTTTCATTTCTTTCGCCGCAGTCAAACACATGATGAAAACAATAATTACATAAATATTATAGGATAATAATAATAATAATACCTTGGACACTATTTACACACATTGATCTAGCCACAAACTAGGATTCCCTGTATCTTGGGTACTAGGCAACGATACGCATACTTATATAGATAAATATTACACTTAGATAGATAAACAACCATGACTAGGGTACAAACATCCGTTCTCATCAAACTAATATTTGCCCCCGCCGGGACTCGAACCCGGGACCCTTGGCTTCGTAGGCAGGGTCACTGCCGACTCGGCCATTCGGGTCGTCAATCAAGGAACTCGTAGGAACGAGCAGATCTCAGGTTTTTCCTCAAGATATGATAAATGTACCGCTTCGAATAATTACCGAACCTTTTTCGCAACTTTTCGACTCCATTTACATATAGAATAGTGTGAGAGATGGCAAGGGAACATAACTCACTAGATGTGATATGTCTAACCGATAGTCGACATAAGAGCTCTGTGGTCTAATGCGTTTGAGGTTTGCTTGTCACACATGAGATGCTTGTTCAATTCCTGAACATGTCCCAATGAGATAATTAATTTATCGTAAATATATTATACGGACGTTGTAACAGTAACATAGCTGCGGCGATGGGCTAGCCCTCTGTCACGCAAAATGGAGTATTGAATAACTGACTCCAATTTGGTATAATTGTGCCTATGCCACTCCGTATGGGAAAAGGCGTGACACTATGTTATGTTATTAAGTGATATATAGGTTGTAAAGTATGTAACAGTTAAATAATATTATTATAGGGTTGGTTGTAAGGGGCATTAACATGAATAACTTATAGGTACATGTTATATTCTATTAAGTTGCATGCAATTTCTTGTCCTGTTTTGGTTTGAATGTATAATTCTCTCTTTAGAGATAAGCTCGCCTTAATTCATAAAATATACTTTTCACCCTACCATAAAGAGTTATGTGCAATAAAGAATATGAATATGAAACTTCCACTTGAATGTTTCGATATGTAAATACTTTTAACAAAATAAAACACAAAACGGTTTTTAAATGTAGACACAAAACGGTTTTTAAGTGTAGGTTACGATTTGCATCAAGCGTCCACCAGATTAGTTAAAAATATGTTATATGTCAAAGTTCCATTTTAAATATAAATGATATTTTAACTTATCTGGTGGTAGATCGTTACAAATCGTTACCCACACTTAAAAACGGTTATGTGTTTAAGCCCTTCGTATATAATATAATATCTTGGACACTATTTACAAACATTGATCTAACCCCATACTAGGATTCCCTGTATCTTGGGTACTAGACAACGATACACATACTTATATAGATAAGTATTATACTTAGATATATCCACAGCCATGACTAGGGAACAAACATTCGTTCTCATCAAAAAAAATATTGCCCCCCACCGGGACTCGAACCCGGGACCCTTAGCTTCGTAGGCAGGTCACTGCCGACTCGGCCATTCGGGTCTTGGAATAGACTCACTACATTACCAAACCCAACGATAAAAGCAAATATCGAAGTTAGCCCTTATCAGGGAATCACGAATTTAGCCTTATTTCTCTCATATTCATTCAAAAATCTGCCGGCAGCCAGCAGCAGTATCAGTAGCAGGTCACACCCTGCGTTTTTCCCCGTCATCTCCCCCACTATAAACATAATAAGAGAAATGAACACTGACCGGACCGACCCAGTTTTTTTTCAAAAGAAAAATGAATCCATTTTGCTCTCCTTTCATTTAGGCGGGGAATGTGTTGCGTCATAACCTCCTAGATTTTATTGGGTTATTCGTAATGTAGTAAGTATAACGTTTTTGCGTAAAATAAAACGAGAAATATTAAACGGCACATCAAAAATACTGATTTGCACAGCAAATATCAGGGTATGCTGCCGTAGCTTAGGTGAAGGGTAAAGGGGGTCAGCGAAGCGAAGACCTCTTTATCCTTCGTGTTAGGTTGAACATGTAAGAACAACCAAAATTCTTAAATCAGAAAAAATGTTTTTGCTGTGAAAATCAGTATTTTTGATGTGCTTAATACTAGCCAAATAAAACTATGGAAATTGGGTATCTGACGACGCATAAAAACATGTAGGTCTGTAATTGAAGTAGTGTGTTCAAAATCTGTTTTTGTTTCTTTAGGGTTCCGTACCCGAAGGGTGCCAAACGGAACCCTATTACTAAGCCTCCGCTGTCCGTCCGTCCGTCCGTCCGTCTGTCACCAGGCTGTATCTCATGAACCGTGATAGTAAGATACTTAAAATTTTCACAGATCATGTATTTCTGTTGCCGCTATAACAACAAATACTAAAAAAACAGAATAAAATAAATATCTAAGGGGGCTCCCATACAACAATTCTTTCAATCCCACATACAAACTTATGAATGCACCTGACTACGTCCATGGAGTGTGAAAGTAGCCGCACCAATAACTTTGTAAACAACATTTTGCTATGTAAAATTCAAACTATTCACTCCACACCATCCCTACCATTGTACGGTGGTACGGAACCCTTCTTGCGCGAGTAAGACTCGCACTTTAAAGTTTTTTTTTAATTGCATGTTGTTCATTATCTGTTGCTACAGCGGCGACAAAAATACACATTCTGTGAAAATTTCAACTCTCTAGCTCTTCATGAGATACAGTCCGTTGACCAACGGACGAAAAATGACTTGTATTAAGTATATTCATAAATATGTACAGTAATAAAGACATTTTGACGTTGACTTTTGATGGACGGACTGACGGACAGCTTAGTAATAGGGTCCCGTTTGGCACCCTTCGGGTACGGAACCCTGAAACCCGAAAATACGGAACCCTTGTCAACAGCGAAATAGTTTTTCCAGCTTTCATACTTTTATAGTTCATTTTGTGTTCACAACACCAACATTACACTACAAAGTATTTTACGCCGCTGCGAAGCTCTGATTTGCATACTATCTCACGAATCAGATGTGCGATAGAGAAAAGTTCTTGAACAGTTTCTGTATATTTTGACTAACCTCAAATACTGTTAGTTAACTGGGTTAAGTTAAGTTAAGTTAATTGTAGTTTACTGCACTTTATAAGTGAATAATAACAGAAGTAAAGTATGTGACTGTATGCAAGCCAACGTTCAAATGGTACTAGCTATGCTTATATTCCATAGATGATTTCTTGTCAGATATCAAATTATCTGACAAAAAACAAATTTAGTTTAATTTATATGATGACCTGCCTAATATTACATTTGTATTACAAGCTCCTAGTTACTAATAACTAATATAATATAAAACTAATACTTTAAAAAGTACCTCAGTAGTTTAGGTACTTTTTAAATTATTTATGAGAGAATAGATTATATTGTATATCTTTATGACTCCTATATTACGATAGGCATTATAGTTTAAGACATAATCTTTTGTGCTATACTCGAAAAGAAAGTATTGAGTTTTTACACATATGTTATTATCTGTATAACACTTAGTTGCAATATACATTAACATAAACAATAACATACATTGCTTCTGACCCCACACTAGGACACTAGGATTAGGTCGCTGTTTCTGGTTCCCACAACACAGGGTGTTGTGGGAACCAGAAACAGCGACGTCACACACATATGAACATCCAAGATCTGTTTTTTTTTCTATACATTCTGATTCTGTTATTTAATATTGTTTTGATTAGGTTTTAAAAGTTCTGTTTAGTACAAAAATAGGGACTGTCACACAGTCAGTTAATAGAATTTACTTTTCAACCGACTTGAATATGTAGGAGATTTGTGACGGGATAATTCCGTCCATTATGAATCGATTTGGATAATTCTTGCTTTGCTTGGTAGCTCGTACTTCAGAGATGGTCCGTTATATGTTTTATCAAAATTTATTGAGCGCTTTTTGAAAAACTTGTCAGAAACAAAAAATATAGAGACAGATAGAATAGAATATAATAGAATAAATTTGTTCGGACTACAAAACACACACAACATTGCATAAAAAAATAAACAAAAGAACATGAAACATAGAATTAAAGGCAATATTAACAGCAACATATAAAACAGAAGAGAATAAAAGCACGCACAACAAAAATATTACATATTATGTGTAAAATTTACATTTATTACGCAAAATAATATTTTGCGGCCACCCAGATTGACGTCGTGAAGTGTGTGTCGAAGCAGAGAGTAGGTGCCGACTCAGCATGTGTCACAGGGCCTAAAGGTCCTGCAACGCTGGTATTCTGTCGGCACCTTATCAAAGAGGGGATGATAATATAAGGGTGGGTGTTAATAAACTACTTTTTAATAAATCCGAACACATAATATACAAAAAAAGCCCCTATTATATGTCGATACTTATATACAATAAACTCCCAAATAACATAGAAAACGAACAAAATACTAAAATATTCAGCCATCGATTAAAAGATTTCCTAATTGATAAAAGCTACTACTCCATTTGCGAATTTATGACTGATACATTCAAGTAGGTAAACTGAAATATATTAATAACGTCAAATCCATTGTAATTATTAAGAGTTATATATTCAATAAGAAATTACATATCTACTTTAATGTTAAATATTGATATTTTATATACCTAGATATAAGAATTTGTTACCCTTTCAGGGTGCATGTACCATGTATTACAATACCATCTGTAACAACTGTACATGTTCACAAATAAATAAATAAATAAAAAAAAAAATAAAAAAAAAAATAAAAAAAATCGTAAATAAAAAGACAGTCATAAAAATTATATATATATTACAGATGACGTTTTGTTTATGGTTTCGTTCAGGAAAAGTTTTGATGAGGAATTTTCGTGTGCAGGACTTCATTCGCTCCCCGACCGGGGAGGAAGTAATAGGGCATCAACTTGAAGTCGGTTTATTAAAGTTTTTAACTTGGTGAAGTAACTGTTATTATTACTATGAGTCCAAAATATCCTACAGCTGCCAACGCAATTAATTTCGCGAGTTGAGTGAAAATTCCTAGAAGTAACATCGAATACATCATCATAAATAACGATGCTATGTATGAGGTTAAATGTTATTTTAGTAACACAAATAAATTTTAATTATATGTTTGTGTTGCAAAAAATATCAAGTGTAAATAATTATAAAGCACATATAATAATATCGTTTATATAAGCTGTAAATACTCTAGACATCATCAGTATCACCATTCTCACCAAATGCTGGGTATAAGACTCTCCCAAAGACTTTACCGGTCTTCTGGCATTCTGTTCAATGCTAACCAACCACTTTGCAATATCCCTTTTAGGTTTCCTCAATCGAAACAGCAAACAGGTAAAAATATCACAGAATCGCAATCCGTTAAACATGACATCAGCAATTTTCGTCTCGCGATCGCTTTACCTCTCTTTGCCCTGCTGGGAATATGCCGAGAGGAATAAAACCGAAATCCCCATTTTCACGTGACACTTGACTCTGAGAATGTAACACCAACGTCTCGAGGGACGTAAGAACAAACCCCTCAAGACACCTGCATTAAACCAACGAACCATGTCGAAGTGAGCACGTAAAAAAAACTCAACTCCCAACCTATTATCTTATAAAACTCTCACACGCTGCTCAGCGAGCCTTGAGATTTTTTAAAAATTACAAAAAGTATACTAACACGGTTAAGCACAGATCCGGTTCAAAATCACACTTGTTTATAATTTTAGTCACACAAAAGTCACGCGCGACGGTTATTCGTTCGGAATTTTCGAGGAGCTCGCGACACGTCCACCTCCGGCGGCGGTTCGACCGAAACTGAGCTTCTGGCTAACGTAGAGCTTTTGCCAGGGACGAGTGTCTGTGTGTGCGTGCAGTGTACGCACAAGGGGGTAGTTTTGCGCGTGTGTGCACTTTCAGGTCACCAGCTTTCGTAAGACAGGCGTTTTCAAGTGTGATGCTGATGTGGTGTTCTGTACGGTCGTATTTCGCTTGGCTATTTTGGGATGGCGCTACATTATTGGGTTTACAGAGTAATGAAGAGAGTATACTTGTACACAGTACGGCGATGGGCTAGCCCCATGTGATTCAAAATGGAGTCTTGAATAACTGACTAAATGTAGGCACAATTGTGCCTCTGCCACCCCGTATGAGCAGAAGCGTGACGCCATACATAGAAATGTAGAGAAAGCCACGTTGCTTCTTCATTAGGTAGAAACTAACATACACACCATGTATTGTATGTATTTTTCAGGGAAACAAGAAGTTTGAGGGTTACTTCATCCACCGATACCATAAGAATCCGAATTGGCTGGCCCGGACGCATACAGTAAGAACACTTGTTTGCTGTGACGAGTTAGTTTCAGAATCAAATTAATAAGTATAAGTAAATATAGCTTTTGTATAAGTATTATGTATTCGTTGTGTGGCCTGTTTCACAATGTCCAGATTAGCCTTATATGCCAGACAAATCGTGATTGTGTGGATGTCGCAGTTGGTTGGTTAAATCAGACACTTAACTAACTCTCTAGACCGTTAACTAAATACCGACGTTGAACCAACTCACTAGCATTTTGATTTAAATAAAGCATCGTCGAAAACGTTTCACAATCTGTCTTACCGAAAGCCGGCGTGTTGGAAAACAAGATGGCATCACGATGATTTGCACAGCTTTCGTCAGGGCAAAAAATTGCGGTAGCTTAGTTGAAGGGTAAAGGGGGTGAGCGAAGCGAAGCCCCCTTTATCCTTCGTGTTAGGTTGAACATGTAAACACAACAAAAAATACTTGAAACATAAACTTAAGTATATAACATAAAAAAAAATTATGTCTTGTTGCCTAGGAACGTGTAGACAACTCGTTCAACGTTTCGTTCACTCACTTGTCTGACGGAATTTGAGTGACTTGGTTAAACTTCGGTATTTAATTAACGGTCTAGAGAGTTAGTTAAGTGTCTGATTAAACCACTAACTGCGACATGGACACAATGTTTGATTATTATCCACAAAGGGCTTATCCGGACCTTGTGAAGCAGGCCCTTAGTATTTTTAGGGTGACGGCCTAGCTGCCATGCCAGCACAAGGGCTCCGTAGTCTAGTGGGTTAACAGCTGCTTCTGACACTTTAGATGCAGTTTCGAATGCAGTACCATGTACCAACGAAATAAGTGATTTATCCTAAGCACCATTCCGTGCTTAGAATAACACGTTCAGGTACAGATCTCGGCTACTATCTCTTCTTGGTACTAACACTAGTAGTCGTAAAACCCTTGCATAAACCCGCACTGAGCCAGCGTGATGTTGAATGGTTTAATCTTAATCATAAGAGGGAGAAGGCTGCTGCCTCTCGGTGAGGGCTTTAATGAGCATTTTTAGAGTTGTCAAGGAAAGTCTGTCAGTCCGTCTGTCAAGACGCTTTTTCTCAGGAACGCGTGGAGGTATCAAGTTGAAGTTAATTATCGATTAATAAATTGCTGAAATGCTGTTTGCTATTCCTAGAATTATGACATTTGACACTGAGCAAGGTCTTTTAGCAAAAGTAAAGAAAAAAATGTGAAAACAGAAAATTTGTAGTTTCTTAAAAAAAAAAAGCGATTTGTGCGGCCCTCGGTGCGTGAGTCCACCTCGCACTTGGCCGGTTTCTTTTTCATTTATGACGGCCGAGCCGATTCCATCTATACTTCTTATCATACGAATTCATATAAGATGAGTTTAATCTAGGTGATTAGATATAAACATACACTTACATATAAAACGATAATTTTATATAACTACGTTATTCAAGAGGGCTCCGTGATCTAATGGGTTTTAGGCTTGCTTCTCACACAGGAGATGCAGGTTCGTTACTGACTGTAACGACGAGATAATTAATTTATCTTTAGTACATTATACGGACGTTCTAACGATGATGAAAAACATCGTCAGGTAACCTTCAATACTCCATAGCTGTGACGATGGGCTAGCCCCTGTCACGCAAAATGGAGTATTGAATAACTGGCTTAAAGTGGGCACAATTGTGCCTCTGCCAACCGCGTATGGGAAAAGGAGTGACGCTGTGTTTATGCTACGTTACTCGCTGTTACTTACGATAAGTACTTTATTTAAGGTTCATTATACGGATTTACTAACGGTGATGGAAAATTTTGTGAGGGAACCATCGATCTCCATGGCTGCGGGGATGGGCTAGCCCCCCGTCACGATTATGGAGTATTGAATAACTGGCTTAAACTGGGCACAATTGTGCCTCTGCCAACCGCGTATGGGAAAAGGAGTGACGCTATGTTTATGCTACGTTACTCACTGTTACTTACGATAAGTACTTTATTTAAGGTTCATTATACGGATTTACTAACGGTGATGGAAAATTTTGTGAGGAAACCTTCGATCTCCATGGCTGCGGGGATGGGCTAGCCACCCGTCACGCATTATGGAGTATTGAATAACTGGCTATACATGGGCACAATTACTCTGGCAAGGAATATGCCACCCCATATGGAAAAAGACGCGGTGAAATTATATTTTATAGATAATCCGTTTATTAGGTACCTATTACGACACGTTTCATTATATAGTTTGTGTTTACATTAAATGTAATATTATTATTAGTATCTATTATTCATAAATTCCTTCTCATTTTTAGGGTTCCGTACCCGAAGGGTTCCAAACGGGACCCTATTACTAAGACTCCGCTGTCCGTCCGTCCGTCCGTCCACCCGTCTGTCACCAGGCTGTATCTCAAGAACCTAGCTAGCTAGAGAGTTGAAATTTTCACAGATTATGTATTCATGTTGCCGCTATAACAGCAAATACTAAAAAACAGGATAAAAGAAATATTTAAGGGGGCTCCCATACAACAATTCTTTCAATACCACATACAAACTTATGGATGCACCTGGTTACGTACATGGAGTGTGAAAGTAACCGCACCAATAACTTTGTAAACAATATTTTGCTGTGTAAAATCCAAACTATTCACTCCACACCATCGCTTCCATTGAACGGTAGTACGGAACCCTTCGTGCGCGATTTAGACTCGCACTTGACCGGTTTTTTTTAATATTTTTATATGTATTTTAAACGTATGTAATACTTAATAATATCTAAAACCCAGCTTGAGGGCAAAGGCTTCCTTGAATTAATATCAGCATGTGAGGTGTGATCGTAAACTCCCTCGCTGACCAAGCTTTTCTGGGACCTTTACTTATGTATATATTTGAATTAATTATTCTATTTATGTATCATCATTTTAATATTATGATCATTATTTCTTCATGCGATTTACTCTGCGTAATACTTTTTTACTAGTTTATTTATTTCTTTAACTATATATTATCTTGTATTAAATTTGGCAATAATTTTAGCCAAGTTTCTCCAGGCTGTCCGGTCCTCAGCTATTCTCCAGCATTAACTTTATTCGCCACAGAGGTTGTCAAAACCCCAAGTGTGAACCTTCGCGTCAGCGTCAGCTGAAGACCAGGCCCTGGTCCCGTAAGATGAAATGAAATGACATGTGAAAGTGCCCTTGTGGCCTATTTACAGAATAAACGTTTTGAGTTTTTTTTGAGTTTTGAGTTTAAGTAAGGATGGGGAAAATGCACTTGTCCATGAGCTTGCTGCTACAACAATGCTTCTGAATAGTCTGATTCAGGGTGTGCAGATGGTCTATGGTCGGCATACATCGATAAATCAAATAATAAAGCTATTTTTGCAACCCACAGTTATTATTTTTTGGAGTTTATTACCTAATTAGGTTCCCTATACATTAACTTTACGCTCCTGAATTTGGCTTAAAAGCTCACGTCTAACTTTGGGTGAGCTTCTTTGATGTGAAAGCTCTTATTAGAATTGGAGTTGAAGCAACGGCCGTTTGGTACAGTTACCCTTTGTAATACGTGGTGATGTTAGTTGCGTAGTTATCTCTAGATTTGTGAATTTATAAGGATTTATCTACCCGCATAAGCCTAACTTTGTGGTTTACAGTGCGACTAGTGTGTTTTTGCTGCATCTGAATGATTATGGTGTCATCGTGCCCACGGACGTGACGTAGCGTATGTGTCTGACAAAGAACACATTTGCACATCTATAAACGAAATTGAAAGATTGGCTAACCAAAATGACAGGTGTCAGTTGAGTATCACGTCACGTCAATTAAGTAGACCCATTTCTAGTTTGCGTCACAATCACCAGAATCATGAGTTCAGTAAAATATGTGGGGAAAAAAAGGGGAATCATGGATGACAATTGTTGAGTAGAGCCAACAATTATCACCCTGTTTTGATTCATGAACACATATATTCCTGGAGGAATTTACTCTGTCAGATATCTAATGTCTCCAAAATTGTGGTAAATATGTCCTCAGCCACCTCGATTGATAAAAATATGACACTATTTTTAATAACTCTACCTACTATGCTTTGTTTTACTTTAACATTTCCTTATTGCGTACAATTATTTTCTTTCAGTGCCTCTCCACTTTTGGAGGTGGGCAGTCAGCTCTGAATATCCCTCTCGGTCCTTCGCCTGGCGGAACAGGTCTTCGAGAGCCAGGATGTCCTTCTTCTTACAACGCTCAATTCCCTTCAAACTTTTCCACCATGACAGCTTGAAGCTGTTGATATCAATCGTGACGGAGATCATGTCCCAGCTATGCAACTTTTCTTCTCTTGATGCTGGTTATGAGTTCTCGGGATTTGTCAGCTCGTCTCAGAACCTCTTCACTCGCGAATCTATGGATCCAGCTAATGTTTAACATCCAGCGGTAACTCCACATCTTGAAGGCCTCTAATCTATTGCGCGTGATCTCCTCAATGGTCCACGCTTCACAACCGCAGAAGACTATCGGCCCGATGCAGTATTGTAGAAGACGCATCCGTAGTCTAAGGTCCAGCTGCCTGGTACACAGTACCTTTGACGCATGGGCAGTTTCGAAACGGGTCTTTATCTCTTGCATGTTCCTATTTTTCATTTACCCGTGTAGGTACTTATACTTCTGGACTCGCTCTAGATCGGTCCTGGCTACCGTGACTGTCGGGTTAAGTGTTGCGTCTTTGGATACGCCATAAGCCATTACAAATGTCAAAAATGTATGGCTTTTAAGCTGTCAAAAGTGAAACCGTTCAGCAAACAGAGTATACTCATCCAGTAGCTGGATTCTGTATAACTTAACATCTATACTGATACCTTTGAAAAGTATTGCGATGACTCGATTAAATAAAATTTGTGTTAAATAAAATTTGTGTTTCTGAAGAAAGCGAGTACAAAATCAGCCTTCAGACACCTGTACGAGCGTTTATTGGCTGAAATCTATATACAACTAGGGATTCAGCCAAAACCTAATCACTTATTGCCCTTTAGAGCGACTATTTCATACGCGAATCAACAGAACAGATTATCATGTATCTGTGAAGGTGTTATTTTTTTATTTTTTTATTATTTATATAATATATTATTAATACAGATTAATGCACAACATGACAGAATATGTCCAATTCGTTGTACACATACAAATATACAAATAACATATATACACTTCCATTTAAACCAGATTGAAAAATAACAAATTATACACAGTCAGGTCATAAGTTCTGTCACACAATAAAAACTTTTGAATTTAGAACGCTGGCCACAAAAAAGTTTATTGAATTCGAATTTCGAATTTTTCATGAAAATAAAAATGTGTACTTTTTAGAATTTTACTCATTTTTAAATATGGAGTGGACACTTAAAGAAGACCGTGTCGCAGTTATTGCGTTGCATCGTTGCGGTTACGCGCCAATTCAGATTTTCGACTTACTGAAAAATTTGAATATAACCAAAAGATTCGTTTATCGTACCATAAAACGATACAATGAAGACTCTAGTGTAGATGACAGGTCAAGAAGTGGTCGCCCTCGCTCTGTTAGGACTCCAGCAGTGATAAAAGCTGTGAAGGCGCAAATTCAAAGAAATCCCATACGTAAGCAGAAACTGTTGGCCCTTCAGATGGGGTTAAGCAGGAGCACGGTGAAAAGGGTGTTAAATGAAGACTTAGGGCTTAAGGCATATCGAAGAAAAACAGGACATCGTTTGGACGCTCGTTTAATGGACCTGAAACTGAAGAGATGCCGAGCTTTGTTGAAGCGGTACGCGGGAAAAAAGCATCGGGAAATTCTTTTTTCGGATGAAAAAATTTTCACCGTGGAAGAGAGCTACAACAAACAAAATGATAAGGTGTACGCACACAGCAGTGAAGAAGCGAGCAACCGTATTCCGCGTGTCCAACGAGGTCATTTTCCATCCTCGCTCATGGTTTGGTTGGGAGTCTCTTATTGGGGCTTAACTGAGGTACATTTTTGTGAGAAAGGCGTAAAAACGAATGCAGTTGTGTATCAAAATACAGTCCTCAAGAACCTTGTGGAACCTGTTTCTCATACCATGTTTAATAACAGGCACTGGGTATTCCAACAAGATTCTGCGCCAGCTCATAAAGCGAAAAGCACACAAGACTGGCTGGCGGCGCGTGAAATCGACTTCATCCGGCACGAAGACTGGCCCTCCTCCAGTCCAGATTTGAGTCCGTTAGATTACAAGATATGGCAACACTTGGAGGAAAAGGCCTGCTCAAAGCCTGATCCTGATTTGGAGTCACTCAAGGCATACTTGATTAAGGCAGCCGCCGATATTGACATGGACCTCGTTCGTGCTGCGATAGACGACTGGCCGCGCAGAATAAAGGCCTGTATTCAAAATCGCGGGGGTCATTTTGAATAAACTTTATTACCATAAGAATTTATGTTTTATTAAGTTCATTTTGCTGTATAAATGTTTACATAATTAATAAATATGTCTAAATTATTTCATATTGCACATGTGACAGAACTTATGACCTGACTATGCAGTATCGTACTTGTCAGTTCAATAAATGTCTTAAATTCTTCTCTCTCAAATAAATCTCTTAAAATTGTTCATAGAACAGAGTTAACTCACGATTGAAGTACTGGGCCTTATTCGCCTTTACCATGCAATTACCTCGTGTGAAATGACTTGCAGAAAGTACAATGAGCCAAACCAAAACCACTCAAACAACGAGATTTTCCTTAATACAATGCCATAAAGACACATTTTGATCTGAGGCTATTTTTGCTGACCGTGAACATAAGATGTCAGTTACAGAAATGGAACTGTCTATCACTGAAAGGCGATCCAATAGCTGGCCAAGACAGATTATTTTGATCTTTATTGAATGGCGTCTAGAGTTATTTTTCGGTGACGCTGGGTTATGGTGATTCAGTGACATGTTGAGTGATAAACGACTTTGGTTTACATGTCGTAGAAAATAAAGGATAATATTGAAAGACAGACGTGTTTTAGTTGGTATCTTATGTTTAATAATAATACCTTGAACACTTTTTACACACATTGATCCAGCCCCAAACTAGGATTCCCAGTATCTTGGGTACTAGACAACGATACACATACTTATATAGATAAATATTATACTTAGATAGATAAACAACCATGTCTAGGGTACAAACATCCGTTCTCATAAAACAAATATTTGCCCGCACCGGGATTCGAACCCGGGACCCTTGTATTCGTAGGGAAGTTCACTGTCGACTCGGACAATCGGGTCGTCATAAAAAATGTGCAATTTGTGTTTGACGCTGAGATCATAACACTTCTATTATCCTTCCTTCAAACTAAACTTATAGTATCAACTATTCCTTCCGAAGGCAAACTAAAAAAGCCAGTAAAGTTGAGACGTCGTTTTTTTAACATCCCTTTTTATTCATGCTTGGGCGCGTGCGCCGAGCATCTGTTACTTTAGTTCTATGCAGTCAGGTATAGTTAGACAGTAGGATAAAAAACTTAGCCAGTTTCGTACAGGAAAGGCCTTATTCTTGTGGGGTTAGGTGGAGGTGCGGTTTTTTTAGACTTGGGTTTAAGAAAAATAATGCATAGCATTCAATACTCCATTTTGCGTGACAGGAGATTAGCCCATCTGCTGCTATGGAGTAATGAAGGTTTCCTCACGATGTATTCCATCACCGTTAGAATGGCCGTATAATGTACTTAAGTACTGTTAATTATCTCATTGGTACATGGTCAGAAATCGAAACTGCATCTCCTGTGAGAAGCAAGCGTGAAACCATTAAACCACAGAGCTCCTTAAACCAAATAATTTAATAATTTAATAAAGATTTAAATTACCGGATAAATGAGTGATACATTTGATATTATTGATGATAAAGGGGTCATCATCATCAACAATAAAGCAATACACACTTTAACATCACTTTTCATCATCGATGTTTTAATTATATCGACGGTCTGTTTTTGTTTTCTCCATTGATAACATAAATTCCAAGACTTTCACTTACCTTTCTGTGTTCAAATATTTTTGTGAAGTATTTGTTATTGTTTTTCCATATTCACCTACTAGTATATCACCACTCACATTAAACAAGCTATGACTGACACTTGCCCGCACACTGTTTTAGTCAAGAAACAAATTCAAAATAAAAAACTCTTCATTTGCCAAATTATAGGAATTATAATGTATAAGGAATAGATTGCTAGTGGTCTCCTCACTAGTTACAACCTGTATCGTGGAGGCCGGATAGAGACAACTAGAATAAATTTTGATTATTTTGTTAAAACTGTCAAAACAAAACCGCAGTTTAAGTTAAACACGACCCCCCGATGCCACTCGTAACAGCACCCTATTGTAACGGTCACCGTTCACCTGTTATGACGCCATCACACAGGTGGGTGCGAGCGAGAGAGCTATGTATCGCCGTCTCGCCGACATCTGTTGTGTCAAAGTTTAGAACAGGTGACCACAATTATTTCTAGTTTGTAATAATGATGGCTTGTTTTGCAATTGTTATGTAAAGAAATTGATGTTCGAAGTGGTATTTTAACATACCCGGTTTTAGGAGTAGCTGTTATGTCGCGAGATAAATGTACTACATCAGCTGCAAGCATATTTTGCCGTGCATAATAAAACGACAATAAAAACCGGCCAAGTGCGAGTCGGACTGGGTTCCGCAGAAATATCTTGTTTCTTGTGGCGGTCCTACTAATTTATTTGACGGCGTCTGCGGTGTTGCGGTCGAGGGAGTGCTTCAGACGCAAATGTCGGCTGGGGAGAGAAAAAGAAGAGTCCCAGGTCCAGGTTGGTTGTAAACATGTTTGCGACGTCGCTGTTTCTGGTTCCCACGACACAGGGTATCCTAGTGTGGGGCCAGAAGCAATGTGTGTACCTATATTAAAATTTTATGTGGTTGTGTTACTAATTTGTTAATGCTGAGGGTCCCGGGTTCGAGGACCGGTGGGGGCAAATATTTGTCAGACGAGAACGGATGTTAGTACCCTAATCATGGCTGTTTATCTATCTGAGTATAGTATTTATCTATACAAATATGTGTATCGTTGTCTTAGGGAATCCTAGTTCGGGACTAGATCAATGTGTGTCAATAGTGTCCAAGGTATTATTATTATTTATGATTTTCGGTATGTTTCCTATGCTTTGCGCCAAATTGTATAATTCTAGTTAAACGGTATTTTAATTCTCTTGCGAGTCTCAAGCAGATTCTGCTAATTTGTAGCTTAATCGGCTTTTTGATTTTATAGGCCTAAATTATTTTTTGCACAGCTCCAAGGGGCCAAAGACTTGAGTAATTGTTCTTAATTTAAAGTTGTTGCCTTATTGCATTCCTGTCAAAAAGGCTCTCGATAGGACAAACGGACAAACGAAGTGATCCTATAAGTGATCCGCGATAACTTGGAAACAACTTACTTACAATAGATATTTAAGAATAACGACCATACCCAGAATTGGGTGCAAAACGGGACCCTATTACTAAGCCTCCGCTATCCGTCTGTCTGTCCGTCCGTCCATCTGTCACCAGGCCGTATCCCATGAACCGTGATAGTTAGACAGATGAAATTTTCACAGATGATGTATATTTCTGTTGCCGCTATAACAACAAATACTAAAAAACGGAATAAAATAAATATTTAAGGGGTCTCCCATACAACAATTCTTTCAATACAACATACAAACTTATGAATGCACCTGGTTACTTACATGGAGTGTCAAAGTAGCTGCCCCAATAACTTTGTAAACAACATTTTGCTATGTAAAATCCAAACTATTCACTCCACACCATCCCTACCATTGTACGGTGGTACGGAACCCTTCGTGCGAGAGTTAGGCTCGCACTTGACCGGTTTTTATTAAAATTTTACTGGTGAAGCGATTTGTTGTTTAAAGGTCTTTATTAGTATACAGGGTGACATTTAATTAGCTGGCCATATTTTGGGGAATGATAGCACCCTACATGATTATGTACAACTTTCTTAAAGAAACATATGGTCGAATTGAAAAATATTTTTCGTCCCTCAGTACATTGACCCGATCAGCTGATTACAACTTACTATGGGGGACGTGTTTTTTTTTCGTTTACGACCATGTGACCATGTGTTTCTCGGGGAAAGTTGGTCAAAATAATGGGTACTATCATTCCCCAAAATATGATCAGCTAATTAAATGTCAACTTGTATAAAATACAATATTAGGGATGGTGTGGCCATCCCTACCATTGTACGGTGCTACAAGAACCCTTCGTGTGCGAGTCCGACTCGTCGCATTTTTTTTTTTTTTTTTTTTTTTTTTTTTATGTGAAAAACATCTATTATGTATTTTTTTCATATAGTTCCTACTGGCATATGATGTTTTCAAAAATACAGATTAAAGAAAAGATATTTCTTCATAACATATGTTTTTTCGGGATTTGGAAAACGTCCCCTTTAAGACCTCTGTGGCGCTGCAGTTGTGGCTCTGCCTACGATGCGACAGGTCCCGGGTTCGATCTATATTTTAGAACTATCATTATTTGTAAGAAAACATCTACACATGTTCCCTATGCGCGAACGCCCAGCAAACCTTAGACCTCGACCTAGATTAGCTGCCACAGACTCTAATCTAGTATTTGTATCATCAGGCCCTTACAACATGTGCGTAAAAATATATAATAACTTACCACCTTCTATAAAAAACCTAGATAACTTTAAAGAGTTTAAGAACACACTGCATAAATTCCTAATAGCCAATACATTTTACAACCTAGAAGAGTTCTATGATAACGAACCTACCCAACAAAGATAGTCAAATTTGTTAAATGTTAAAATTTTACAAACTTTTTATTTTTACTACGTTTATAGTATGTTATAAAGAAAAGAAAGATTTCTATAAGATTAAGATATTGTACCATAGGAAGTAGATTACTATCTTATGTTTTAGTTTTTATTTTAAAGCTATGTTTGCAATGCCCTAGCAGGGCACATGTTAGGGTCTTTATTTGTTATTTGACATCTTATGTACCACATGTATGCAATAAATAAATAAATGAAATGAAATGAGATCCCCGGCTGGGGATACTGAAAAAAATAATCCCCACGTCTTGGATGTTTATATGTGTGTGACGTTGCTGTTTCTGGTTCCCACAGCACAGGGTATCCTAGTGTGGGGCCAAGAAACAATGTATGTGCCTCTATGGAAAAAAATGGGCATTTGACCGAATTTGACGTTACCCAGCTAAACTCTTAACTAACTCTAAAACTATGGCTAGTATTTAATCGCACATCAAAAATACTGATTAGCACAGCAAAAATACTGATTAGCACAGCAAAAAGGATCAACAAGAACACTTTTTATGTTTTATAGTAGTTTATGTGACTGCTACATAATGGAGGGCATTAATACTCGATCACTCGAGAGTTTTAATGCCTAATTATGTACAGTTACATAAACTAGTTTATCTAGACACATATCATAAGCTATCTTTGATGTGTTCAGAAACCGCAAGTTTGACCGGCATTGTGGCTCTGCAGTTGTTTAGCTTGTTCAGTAGTACCAACTTCACAGACAAACTAGGGGCGGCACGTAGTCGGGCGTCGGCGATCGAAATTTGAATGTCATAATATGTAGAAAAACCACACATTATCGTCATAATGTGTAATTTTTCAGATAAGAAATGAGTTTTACCAAGTAGTTCAACATTAAGCTGATCGTAACGTGCGGTTTTTGTACGCAGTAACTCGGTTTATGATACGTGTGTAGATAAAATATTTTATGTGTACTTAAGTTTATGTTTTAAGCATTTTGTTGTTCTTACATGTTCAACCTTACACGAAGGATAAAGTGGGTTTCGCTTCGCTCACCCCCTTTACCCTTCACCTAAGCTACCGCAGCATTTTTCCCTGACATTTGCTGTGCATATCAGTATTTTTGATGTTCAGTTTAATATTTCCCTTAAACTATCTGCTTCACCCAATAGTGTCCATAACCCTTTGACCCAATTCATCAGCAGGCGCCTACGTCACATGCTACGTGGTCCAGCAATGGTTGCTAGGATTATGATAATTCGCGTCTCAGCAGAAACGTGGTTGTTGACGAAACACATCCATCGGAGAGAAAGGGATTGGCTCAAGCAGGAATAATTACCATAGTGAAAAAGTTTTCGAGTTCAGCTTATGTCTTTGTAGACCAGTGGTTCTTTGAGAACAGTAGACCTCTCAGGCCTTCGACATAAATACTTAGACATATTGTCACGACTGTAGGATTTATTATGGCAAATACGTGTATGATGAGAACAGATGTTTGTACCCCAGTCATGGTTGTTTATCTATCTAAGTATAATATTTATCTATATATATTATATCTATATAAGTATGTGTATCGTTGTCTAGTACCCAAGGTACAGGGAATCCTAGTTTGGGGCTAGATCAATGTGTGTAAATAGTGTCCAAGGTATTATTATATTATTATATCTTTAAAAAAAAAAAAAAAAAGTTTATTATCCAAAAACACAATTGTACAGTAGTTTTACGGTAGCCTCCACACTAGGCGCAGCCTGTTTCGTGGATGCTTGTAGGCAGAATTACCATTTGATTGGTAGTTTGTTTAAATTCGCAGACAATTTTATAAAACAAAAGCAATTAAACTTACACTTACGAGACTTTATACACAGTCAGGTCATAAGTTCTGTCACACAATAAAAACTTTTGAATTTAGAACGCTGGCCACAAAAAAGTTTATTGAATTCGAATTTCGAATTTTTCATGAAAATAAAAATGTGTAATTTTTAGACTTTTCCTCATTTTTAAATATGGAGTGGACACTTAAAGAAGACCGTGTCGCAATTATTGCGTTGCATCGTTGCGGTTACGCGCCAATTCAGATTTACGACTTATACTGAAATTTTTTAATATAACCAAAAGATTCGTTTATCGTACCATAAAACGATACAATGAAGACTCTAGTATAGATGACAGGTCAAGAAGTGGTCGCCCTCGCTCTGTTAGGACTCCAGCAGTGATAAAAGCTGTGAAGGCGCGAATTCAAAGAAGTCCCATACGTAAGCAGAAACTGTAGGCCCTTCAGATGGGTTAAGCAGAACCACGGTGAAAAGGGTGTTAAATAAAGACTTAGGGCTTAGGGCATATCGAAGAAAAACAGGACATCGTTTGGACGCTCGTTTAATGGATCTGAGACTGAAGAGATGCCGCGCTTTGTTGAAGCGGTACGCGGGAAAAAAGCATCGGGAAATTCTTTTTTCGGATGAAAAAATTTTCACCGTGGAAGAGAGCTACAACAAACAAAATGATAAGGTGTACGCACACAGCAGTGAAGAAGCGAGCAACCGTATTCCGCGTGTCCAACGAGGTCATTTTCCATCCTCGCTCATGGTTTGGTTGGGAGTCTCTTATTGGGGCTTAACTGAGGTAAATTTTTGTGAGAAAGGCGTAAAAACGAATGCAGTTATGTATCAAAATACAGTCCTCAAGAAACTTGTGGAACCTGTTTCTCATACCATGTTTAATAACAGGCACTGGGTATTCCAACAAGATTCTGCGCCAGCTCATAGAGCGAAAAGCACACAAGACTGGCTGGCGGCGCGTGAAATCGACTTCATCCGGCACGAAGACTGGCCCTCCTCCAGTCCAGATTTGAGTCCGTTAGATTACAAGATATGGCAACACTTGGAGGAAAAGGCCTGCTCAAAGCCTCATCCTGATTTGGAGTCACTCAAGGCATCCTTGATTAAGGCAGCCGCCGATATTGACATGGACCTCGTTCGTGCTGCGATAGACGACTGGCCGCGCAGAATAAAGGCCTGTATTCAAAATCGCGGGGGTTATTTTGAATAAACTTTATTACCATAAGAATCTATGTTTTATTAAGTTCATTTTGCTATATAAATGTTTACATAAATAATAAACATGTCTAAATTATTTCACATTGCACATGTGACAGAATTTATGACCTGACTATGTATTATATTATTATAATGCGATACAATGTAAATGCAAACAAGGGAGCGATTGCTGAACACAAATAAAGGTTTTGGTAAGTATTTAATTGCACTAGACTACCCTTTTCATTTTATATGTATCCTATCCAGATAGGTTTGCTGGAAGAAATCTCTGTCGAGAGATAAGCTCGCCTTTGCCTTTTAATTTCGTGTATAATTGTATTGTTGTAATGTTCTGTGCAATAAATAATTGTGAATTGTGGAAAGAGAAAAGAATGGGACTGTCTCTTATAGTGCAAGGAAGTGCGTTCCACAGTCGAACCGCCCGCAACCTGAAAGAGTAAAGAGCGTTATTAATTTGTAAACCTTATTACATTGCAGAATAAATAAATGTAGCCAATTAATGTCCCCACCGAGGGGCAAAGAACTTTACCGGCTTTGATACAAGTGTGTTTTGCGCAACAATTTAAATTAAAATTTCCGGTGCTTGAATTTTCTAATTACTAAGCAGACTTTTGAGCAAAATAGGGGTATACGTTTTGGCGATTACTCGTGTTTCCTTGGTTATAGGAGTTCATATCTGGTGTCTACGGGTTTGTCTCATAAAGGCGGAGAGAACTTCGTGGTCTGATTGGTTATACATTTTCCGACATAAAAAAAAACTAAAATCCGCTATATATAATACACTGACGAACAATGAAAAAGTTCCACCCACAAAATGCCGACAACAAATGGCCCCAATTTTTTAAAACATTTAATTTTAAATTTGAACACAATATTTATGTTTTCAATTGGTAATATTCTAATGCGCTGTTAAATGTACTTCAATATCGTAGACAGCCTCATTAAGCTAGCCTTTCCCGTTTAGGAGTAATTTGGTGATATGTCACTGGAACTTTTTCATTGCTCGTCAGTGTACTTCTGCTAAAGCAAATTTCTCCCCCCGCCGCCCTCTTCAGTTTATCGGATCAGCAACTGCAATTATTATAAATAAAATAACCCGACTGCATTATCTCTCAATACCACATACTTAACTTAACTTATGAATGCAACCGGATAAGTAGATGGAGTATGAAAGTAGCCGCAACAATAACTTTGTAACGCCATAAGTCCGCAATTAAAAAAAAAACTAAAATCTGACTAAACAAAAAAAACTATATAATTATCAAACCTGTTAACAAAATTTCACGAAAATCGGTTGAGAAATGCGACCTGTAGGCGAGAACAGACAGACAGACAGACAGAAGGACCAATGCTTTTTTGGCCAATCTCGAAACTGGACGCTTCGCTCGCTTCGCTCGCTCGGTCAATAAGAGTCACTGAGAGTATATGCATACATTTTCGACAAGTAGTTATTTCTGCTTCCTAAACTGATTACTCTTGCGATGAATAAGGACCTATAATAAAAATTACATTTAGACATGACAATTCGCTATTGGATTGACAATATATTTAAAAGTCGCGTGAAGAAGTATTACAATTCGCTATTGGATTGACAATATACAAATACTTACATACTATCTGTAATTCTAAAGAGAGAGGTCTTTAGAATTACAGATAGTATGTAAGTATTTGTTAGCACATTTATATATAATAGTGGTAGTTAGTATTATAAGTATTTAGTATATAATTATAGTAATTATATATTTTATTTTATTAATTAAAATTTTCGTAAGTACTCGTTCTTTTCTTCATATTGTTGTACACATAAGTCTACCCCTGCTCAACCATCAACATTTCCCACCTTAACCTGGTTTGCTGGAAGAGATCTCTTATTAGAGATAAGCTCGCCTTTGTACATTATTTTCATGTAACACTTTTTTATATCATCTGTGTGCAATAAAGAAATTATGAATTATGAATGAATTATTATGTCTGGTTGTAATAGATTTTTTGTATGAACTGTATAAACTGTAAATTTTATCGTAATTTATTTGAGAAGACAAGCATGTGATATCATGTTTGTGGCTTTATGTAAAAGTTATGTAATGCTATGTCATAGTCAATTGATAGTTCATTACACAAAACGGTCGGTCAAGCATAAAGGATTTCTCACGATGCTTAAATCAATCAATCAAATCTCTTTATTACTGTAGTTATTTACATATACTTAGCTATCGTCATTTTTTGCCACTTCTCTACATTGGACCACTGTGGGAGAAGAAGGGCGTAGAAACTCCTACAGATTGATTTATGGATCTCTTTAAAAATTGCTTGCGCTTAACTAATAAAAATAGTCTGTGTTGAGCCAGGTTAACCCCATACAGTCCTGTCATTTAAGTAATCTTGAACATTGCAATATCCCTTTTTCGACAAAGTCGCTTTAACATGCTTTTTAAATTGCTCAAATGGCAATTTCAAGATCTCTACAGGTATCTTGTTGTAGTAGAGAATGCACTGACCCTTGAAAGATTTGCTAACCTTCGCGAGTCTAAACCGGGGCGCAAGTAGTCTGTGATTATATCTTAGGTTAACATTACAGCTATCGCTAAGTTTGGAAAATGTTGTAAGGTTCTTGCGTACATCACCCTTAGAACGTCCATGTAATGTAAGTAATGAACGCCAAAACATTTGCTTTAATCAAGCCAGGTGACGTCATGAAGGACTAGCATAGACAAACTATCGTGTAGTAAAGCGAGCTATCTCACCAGACGACTTTAGACCTTAAGTCAAGGGCATAAAGAAAACGTGTAGTTTACTGTCCTTTAAGGAATGCAACGCCGGGACCTGCACTACTGGAAATTATGTATAACGCTTCCAGCTGATCAAGCAATTATCCTTACTGAGTGACAGATATAGAGAAAACCCAGCCAAATGCGATTTGATTTTGAGGGATGAGTGAGTCGAAGAATAAGCAAAAAACACCGAAAGAATGTGTTATCTTTTCAGGTTAAATTTGAATATTACAGTCAGACAAACAGACAGTGAACAAAGTAACCGAACAAACATCATTATTATAAGGTCAATAACTGCACGCGCCTTACCCAGTGATATAGATGACTGTTATTTACTAAACAAAAAAAATAAACTTATTATTGTTATTTATTGTCGAATCAGAATCTTCACTGCAATAAATGTGATACACATTTTGTAATAGAAAGGTTGGTCATTATTCCGAACAAGATTCACTATGAAACCGATTTGATCAGAGCACTTTTTTCACTTTTCCATACAAATCAGATGACCGCCTGGTTAAAAATATATGCACCACTGAAAAATAAAGTTGCTCTGATCAAATCGATTTCATAATAAAAGATGCTCGGAATGATGTCTCTTTCAACCCCCAGTCAATCGTCCAACGTCCCGAGAGTGCCAACATGTCCGCCATCGAACGTGTATGGGAGAGCGTGCTATTACCGATCATAATCAATCAAATAAAGCGAAATTTTCATATTATGTCTACTCATTCTCTTTGTTAATAATAGTGGCACTCAAAGAACCTTCTATAGTATCTATACATGGCAACACTATTTAAACCTCTTGAATACCACCGGCGTTAGATAACGTCACTTCTCCGTTATAATAATGTTGATAATAATACCTTGGACACTATTAACACACACATTGATCTACTAGACAACGATACACATACTAATATAGATAAATATTATACTTAGATAGATAAACAACCATGACTAGGGTACAAACATCCGTTCTCATCGAGCAAATATTTGCCCCCACCGGGACTCGAACCCTTGGCTTAGTAGGCAGGGTCACTGCCGACTCGGCCATTCGGGTCGTCAGTTTAGTTTAGTTTAGTTTATAAGTTTTATATTTCTTTACTACGATATAAGGTTTAAAATCGCAACCAGTCATAACTACCCACGGTTTTTGAGAGGTCAAAAACAACTGAACTGCAGGTTGTCAATTTTCATCAGATTTCCTCAGCCGTATTAAAACCGGAACCAAAGCGCGCCCTGCCGCCCGACCCGCACTACCCGGTCCCCGAGCTACCCTAGTCGCCTACCGGGTAAGACAAGTGACCCCGACAAATTAAGGGATTTGTGCGATATCTCCTCGCCGCAGCGCACTTGACGGATATCGCCCGCTCGCACCATGCGACCAAGACACTATTTAGATCCTATTTATACTTGCAGGTAGGGTTACCATATGGAAAAATGAAAATTCCGGAGATTAGGCCTGATTTGTATTGGAAATTCCTGACATTTAGTCGTAATTTCAATTAAAACGTAATGGAACTCTAAAACCTATATTTACAATAAAAAGTCACAATTTGAAAAAAAATTGTAAAATAATAATAATGTAATTTGTGATTTTAGTTAGGCTGTTTGATCTCTTAGTTACTGGAGAGTTTACACGAACGATGTTGACGATTTGCTCGGTTTTATTGAAAATTCCTGAATTCCGGAGATTTTACGACAATTCCGGAGTTCCGGAGATTGGTCTATAAGTCCGGGGATCTCAGGACAATGCCGGAGATATGGTAACCCTACTTGCAGGTGCTGTGCTGATGGTTTTTAAGGTTCCTTACCCGAAGGGTGCCGAACGGGTCCCTATTACTAGGCTTCCGCTGTCCGTCTGTCTGTTTGTTTGTCTGGCTCTACCGGATCAACCGAAATAGGTAGAGAGCTGAAATTTTCACAGATGGTGTATTTCTATAGCCGCAATAACACACAAATAATGAAACATAAAAAAGGAGCTCCGTAGTATAATGGGTTTCACGCTTGCTTCTCACACTGGAGATGCAGGTTCGAATGTTGACCGTGTATCAATGAGATAATGAATTTATCTTATGTAAATTATCGGATGTCCAGTGTTACGGATGACACGTTAAGCATTAGGTCCTGGCCCTTTATCAACCCGCACTCAGCCAGCTTGGTGGAGTATGGCTCAATCTTACTCGTATCCGGGTAGAGGCCTGTGCCTCTCGGTGTGAAATTATTATGGGTTTTTAAAAATTAAAAGTAGGACTCAGAAATGATTTGTTTATCGGTGAAGTGAACTGGACTCTCCCGATCTTATTGGAAAATATCTTTAATTGCGTGTATCGAGTTATTTGTCATTATACAATTAATAATTGCTCATTCAAGTTAAAATAAACAATATTAAGTTTTTTATCATAATTGTTTTTATTTCTGTAAATAAGTTACTCAATTTCTATCCACTTCCGGTTTCAATGAGCAAAGAGTTTCGTTCACCTGAGTACATAGTTCAATACATACATACAACATACACAAATCTCTTTTTCAATGTTTCGATGTACGGTTTTGAATGTACATAGTCCTGCCTAGTATTTTACACCACATACACTCACACCCACACTCATGAACACATACACAAACATGCACACTTACACATACACTACACTATCACATTACACACAATTAATGATTCTAATTAAAATTTTATAACATATTTCTCTAGCACATTTTAGAGAAATTATGAAATCCAACATCAAACAATTAATACAGCATAAAAACATTACTGCAGCGACCAGTAAGTAAGCCATTCTGGACGAGTATGATTACTATAATACTAGGCCAGGATGGCACTTATGGTCGAAGGCCAGGATGGCACTCATGGTCGAAGGCCAGGATGGCACTTATGGTCGAAGGCCAGGATGGCACTTATGGTCGAAGGCCAGGATGGCACTTATGGCTTGTCTTAAAAATAAAACCATTTATGTTAATTGAGAATATTTTATTTTATTCGTCTTTTTCTTCTGTTAGTATCGAATTCCTAATTCCTAATTAGTAACAAAATAGTAAAAAATACAAATGAACTGAGTTTGCCGCCATTTTACACTGTGCAATATAAGTGAAATTCGGACACGGCAACCTCTATTCATTAAAAAAGGTACCTCCTTTTTATTAAAGGCTCTTAACAGTCATTAACATCCTTAGCTTATCTTTGAAAAAAAAATAGTTTAATATTTAAATATTATGATATGTAATGGGATTTCATACTTACTTACTGGACACTTTTGCGTTTTCCTGGACACTTCAAAAAATTGTCCAGGATGAGTCACTTTCGGATACTATCTTCACAGATATTATGGGAACATATCGTACTATTTTTGAGAAAATAACTTGACTACAGATATCACAAGCATTATTGTATCACATAGCTAGCTACCGCTCACAATGAGTTCATATTGTATTTGTCATTAATTTATAGTGAAATTCAGGACTACCCAGTGCAGGGCTTACAAAACACTGCAGAGCTTATTAGCTTAAAAAAATAGATCTGTAATTGTAATATAAATTAAGCTTAATTTTGTAGAAAACAAATAAAGTTCATCTACATTTTATATTTTATTATTAAAAAGGTATACTCGTTCAAAATACTGACGTTTTACGTTTTTCCGTGTACAATGGTTTATTTTTGTTTATCTGAGCTATGCAACCCTGCGGGTGTTGGTCCGACGTCCTACTCACAGTCGATGGGTATTTTTTATACTAACGAGGCTGATCTTATAGTAGTTTATGTGTCTGATACATAATGACTAATTACGTATAGTTACATACACTAGTTTATCTACACACATATCATAAGCTCGCTTTGATGTGTTCAGGAACCGCATGTTCGACCGGCATTGTGGCATTGATCATTGCTCTGCAGTTGTTTAGCTTATTAAGTTCAACTTCACAGACAAACTAGGGGCGGCAGGCAGGCGGGCGTCGGCGTTCGAAATTTGAATGTCATAATTTGACAAATGTTTGTACATTGATTGTTATGTACAAATTTTCAGATAAGAAATGAGTTTTTACCAAGAAGTTTATCATTATGCTGGGCGTAACGTGTGGTTTTTGGACGCAGTAAAGAGAGTTTATGATACGTGTGAAGATAAACTATTTTATCTACACACATATCATAATCTCTCTTTGATGTGTTTAGGAACCGCATGTTTGACCGGCATTGTGGCATTGCTCATTGCTCTGCAGTTGTTTAGCTTGTTCAGTAGTATCAAATTCACAGACAAACTAGGGGCGGCGAGTAGGCGGGCGTCGGCGTTCGAAATTTGAATGACATAATTTGACTAATTTTTGTACCTCATGCCATGGTAGTAAAATTTAAACCTATAACGGGTTTTTGGGTACTAGTGTGCTCGAGGGATTACACGAATGTAATTTTTTCACATTTAGACAACACTAAAGCTAGCTTAGGTATGTCCGCACCGAGAAGCACAGGCGTTTAACCCGATACGTTGATCAATACCATCATTTTATTCTATTACTTCATATAAAAATTGTATTGTTACATTAGTTTTTAACTGTCTAAATTCAAAATTAATATAATTTATCAGAAAAAGTTGGTAATTTCCTTCACAAAATATTAGCCTCGTTAAATGCAAATGTTCAAAATGATGCGAACGATGGGCATAAGCGAATGCGAATGCGAATATTCGCGATATCTCTACTAAATACCTACATTTATATGTATACAGGCACATATACATTGCTTCTGGACCCACACTAAGATACCCTGTGTCGTATGAACTAGAAACAGACTTCACACAAATATTAACATCCCGGAACTGGGGTATTTTATTATGAATTCCTAGCCAGGAGTCGAACCCGGGACCTCTCATTTGGGATTAAGAGCTTAGACCGCAATGCCAGAGAGCTTTGTTATAAAAGAAAACTTCTTGAGGAAACCTTCATAGCTCCATTTCTTCGGCGGTAGGCTAGCCCCCAGTCACGCAAAATACAGTATTGAATAACTGGTTCAACGTGGGCACAACTGTGCCCCTGCCTCCCCATGTGGGAAATTATGTGACGCTTAACACCTGGACCTGGTTATGAGGCATCGCGATTTCAAACCTCATGCCATGGTAATAAAATTCAAAACCTGTAACGGGAAAATGTCACCTTCTGGCGTCACCAGGTCTCCAGCTCTATATGACATCAAAATTCATTTGATCGATTTTCCTTGCACCGAACAAAATTTATCGATTGCTCAGTGACTATGGCTTAATTATAAGAAGCCCTAATTAACAGATTTCATCGAAAAATCGCCGATGCCAGGATAGTAGTAACTAACTAGTTTTATAAAATGCGCATGCGCTACCGAGGCACTCGATGAAAGTTCATCAAACACACATTTACGTCATGGGCAACCAATGTGTTAAGGTGATACGAAAAAACTATGAGGTTTTTTTCGAATACATTTACTACACTATAAATTAATTTATAGGTTTGATTTTTAATTTAACTTTTATTGAATATTTGATTAAGATTCTCCCTGAAGGAAAACGCCATTGGGTGAAATGTTCTTGATAGAATTTAATTGTGAAGAAACCTCTAAATTGTTTTGGTTTATTCTCTAATTCTGATATCCTAACTGATTTCATTACGGAATTGCATTCTAAACGTGGATATTATGTAAAAGTAAACTCTCCTTGAAAATATTTTCGACAAAATTGCCTAGTTTATTTATAAACAATTTTTCTGTGGTTTGTCGCTACGTTATGTAATTTTTCCCCAATTCCGTCCCTCTCACACTGCGGCTCTTTCCGCCTGGAGTACGGACCTTTGCACGGACGAGGTATCCCCTTAACCTTGTATTTTATATGTATGTCAGCTATCCTAAATAGACATTGTAATGTAATAATAATAATACCTTGGACACCATTTACACACATTGATCTAGCCCCAAACTAGGATTCCCTGTATCTTGGGTATTAGACAACGATACACATACTTATATAGATAAATATTATGCTTAGATAGATAAACAACCATGACTAGGGTACAAACATCCGTTCTCATCAAACGAATATTTGCCCCCACCGGGACTCGAACCCGGGACCCTTGGCTTCGTAGGCAGGGTCACTGCCGACTCGGCCATTTGGGTCGTCAAAATGTATTTAGTATAATTCATATTGACAGCAGTCTTACGCCACGTCACGTCGCCAAATCAGTCAGTAGCCAATAAAATCGAGCGATAAACGTGAAGCATGCTTCCGGTGGCCTTGTGACCACGTTCATGCCGGTTCGGTCTAAATATACATAGAGAGGAGAATTGCGTTGGCCACACGTCAAAACGAACGGAACGCAAAGAAACAAAAGGGAAATAATAAACTGCACGTCAAACATACTGATTTGCACAGCAAATATCAGGGCAAGATGCTGCCGTAGCTTAGGTGAAGGGTATAGGGGGTGAGCGAAGCGAAGACCCCTTAATCCTTCGTGTTAGGTTGAATATGTAAGAACAACGAAAATGCTTAAAACATAAAAAGTATTCTAGCTGGCTAGTCGAGCAAACGTTTTACAATTATAATGAACTATTTACGCTAAACGTATGACATTTTATTTTTAAATCTTTAACATTTTATATTAATCAATTGTTGACATTATTACAATCTGCTTTGTAATTCATGTACATGACATTCTACAACTATCTTATTTTAATTTCTGGACTTGTAATGACAATTATGAATAAATATCTTATATCTTATGTCTTATCTTATTTTTGTTGATCCTTTCTTGCTGTGAAAATCAGTATTTGTGCTGTGCGATTAAATAAGCCATATGATTTCATCTATGAAATTTCTTTATTTCTTTACCTCCAATATTAATCATCCTCAGAAGGAAAAAAGTAATAAGGCGTCTACAACAATATCTATCAGATTTTGGAAAAAAAAGCTGCCCAGAAAATATGTTATTCTCTGCAGGCTTATCAATAGTAGTTTACGGTGACTGATACATAATGCCTAATTATGTACAGTTACATACATTAGTTTATCTACACACATATCATAAGCTCTCTTTGATGTGTTCAGGAACCGCATGTTCGACCAGCATGGCGGTATTGATAATTGCTCTGCACTTGTTTAGCTTGTTCTGTAGTACCAACTCCACAGACAAACTAGGGGCGGCACGCAGGCGGGCGTCGGCATGCGAAATTTGAATGTCATAATTTCACAAATTTTGGTACATTTTGGTCACAATGATCAATATCAAGATTATAAATGAAGTTTTACCAAGTAGTATATCGTTATGCTGGTCGTAACGTGCGGTTTTTGGACGCAGTAAAAGGTTTATGATACGTCTGTAGATAAACCAATAAAAGGCGCATTAAACACTATTCTTATATACCTCTTCAACTAATCAAACAGCTGATTCCCACAGATAGAATCGATTCCGCAATCCCCTCCTCGGGTGCTCCGAACTGACGGTCTGAAAAATTTAAATAATAAAAGCTCGTTACCACTAGCGTCGGTGTTGCCAGCGGAACGTAAATCAGTAGTAATTCACTACCGCCCGTCGAATATTCATGAGGACGCAGCCAGCAGGGTTGCCACTCGACTGCCAATAGTCAATTGATAAGGAAATGCAATGTATAGTGGGATGCTACTTGTGTGTGCACGTTCGCGGCATCCCACATAGGCTCCACCATGGCGACACCTGGGGTTGCAGCGGAGTCGGCGGCGCGGCAGAAAGGCCTAAAATACGCACAGCTGATGGGGAGCTACCTGTTTGTTCCCTTGGCCGTCGAGACCACGGGTATTTGGGGTGCTCAGGGCAGGATGTTTGTCAAGGACATTGGGCGACGCTTGAGGGACCGAGGTTTTGACAATGGTTCCGGAGCGTTCCTGATCCAAAGGATCTCACTCGCCGTGCAGCGCGGTAATGCTGCCAGTGTGATGGGTACCTTTGGGTCGGGCATGTCCTGGGGCGGTTTATTTGTTTAGTAGAGCAAAGGCTTATTTCTAAAGCTTACTACAGTATTAAAGAGTACATAGACGATAAAAATGCTTGGGACTGAATTGTTCTAATTAATTGTGAGCATCCTCACTGCCAGAGTTTCTTTTACTGGACACTTGGAGGCCTTTTACACCTCCAAAGATTAATTTAATTATACAACTCTTGACTGTGGGGACCATTTACATCTCCTATCATCATTGTATTATTCACTAAAGAGACTATACATCTCTGTTATTTATATTTTAATTATTTTATTATGACATTTGAGACTTTTTACATCTCTCAGAAACAATAATTAAGTACTTTTTTCTGATAATATGATACAAATAATAATACCAAATGTTCTGTAAAAAATGAAATGAAATGACATGTGAAAGTACCCTTGTGGCCTATTTACAGAATAAACGTTTTGAGTTTTGAGTTTTTTGAGTTTAGTATTGTGTTTTTTTATTGTATTCAGTTTTTAGGCGTGTCTAGTTTTAAATTATTAGTTACTTAGATTATTTTAATTGACGATGCACTTTGCGGATTATTTATTTTATTTCGATTATACGTTTATGTATAGTGACATCTTTGTGTAAAATAGAGAATCAATTGATTGGAAACGCAAATTTCACTGTGTTCCAAGTACGTATAGCAATGTGCACTAATATCTGGGTTTTGTGGGGGGGTTAAATGGGTTTCATGGTTGTCACACAGGAGATGCAGGTTCGATTCCTGACCATGTACCAATGAGATAATTAATTTATCTTAAGTACTAATGTACTTAAGATAAATTAAAATGTCCATATAATATATGGACTTTCTAACGGTGATGGAAAAAGTCGTGTGGAAACCTTCATTACTTCATAGCTGCGGCGATGGGCTAGCCCCCTGTCACGCAAAACGGAGTATTGAATAAATGGCTCAAAGTGGACACAATTTTGCCTCTGCCATCGCGTATGGGAAAAAGCGTGACGCTATGTTGTGAAAACGAAACCGCTTCTATTAAAAGTTATCGTTAAACTGTTTCAGAGGCGAGTCGGGTTGGCCACAAGCTCGAAACCCCTCCATCGACCCGCACTGAGCCCGCGTGGTGGTGTATGGCTCAATCTTATTCGTATCCCGGTAAGGGCTCGTGCCCCTCAGTCAGGACATTATGGGGCTACATTTTGAGAGTTCCGTACCCGATTGGTGCCTAACGGGACCCTATTACGAAGCCTCCGCTGTCCGTTCGTCCGCCCGTCCGTCTGTCACCAGCTCTATATCATGAACCGTGATATTTAGACAGTTGAAATTTTCTCCCATACAACAATTCTTTTAACACCACATACAAATTTATGAATGCACCTGGTTACGTACATGGAGTGTGAAAGTAGCCGCACCAATAACTTTGTAAACATCATTTTGTTATGTAAAATCCAAACTATTCACTACACACCATCCCTACCATTGTACGGTGGTACAGAACTCTACGTGCACGAGTAACACTCGTACTTGGCTGGTTTTTTGATTATATTTGATTAGATTAACGAATACTATATCTTCCTAAACGAATAGTTTTGGATCGAGCAATCACTGATTCGTCATCAATCATCATAATCAGCCCACATCAACCCACCGCAGGGCACAGGTCCCTTCCTTTAGCGCCAATCCGCACGGACCTGTGCCAACCGCATACATTGAGATCCTGTCCACTTGGCGATGTCGTCGCACCATCAGGCAGCTGGTCTGCCCCTAGTCTTACCTTGGCCACCACCCTGTGAATGCTTTGTTCCACCGTCCATCATAGTCACTGATTATAAGATAAGAATGTGAAATACATTATAAGTATTAGTTTCTCTTCCATTATAAGTATTTATATACATATAAAAGATCATGTTTTATTTATAATTAATTGTATTTAGGTTAAGCAGATATTTTCAATTTAAATAGAATAATATTTTTAGAATAATTGTAAATTATTCTGGAAATTAAAATTATTATTATTATTATTATATCTACTATTTATGTATATATAACATATTTATATATAGCATATTTTAAGTATTATGTAGATATTGGTAAGTAGTTTATTATTTTTATTAACATTTTTTAATTGTCTACCATAAGTTTCTTTTTTTCCTCTCCATTCTAGGTTTGCTGGAATAAATCTCTTGTTAGAGATAAGATCGCCTTTGTAAATATTATTTCCTTTACATTTGTTTTGTTTTCACTTCTTTATGCAATAAAGTATTACAAATATTACAAGTATACATCGAATCTTTTGTTATGTGCCCAACAAGAACATGACTCTTAGATAAATGCTAAGCATTAGACCCAGAATACAATCATCAGCTCAAAGTTTGACGTACACTCAAAATCAAGCTGCCACAGTCTGTCGACGTCTCCAGCTTGGAGAATCCCTTGCTCCCACTCGGGAGCAAGGGATTCTCCAAGCTGTGTACCAAATGTAATAATAGCGAGTGATATTATTACATTTAGGTACACAGAGGTACTTTAGTTGAGCCACAGTCTATTTATTTAGCTTTTTTTGTTTTTTTTTTGTTTTTCAAAAGCCAATTTATTCATAAATAAAAAAAATATCTTACAGGTTTGAACACCTTTCTAAGACTTATAAATACAAGCTGTAATAAGTAATTTGAATCTATTCTAAGCGTATTTCCTATAACATACAACACTAAATTGTTTCCTATGCGATCTTTGATTAGCCACATTTATTACAATACTAGCTGATGCCCGCAACTTCATCTGCGTGTTTCCAGGAATTATCATTTACCGAGATAACATTACCCTCCCTCTGTTGCAGTCGGACAAAATGTATCCTATTTGTTAATCTAGCTCATTAACTATATCTGTGCTAAATTTCATTCAAATACATTCAGCCGTTTTAGCGTGATTGAGACACAAACACACAAATAAATAAAATAAATTAATAAATAAAAGTTGTTTTATTTCATAGAAACTGTTAATATAGCATATAACAAGACTTCCCAGTAAGTAATAATAATAATAATACACAAACATCCAAACATTCAAACATCAAAACATCTTAACATCGCTATACTTTCACATTTATAATATTAGTTGGATTTATTACAATATCCATTTGGCAAAAAGCGCCAACCCTACCGAACCCTACCACGTCCATCGGGAGGCGCGATGATAACTGGCCATTGTCGAGGTTTAGTTTCAATGTAACATGTGCAGTGCACATACTATACGGCCGTGGTCTGGATGTTTCTATTCGGCTTGTGTTTAAACGATTACCAAAAAATTCGAAAATTTACTACCAATAAATTCGTAATGACTGCCAGAATTAGTAAATGATCACCAAATTGTGATTGGATAAATGATCACCAAACTTCCTTTTATGTTTAATGTACTTAAGTTTATGTTTAAAGTATTTTTTGTTGTTCTTACATGTTCAACCTAACACGAAGGATAAAGGGGGCTTCGCTTCGCTCACCCCCTTTACCCTTCACCTAAGCTACCGCAGTATTTTGCCCTGATATTTACTGCAACTTTTAGTGATCATTTACCCATTTTGGGTAAGAAAAAAATACTTTGGTGATCATTTTATTTGTTACCATTTCTATTGATCAATTTAAAAAACATGTTAAAGCGACTTTGTCCAAAAAGGGATATTACAATGTTCAAGATTACTTAAATGATGGGACTGTATGGGATTAATCTACCTAATAGCTAAAAGCTTATATTTTTGCAATTATTTATTGCTGCTTATTAAGCGTGATAATTAATATTATAATATTTGTAATAGTTAAGCAAAACCAATTTTTAAAAGAGATCTCAAAATCAATCTGTTGGAATTTCTACGCCCTCTTCTCCCACAGTGGTCCAATGTAGAGAAGTGGCAAAAATGACGTTTACTAAGTATATGGAAATATCTACAGTAACAAAGACATTTGTAATTTGGAATTTGGAATTTGGAATTTTGATACACTTTTGTTGTCCCATTATATGATGTAAAATCTTTAAGTGGACTTCAAAAAGTATATTTTCCGTTCTATAAAAAGTATATAAAATGGTCCGTTGAACATTCAAGCACTGTGCGCGGCGAACAGTCATGGTCGTTTTGAATTAAAAACATTGATGTCAATGTTACAATAACAATATAACACCCAAATAAAAGTAGTTTTGCTTACAGCCCTAATCAGTAACTTTGAAGATTTAATCTGATAGTTCTTTAGCCAATAAGCACAGAAAACTACTGAAAATAAATTCAAATGATCAGTGACTGGTAACCATGGAAACGAGTCACAAATGAGGCTTCAACAGATAGCCATGTCTGTTTGGCGTCCTATTTAATACACAGGAAGTGACTGCAACAACTAAACCAGTTAGTAATTTCCATTACTGATGAATATTTAGTCTGATAGGTCTTTAGTCAATAAGCAGAGAAAGCTACTGAAAATAAATTCAAGCGATCGGTGACTGGTAACTTTAGAAACGACTCACAAACCAGGCTACAACCGATAGCCATATCTGTTTGGCATCCCATTTAAAACACAGGAAGTCACTGTTACGAAACTAGTTAGTAAATTCCTTTACTGATGAAGATTTAATCCGATAGGTCTTTAGCCAATAAGCAGAGATAGCTACTGAAAATAAATTCAAGCGATCGGTGACTGGTAACTATAGAAACGAGTCACAATCGAGGCTTCAACCGATGGCCATATCTGTTTGGCATCCCATTTAAAACATAGCAAGTCACTGTAACTAAACTAGTTGGTAATTTCCATTACTGATGAAGATTTAATCTGATAGTTCTTTAGCCAATAAGCAGAGAAAGCTACTGAAAATAAATTCAAGCGATCGGTGACTGGTAACTATAGAAACGAGTCACAAACGAGGCTACAACCGACAGCCATATCTGTTTGGCATCCCATTTAATACACAGGAAGTGACTGCAACTAAACTAGTTAGTAATTTCCATTACTGATGAAGATTTAACCTGATATGTCTTTAGCCAATAAGCAGAGAAAGCTACTGAAAATAAATTCAAGCGATCGGTGACTGGTAACTATAGAAACGAGTCACAAACGAGGTTTCAACCGATAGCCATATCTGTTTGGCATCCCATTTAAAACATAGCAAGTCACTGTAACTAAACTAGTTAGTAATTTCCATTACTGATGAAGATTTAATCTGATAGGTCTTTAGCCAATACGCACAGAAAGCTACTGAAAATAAATTCAAGCGAACGGTGACTGGTAACTATAGAAACGAGTCACAAACGAGGCTACAACCGACAGCCATATCTGTTTGGCATCACATTTAAAACACAGGAAGTCACTGTTACTAAACTAGTTATAAATTTCCATCAGTGATAACTATATGATAAAAGATCCAACATAATTATTCTGAAAGCGGCATAGGTATACCGACGCAGTATAGTTATGGCCCCGGGGCTTATTAACATCTAACGTCTAGCGTCTAGCCAGAAAAGCGATGAGCTTGCCTCCACACACTGAACTAATTGGGAGGATGCTCCAACAACCCAGACGCATATACCAACTACCCAACTATCAGGGATAACAAACTTTACCGCTGCATCCATTGTCCCGATCGTCTAAACGATGACTTTATTTGGAAAGAAGTTCCACTGCCGCAAGATAGACATGCACTTATTGAAGTTAGCCATTGTTCCCCTTCAGAACTCCACCTTGGTATCTTCAAGACATTCAAGAAAATATCTTTAAAATACTATTGGCCTAGTATGTTTAAGGACATTGCCAATTTAATCTCGACTTGTGAAACCTGCTTAACCTACAAACACCCTAATCATTCTCCCTATGGTCTTATGGGTAAACCTAAACTTTGCTCCAGACCTTTTCAAACTATACCTTATGGGTCCATTGCCTATGACCCGGAGAAGAAATCAGTATATTCTGGTAATTAACTGCAATTTTACTAAATATACTATGATTTTTCCCCTTAAACGTGCTACTTCAGCTAATATCATTAATGTCTTAGAAAATTCAGTGTTTCTAGTTCATGGCATTCCCCAAACTATTATAATGGGCAACGCTGTTCAATTTCAGTCGCGAGAATTCCACTCATTCTTAAATTCTTATAACGTTCCTTGTATTTTTCACACAGCTTTATATTGTCCTCAGGTTAATCCTACAGAGAAATTTAATAGTACGATTATTACAGCTCTAGCATCCCTAGTAGGAGACGATCATAGATCCTGGGACAACCATCTTACTAAGATTCAGTTCGCAATGAACAGCGCTACAAACGTTGCTACTGGCTTTACTCCAAACTTTTTAGTCTTTGGTAGGGAAACAATACCTTGTGGTTCCTTCTATACTCCAACTCAGAATCTCGAGGAATTGATATTTATGCCTCGTGATATTTACACGTCTAATGCTGGTCTCCTCTCATCTATCTTTCACAGAGTTCAAACTAAACTTCACATAGCTCACGCTAAAAATAGCGCTCGCAATGATCTTCGCCGGTCTTTTAAAGAATTTAATGTGGGAGATACTGTTTGGCGTAAAAACCATGTTTTAAGCAATGCTGGCGCATACTTTAATGCTAAACTTGCCCCTAAATTCATAAAATGTAAAATAATAACCAAACTTTCACCATTAGAATACATTCTCGAAGACCCTAACGGAGTTAGAGGCAAGTGGCACATTAAAGATATAAAATCTTAAATTTTCTTAACTTCTATTAACTGTTAATTTGTATATATGTATAAATATCACCATCATTTTCACCTTATTATTTTTATTTCTTCCTTTAATCCAGTGTTCTTCAACACATTTTACTTTAGGACCTCGAATCTTCGTTGGTTAGTCTTCACCTTTTTTTTTATCTTTATTTCAGACACATCTCGTTGACGATGTTGCTGATCTCTGGCTTCGAGCCCTACCGCTCTGGCCGTTCTTAATCTTTTCTTAAGTCAAAGCGACTAAAGCTACCTTAGGATTAATTTGTTTCTCTTTACCTCCACTTATTTTTTTTCCACGCAGGAGCGGATGACAACTCCTTAAGTAAGCCTGAATGTCCTTTCGAAAACACACTTATAGAGTGGTAGTCATTGAATGTGAACTCCACCCTTACCTGAATGAAGATGATGAATGTAAGAGATGGTATATCTGATTTTGCCTGGTGATGTCTGTTTCTGCAAAGCTGTGTTTTTATGGTTTATTTTAAAATGTACATATCAAAATTTTTGCTGAGTCAAAATTTTTTCCAGGGTCGAGGGGAAAATGTAGTGTTATGCTACTTACATGCCATTTTCCAGTCTGCTTTGATGGTCTGCATTTATCTCACAGCTGGATATTTCGTATCACCTTTATTTGCATAGGACCCTGTAACGTTTTAAACCATAAGAACACAATAACAAATCATTTTCACTTCGTATTTTCACACTATCAGCACTGTTAAATCGATGTCGAAGGGGTTTACCTTTGGTGACCTTGTATTTGGCTTTCTCCAAAACTCTGCAATCTCGGGCTTTTTGCGCGCTGGTGCGCTACCTTTTAATGTATCTGTAACTGTCCCAATTTTCATTGTTATCTTGTTGTTTTCTCTATTACGAGCCTGAAACCAAAATCTGACATATTTTGATGTCGTTGTTTATCTGGTTGTCATGGCAATGTCCATTCAAACTCATTAGCGGTCTGATATGTTTACTTCAATACTTTTACAAAAATACTTTTTCCCTCTTGGCCATTCACAAAAATTGCTTTTAATTTCAATAATTTTTAGAACTCTCCAAAAAGGGTATAAGAGCGGAACATTTCTGAAATTGGGGGAATCACTTTAGCTCTTGAAGAAGAAGCTTCACCTAAAGGCCTTATCCCGGGGTCGCACTGCCCCGGGATCCTGCGAGCCTCTGCTGAGTTGCCTACGGTTTGCTGCTGCTGCCTTACTGCCGTCTCTAACCACCTATCTCCTGACGTGCTGCCGTCTCCAACCATCGATACCCTGACGTGCTGCCGTCTCCAACCACCTATACCCTGACGTGCTGCCGTCTCCAACCATCTATACCCTGACGTGCTGCCGTCTCCAACCACCTATACCCTGACGTGCTGCTGCCTTCAAGCCATCTCCTACACCTCCACCGGATCTCCAGCTACTCACAACTACTCCAGGCTCCGGGCACCACCGCCGCGTGCTCCCTGTTCTGCCCTCCTACTCTCCGTGTCCTTCGCTCCCCTTTTTATATATTTTGTACTTTTGTTTTTGTAAAACCTGTGTCACCTCATTCATCCTCATCCGCATATCATTTTTTTTTAAATAGTCATTGTAAAATAAACATAATAAACTGTCATTTCTAAATTTTATCCTGGTTGTTGTTTCTTGTTAGGTTCTGGTTAGGTTCTTGTCGCTATACGACAACACCTTTCTAAGACTTATAAATACAAGCTGTAATAAGTAATTTAAATCTATTCTAAGCGTATTTCCTATAACATACAACACTAAATTGTTTCCTATGCGATCTTTGATTAGCCACATTTATTACCATACTAATTGATGCCCGCAACTTCATCTGCGTGTTCCTAGGAATTATCATTTACCGAGATAACATTCCCCTCCCTCTGGTGCAGTCGGACAAAAAGTATCCTATTTGTTAATCTAGCTCATAAACTATCTCTGTGGTAAATTTCATTCAAATCCGTTCAGCCGTTTTAGCGTGATTGAGGCACAAACACACAAATAAATAAAATAAATAAATAAATAAAAGTTGTTTTATTTCATAGAAACTGTTAACATAGCATATAACAAGACTTTCCAGTAAGTAATAATAATAATAAAACACAAACATCCAAACCTTCAAACATCAAAACATCTTAACATCGCTATACTTTCACATTTATAATATTAGTTGGATTTATTACAATGTCCATTTGGCAAAAAGCGCCAACCCTACCGAACCCTACCACGTCCATCGGGAGGCGCGATGATAACTGGCCATTGTCGAGGTTTAGTTTCAATGTAACATGTGCAGTGCACATACTATACGGCCGTGGTCTGGATGTTTCTATATCGGCTTGTGTTTAAACGATTACCAAAAAATTCGAAAATTTACTACCAATAAATTCGAAATGACTGCCAGAATTAGTAAATGATCACCAAATTGTGATTGGATAAATGATCACCAAACTTCCTTTTATGTTTAATGTACTAAGTTTATGTTTAAAGTATTTTTTGTTGTTCTTACATGTTCAACCTAACACGAAGGATAAAGGGGGCTTCGCTTCGCTCACCCCCTTTACCCTTCACCTAAGCTACCGCAGTATTTTGCCCTGATATTTACTGCAACTTTTGGTGATCATTTACCCATTTTGGGTAAGAAAAAAATACTTTGGTGATCATTATATTTTTACCATTTCTATTGATCAATTAAAAAGCATGTTAAAGCGACTTTGTCCAAGAAGGGATATATATCACAATGTTCAAGATTACTTAAATGATGGGACTGTATGGGGTTAATCTAGCTCAAAGCTAAAAGCTTATATTTTTGCAATTATTTATTGCTGCTTATTAAGCGTGATAATTAATATTATAATATTTGTAATAGTTAAGCAAAACCAATTTTTAAAAGAGATCTCAAAATCAATCTGTTGGAGTTTCTACGCCCTTCTTCTCCCACAGTGGTCCAATGTAGAGAAGTGGCAAAAATGACGTTTACTAAGTATATGGAAATATCTACAGTAACAAAAAGATATTTGTAATTTGGAATTTGGAATTTTGATACACTTTTGTTGTCCCATTATATGATGTAAAATCTTTAAGTGGACTTCAAAAAGTATATTTTCCGTTCTATAAAAAGTATAAAAAATGGTCCGCTGAACATTCAAGCACTGTGCGCGGCGAACAGTCATGGTCGTTTTGAATTAAAAACATTGATGTCAATGTTACAATAACAATATTACACCCAAATAAAAGTAGTTTTGCTTACAGCCCTAATCAGTAACTTTGAAGATTTAATCTGATAGTTCTTTAGCCAATAAGCACAGAAAACTACTGAAAATAAATTCAAATGATCAGTGACTGGTAACCATGGAAACGAGTCACAAATGAGGCTTCAACAGATAGCCATGTCTGTTTGGCGTCCTATTTAATACACAGGAAGTGACTGCAACAACTAAACTAGTTAGTAATTTCCATTACTGATGAATATTTAGTCTGATAGGTCTTTAGTCAATAAGCAGAGAAAGCTACTGAAAATAAATTCAAGCGATCGGTGACTGGTAACTATAGAAACGACTCACAAACCAGGCTACAACCGATAGCCATATCTGTTTGGCATCCCATTTAAAACACAGGAAGTCACTGTTACTAAACTAGTTAGTAAATTCCTTTACTGATGAAGATTTAATCCGATAGGTCTTTAGCCAATAAGCAGAGAAAGCTACTGAAAATAAATTCAAGCGATCGGTGACTGGTAACTATGGAAACGAGTCACAATCGAGGCTTCAACCGATGGCCATATCTGTTTGGCATCCCATTTAAAACATAGCAAGTCACTGTAACTAAACTAGTTGGTAATTTCCATTACTGATGAAGATTTAATCTGATAGGTCTTTAGCCAATAAGCAGAGAAAGCTACTGAAAATAAATTCAAGCGATCGGTGACTGGTAACTATAGAAACGAGTCACAAACGAGGCTACAACCGACAGCCATATCTGTTTGGCGTCCCATTTAATACACAGGAAATGACTGCAACTAAACTAGTTAGTAATTTCCATTACTGATGAAGATTTAACCTGATATGTCTTTAGCCAATAAGCAGAGAAAGCTACTGAAAATAAATTCAAGCGATCGGTGACTGGTAACTATAGAAACGAGTCACAAACGAGGTTTCAACCGATAGCCATATCTGTTTGGCATCCCATTTAAAACATAGCAAGTCACTGTAACTAAACTAGTTAGTAATTTCCATTACTGATGAAGATTTAATCTGATAGGTCTTTAGCCAATACGCACAGAAAGCTACTGAAAATAAATTCAAGCGAACGGTGACTGGTAACTATAGAAACGAGTCACAAACGAGGCTACAACCGACAGCCATATCTGTTTGGCATCACATTTAAAACACAGGAAGTCACTGTTACTAAACTAGTTATAAATTTCCATCAGTGATAACTATATGATAAAAGATCCAACATAATTATTCTGAAAGCGGCATAGGTATACCGACGCAGTATAGTTATGGCCCCGGGGCTTATTAACATCTAACGTCTAGCGTCTAGCCAGAAAAGCGATGAGCTTGCCTCCACACACTGAACTAATTGGGAGATGGTGCATTGCTGATCTCGATTGTGTTATAATATGACCAGGTTCATACGTTATAAGGACTATATGAGATGATTTTGTAATCGGAATCTACGTGGGAAGTTTCTGCATAATGATTCTGAGGATAATAACATAACGTAATATAGCGTCATTTAGCTGGTTGATCAATACTCCGTTTTTCGTGACAAAGCGCTAGCCCATCGTCTCAGCTATGGAGACTATAGGATATTTAGAAAAGTTAATAGCGTTTATCTACACACGCATCATAAACCCTCTTTACTGTGCCTAAAAACAGCACGTTACGACCAGCATAATGTAAAACTAATGGTAAAAACTCATTTCTTGTCTGAAAATTTGTACATTATGACCTTATTGTACCAAAATTTGTCAAATTATGACATTCAAATTTCGAACGCCGACGCCAGCCTGCGTGCCGCCCCTAGTTTGTCTGTGAAGTTGGTACTACTGAACAAGCTAAACAACTGCAGAGCAATGATCAATCCCACATACCGGTCGAACATGCGGTTCTTGAACACATCAAAGAGAGCTTATGATATGTGTGTAGATAAACTATTGTATGTAACTGTACATAATTAGGCATTAAAATTGAGAGATATTATTATATATACTCCCGAGTGATATTATTATGAAACTCGCCTTCGGTTCGTTTCATAAACCCACTCTCCAGTATCAATGCCCTCCATTATGTAGCAGTCACATAAACTACTATTATGGTAGAAATATTCGAATATAAGTTTTGACTACCAAATAAGGGAAATGATCACAAAATTTAGTGTAGTAGTTTTCACAGAACCACCAGGTCTGTCACCAGGCTGTATCTCATGAACCGTGATAGTTAGACAGATGACATTTTCACAGACGATATATTTCTGTTGCCGCTTTAACAACAAATACTAAAACACAGAATTTAATAAATATTTAAGGGTGCATTCATAAGTTTCTATGTGGTATTGAAAGAATTGTTGTGCGGGAGCCACAACAATTCTTTCAATACCACATAATTAATTTAATTTTGTAAACAAAATTTGCTATGTAAAATCCAAACTATTCACTCCACATCATCCTTACCATCGTTCGGTGGTACGGAATGTTCGTGCGCGAGTTAGACTCGCACTTGACCGTTTTTTCCCTTAATTTGGTTAATTACATCTCATACACCTACTTGACAGTGTCATCAAAGGCGTCATATTATGAGATCCTTGCACACGGCGTTTTCAGAACGCGCGAAAAACGCGTGAAGAAAGCGCATTTTAAAGCCGCAAATCACGAAGCGCGGTTTTTTATACAATCTGTCCTGCCTGGGTTTGCTGGAAGAAATCTCTTTTTAGTTATAAGCTCGCCTTTGCGCTTAAGTGTTACTGTATTTTCACTCATTAGTTACGGTGCAATAAAGTATATTTAAAAGGCGGTAATTTTTTGATGATGGTGTTAATTATTTCCTCTAGTTAATGAGTCAGGTCTTTCAACCATTTCACTAAAGTTCGTATTACAGTTCCAGAATACAATGCAACCACAGAGTCTCTGAACGTCCGAACGTTAATATCCATTGACGCTTCGTTGCCTACTCATGCTCACTGGCCTCGAAGACCTTCGTAGAGAATAAGTACATATATCTACGATAGGTAATATTATATTTTTTACTTCGATTTGCTGTTAAACAGGGTATAACCGATAGGTGTAGTCGTATTTGAAGGGGTTGTTAGGGACATCATTCTGCATAACTTTTACTATATTTAATTTCAAGAACTTTAATTTATACCTCTAACTACAGACACAGATTACTAAATAGCTACTACAGACTGGGCCGGGCGATCAGGAGGGCAATGCTACTAATGGACAAGCCTCTCACAAGCACATCTCAGGCTTCAGTAGCGCAATAGTGTAGAACACTTTTCACAAGTGTGAGAGACTTGCCCTAAATCGTATTGGGCAAGTAGGTATCACTAGGACACTTTTTTGGTGTGAGTGGCTCGCTGGCATTTCCTTTAACTGTATTAGACAAGCTAGGACACTTTGGAGGAGGAGGGCGAACACAGTGAGATTTTAGGGAAATTCTCTCACACCTGAAAATGTGTCCTCGACTTCGCAATACTACACTAGTGGTTCTGTGAGAATAGTAGACCTTGGTAGCCTTTATAACCATTAAAATTTTCACAACATGACGTAACTTTAAACGGAATTAAAATCCAATGAATTGGATTAAATTGACTTAAGTTTAGGAATTTGCCTATTTAAATTGTGGCCTATAGATCATAAAAATGCAGGTGTTTCGCTTTACCTACGACAAAGTTACAGGGGCGTCGAAAATACCCCAAAGAGCCTCCCCTCCACGCCCCCTTTTTGATTTTTGTCACAATATCTCGTGTATAATGAAGTATTTAGTGTGCCTCTTAAATTTAATTGAAATCCGTCGATAACTAACGCAACAGCAATCTTCGCCCGTTTTCCCCTTATCAAAAATTACTATCGACTAAAAAAATCTAGTAAATCACGAAACTTGTGTGCCAATTTTCGTCAAAATCAGTTGAAAAATGCGACCTGTAGGCGACAACAGAAGGACAAAGGGATAATTTCCCAATCTCGAAACTGGACGCTAAGTCGCTTCGCTCGCTCTGTCAACTACTGAAGCCTGCGATATGCTTGTGAGAGGCTTGTCAATCAGTACCATACGAGCCTAGTTGTTTTGTTCGGAAAAGTGAAACCTTTCTGTTACAATCTGTAAAGTCCATTTGCTGTTTTTTATTGGTTGATATTATAAAAAATTCAATCAAGTAAAATTTTTTATAAGACTGTCATTTTATGCCATTTTTAAGTCATTTTATGCCTCTTCTCTACGTTGGACCACTGTGGGAGAAGAACGGCGAAAACCTCTAGCAGATTGATTTTTAGACCTCTCTTAAAAGTTAAGTTGTGTTTACTAATACAAATATTACAATATAAATATTATTCAAAATAGATCGATAGTTTAATAATGCGAGGATTTACTAACGATAAACAATTGTTACTATCACTGTCACAGATATTTGCACTCACTAAGGTAAATATACAGACTATCTATCTACATAAGTGTATAAACAAATAAAAGGAAACAACATCACCGCGCTCATTTCCCCAATACTTAAAATTTTTATTGCATTTAAAAATCGACCTCAGAACGCAATGTCAAGGCCACGACTACCTGCGCACACGCAAGCCCCGCCCACTTTCTCTCGACCAACCAAAGCGCGGGACGGCGGTCGCCATATTTGGTGGGCGGCCGCCGAGGCCATCGCACTATTAAGTATTCTGTGTCATCCGTCAAATTGTCATGTAGACGATATATTTGATCTGCACTCACAGCACGCCGACACCGCGGGGGGAGGTCACACAGGAAAGAGAGGGACAGAGATATATGCTTTGTAAAGCTGTGTCTTTCACCTTTCGCGACTAAACCTCCCCGCGCTCGTATAAGAATTTAAATTTTATTTTATTGGTTCAGGTTCACCAACGGACAATACATGTTTACTTAATTATTACATTTTGTAGACTATGTCGAGGCTTGTCCACTTATAGGCAAACACAGCTTGCATTAAATTACATTTCTTTCATTACAATTAAAATAAATTGCAGATTCTAAATGATAATAGTTATTAATTATTATTATTAATTATTTACAAATTTTATTTAAGTAAAGTTTAAGTCTAATATAATTTATCTATCTTAATAAATTTCAATCAAAAAGTGTGACGTCACGTTATCTCTCATCTGTGTCGACAACTAATCACATCTTCAGGATTTAATTTAATACCTCTCAGTTACATACTTTGCCTGCGTTCTAAATATGCATGAGCGTATGATAGGGGAAGGGAGCTGCTGAGCACGCACAGGGAAATGATTGTACTCAGTACTGCTAACTCCTGGTGATGACTGATCAGTAGCTTCAACTCCTCGTGGTCTCTATTGCTCTTTTGCACTTGACTACTTATGGTCTTTGGCGCAATAGCCCACGGGACAGGAAAACTCGTGAAAACACACTGTCCCGCGTGGCGTTTTATGGCCAAAATACTTCTCAAACAGCTTTAGAGAAGAGCCCTATGCCCAGCAGTGGGTCTATGTGGGCTGAGTATGATGAAAGGCGCTTTTCCAAGATATGACAATTGCTTGTCGAACGTAACATTTTAATAACGCCCTCTGCAATCCGGTAACCGCATTCCGTGTCTGTGCAGCACAAAGCTGTCAATATCATCGATACTCGAACATACACTTGGGCTGGCTCACTATTCGTTAAAGCATTTCGCTCTAGCGAATATTTTTAATGAGACACTTTAAGTATTACAAAGTAATGAGGCCACAAGATTTAGGCCACATAGGAGAGCTTACGTCTAGCTCTTAGGGTTCCGTGAGCCAAAGGGTGCCAACGGGACTGACCGTCTGTATCAGTACAGGTGATGGGTCCGAAGGTGTACAATTCGCTACCGGACGACATTACTAATGCACCGAGCTTTCTAAACTTTCAAATTAAATTAAAAAGTGAGTTACTTGTCAAGAAGTTGTCAAGAATCGTTCTACTCCTATGAAGAATTAATAAATTTTAATGTGACAAATGTTCCCTTATTTTATACATTTTATGAATTTTGTTTTACATGTAATGTATATTACCAATAAATTATGTCTTATGTCTTACGTCTTGTGTCTTGTGTCTTGTGTATTGTGTATTGTGTCTTGTGTCTTGAGTCTTGTGTCTTGTGTCTTGTGTCTTGTGTCTTGTCTTGTGTCTTGTGTCTTGTATTTGTTATTGGGTAAAAAAAAGCTTTATGTTCAAGATTACTTAAATGACGGGACTGTATGGGGTTAATCTGGCTCAACACAGACCTTGCTCTTAATAATTTTGTAATTATTTATTCCTGCTTAAAATAATTAATATTGTAATATTGTAATATTTGTAATATTTGTGTTAAGCCCAAGCAATTTTTAAAAGAGATATAAGAGTCAATCTGTGGTAGTTTTTACGCACTGCTTCTCCCACAGTGGTCCAATATAGAGGAGAGGCAAAAAAATGACGTTTTCATTACTCATACTCTGAAAGGGGGTCATTGTTCATCCAGGCACCGTGCTGAAAGTGGTACATGCCTGCTCTAAAGCAGAAAAGTATTAAAAAATATATATATGAATCGCAGTTTATATTGAACAACGCAATGGTAGTAACCTATACAGCCATAAAACGGAAGTATTTTTTTAATGTTATGCTCAAAGTAAAAGACATCAACGGGGGCACCGAAATTACTTTTTTTATGAGTAGTATTTTTAAACTTGAGTTTGTTGTTTGTTTTTTAATAAAATAATTTTGATTTCAAGTGACTTTGTTTTTAATAAAATAATTTTGATTTTAACTAACTTGTGTTTACTTTCCTCGTATTCATAATGAAAAGTAGAGTGTTTTACTCGGGTGATAGCACCCATTTCTGCCTCGAACTATTGGCGCTCTCACTTCGTTCGAGCGCCAAAACATCTCGTCAGGAATGGGTGCCTTTCAGCCCTCGGTTAACAATCTACTATTGCTAAGTATATGTAAATATCTACAGTAATAAAGAACTTTAGACTTAGACTTTGACTTTGGTCAATCTCTTAGTAAATCCCGCGTGAGTTATGAAACCCTCATGACACTGATAGCCATACATAAGGTCATGACACGCAATCCTGTGCGGGCCTTGGTAGATTAATAATAATAATAATAATAATAATAATAATAATAATAATAATAATAATAATAATAATAATAATAATAATAATAATAATAATAATAATAATAATAATAATAATAATAATAATAATAATAATAATAATAATAATAATAATAATAATAATAATAATAATAATAATAATAATAATAATAATAATAATACCTTAGACACAATTTACACACATTGATCTAGCCCCAAACTAGGATTCCATGTATCTTGGGTACTAGACAACGATACACATACTTATATAGATAAATACTATACTTAGATACACAGACTTGAATAGTAGGGACAGGGCACGGAGCGCTTGAAAGTGTCGCTACAAAAACAGTTCAAAATCGGGAAAATTGGACTGTTTGCAATCAGTCGCGCTTGGACGGTGACAGCCGATTGACATATCGGCAGCAAAAACAAAAATGGTGACCTGCGACGTAAAAAGGTGTAAATCATACCCAAATCGCAAAACACAAAAACAGGGAGTGTCATATCACAAGTAAATATTATATTTTCAATTACTATTGGCTTTAAATTGATTATCTATAAAATATTGTTCTCGAAAAAATCCTCAAACGAAAATCAACCATTCGACTGACGTAACTTTGTAGCGACGCGCGACGCACAGTGAAACTGCCCGCTTCCTATATTTGAAAAACGATCCGATTTGGTTATTTTTCTATTCGTAATGTCAAGATTACTATTCGTAATGTCATTAGATTACTATTCGTAATGTCATTTGGTTACCCCCCCCCCCCCCCCCCCTAACTAATTCATAACTTTTTCTATGATTAGGTAGTTTATTACTTATAAATTAAAATCAAGATCTTAAATTCCAAGTCACGCTACTAATGTGTATCTGTGAGCTTACATCCTCTTTCATAATTTAACGGCAAAGACAAAAATTAATATGCCTATTTAATTATGTTTCAACTTTTTATTAATTAAACATGAGCTAATTGCGTGAGACCTCGCCCCTTAAGTAAAATTTTAGCTAGATATATTTTATTTCTACTCCTAATCACCGATTAAAAGTCACCGGGTATTTGAGAGTTATCCGTAGATCAACTTTCCTAATATTGTGTCTATACACCACAAATCGGAACGTGACCGACCGTGACGCCGTTACAATTTTTCGTACTGTCTTGGTTCCGACGAATTCCGACAGGGGCGCTATTTTTCTTAGCCTCAAAATGGTAAGAAATTTAGTACGGGAAGGCCTATCCTTAGTATTTATATCGATGCTTAGATAGATAAATAACCATGACTAGGTTACAAACATCCGTACTCATCAAACAAATATTTGCCCCCACCGGGACTCGAACCCGGGACTCTTGGCTTCGTAGGCAGAGTCACTGCCGACTCGGCCATTCGGGTCGTCAAGGATTATTAGGTCTAATGAAATTTATGTAACCAGATGGGTGGCGATTGGCTAGCCACTGGTATAAAGCTCTCCCGTCCCTTGTGGAAATACAAATGACGCTGTGACATCAAAAACGAATTCAACAGTAAATAAATAAAACAAATTTAGCCCATTAATGTCCCCACCGAGAGGCACAGGCCTTTACCCGGATACGAGTAAGATTGAACCGTAATCCACCGCTTGAACGAGGCGGTTTTACGACATCAAAAATATCCAACTTAGATTATAAATCTGATAATTAAATGTATGTTCATGTAGGTTAAAGCTGGTTATTCTGTAATAAGTTACCCTATAGGTTATTTGATTTATCTTATAGCTTTTGTACATTTTCCTCGAAAATTTAATCCTTTTACTGCCATAGTACAAAACCGGTACCATGCGTCTTCTGTATTACAATAGATGTATTTGTAAGAGTTGCTTGAAGCAGTCTACTCTGGTAAATCCCGGAGATCAAAGAATATTTACTCACAGCGACTATAGGTTTTATATCTCTATCTAATTATTGTACTACCGAGTAATATTTTTTTGTAATCTGGCCATGAATTTCGTTTCAATTTTGCCACTGCACTGGATATTGATACATATGTGTGTTTATTTTGTGGTGTTATTTGCATTTTTATCTTTACTCTGAAATCACAATTTTAACGACTTGCCGCTTTTTTTTTTACAATTCCACTAAATCGTCGGTGAAATAGATTTCAGTGTAAATTTTTCAACTTCTAATGTAAAATTGAGCTGGTTGGCTTACTGGAGTGGTAAGGGAGTGCCAGTGAATTCATATTTACGGTAAATGACAGTTGACCGTCGAAATGAAAAGAAAATAGAAATAATTTGTACTCGTACAAACAATAACTCTAGTCTAATAACATAGGTTTTATTTATATTTTCTTATTTATACTTTACAAATTATAGGTGTGTTATATTCTATGCCTACTTGTCGTATCTTCTAAGTTCTGTTTGGTGTATTATTTGTATTGAATAAATTCTATAAATATATAGTTACATCACAAAAAATAAACTCTGGTTGACACTAACAATACTCACGAAAACATGTCCTTTTACTAATAAACTGAAATATGTACTGAATAATAATAATAATAAATATTCAAATCAAAATCAAAAAAACATTTATTTACGGCTCTGACAACACAATTAAATACATTAGGATAAACTAAAAAATCGCACAAACAAGATAAGACACAAATAAAATATAAATATAAATTATACGTTGCCGAGCTACAAAAAGGTATTACAATTTTACACAAATCGAACTAGGTCCATACGTCCATACTAAGCTCAGCAAGGCTTTTGTTATGGGTATACCCCGCGCCACGAGTTATGAGCGGTGGCCTTGAATGCGCAGTAGGCACTTTTCAATACCTGTACATATGCGCAGCATTTTCCGCCCAGCGCTTTTAATTCGTTGCGCGAGGCGGGTTTTATTCATATTTTATATATATTATACATATATACTTTTTTATTCATATACCAGACGAGTTTTATTCATATTTTTACGTTGAATCTAAGTAATTGTGTATGCAGTCTATTTTTAGCAAATAAGGTTATCAGTATAATATTGTTTGTAGTATATATTACTTGTAGTACTTATAGAGTTTTATTGTACGCGCAGGTCTTACCCCGCTCAACCACCACCTCTCCTACCATCTTGGATTGCTGCAAGAAATCTCTTTTGAGAGATAAGCTCGCCTTTGTACATGTTTTTTCTATTATAAGTTATCTGTATGTCTGTTTTGTGTAGTCCAATAAAGAAATTACGAAATTACGAGTTTTCGCAGTTTATGATATATCAGTATATAAATACAATAATATTTATAAAGGTAGTATGTATAATACATATTATAAAAGTATAATAGATATGTTATTTACATGATCGAGTTATAAGATGTTTAGTTATTTCATTTCATCGTTTCCAAATGCTTCTTCGTGAGATTGTAGTCTAAGGTTAGAAGGTGCTTCTCCAGTATTTTTGAGCAGGAGTAAGTAGTTGCGTTGTAGATTATTGTCAGAAAACTGCTAATTTTGTTATGAAATAAAGGTCGACAGAAGTAATCAAAGGAACGAACAAACATAGTCCGATAACAGGGTGTCTCATATATGAGATCTTTCCTACGTTTCTCAGTTGTGTTTCGACCAGGTATGGAATGCTGGTGTATAAGCAATGCTTTAATATACAATGGCTAGCGATTAAATAATCGCTCGGCAAAAATACTGATTTTCACAGCAAAAAATGATCAGCAAAAATACTTTTTATGTTTTAAGTATTTTTTTTGTTCTTACCTGTTCAACCTAATAAGAAGGATAAAGGGGGCTTCGCTTCGCTCACCCCCTTTACCCTTCACCTAAGCTACCGCAGCGTCTTGATCTAATATTTGCTGTGCAAATCAGTATTTTTGATGTGCAGTTTAATATTTCCCAATAAAAAATAAATTAATATTAGATTTCCTTATAGATTTTATTGGGAAATATTAAACTGCACATCAAAAATACTGATTTGCACAGCAAATATTAGATCAAGACGCTGCGGTAGCTTAGGTGCAGGGTTAAGGAGGTGAGCCAAGCGAAGTCCCCTTTATCCTTCGTGTTAGGTTGAACATGTAAGGACAATAAAAAATACTTAACACATAAACTTAAGCACACATAAAATATTTAAAACATAAAAAGTGTTGTTGTTGATCCTTTTTTGCTGTGAAAATCAGTATTTTTGATGTGCGATTCAATACTAGCCTTTATTATTTACATTTTTAATTGTGCTATCACAGCTAAAGGCAGATCGACACAAACATTAACGAAATGTTTACATGTTATAATAAAATTACAATTTAAATTACAGTTAAACTACAATTCGATAAAATTCAATTATAATTACAATCATAACAGACATTCAGATTTCAATTTAAAATTAATTTCAGTAATATATCAACTCAATACATCAATTCAATAATCCATCGATAATACACTCATGCGTTCATCTCACGGAACCTGCCACCCTCTCGCACAATTATAGTTCACAATGGCAACAAATATAATGATCACCAAAATATTTTTTTCCTACCCAAAATGGATAAATGAACACCAAAAGTTGCAAAAAATATCAGTGCAAAATACTGCGGTAGCTTAGGTGAAGGATAAAGGGGGTGAGCGAGGCGAAGCCCTCTTTATCCTTCGTGTTAGGTTGAACATGTAAGAACAACAAAAAATACTTAAAACATAAACTTAAGTACACAAAACATAAAAAGAAGTTTGGTGATCATTTATCCAAACACAATTTGGTGGACATTTATCCATTCTTATGGTTATTTTTGGTGCAAGTGAATTTAAATTTTTAAAATTGTGTGTCAGTCCCTCCTCTGTATGATCCCCACGAAACAGGCTTGCCTAGTGTGGGGATCACAAGTACTGTTTTTGTTTTATCTTAATTTTACACATAAGTCGTTACATAATATTTAAATTATAGTTAAAATTGTTTGCTTTTTGTGAAATAAATAAATATTTGATTTGATTTTGATTTGATTCTGGCAGTCACATCGAATTTATTGTTAGTAAAATAGGTGTGTTTTTGGTAATCGTTGAAACATAAGCCGTTCACAATCAAACCCATGGCCCATATTCGCCGGTCGTCATACACCCACCCCTGGTTATTATTGAAAAACGCTTCAAAAATATAGTTTGTATTATTTCGGGCAGGCGGCGCTACTCGTTATTTTTGCGCTTCAGTGACTTTTCTTTGACAGAACAATAAATTGTATTTTTTTCTTTCGTTTTACCCAAATTTGAATAAAGGGCGTCTGATTTTTGTAGGACCCTTCCCTGCTGTCGCGTCATTTTGATATAGTTATGTTTGATTTTAATAAGCTAAATTAACGAAATGGTTCAAAAATGCTTTATTATTTACATATATCGTAGCATCATACCTTTCCTGTGATGTGGCAGTGGCACAGTTTTGCCTACTTTAAGCTATTTATTCAATGCTCTAATTTTGCGCAACAGGGAGCCAGCCTATCGCAACAGCTATGAAGATATGAATTTTTATAATTTGTAATTTACTTATTTACAATTCACATATTTTTTTCTATATTTTTTCTTAAATTTGCAAATGGATATTCTTCCACAAATGTTTTATGGGAAATATTAAACTGCACATCAAAAACACTGATTTGCTCAGCAAATGTCTCTAACATTTGCTGCGTTAGCTTCGGTGAAGGGTAAAGGGGGTGAGCGAAGCGAAGCCCCCTTTATCCTTCGTGTTAGGTTCAACATGTAAGAACAATAACAAATACTTATAACATAAACTTAAGTACTCATTAAATATTTAAAACATAAAAAGTGTTTTTTTTTAATCTTTTTTGCTGTGCAAATTAGTATTTATTATGTGCGATTAATATTAAATAATTCTTAAAGTAATTCGCACAACAGTAAAGATATATATGTATATCTACATCATTGTAAACATATCATGGTAGCCATACAAATGAATCAAAAATATATTTCAATACGTTATCAATTTCAATTCATGAATATCATGAAACGTTCACATGATAAAAATAATAATAAGACCATAATCTCGCACAATATCCCTTCGTGCGCACAATATCCAACAGAGCGTTGAGACTGTCGGCGCGCCACCATGCGGTGCGGTAAATAGGAATCAGCATCTGATGAACATAGTTTTATTTCTTCACAAAGTACTCTTTTATCATTCATCTTTGATACACAAACTGAGTTACTTTCTAGCTTCTAGCAACATGTCTAATTTAGCCTGGTCTCCGCTGTTTTTATCCAACAGTCAAAATTTATGACTAATCAGAGGTCTTGATAATTTGGCCATCCTTGAAAGTATACAAGAAAAACTTTTCCAATTATTGAACATCTCGTGAAAAAGCAAGTTCGATCTACTTTTGTCGATCTTTTGAGCGGCAAAAGCGAAAGTACTGAAAGTTATGAATATTTCGCCTTTACAGGTCGATGTAGCGGAAATGACAGATCGTTATATGAATGATTTATGAATGATGTGTTGTTTCTGTATTACGAGGCTGTGAATCTTATACATGCTTGACAATATCAATACAATATGGAGGTGAAAAATATTCCTTCGGTATCCTTAAAAGTACACGGTGCTTTTAATCGAATCGGCGGGGACACTGCTTTGCCCTCAATTATAGGGGAGTTGAATGTATCCTGAATAGTTCCGAGAATTGGATACAACCGGTTTGCTGATCTTGAAAAAGATGAAGTAATCAAAGGAACGTCAAAAATTCACCGTGTTACCACAAAAAACATTAAACAGCGTTTGACCTCAAAACAAAGGTCAAATCCTAAATTTTTTGTTTTTAAACAAGTGTTCTACGATTGTTTGTTTTTTTGTGGTAAGGCCCTTTAGCATTTTCTTCAATTGAAGGGCAGGTGATACTTTTCATTTTGCATTAGGGCAAGTAAGATCTTATGATATAAGGGTACAAAATAGCTATATACATAGCTATCAAACTTTAAGAATAAGACGCAAGAGTGATAAGTTGTAAGCCTACCGCCTGACAGAGACCAAAGGTAGTTTCGGTACAGCCAAAATACCCATATAAATAACATCCACAACCAACGCAACTCCCGCAACAGTAATCTACTAAACTGCTACAAACTTCAATATCTCCCAGAGGCATAGAAAATTTATACAAACCCAACCGAAACGCCAGCAAGCAAAACCCAACTTTATGCCCTTCAGTAAAGGTTTCTTTTACCTTGGAAAAAAGTTTGGTGTAGTGAGACAAGTAGTGGTTCTCTGTGGGTTAATGAAATGTTGACACCTGCCTGTTGGCAGTTAAGTTGGGGTACCGTAACTGATAACTATAATATGCTAATTTGTTTGAGAACGACTCAAAACGGTCTTTGAGACCCACGATTATAATAGTGTTGTTTCAAACTGGCCTCAATTCTATTTCAACTTTATGCAAACTACACTAAGAGGTTATGACAATTCATTATTTAAATACACTTATCTAGTGTTGTGCATATTGTTACATATCCTAAATGTTGTTAAATAATATTGTGAATCCATGGCTTTCTGAAAGAAATGAAATTTTAGAGATATTCTTGCCTTTATTTCCATTTTCTTTTCAAAATAAAATACTTCAAATACACAACAATGAGACAGCATTTAACAAACTCATCATCTCATTTTTAATCTATGTTTTGTGTAATAAAGTACCTACATTGAAGTATTAAACAGTCAGTGATGTCCCGGATGTCAAGGGTCCCGGGTTCGAGTCCCGGTGGGGGCAAATATTTGTTTGATGAGAACGGAGTTTGTACCCTAGTCATGGTTGTTTATCTATCTAAGTATAATATTTATCTATATAAGTACGTGTATCGTTGTCTAGTACCCAAGATACAGGGAATCCTAGTTTGGGGCTAGATCAATGTGTGTAAATAGTGTCCAAGGTATTATTATGATTATGAACATGAAACTTTTGGGTTTTCCTTACTTTCTGTGAATTGACCGAGCCAGCGAATGCATTTGTCCTTCTGTCTGTCTGTCAGTCTGTTCTCGCCTTCAGGTCGCATTTCTCAAATGATTCCCGTGAAATTATGTGAGCAGATTCGATAAATATATAGTATTTTTTGTCGAGTCAGTTTTTTTTTCTTTTTAAATGGCGGACTTATGGTGTTACAAATTTATTGGTGCGGCTGCTTTCATACTCCATGTACGTAACCAGGTGCATTCATAAGTTTGTTTGTGGTATTGAAATGAAATGCAGTCGTGTTATTTATTTATAATAATTCCAGTTGTTCATCCGATAGACATCAAGGGGTCGGGGGTGTGATGGGGGAGTGGAGAGGGAAGGGGGAGGGAGTTTGCTATACCAAAAGTATTCGGTAAAGCGGATTTCAGTTTTTAATTTTATTTCGGAACATGTATATCTAATCATCAAGACAAACCCGTAGACACCAGATATGAACTCCTATAACCAAGGAAACACGAGTAATCGCCAAAACGTATACCCCTATTTTGCTCAAAGTCTGCTTAGTACAGAAATTCAATTTAAAATTGGACTATTTTCGTTAAATTGTTGCACAAAAAATACTGTTATCTTATTATAATAAAGTCTTTTGTCTGTCAGCCGTGAAATACGTGTGAACCACTACTTTTATTCAGCTGATCAGCTCAATGTGCCTGATGATCCGGTCAGTTACTTGCAACCGCGCGGCTCTATATGAAACGCTCAGATTAGGTTTCTTGGTGAAAGTAATTTAGGTCTACTAACAATCTATGCACCAATTTCTTAATTACTTACTTAAGGATACATGGTTGCTGAATGTATAAATTAATCAAAGGGTCTTCATCCAACCCCAGGTAAAACAAACGGGAAAGTACGAGCCGGACTCACGCACGAAGGGTTTCGTTCCACTGTTCAATAGTAGAAATGGTGTGGAGTGAATATTTTGGATTTTACATAGCAAAATGTTGTTTACATAAGTTATTGGTGCGGCTACTGTCATACTCCATGAAAGTATCCAGGTGCATTTATAAATTTGTATGTGGTTTACAGATAAATAAAAAACCTTGGCAATTTTGGGTAGGTTTTTCTGTAATCTTTGGCCTAATTTCTATGTTCCGTATTTTTTTAATTATTTTAGACTTTGTAGTTTAGGAGATAAGGGGGAATGGAATATCTGCAATAAAATTGAATCTCACGTGCAGACACTTTATATATAATTTTATTTTCATTTCATTTGCTTTTTTGCTGTTACACGGCATACAAAAAATAAAAATACAATTAATTGATAACAAATGCTGTGTGAGCCACAAGCCCGCATATTGGAGTATGGCTCAATATTACTCATATCCCGGTAAATGCCCGTGCCCCTCGTCAGGGATATTATTGAAATTCAACGCATCTCCTCAAAGATGCCCCTAGACATCACTCGTTATGTTCGGCCTTAAACTCGGTTTCATATACTCGGGTACTCTCAACAGTTTCGGAAACGGATACAAAATTACATCTCTATAAAGAAATATGCTTCCGACCGTCACACCTGCTAATATGTACGTCTTCAACACAATAAACTAAGTCAACAAGCAGATTTTACCCAACCATTCTCCGGGGACATCAAAATGGAATTCAGTACAGACAAATGTAAAACCCTGTCAATAAGACGGGGTGAGCTGGAACACACCGAATATGTTCTAGAACCTGGAGATGAAATAGAAGATATGGATACTGGGCAATTTTATAAATATTTGGGTTTCCAACAAACACCTAGAAAAATCCATAAAAAAGTCACAACTAATCTAAAATAAAAAATCAAACAACGATTAAAACAAATACTTAAATAACAAATTAACTCCCGGAAAACAATTAAAGCAATGACAATTACGCAATCCCCATTATTACTTACTCTTATTATGAGGTTTATGAGTCTACTCGAAATTATGAGTTGGTCACAGACGGATCTCAAAAGACTGCAAACAGTAATTAACACCAGCCTTACAAAAAATCGTTAACATTCAGAATCTACACAAAAGACAAATCAGAGAGAGAGAGATAGAGACTGACAGCACACTCAAATCAACCTTTCACCATCACTGACACGATTCCAACTTGCACCAATACATACCAGAAGTAGACACAAAATATAGACTACTCAATCTTCAAACACAGCACTTCAGCATATGCGTCAAATGCGTGGCTGGGGCAAGGGCGGAGACTGAAGCGTTCATCTAAGCAAGTAAGGAGCAAGTAATAATGACCAGAAACTACCAGTAACTACCAGAAACACATACTCTGTCCACCCAACATATGTACAGATATATGCAGGCTCTGTTACCGATGCTCCGAAACAATACAAACATCACTAATGCTCGTCAAACGGACTACAAAAATAGACATGAACAAGTCATCTCAATAATCGAGCCTACAACTGCAAACTCATTAATGAGAAACTGCCTACTACAAATACCAACCACCAACAATAAAATATCACGATAATAACACAACGTGGGACAGATTAATTATCACTGACAAAAGAATCCACTCAAATATACTAAATATAACAGTACTCAATGAAACAAAGAAAGAAGAATTTGTTTGCATTTGCAGACATTGCCATCCGCAACACAGCCTGAACAGTACCCAAGCGACTAAACAACTACACAGAGCTTTGGAAAGAAATTCAAATCCAAGGGAAAGTGAAATCAGATAAAACAGTACTGTTCGGAACCAAACGTAATGATCGAATCCGTGATCGATTTAGCTCGCGCCGTAGAGTAGTTTTGAACACACTTTGAAACGTCAATTGTGACAGACGAGAAAAAATTTGATTCTAACCCGGTTGAATTTTGGCCACGCCAGATTCGTGTTTGTTTTGTATTTCCTTCGCTTTTTGAGCCGATAGCTGGATAGGTAATCCGCCATCCTACCGCGAGTTTTGTATGCTAAAAGTCAGCATCGCGGTTAGGCCGAAGTGGTTTGAACAATATTTCGGGTATAGACAAATGGACGCCTCGTGTTAGTGATGGGTATGTATACCCTCCGGGCTGATAAGTCGTGGATATTCTCGTGTGAATTGTGTTCCCCTGGGGAAAAGATAACCACGCTTGTTAAGAATAAGGTACAGCAATTGCTTGACCTGACGGTGACCCCAAGATTGGCTTGGAGCGGTGAAGCTGAATGTCATCTCAGGAGCGCCTGAGACTCGTCGCTCATCGGAAACCAGGTCATAGGTCTACGGAAGACCCGGTCAGGTGACTTAGCGCGGCGTATCGCCGTCAGTTAGAGTCCCCTACGGCGGTGAGCCAGAATTCAAACTATCTAATGGGCCCGCAGCATGACCTGGGGCAATGTCTAACAAGTTCCAATAATAATATATAGGTAGTATTTATGTATAAATTTGTATATATCTATATATTTAATATTTATTTATATTTAGGATGTATATTTTATGTATGTAGTTTATTTAGTTGTAATTTAAGGTTTGTTGTACACATAGGTCTACCCGTGCTCTGCGATTAACCTATATCATTGTGACATGGTTTGCTGGAAGAAATCTCTCGTTAGAAATAAGCTCGCCATTACACACTATTTTAATGTATATCTTGTTAATATAATTATTTGTAATTATTTTGCAATAAAAAAAATATGAAACTATGAATAATATCTACAATCAGTGCAATCCCACATCCTACTTAAAAAGAATACACTTGCACTATCCACAAACACATTACTTAAAAAATCTGTTATTTAAAATTAATGTAAGACATATGTAAATTAATGGGAAACTCATCATTAAATTAATACCATCATCATTCATTTCACTTGGCTTATGCCCGTAACATAAAGTTCTTGGGAATAAAATAAAATAAATACGTAAATAAAAATAATAATGCTTTCAAATGACTGACCTACCAGATTTCCATGCAAATCTAGATTTATACGAGTGACATGACGCATGCAGTGTGACGTCACAAGTCGTCGACGATAGATCACAGTGACGTCAAAGCAACAGGCTTAAAGCCACGCGAGCCTGTTTCAACTCACAGGTCACAGTCAAACTTCGGGTTATAGACATTCTCTAAAGTACCTTGGCAAGGTGAACATGGATAGACCAGATTGATTAAAGAGTGGTGGCCAATATAATGCAAAAGTCCTGTTAACACCTACCTGCCAGATGGACCTACGACATAATTAGGATAGCAGAAAAACATTAGAAGCGGTTTGCACCGGACCGTATTGTACAGCAAGTATTATTTGAATGACGTGCTATATATATATGTAATTATCTAACAGAATAAAGAATATTTTGATTTTTATTGATGATTGAATGGCGTGTTGGTAAGTGACAAGGCTATAAATAATATAATAATAATAATACCTTGGACACTATTTACACACATTGATCTAGCCTCAAAATAGGATTCCCTGTACCTTGGGTTCTAGACAACGATACACATACTGATATAGATAAATATTATAATTAGATAGATAAACAACCATGACTTGGATACAAACATCCGTTCTCATCAAACAAATATTTGCCCCTACTGGGACTCGAACCTGGGACCCTTGGCTTCGTAGGCAGGGTCACTGCCGACTCGGCTATTCGGGTCGTCTATGTCTAGTCATCTTGTTGAGGTCGGCTAAGCCCAACATTGAGCTCCCTGACAGGCTGCTGATAATCTCTATAACGCATAGCCTAATTTAATAATTATTTTAGTAATTTGCTATTCTTACTACCCACAGCTTTCTCGTTAACGTTGTGCCGGTCGACTATGTTAGTCATATTTTCACGTAATGTTAAGATAAGTTGACGACCGTCACAGATAAGGTATATTTATATTCATCACGCACTATGTCTTATGCACGTCATTAATAACATGTACCAACCTAGTATATAAGCTAGGATTCCCTATAATAAAGTAGTCGAGTCTAGTATAGTCTCGTAGTATCGAGGCAAAAACGTCTATGGTGAAATTCTGTGTAGGTTTCTGGACAGGCCCCGACAATAATAACTGGCTGTTGGACGAGGTGGTCAAAATGTATACTTTTTATGAGTTTCCGAATCGTTTGTTTTGTTGGCCATTTAGATGTTAACATTGTGATGTCACTTCATAACACATAGAAGTGAAATGTTGTCGTATTAACACAAAATTAATTTTATAAAATATGTCTATTAAATACATAGAATTCTGATAATAAAATAATAGATGTAACCTGTAAATGTCCCCACCGAGGAGTACAGGCCTTTACCCTGATACGAGCAAGATTAAGCCGATACGAGCATGATTAAGCCATACACCATCCACCATGCTGGCGCTATGCAGGTTGGTGGAGTGGTTTTACGACCACTGCCACATAGCGATAACGTGGCATCCGAAACACTGAACGTTCGGTAGTGTTCATAAGATAAATTTATTATCTCATTGGTACTTAAGAGCTTCCATGTCCAATGGGTTACCCGCTTGCTTTCGGATATCTACGGTTTTTAGGGTTCCGTACCCAACGGGTAAGAACGGAACCCTATTACTAAGACTTCGCTGTCCGTCCGTCTGTCACCAGGCTGTATCTCAAGAACCTAGCTTGCTAGAGAGTTGAAATTTTCACAGATTATGTATTTATATATAATATAATAATAATACCTTGGACACTATTTACACACATTGATCTAGCCCCAAACTAGGATTCCCTGTATCTTGGGTACTAGACAACGATACACATACTTATATAGATAAATATTATACTTAGATAGATAAACAACCATGACTAGGGTACAAACATCCGTTCTCATCAAACAAATATTGGCCCCCACCGGGACTCGAACCCGGGACCCTTGGCTTCGTAGGCAGGGTCACTGCCGACTCGGCTATTCGGGTCGTCATTTATGTTGCCGCTATAACAACAAATACTAAAAAACAGGATAAAAGAAATATTTAAGGGGGCTCCCATACAACAATTCTTTCAATACCACATATAAACTTATGGATGCACCTGGTTACGTACAAGGAGTGTGAAAGTAACCGCACCAATAACTTTCTAAACAATATTTTGCTGTGTAAAATCCAAACTATTCACTCCACACCATCGCTTCCATTGAACGGTGTTACGGAACCCTTCGTGCGCGATTTAGACTCGCACTTGACCGGTTTTTTATAGAAGGCGACGTCTGACTCGTATTTGACTTGTGTTTAAACGATTACCGAAAAATTCGAAAATTTAATACCAATAAACTCGAAATTACTTACAGAATTAGTAAATGATCACCAAATTGTGTTCGTATAAATGATCACCAAACTTCTTTTTATGTTTTGTGTACTTAAGTTTATGTTTTAAGTATTTTTTGTTGTTCTTACATGTTCAACCTAACACGAAGGATAAAGGGCTTCGCTCACCCCCTTTACCCTTCACCTAAGCTACCACGGTATTTTGCCCTGATATTTTCTGCAACTTTTGTTTATCATTTACCCATTTTGGATAAGAAAAAATATATATAATAATAATAATACCTTGGACACTATTTACACATATTGATCTAGCCCCAATCTAGGATTCCCTGTATCTTGAGTACTAGACAACGATACACATACTTATATAGATAAATATTATACTTAGATAGATAAACAACCATGACTTGGATACAAACATCCGTTCTCATCAAACAAATATTTGCCCCCACCGGGACTCGAACCCGGGACCCTTGGCTTCAAAGGCAGGGTCACTGCCGACTCGGCCATTCGGGTCGTCTTGTCTTATATTTCATACGTTTTCGGACTTCCTAGTCTAAAACTTATTCCTCTCACGTGCCTGCCACACGCATCAACCCCAGCACCGCTGTGATTCACGGACATTTTGATTTATGTACAACAGCGCGTCGGTGGAAGACCAGCAAGCAAGTATGATGTATGCTGTCGTGTGTCATCACATCTTGTGAGAATGCTTTACTGAGCATACATTAACATCCTAACAGTTGCAAGTCAATATATCTATGAAAACATAATGTACGTGAGGAGAAATATCTGTAGCTTCTAAACCATTGATAGCCGCCACAATGTGCATACTAGAAATAAACATAAACTTTCTTTTCCAATGTTCAGACTCGCAAAAGTTAACTGACGCTCGATTAAAAAAATGTATAAAGCACACTTTGTGCACTGAGGCCTACTACAAAATTAATGACTTTTTACAAGACACCGACATCTGGCTTTGAACCAGTTCATTGCACCCTATATATGATGTACTATGTAATAATTAGGCACCTACTTAATGTTATATTATGCTTGCTTGATTATGTTATGGCGTTCATTAAGTTTCAATTTTTGTGCCGTTATGAATAAAATACATACTATCTCATGCATTTACTGAACGTCGACTAGCTCAATTCTCTGTCTTACTAGATTTCTATCTCAATGCTTTGAAGGAAGTCAAAAAGTAATCCTCAGGTCTTGGATGTTTAAGTATATGTGTATATATACAGGGTACAGTAGTGTGGGACCAGAAGCAATGTAAAAAAATAAACCTGAATATAAATAAAAAAAATTATATAAATAAAGAAAAATATTTTTTGCTTACTTAAAATAGATACTTCACAAAGTTAAGTAAGGTTCTTTGGTTATGGCTTCTATCATGTGTTGCCACAATAATTTCGCCAATGTCTCGAGTTGAGACTTGCCCAAAAGGAAATCGTGTGGTACAATTAACGTATTACCAATCAGAACGCGATTATTGGTATTAACACGTTGAGCGATCTTCAATGATACACCATAGGGTGCTTTCTCACAGGCCAGTGTATACCTATAATTTTCATAATCATAATTTTACAAATTTTCGTATATTACGGTCATAATGATCAATATTCAGATAAGAAATGAGTTTTTACCAAGAAGTTTATCATTATGCTTGTCGTAACGTGTGGTTTTTGGACGCAGTAAAGAGGGTTTATACCAGTGTAGATAAAATAATTAAAACAATAAACTACTTACCAATATATACATAAATACATAATATCAATACAAATAGATTAAATTATACCACAAAATATACATCATTCGTTCATAATTATTTGCACACAGATATATATAAAGTTACATTAGTGGAAAACATATGTTCACTAGTTTCCTATTCAGGTTGATAACTTTTGAACCTCTTAACTGATTTTAATAAAATATATCGACGAACCTTCGCAGTAAATAATAATAATATTAATAATAATAATCGTTTATTGCAGGCATAAAAGCCCATAGAATAAATAACACAGTATGTCAACAATAAAATTAAATTAAAATTCAAATAAATCAACCAACCAATAAGTCAACCAACCAATAAGTCAACCAACCAATAAGTCAACCAACTATAAAAATTGCATTAAAATCAGTCCACGTTAGTCCGCTATCCCGTATTAAGCTAAGAACTTTCGAACTACTGAACCGATTTTATTAAAACATATCTAAGATTTTTCACAGGGAAGTCTACTTGCATCGTTTACTGAAAACCGCATCAAAATACTACCCACCTGTTTGACCGCTAGGGCTCCACGGACAGATACACAGACACACCGACCTACAGAGGCTTCAAACTTTAATAACACCTCACCTGGGCGTTGGAGGTTAAAAATGAGGAAGTAAATCTGTGTCTCAGTAAAACTTTATTTTTGACTTGTGTGCAGCATCACCAAAATCCCTCCCCCCATCTGAGCGCCAATGCCACAGTCCCCTATTTTTCGTCGTCTCTGACTTGTACGTTATCACCAATAACCGTCCACCCATTTGAGAGCTAGGGTGCCACAGATAGACACACACACAGAAACACGTCCTCGCACAGACACACAGAGATGGACACCCACACATACACAGAGACGTAAACTTCAAACTTAAAACAAACCCCTTTTTCGTCGTCTCTGACTTGTACCCACAGATCACCCCCCATGGGGTTTTGGGGGTTTTACACACACACACACACACACACACACACACGCACACGCGCGCACACACACACACACACACACCCTCACACACATACGCGCACGCACACGCGCGCACGCACACACACACACACAGTCTGGGGTTAAAAAGTCTAAAATTTGGTTCACTTGTGTCCTTGTTAAGCTAATAAGTTTCGAACTGTTGAACCGATTTTGATAAATCATAGCAACAAACCATTGCAGGGAAGTATACTATATTTTACAAAAAACCGCATTCAAAACTCAAAAACTCAAAACGTTTATTAATAGGCCACAAGGGCACTTTCACATGTCATTTCATTTCATTTTTACAGAACATTGAAGTCCGGCCACCCGTTTGAGTTCTAGAGTGCCACAGACAGACATACACACAGACACACACACAACAGACAGACAGACACTTCAAACTTATAACACCCCTCTTTGTCCTCGGTAGTTAAAAAGAGACATCAATACAATATAGTTACATAAGTCTATAATGGAAGAGAAAGAGTTGTTATTATAAATATTATAAAATACTTTTATGCAAATATCTATAATATTAAAGAAATTTTGTTTTGATTTAGATTTTGAAATTTCTTTCGTGATTAATGAATTTATAAGATTAGCAATTACCTTAATTTCTACCATAGTATGTCATAATTGACCCGCTAAAACTATATATTCGATTGATTGATTCGTCACTTTGCGCGACTTACGTTTTCTTAGCGGCGACAATGAACGTCATTGCTCGTTAATCTGGCAGTAGTTGAAGTAGTTTGATTGTTAAAATCTTACAATCAACATCACTAAAGATGTACTATGATGATCTATGTACTTGTATAAGTAAATATCTTTGGGTGTACAACACATTACGATAAGATTTATTAATGATGGACTTGATTGCGGTTAACATTTAGATGAATACCCTTTATAAGACTTGTAATGTCTTCGTCAGCACAACTATGACATTTTGGACTAAGTAATAATTCGTATTGCAAATGTCATAGTGATGAAAATCGTGCAGCTTTTGTGTGGTTTACCTTCGTCTTCGTTATGTAATTATGGAGAGATCCGTCGTGTCAATCTTGTGACTACGGAACCCTCATCAATTGGGTTGTGCTGTGCCTAGCCAGATTTAGGTAGAGCAAACATGGCTACAAATCAATTAGAGTAGATATTGCAAATGATATTTGTTTCTGATATATATCCCAGCTTCGAATCCGGGCAGGGAAGAAAAAACAATGACCGGTTCATGGATGTTTACACAGAGTGACATTTAATTAGCTGACCAAATATCGGGATATGTGCTCATTATTTTGAACAACTTTCTCGTATAAACATATGGTCGAAAACAAAATCAAATGCGTCTCCCATATAAACTTGCAGATCATCGGGTCAATGAACTGAGGGATCAAAACACAAAAAAATAATTTTGACCACATGTTCTTTCGGAAAAGTTGTCCATAATGATGGCTAACTATCATTCCCAAAAATGGCAAAATAATTAAAACTGTTTCTGGTTCCTCCAACCCAGGGAATCCTAGAAGCAAGGAATGTGCCTGTAAATAAATGTTTAAGCTTCCTTTCCTAAATATGAAAATGTTTCTAAAAATATGAAACTCTTTAGTGAACTCTTTATCATTGCGACAATCTTTTCCATACTCCTGAGAAAACATTTTCATTTGAAGACAAACTCTTGAAATAACAGAATTAGAACAGATAGCTGAAAGTTGCGCGAACTACACGCGCCCATATACGAGCGAACATATCCGGCAAACATGTTGGTGGCCAATGACACATTTTAATACAAGCCCGACCGAGCTTGTATTCAAATATTTTCTTTCGCTCTCACCCTAGAATGCCATATGTCGTGGTAATTAGATTCAGAAAATAATAAAATTCTGACTACTAAATTTTAGTTTAGTTAGTTCTGAAATATAATCGGCCGTTAATATAAGATTAGCGATTCTTCGAATGTCAAAACTAAACATATATAGTCTGATGACGTATCTGCGCAATTGATATTTTTTTGAGCGCGGGAAACTCTGATTTAATAACGGCAAATATCTTGTAAAAGTGCGTTTAAGATTCTTCGGCTGTAGTGAGCATCTGTCAAAAAAATGGGGAAAATCAGTTTTCCGTTGCCAGAAGGAGATCACGATTCCCTGCTCACAAAAAAATAAGATGGCAGGTTTGTCTTTAGGTAGTTTAAACCTTGTCAAAAAAGGAAATACGTAAGTTCAATACAAATGATGCCCATGAAAATCAGAGACTTATATGAATATTCATAGTACGAGTCAGTTATGATATTTTCAGCTGAACATTTCGTCGAATGAACAACAAATTAATCAAACGCTAGCAACACTGCTTAACGGCGAAGAGTCAAGTTATTTGAAATGCACTTTACATGAGTAGCGATATTCAAACTCGCTTGTTTGTGTTTAATGTATTCGTTTTGACACTTAACTACTGCTACTTGGGGTACGATCTCAAGTACCTATATGTACTTACATATACGTCAATTTGATGAGATGAGATGTTCGGAAGGTATTTGTTGTGTTGTGTGTAGAGCGCTCACAAAATGTAGTTGAATAAAATCTCTCTTGAGCTTAAAGTTAAAGGAAACGGGTCCTTCCTTAGAAAACGGGGACTGTACGAGGGTTGGCGGAGATCGCTCCGGGCGATAAGCTCGCCTTTGAACTGTCTATCAGATTCAAAGCGTGAAAAGTTTGGTTTTCACTAGTTTTTACAGAAATTATTTGTTTTACCAATAGCACTTACTATGTATGGTTGAAGGTGGCAAATAATGTTAGGTTAGGTTAAGTTCCGTGGTCTAATAGGTTTCACGCTTGAGAGCTCCGTGGCCTATTAGTTGTAACGCTTGCTTCTCACTCAGGAGAAGCAGGTTCTATTCCTGACCATGTACCAATGAGATTATTAATCTATCTTGGCTAGTATTTAATCGCACATCAAAAATACTGATTTCCCCAGAAAAAAAGGATCAAAAAAAATTTTTATGTTTTAAATATTTTATGTGTACTTAAGTTTATGTTTCAAGTATTTTTTGTTGTTCTTACATGTTCAAGCTAACATGAAGAATAAAGGGGGCTTCGCTTCGCTCACCCCCTTTACCCTTCGCCTACGTTACCAGCAGCATTTTGGCTGATATTTGCTGTGAAAATCAGTATTTTTAATGTGCAGTTTAATATTTCCCATTTATCTTGAGTATATTATCGGACGGTCAGTGTTTTGGATGACACGTTAAGCTGTAGGTCCCGGCTACTATCGCTACGTGTGGTAGTGGTCGTGAAACCCCTCCATCAACCCGCACTGAGCCAGCGTGGTGGAGTATGGCTTAATCTTACTTGTATCCGGGTCGAGGCCCGTGCCCCTCGGTGGGGGCATTAATTGGCTACAATATTATAAGGTTAACTTATATGTTTCTTAATTTAATTCATAAAACATATATATTTATCCTTAGAATGAGGTGTGTTCGTTCTTGTTTTTTTTTTTGGTATTTGCTAGCTCAAGCTGTTTGCGTCCTTGTTTATTTGCTTGCTTCTGGATGGTCAGGTCTTCCTCTGTCACGTTTTCTTCCCGCTTATTCCTTGTATTTTCTGGTACCGCTTTGTATATCTTTGGTTCTCTGCGATAGAACATTCACTATTCATTATGTATTTACCCACCATATTTGTATTTATCCTTCGTATAATATTGCACCGTATGTATGACACACGTTATATTTATGCATCACACACACACAGTATTGACTCACACTGCCTACTATATGGTTCGGCAGAATATCAGTGTTACAGGTTCCCTGCAGCGTATGCTGAGCCGAACCGCATCACTGTCACGTTACACGCCGCATAGAATTTGTCATGACTTCTACATAGTTTTCTTTATTTTTGTAATTTATCTGATTTTCGTATTGCTGGTTGTTTTTTTATTTTTTTTGACGTGATAACGTCTTTAAAATCGTTTTAGTCGGGTGACATGTTCAGAAACTTGATCGCGAGCGCGATCGCAGGTATAACGAGAGAGAGACGGACCGATCTCCCGTCTCATCTCGAGCGCTGCCAGTCATTCCGTGAAACTTGTGACGCGGAATCCTCACGAGCGGAGGCTGGCATAGCGTTCGAGTGAGTGGACCGATCTTCCGTCTCTCTCACTCTAGCGGCATACAAACCCTTTATCACGTAAACATCTCGATCGTAAACCTACTTTACAAACAACCAATTTTTTTTTCTGTTTATCTATGTGTTGTGTAATTTGACTTTTGAATAAACTTTTTTTCTATTCTATTCTATTTGTACGACCCTACGGTAAAAACGGATTAATGCTTAAACGGAAAAGAGGTATTTTATACGTAAGGGGATTTCAAAATTGCCATTTAAGTCATTTAAAAACCATCTAAAACGACTTTGTCTAAAAAGGGATATTACGATGTAAAAGATACATAAATGTCAAGACTGCATGCTAATTTAACCACTTAATGCACGGCCTGACCCGAAAAGGATCGCGATTTGAAACCTTATCGCTTGGTAATAAAGTTCAAAACCTATGAAACCATATACGGGTTAGTATGCAGTAAAGGGTTAAGTCAATAAAGAACTTGCAGTAAATTATTTTGTTATTATTAACAGCAAGTTAGCCCTACTTCTCCCACAGTGGTCCAATGTAGAGAAGGGGAAAAATAATTCCGTTTACTAAGTATACGTAAATATCTATAGTAATAAAGAAATTGTGACTAATTGATTGTAAGTGTGTTTGTCTTTGTGTGTGTGTGCGCGTGTGTGTATGGTTGCTCCCTTTGTTTTTTTGTAGTTATTTGTATATTTCACCTCATTCTTACATATGTTTTATTAAAATCAGTCGAGTGGTTCAAAATTTATCAGCTTAATTATCATACGGGCTTTTAAGATTGCCATGTAAGGAAAACGTGGCACGATACGGTAGTTGAAAACTAGTCTAAATAGATACTTTTTAGGAACTGTCAAAACGTTTTTTTTTTTTTTTCATAGTGTTGCACTCAATAGGTACTCAATATAAATATTAATATAATTTTGTTCACGAGCTCTATGAAATACTAGCATGTGTCGTAGTCAAATGCTGTCTTTTTAACACAAAATTGAGTTTATAAAATACAACACATAGCGTCACGCCTTTTATTGTGCCCATTTTGAGTCAGTTATTCAATACTCCATTTCGCGTGACAGGGGGCTAGCCCATTGCCGCAGCTATGGCGTAATGAAAGTTTCCTCATGAGTTTTTCCCATCACCGTTAGAACGTCCGTACAATCTACTTAAGATAAATAAATTATCTCATTGGTATATGGTCAGGAATCGAACCTGCATCTCCTAAGGTGCTATAAAATACAACTGCGTGAAATATATAATTCTGATATTGTCAAACGTTTTTGATGAAATAGTTTCAGCTTGAGACATGTTTCTATATTTATTGGACTACCTTGTCAAATACCGTATTGGCAGTTCTTTAATCTATCGGGATATGTAGGTTATAAAGCGAAGTTTAATTAAGCAGGGTTACTGTTAATTCGATCTACATACGTGAAATGCTAGCATGGGTCAAAACTAACCATTGTTCCTATGAAGCGCGGTACCAAAAACTGTTTTCGGGTTTTAAGATTTTTGAAGAAAAAAATCACTTTTGGGTCAAAAATGGTCATTTTTGGGTAGGGGTTTTCTTGTAACAATGGTTAGTTTTGATACATGATAGCATCTCCCAACGTCTGTAGTACGATTTACCTGTAATCCTGTAAGTACCCTACCCTACCGCCCTATCTAGGGTGTGCGTCACCTCCCGGCGACCCTAAAAGGGTCCCAAAGCGCGGTGTTTTACAGTTTTAAAGAAAACCATACACGATATATAAACATTTTGTAAAAACGGTATGATCCTTTAATAACCTTTAACCCGTTGTACACAGAAAAGCGATATAAGTTACTATTACATTAGTTTTGAAAAACTAAAAATTTGGAATATGTTATTGAAACAGTTTTCTTGGGGATCACTATCGACGCAAGGTTACAATGGGACCTTCATATAATGCGTTATCCGCAAGGCTCAGCTCGGCGGCATACGCAGGCAGAAAGATTCGTCAACTGACTGACGTTGCTACAGCCAGACTTGTATATTTCCGGTGGGGGCAAATGTTTGTTTGATGAGAACGGATGTTTGTACCCTAGTCATGGTTGTTTATCTATCTAAGTATAATATTTATCTATATAAGTATATATATCGTTGTCTAGTACCCAAGATACAGGGAATCCTAGTTTGGGGCTAGATCAATGTGTGTAAAAGGTGTCCAAGGTATTATTATTATTATTATATTTTTATAGCATTATGTCCTACGGAATTTTATTGTGGGGTCAAGCTGCTAACATAAATAGCATCTTTGTGTTACAGACGAGGGCGATACGTACTATATATAAATTACCTGGTCGCGATTCCCTAAGATAATTTTTTAAAGAAATTGATATCCTCATGGTATCCTCACAGTACATATTTGAAAATATCTTATATGTCCGCAAGAACAAAACGCTGTTTCCTAAGAATTTAGATATGCATAATATAAATACTAGAAATAAAAATAAAATATCGCACCCAAAATTAAGACTGTGTGTGTGAGAACTGTATTCGCTTCTGTAATAAAAAATGATTTGTAAAAATATTAATTCGAATAAAATATTTTTGAGTTTGATTTTGATTTTAAAAGCTTCATCAACAAATATGTCTTTTCCAGCTACGCCAGTCAAACGAATCTTCGTGTCTTTGTACATCTTCATGTCAATTTCAAATTCAGTCTTAGTCATCAGGTAAGCGTCAGTTCCGGTATCAAACAGTGTAAGAATTCTGTTCTTTCTATCTTCACTTTCTTAAATGGTACTTCTTCTTTCTCTTTTCTCAGGATATTCAGGCTCTTCTTCGGTTTTATGGGACATTTAGGTGCTTTGTGCTCAAATTCCATGGAGCAAATATATACCCATGGAGCAAATAGACGACTGATGATCCAACTCCCCAGAGTTGAAGCACCTCTATTTTGGGATTTCAGGATTAGGTGGTTTGTGGTTTTCATAGTGCGACGTTGAAAGAGTCGGTCTTGTTTGCACTTTCTTCTTAAACTCACTATAAACATCCAATTTTTTTCTGAAGTCTTTCATGTCAAAAACACCCTAAAAATTGTCTTGTTTGTCTCCAGGTCTCTGACTCCATCGATAACGTATTCCATCAGTACTGTGCGTCTTCAATTTTACCGTGTAAAGCCATCGTTTTCATTGCCAAAAAGTACTGTTGGTATGTTTCAGAATTCTTAATTTTTCGTGACGTTAATTTCTTGTAAACCATTGCGCTATTAAGTTTCGGACCAAATATTTCCTTGAGAACTTTCTTTAAATTAGCGTAGTCCTTAATTCTTTCAAAGGATCTTAAAAATAACTTGTCAGTAGCTCCCAGTAATCTTTTTGCGTAAAAAAAATTTTCGACACCACTCCACTTCATTAATTCTGCAACGTCTTCAAATTCTTCCAAAAATTCAGTTATAGGGTATGTTACATCTCCGGCTAAAATATTTATCGACTCCAAATCTCGCAACAATATATGAATATGTCATCGTAAGATTGACAAAACCGTTAGTTGATAAACTAACATTTTTTTTCTGGTTAGTTGGTCAACTATCGACAGAGAGTAAACCGTAGCGTACTGCTTACTCTATGGCGCGTTAATTGATAAACTAACGGTTAAAACCGTTAAATAGTAAACTGGTTTAAAATTGAATTGCAAACGAAATACCAGGGCAAACACTGCGGTAGCTTAGGTGAAGAGTAGAGGAGGCGGGCGAATAGTCTTTGTGTTAGGTTGACATGTAAGAACAAAGGAAACGTAAATTCTAAACCCTTTCGGTCTGGATTACTATCTGTCGATAGTTGATCAACTAATGGTTTTGACTATCTTCGTCGTTATATATATGTATATATGAATATAACTAGTGGCCCTAAGTGAACAAAATTTTAGATTTAATATTTTTTTGCACCACCACAATTTTTTTAAACCTTACCTGAGGCAAGTCATTATAGATAGCTCTAGGCTTAAGCGGTCACATAAAGTTCTAATGAATTTCCTTACATCACAAACTTGATCACTCTTGGGCTTAAAGTGATTTTCACTTCTCATAGTTCTTATTGCTATGGACTTAAAATCTAATTTCATGAAAATCGCACGGCGCTCACGGCCCAGCTCCCGGGGGCGGGGGAGGAGACGGAGCGTGGCGCCGAACTTGTTCGAATATCCAGCTGGCCACGGCGAGCTGGATATTAAATAAAACAATACCCGCGATTGTTGCAAGACGCTGCACTCGACAAATGTATTAAACATACATTTTAACATTAATTTACTGTAATAAAATTCTGTTTTTAGTACCCTTGCTTTTTATATTTTCTCGTAGGAGGTACTAAAAGTAGAGTTTACTCCTTGGAAATCAAGCTATTTTGTCTTGGGCACGCTTGAATCCCTCACTTCTTTCAGGACTTAGTCTTAATTCCCTCGCTTCACTCGGGAATTAAATCATATCTTCCTCGCTTTGCTTGGGAATTAAATATGGATAATATATATATCACGCCGGTAACATTAAACAGTGTCTTATCCCTTTGGTGCATAATCTAATATTATTATTTTTAGGTTTCAAGGGAATTTTCCGTTTAAAAATAAGAGGTTATTATTAATGGTACAGATAACTGCGTGAAGTGTGAAATAGAGTTGCTATGATCTTTCTCTTTTTCTATATTATATCGTCTAGACAGTCTTAATCTCAACATAATACTTTTGACGAGCTTGCAAGCTCCCTAGACAAGCTTTTGATGTCTTTGTGGTCCATACAAAGCTCCGATCCGAAACTAATATTCACATACACCGACATTCATGGAATCTTCCATAGCCCGGGGCTATGCTTACCCTTTTCAGAGGTTGTAAGATGATATCAAACTCTATAAGAAAAAGGCATAATCTTGAATAAATAGAGATGAAAATGTCGAAGGTGAATCAAAGATACTTATATTTTTGACCGGTAATAGGTACCACGAAGCTTGAAACAGCGGAATACATATGTATGTGTATCGAAACATTTACAAAGTGTGAAAAGAGAAAACCAAGTAGGTTGAAATCATGATTTATAATTTATAATTGAAAAAAAAGGGTACAAAGGCGAGCTTATCTCTAATAATATATCTCTGATTTATTCAGTACCTAAGTATCTGTGAGAGCGTCCTATCGTACAATTAACGGCCGATTTTTCAATTCTCAGGTGGTCATTTTACACGTTGATAATGACCTCTGTAGTGCAGCGGTTGTGGCTCGGCCTACCGTACGAGAGGTCCCGGTTTTGATTCCCGGCTGGGGGTAAAAAAACCCAGGTCTTGGATTTTTATATGTGTGTGACGTCGCTGTTTCTGGTTCCCACGACACAGGGTATCCTAGTGTGGGGCCAGAAAAAATGTATGTGCCTGTATGTAAAATGTTTATAATTACAGGTGGCTATAAAAAAATTGCCCCTTTGTCATATACATATAACTTAATTAATAACGTTTTATAAGGAACGTATCAATACCATACATTTTTAATGGCATTATATGGAATCAATTACTTACAATAAGCAATATTATATAGCTACAAACCATACCAAATATTTTTGTCTCTGAACGAAAAGTGCAAAGATTAGTGTTGGTGGGTGAACAGAGGGGTCACAATTCATTCAGAGCCAAATATATTTGGCGCGAGCTTTAACTATCTCTACTCTACTCTACATCGCCTTTTTGTAATGACGACGACCCGAATGTCCGAGTCGGCAGTGACCCTGCCTACGAAGCCAAGGTTCCTGGGTTCGAGTCCCGGCGAGGGCAAATGTTTGTTTGATGAGAACGGATGTTTGTGCCCTAGTCATGGTTGTTTATCTAACTAAGTATAATATTTATCTATATAAGTTTGTGTATCGTTGTCTAGTACCCAAGATACAGGGAATCCTAGTTTGGGGCTAGATCAATGTGTGTCAATAGTCTCCAAAGTATTACTTCGTTCCTTCTTCTTCTTTGACGACCTCTGTGGCACTGCGGTTGTGGCCTATCATGCGAGAGGTCACGGGTTTGAACCCCGACCGGGGCTACAGAAAAAAAAAACAAGTCTTGAATGTTTATATGTGTGTGACGTTGCTGTTTCTGGTCCCCACGACACAGGGTATCCTAGTGTAGGGCCAGAAGCAATGTATGTGCCTGCATGTAAATGTTTATGTGTATGTGGCATCCCGTATAACCCCTCCCTTCAGAAGCGAGAGATAATTCACTATCTCTTTCCGTCGCACAGAATAGACGCATCAGCGCGACACTACGAAACCTGGCAGGGTTGGTGCCGTTTCCGCCATCATTGGACTAGTAATAGCACAATTTGGTTGATTGTTTTACAAATGTCTACTAGTTCGGTTGTCACAGATCCCTCCTATTTTACGATATAAATGTTCCTAATTAAGTATATCCTTAGTTTTGTAAGTAAAATCTTGTAAACCATAATAATATCAATAAAGATTTCATTTCATTTCATTTCATTTCATTTCATTTCATTTCATTTCATTTCATTTCATTTCATTTCATTTCATTTCATTTCATTTCATTTCATTTTTCATTTCATTTTTCATTTCATTTCATTTCATTTCATTTCATTTCATTTCATTTCATTTCCTTTCATTTCATTTCATTTCATTTCATTTCATTTCATTTCATTTCATTTCATTTCATTTCATTTCATTTCATTTCATTTCATTTCATTTCATTTCATTTCATTTCATTTCATTTCATTTCATTTCATTTCATTTCATTTCATTTCAATGTTTTGAAAGACATCTTCATAGTATTCATCAAACTCAGCCCACATCTATTCACTACTGGGACCTCTGATCTATTGTTTTATTTCTGTGACAACCGTATCCAGTGAGATACCGTCGACTTGATAATATCGTCGGAAATACCATGTGGCATACGTCTATTATTAGTACGAGTAGAACTACATGGAATTTTGAATTTTGGATACGCCATAATTTTCCTAAATCTTATCGAAAATAACTCGAAAATCCGCTCACAATGTGAAACGCCAAAAATCGCATTTGACAGCCCATAATAGCTGTAATACCAACATAAAAAATTTAACTATGGGCGCGTTTATTTTAAGTGGCAAAAAAAATCATAAATAAACGGTTCAATAAATGGAACCTAGGACGGTATAAGGTTAAAACAAAGAGAACAGAAGGTATGATTAGCCCTTAAATGTGATTAGATACTTTTTAGGGGCAGGTCCAAAAGGTGATAGTTAGATCCTACCGTTTCCTCGGATTTTCTCTGGATACCTTATATATTATTTATTTATGTAGCCTCACGGTGTCCCACTGCTGACCTGTACCCAAAGGCCACACTGGTTTGGGTCAGAGAGTCGATAAGGGGGCGGAAGCACTTGTAAAATATTCAAAATTATCACTTTTTGAGACCGCCATTTTGTGCCCACACATCTGTAGACAAAACTTTACTACTTCATTATGGCAGGATTTAGGATCAGGTCGTCCACCCATCTCCTTCTGAACCTTCCCTTACGACGGTGTCCGTCTGAAGGCACCCACCAGTAAGTAGCTGATTTCGCCAATTTCTCCGGAAGCATTCGACAGTCATATCCAGCCAAGCTCCATTAAGATTGGAGGTCTGTACTCCTACGTCGATTATGTCAGTTTTAGAGTTTTAGAGTATGGTGTCCTTGACGCGGTCTAAAACCAAACTCGAATTACTAATCTCGTAGCAAAAAAGTAAACAATAGCAGTACAAATAAATAATATGAAAGGCAAAGTCAGAAACTGGCAGTTATCTTTTGGCTACGAGATTAGAAATTCGAGTTTATCCTACCTTCAATTTGGACTTCTGACGTTCGCTCAACGACCAAGTTGGCGCGCCGTAGTTTAGGATACCGTAGGATAAATAATTTGGACTAAGTGCCACTAACCCGTGCAACGTTTTCCTGCTCGCCCCCTGTAGAATTAGTTGCGCTCGTTCGGAAATAATTTCAATAAACATATTATACAGGGGATTATAGAAAGGTATTTTCAAACCGCCTGCTAAACCTTATGTTAATAAAGTGATTATAGCCCTTTGCGTTAGCCGGGTCATAATGTTGTACTGAAATTTATTATAACCTGCTGGTTAATAATGGCATTTTCAGTCCTCATAGTTCTTATTTTTATGTATGAACTGGGAACTGCATGCTGAATAGAACACATTTTAAAATCAAACACGAGCTGCTAGTGTTGCAAGATGCTGCAATATACGTAGTAAAACTGAAAAGATTATATAAATATAGAAGTTTTTTTTTTTGTTTCCACAGCTGGCCTAGTGTATCAAACCTCAATTTTCACTTTCAATTTAATAAAGTGAAATGCTGTTTTAGAAGCCTTGCTTTTTTATGATCTTCACAAATGGTGAGAAAAGTAGAGTAAATTTCTCGGGGATAAAGCAGTTTTTGTCTTGGGTGCGCTTGAACCTCTCACTGCACTCAGGGCTCACTCTTAATTCACTCACTTCGGGTATTACTTGGTAATACCCTACTAAGATGGGAGTTAAATCTGGATTCCTTCGTTACGTTCATGATTCAATATCGCGCCCGTAACATTAAATAGTGATTTATCTCCTTGTGTATTAACTGGTTAAATGTTTGTGACTAAATGAAAAGAGGTTGATAGACATAAATTTGAACAATAATCAACAGCTGATTGGAATCGAGATGTAAAAAAAAGTTTATTAAATCGGTTCAATCTCATTCAATGCTCCACTTAGCTTGGCTAAAGGCTAGCCCATCGCCGTAGCAATACATAAATATATAAAGATTTCTTCAGGATGTCCCTAAAAAGTCCTTTAGGTCCTTTTTGTTCCACCTTGTATAACGCTAACATCCCTAGACACTACAGAGATTAGCAACTTTATGCGCAATTATCGGGGGCGACGAAGTTTTTCTATGGATTTCATGAGAAATTCTCCCCTACGGCTGTACGTTTTTTCGAGTATAGTAAATAGTCGCAAAATAAGCTATAAGACATGACCAGAATAATATTTAAGAAAATATTAGAGGAAAATCTTACACAAATCGAACTAGGCCCATATCAGGGCAAAATGCTGCGGTAGCTTAGGTGAAGGGTAAGAGGGTGAGCGAAGCGAAGCCCCCTTTATCCTTCGTGTTAGGTTGAATATGTAAGAACAACAAAAAATACTCAAAACATAAACTTAAGTACACATAATAGTAGTTTATGTGACTGCTGCATAATGGAGGGCATTAAAACTCGAGAGTGGGTTTATGAAACGAGCCGAAGGCGAGTTCCATAATAATATCACTCGAGAGTTTTAATGCCTAATTATGTACAGTTACATACACTAGTTTATCTGCACACATATCATAAGCTCTCTTTGATGTGTTCAGGAACCGCATGTTTGACCGGCATTGTGGTTCTGCAATTTTTTAGCTTGTTCTTTAGTACCAACTTCACGCAGACGGGCGTCGGCGTTCGAAATTTGAATGTCAGTACCAACTTCAAAGACAAACTAGGGACGGCACGCGGATGGGCGTCGGCGTTCGAAATTTGAATGTCATTATATGTAGAAAAACTACACATAATGACCATTATGTGTAGTTTTCCAGATACGAAACGAGTTTTTACCAAGTAGTTTAACATAATGCTGATCTTAACGTGCGGTTTTTTAACACAGTAAAGAGGGTTTATGATACGTGTGTAGATAAAATATATAAAACATAGAAAGTGTTTTTGCTGATACTTTTGGCCAGAAGCAATGTATGTGCCTATATGTTAACGTTTATTGTTTATTTATTTATCAAGCCTTTTCCTATAAGGACTGAGGATTCAATACTCCATTTTGCACGACAGGGAGCTGGCCCAGCGCATCAGCTATGAAGATGTGAAGGTTCCTCACCATGTTTTCTATGACCTCTAGATGCTACAATATTTAACGAAGAACATAGCGTCTTATGTCAATATTGTTCAACAAAGGGTAAAATTAAACTGCACATCAAAAATACTGATTGCCCTTACAGGGTTCATTGTTGGATATAATTTTGTTAAAGTATACCACAATGACGCAATAAATATATGAGTATGAGTATGAGTATGTATGTATGTTTAGTTTTCACTTTTAAGAGAAGATTGAAAGCGTATTTCCTTTCTCTTTCGTAATTAGTATCATATTTATGTAAGTATATGTATGATATATTGCAGTTTATATATGTGCATGCTATCTAGTGTATTATATAGTTGAGATATATATATTTTTTATTAGGTATATTTTATTTATATTTTAAAAGTAATTTTCGTACGTATGTATACTGTTTTATTGCGCACTAGGACTGTCCTTTTTCATAAACACTCCTGTCTTGCCTAGGTTTGCTGGAAGAAATCTCTTTTTAGAGATAAGCTCGCCTTTGCCTATAAAATTTATTGTAACTGTCTGTTTATCTATGTTTTCTGTGCAATAAAGAATATGAGTATGAGTACGATTTGCACAGCAAACATACTGATTTTTACAGCAAATAGCTTAGGTGAAGTGTAAAGTAAAGTATATATATGATTCATCCACTAAAATTTGATGACCCGAATGGCCGAGTCGGCGGTGACCCTGCCTACGAAGCCAGGGGTCCCGGGTTCGAGTCCCGTTGGGGGCAAATGTTTGATGGAAACGGATGTTTGTACCCTAGTCATGGTTGTTTATCTATATAAGTGTAATATTTATCTATATAAGTATGTGTATCATTGTCTAGTACCCAAGATACAGGAAATCCTAGTTGGGGCTAGATCAATGTGTGTCAATAGTGTCCAAGGTATTATTATTATTATAAATAAAGACCTTGATCCTGAAGAAGTAATCATGCTCTTGTTACTGGACTCGTTTGATTCATATTTAATTAGTTTTACTCTTCATATAATTTATGTTCCTTACACCAGTGAATCTTACAATAGCACTTATAGCTTAGTTTATTTACGTAATTAAGTACTCTGTTTGCCAATTGCATGTTGCTAGCATTATTTTATTAAGTATATACCTATATGTACCTAATTGTTTATCTCATGAACAAACTGTTAGAAAAGCCAATAAATAAAATAAAAAACAAAAATAAAATATAAAAAGTAGTACTTTATCCTTCATATTAGGTTGAATGTGTAAGAACAACAAAAATACTTAAAACATAAAGTGATTTTGCTGATCTTTTTTTGCTGTGAAAATCAGTATTTTTGCTGTGCGACTAAATACTAGCCCTAAATAAAACGACTAGAAGAGAAATAAAGTTGAATGGCTACAGTGTTGTAACGTTTGAGTGTGGTTCTGCAATTGTTTAGCTTGTTCTTTAGTACCAACTTAAGCAGACGGGCGTCGGCGTTCGAAATTTGAATGTCAGTACCAACTTCACAGACAAACTAAGGACGGCACGCGGGTGGGCGTCGGCGTTCGAAATTTGAATGTTATATGTAGAAAAACTACACATAATGACCATAATATGTAGTTTTCCAGATACGAAACGAGTTTTTACCAAGTAGTTTAACATAATGCTGATCGTAACGTGCAGTTTTTGAACGCAGTAAAGAGGGTTTATGATACGTGTGTAGATAAAATGTCATTAAAGTTCTCACCGAGGGGCGCAGGCCCGGATACGAGTAATATTAAGCCATGCTCCACCAAGCTTGCCCTGTGCGAGTTGATAGGGGTTTTACAACCACTACCACGCAGCGATAGTAGCCGGGACCTACAGCTTGAGGTGTTATTCAATACACTGAACGTCCGATAATGTACTTAAGATAAATTATTTATCTCATTGGTACATGGTCAGGTTTCGAACCTGCATCTCCTGTGCGAGAGGCAAGCGTGAAACCTATTACGCCACGGAGCTCTTTCGTCAAATCATAAATATTTTTGTCTTTAAACAAGTGTTGAACAGGATTTTATGTTTTTATGGTAAAACCCGGGCCTTACCACAAAAAAAAATAAACTACTTATCAACACTTGTTTAAAGATAAAATAATAATAATAATAATACCTTGGACACCATTTACACACATTGATATAGCCCCAAACTAGGATTCCCTGTATCTTGGGTACTAGACAACGATACACATACTTATATAGATTAATATTAATACTTAGATAGATAAACAACCATGACTAGGGTATACAAACATCCGTTCTCATCAAACAAATATTTGCCCCCACCGGGACTCGAACCCGGGACCCTTGGTTTAAAAAAATCAAAAAATCAAAAATTGTTTATTTTATAACAAAAACATGTTTGCACAGACGTGGGATCTCCTTTTAAGTTTTGCAATACCTGTATCAGGAGATACCTACCTTCCACAATGAACATTTAAGAAATAAACACATTTATGTATTTGTTTAAAAAAATTCTAGTGTGTTAACTAAGTGTCATTTGCACAGATAATTTGTGATTAGTGCGCTAAGCGATTATTACATTGTTATTATTGTTATTATACAACTGCTAAATAGCATCATAATTTTGGTGCAAATGGACCTGAGTAACAATAATGAAAAGTTGTCTTACTGTTGATAGCAACAGTAAGACAACCTCTCACCACCATCACTACAGAAACTTATATTTAATATTAAATTTAATCAAAGTATTAACATAAGTAATTAACACTTAGGAAGTTAATTCTAAAATACTGTAATTATATAAGTTACATATGTATGTATTCATATGCTTGTTTATACAATATAGGCTATTATGATACAGTTTTAAACAATACATTGTTAAGTGGAACGTTTGAACAAAGATTCAACCTCATCATAGTCCAGACTTGTAAGCCATTTTATAAGCGATTGTTTAACATCTCTAGTAGTGAGTTTGTAAATACTTAATATTTTATTTATTTTATTGTAAAGAAAACTTGCTTGTATTTTAAACTGTCTTTGGGCAAAATTCGATTTGTACTGAGTAATATCAGAGACTGTGTAATGTCGTCGAGTTTCAGGTAGATTAGGGTTAAATGGTAATTGTCGGTGTTTTTTAATAATTGTATTAAGAATGTAGATTTTCCTGATAGAAAGTAAGTTGGATTTAAGATAGAGTTGAGTGGTGGGAAATCTATAAGGTAGGAAGTACATAACCTTTATGAGGGATCGTTGAGATCTTTCAAGTTCTAAGAATCTCGTTTTAGTTGCTCCACCCCATATTGGGATGCAGTAAGAAATAATGGATTGAACAAGTGCAGTGTATATTTGATTTAGTAGTGACCCCAGTGTAACATGTCTTAGCTTTTTAAAAATCCACATCATCTTTCTAATCCTGTTAGTTACCAGTTCAATATGATAAAACCAAGACAACCTTTCGTCCAGCATAATACCCAAATATTTTACTTTAGGAAGCTTATCCAACACCGGGCAGTCACACGTGTCAGATGGTTGGTTACAGCTGTGTATTTTAATTTTGAGGTTAGATTTGGGTTGGGTTCGTTTGTTCATAGTAAAGCACATATAATTAGTTTTAGACGTGTTGAGGGATAACATGTTATTTTTTAGCCAACAGTTAATTCTTGTTAGTCCTTTCTCAGTCAGCTCCTTGGTCTCTTCCCAAGATTGACCATGGAAGACGATTGCAGTGTCATCTGCGTAGGAAAATATTTGAGCATTACTAAGCTTAAGGGAATACATGTCATTAATATAGATCAAAAAGAGTGTAGGCCCAAGGACACTTCCTTGGGGAACTCCATATGTAATGTCAGACTCCTCACTAATATGTGATTCTATTTTAACTTGTTGCTTACGTTCACTGAGATAGTCTATAAAAAGAGCTAGCGGGTAAACTCTAATACCAATACTTTCTAGCTTGTTTATAAGGGTAGGAATATAAACAGTATCGAAGGCTTTCTTCAGATCAAGGAACACCGTTAAGCATTTAAGTTTGTTGTCTACACGTTCAGTTATTAAGGAACTGAGATCTGAGACTGCGTCTTCAGTAGATCTTGCCTGTCTAAATCCATATTGCGAGGGAGATAAAATATTGGTTTTTTCTAAGTAATTAAGAAGTCTGTTATTTAATAGTTTTTCTAATATTTTGGATATCGAAGGAAGAACAGAAATAGGTCTAAAATTATTAATGTCTTCTTTGTTACCATTTTTGTACACTGGTGTTATAATAGCTTGTTTTAGACGCGACGGGAAGATGCCTTGTTGAAAACATATGTTGGCGAAGTGACAGATTACAGGAATTAGAAGAAACTTAGAAAGTTTTAGAAAACATGGTGATATATTGTCGAGACCGGGAGAACTACCTGATTTCAGATTTGAAATGGTTCTATTGACCTCTTGTGGGTCAGTGTCAAGAAGAACAAAGGATGAGGGTTGTGACATGACAGATCTTCCTGTTTCAATTTGGATTTTATTACTATATGATTTGTCGGATGTGATTTCCTGGGCAAGTTTTTTTCCAATGTTGGCAAAAAATGTATTTACGTAGTTTACTGAGCCTTTCGGGGTTGATTTGAGATTTAGGAGACTAGAGTTTTGAGATTTGGTATTATTAAGATTTTTAATCGCTTTTATGGTTTGCCAAAGAGTTTTAGGGTTTTTTGTTGAGCTAGCTAGTAATTCTTTTTCGTATTGACGTTTCAGTTACTTTATTAGGTTATTGCAGTAGTTGCGGTATCTTTTATACGTTATTCTAAGAATTTCATTATGGGGATCTAAGCGTAGAGTTTTCTGAAGTTTGTTTCTATTATTTATGCAGCGTAATATGCCACTGCTTATCCATGGTTTTATTGTTCTTTGATTTCTAGGAATTCGGACTATTGTGCTGTTTTCTTCTAAAGAATCAGTTATTTTATGTATTAGTAAGTCTAGTATTATGTTAGGGTTATTTAAAGTAAGTAGTAGTCCTAGATTTTTTTGTTCTAAACTTTTTAAGGCATTATCGTAATTTATATTAATTTTACTTCTATTGATTTTATTTCATATGTTTTATATGTTTAGAGTATTTCAAATTTAAAAATGTCATGAGATGGTCCGTGATAGTTGTGTTTAATACAGCTATAAATGTATTGTACTTGGTTGTTTGTAGTTTTAGAAAAAAGTGATCTAGGCAGTTATCACCTCTAGTAGGGAGCAAATGACCTGGAAGCAATCCATGAAGAGCGTTAATATCTAAGTATTTTATTCTGTTGTTTCGTTCTGTTGAAGTTTCATTTTCGTTAGGAATAATATTAATATTTAGGTCACCAACTATGATTAAATTTCTCTTAGTTTGTAAGGACTCTAAGTGGTTATTAAAAGAGGTGATAAATGGGTCAATGTCACTATTGTGGGATGGCGATCTGTATATTCCAAGGATAGAGACATCTTCGATATTAATTTGTAAACATGAGGCATGCTCAAGTTTTATTTCGGTAACATTAGCATTAAGGTTGTTTTTGACATAAACAACTACGCCATCACTCTTATTCAAAAGGTTGCAAGTAGTGTGGGAAGAATAAGATTCTAATAAAGGGACTGGTTTGTCATGATTTAGCCAACATTCTGTTAGTATTAATATATCAGCTTCATACTTTAATTGTGATAATGTTAGCTCAAGATTATCAAAGTTAGCACAAATACTCTTTATGTTTTGTGATATAATTGAGAGACTATTATCATTTGAAGGCATAAATTGATGAAGATCTAAGATATCACACGACACTGAATGTGCACAACTTGTGTTGTCTAATTCATTCAGAGTTTTTAAATTACTATCCATTAGGAGGCATTATTAAAGTCCTATCGGACTCTGAGGGCAATGTGATGCTCTTAGAAGATATAGTAGAACTCTGGGTAGGAGTAATTTGTGTCAGGCTCAAACATTTTACATTAGCAGGTCTGTTGAGGCTGTATAGTGTTCCAACATTTACAGTTATATTGTAGAATACAGGTTTGTAACTTATATCGTTCTGAATTTCGATAGATGACAAATTATTTAAAGATAGCACTAGGTAGTGTGAGATTGAAATGTGATCGTTTAAGTATATGTATAGTCACTTGTTATTATTGGCCGAAAAGGTCGCTAGTTGTTTATCGGACCTAATTACAATCGCTTTTTTTTCCTGGTCCGTACGTAGGTAGATCTTTCCGTTGGAATGCCAGCACGAGTACTTGTTTGCCTTAGCGACTTGTCTCGTCTCGTAAAGAAGTTTTCTAGTCGATGGACCCAGGTGCTCATCTACATAAACAGGTTCACTCATACCTGGAAATCCAAGAATCTGAGTATTCAGTTTTTCCACGATGGGACGATCCTTGTTGTACTTGCGAATCGATGATAGGAGATGATTCCTTTTGGTAACGGTAGCAAATTCGACCAAAATAGGTCTGGAAGTATTCGATTTTCCCGGTAGACGATAGACGTCACGTAGATCAGATGTTTGAATGTCTGTATTAATGACATTGGCAACAATAGAAAACAGGTCACTTTGCTTCTCAGAGTCCTTGTTTGGAACATTACGAAGCTCGATCGTTGCAGTACGTGTTTTAAGCTGTAGGTCATTAATCTGGTTCTGCAGTTGAAGAATTGCAAGGTCTTTTTCTTGATTTTCCTTCTGTAGCTGAGAAAGTTGGAGCTGTGTTCCATCAAATCAGTTACTCATGTATTCCATACTCTTCTCAATGTCACTGTTAGTGGTTTGGATTTTGAGACATTGGGCCCTCAGTTCGGTTACTTCTTTTACCAATGTAGATAAACTTATGTCTTGGTCGTTCTTCCAATCTGATAGGTGGCGATCCTGGTCCTCTCTCCATGACGATAGCATTTCCTTAATTTCCAGGGTGAACTTTCTTAAGTGATCGTGAGATAAGCCAGCCTCGTAGGCAGCGTTACTGCCGACTCAGCCATTCGAGTCGTCAAATAAAATAGAATAATAGAATATAGGATTAATAGGATTTGAGGTTAAATGGTGTTATTTTTTTGTGGTAAGACCCAATAAGTTAAAACCCGACTACTTAACGTCATGCCCTAAATTTCAATACGCTTCTAACGATTCCACTCAGCAACTCACCTCCCACGCCTATGCGCGAGGTATCGCGAATCTGAAGCCCATGCCATGGTAATGAAATTCAAAACCCATAACGGGAAATGGCATTTCTAGAAATGCCATAGGAAAAAAACAAGCAAATAGACATTCATCATACTCACCCCACATCGACCCACTGCTGGGCAGAGGCCTCTTCTCTGAAGCGCCAATCTCCCCGGTCCTGTGCCAATCGCACCCAGTGGGATCCAGACCACTTGATGATATCCTCGGACCATCGGGCTGGTGGTCTGCCCACCGGCCCTATCGCTCCCCGTGGCCACCACTCTGTGACTGCTTTGGTCCACCGTCCGTCTTCCCGTCTAGCCAAGTGCCCATCTCCACTCCAATCTCGTCATCCGTTTGCCTACATCTGCGACCGTCCGACCGACCGTTTTCCATCGAATTTCGACGTTTGTCACACGGTCAACGAGAGAGATACCCAACATGGAACGCCCCATCGCTCTTTGTGCTAAATCGCTAGTAATATATTTATTTTTGGAATGTGCTAAGCTCGTTAATATGATACTCAAGACGGCCCTAAAGATTTTTTTCCTTGAGCTTATTTATGCCTTCTTGAGAGCGCCATATCGAATTTATTTAGCAGCCGCTAAATGGAGCTTAAATACGCTATATAAAGACAACGCGGCCATGTTGAGTGGGAACCTGGCTGACAGGCAATATCGTTGCCGAGCTTAACCATGTAATTTGGCCGTGTTGTATTTATATTGCCTTTAAATTCCATTTGGCAGCTGTAAAAAGTCACCTGTAACGTGTGAAATTTTATAGAAGTTTAGATTTTCTTGGGGAATAGATAAACATACATACATACCGGTCAAAAACATAACCCTCCTTTTGGCTTCGCAGTCACGGCTTTTGGCATACGGAGTGGCAGAGATACAGTTGTGCCTACGTTCAACCAGTTATTCAAAGGATCTCTATTTTGCATGACGGGGAGCTAGCTCAATGCCGCAATATTACTGTTATGATACACACATTACAGTCACAGATAAATAAATCTGCTAAAAGGAGCAATAAAATTGAACGGTTACATACAATGATATAACGTTTGAGGGCAGAGGAGGGTAAGGAATCCGCTAGCAAAATGATGGCTCAGTGACAATGAGGCCACGGCGATTGTCAATTTGTTTATTTAGGCATTCATTATTTTGTACGACTTGCAAATATAGATGGGTTTCTACTCGGGTATTTACCCGACGAAGGATGAATACTCACAAACACTTGTTTCTACTCGATAAATATCCAAAAGTGAGAGTATTTAATACTCAAATACACTCGTTTCTACTCGATAAATATCCAAAAGATAGAAGTAAATAACTTCTATTTAATTTATTTGCAAACAACCTACTACTCCGCATTTATTTTGTATCATCGTTGCATGTTGAACTGTATTTTAACTCCCATTTGCACCTACAAGGATAATTTTTTTAAATGTATTTACTCCTAGTCTCTAGTATATACTCGGTAAATACTCAGTATTTTCCGATATGTATATTGAGTCATTATTTATCATTTTGAGTATTTAGTCATAGTGCTCATTTCTACTTGCAAGAGACTTTTGACAGCCGCTAAATATAGTTTAAATACAAATTAAGTTGGTACATAACGTCCATGTTAAGTGGGAACCTGGCTGACCGTTTTGTAACAAAGTTATGTTTAAACTTAATTAAGCGACTGTCAAAAATCTGGTGCAAAATACCCTTAGAGCTAGGATAATCTATTTTTAGGAAATTTAATAACATTTTAACAAAACATATAATTTAACTATTCACCAAAAGGAAAGGGATTACATTCGTTTCAGAATATGGATACCTAAAGTTGACCTTTGTCGTCGTCGCGTCATTTTCACTGAGCCGTCATTGATCTAGCAGAATTGGGCCCTAGTAATAAATACCTCTAAGTACGCCCCCTCGGAAGCATTTGTCTTGCGGAATCGAATTCTCTAGATTTAAGTCTTTGCTTTTAAGGGTGCATCGGATCTGATGTTATGACCCTCTGGTGGTTGGTGTTAGGACGTATTGTGCCTTGGGTGGTGGTGGTGGTTTGAAAATCGTTTCTCGAAGTGCAGTTTTTTTGAGTTCCGTATCAAGATTCTTTTCTCATAAATGCTATGCTCTGGAGGTATTAAGTTGAAATAACTATCAGTTATTCAGGTCAGTAGTCTCTTGGAGGCTATTTTTTTAATTCAACTACCTAGCATACCACGTTTTCCCATAAATATACTATATATACTTCTGACCTAAAAATAGCAACTTCGCCGCATGATTTTGAATTCTCAGGATGAAAAAATGACATTTTTAGATTATGACAGCTACTGACACCAATAATCGCGGTCTGATGGGTCAAACGTGAAATTTGAAGAAAACAATCATTCTTCCAAACATCAATTTAAACAGGGATTGCTGTAGAAATGTTTAGATGTCAGAGGCATTCGATTAATTATTGAAAATGACAACCATCGAACTAGCTTTTTAGTTCATTCAACAAGGCTGCGTCTACCATCCTCAAAATGACAACTTCATCGATCTGGATTGAAAGCAGAGACTCAGGATTAAGGTCATTACAGCGAGTCCCAAGCCAACCCACAGTCAATAGAGGCATTATGGCTTACTTCCCTTGCCTCTATCTCGCCTTCGACGATATTTACGATTCAAAATGGCGACGTTTGAATTTAACGCTGGAATCTGAGATGACGATGGCGATGGTTGGATAAAGAGGTGAGGGGTTTTTCTTGTAAATTGCAGTGTCATTAGTGGATTTACGAGCATAGCTGCTATATAAATGCTACAATCAATAGTTGATAAATACATATTTGATAATTATATTTAAGGTGCATATACTTACGTATTTTTGAGAAATTATTTTAAAAATAATACACAATCATTCATAACACACCTCTTTTTAGGAGAAGAGCCTCGCTAGATATCCAAAAACCCTCCCTTGGGGAGTATCGACTCTGACGATATTTTTGCTTACTACCAACACCTAATCTCATAACCAGATGATGTATCTATCTTAAGTTAAGTTATATAACATGAAACTGTACCTTTCTTATTCTGTATTCATTTGTCATTTTGTCATTTTTGTGAAATGTTTAATGAATAACTCATTATTTATTATTCAATATATATATTATGAAGTTGAAAGGTATTATTGATAGCGGAATTCAAAACTCTACTAACAGGTGCCTGCAGCTTCGCTCGTGCAAAATCGTGTTAAATAGGCCAGTCCAAACAAACGTTAACCCCCCCCCCCCCCTCTTGCATCCCCCTACCCCTTCCCTCTGCCCCTTTCTTCCCCTTCCTTAGCTGTTGGGAAAGCCCCCACCCCCAGACCTTCATATAACGTCATTATCCTCATAACGTTATGCATCATAGCGCTATGGAAGGAGTCTTATAATTAAAACGTTATAATTCCATAACGTTATTATCGTAGTTATATAGAGCTATATTCAGTAGCGCTTTGCACAAAATAATGTTATCATAACGTTATAGGGCATCTCTTTCTCGCCCACACTCCTTTTTACTCATTGCGCGCGTGAGCAGTGTAGGTACCTAAACAACACACAGCAGCCATATCGTACGGCAACAGCGCAATAACTTTATTCATATCGTTATTTTGATTTCGTTATAATAGCGCTACAATAATAATAATAATAATATTTTGGACACCATTTACACACATTGATCTAGCCCCAAACTAGGATTCCCTGTATCTTGGGTACTAGACAACGATACACATACTTATATAGATAAATATTATACTTAGATAGATAAACAACCATGACTAGGGTACAAACATCCATTATCATCAATGCCCCCACCGGGACTCGAACCCGGGACCCAATAACGAAACAAATTGATTATAACGTTACATAACACAATAAAGCGATATTTGATAACGTTATGAAGTCAAAGTCAAAAGTCAAAGTCAAAGTACTTTATTACTGTAGATATTTACATATACTTAGCAAACGTCATTTTTTGCCTCTTCTCTACCACTGTGGGAGAAGCAGGGCGTAGAAACTCCCACAGATTTATTTTTAGATCTCTTTCAAAAATAGTTTGTTCGTAACTAATACAAATATGAAAAAATTAATTTAATAAGCAGGAATAAATAATTACAAAATTATTAACAGTAAGGTCTGGGTTAAGCTAGATTAACCCCATACAGTCCTGTCATTTAAGTAATCTTGAACGTTGTAATATCCCTTTTTCGATAAAGTCGCTTTAGAATTGCTAACCTTCGCGAGTCTAAATCGGGGCACACATAGTCTGGGATTATTTCTTAGGTTAACATTACAGCTATCGCTAAGTTTGGAAAATGGTGTAAGGTTCTTGCGTACACACATTATATTTTCGAGAATAAATTGACTGGCTCCAGTTAGTATGTCAATTTCTTTGAAAAGCTCTCTTAAGGAGTCTGTTCATTTTAAATTATAAATTGCTCGAATAGCTCTTTTCTGTAAAATAAAAATAGTTTGAATATCCGCTGCTTTCCCCCAAAGCAAGATACCATAGGACATCACAATATGAAAGTAACTAAAATATTCTATCATAGATGTAGCCACATCCGTGCTTTGTCTGATGTTTTTAACAGCGTAAGCCGCAGAACTTAATTTACTAGCCATTTTATCTATGTGGGGTTCCAACTGCAATTTGCTATCATGGTTATTCCAAGAAACTTCGTATCATTTACTAATCTAACGTGCTTTGTCTAACACTAAACTGGTCTCAACTTGCCTGACATTTGGAAGTGAGAATTTGATGCATTTGGTTTTACAAGCATTTAACAATAAATTGTTAACTGTGAACCAATTCAAGGTCAAAGATAATACACCATTAACATCATCAAAATATCCTTTTTGTCTTTCAATTTGGAAGACCATTGAAGTATCATCAGCAAACAATACTATTCAGTTAATTTCTCCAGCATGAAAGGCAGATCGTTAATATATACCAGGAATAAGAAAGGGCCTAACATGGAACCTTGTGGAACGCCAATTTTAACACCCCATCCATCAGATTTTACGCCGTTAACTTCTGACTTTTGAATTATATTCCTTAGGTATCATCTTAGTAGATCCAACGCTTTATTTCTAACTCCATAATGATTAAATTAAATTAATAGCGTATTATGATCAACACAATCAAACGCCTTCGACAGGTCGCAAAAAACTCTGATAGCCTCCTGTGCGGCCTCCAATGCAGAATAAATCACACTAATATTATAATCGTGAAAGTTTGTGTGTGTGTTTATATGTTTGTCAGTCTTTAGCGCTGAAACGGCTGGACGGATTTAATTGAATTTTGAGATGTGTATAGATCATACACTGAGTTAAAAAATAGGCTACATTTTATCCCGAAAAATAATCACTGATTCCGTCGGATGTTCAAAATGCATCCATAAAAAGTTTTCATAAATATGTCACTAGATGGCGCTGCATGTATTTTACATCGCGGTATGGTTTGGTTTCAAGCTTACTTCATATATGCCGGCACTGACACGCACTGGCTGAGGTTGTTCTGTTGATTTATTGCTAAAGTTTCTCTCTCTCTCTCTCTCTCATCTCGATAGTTGGTCTCTTTAGTCTTGATAATTACAAAAAGGTATTCTATTTATAATTTCGGATAGGTTAAAGGTTAACTGTGGTTCTTTCGCATAGAATTGTAATTGGCATTGTAACTTTTTAAATTGAGAATGCCTCGCAAACGCAAAACAAATCTTTCGTCGAGCTCACAAGGAGCGCGAACTAAGAAGATAGCTAGACAGCAAGAATCTTCTGTTCATGCTGAACAGCGGAGAATTGAGCAAGCGGCGCGTCAGGCAAATTCTCGAGCATCTGAAACCTCAGCGCAGGCTGATGCTCGACGTCACCGGAACGCTAACCGCATTGCATCTCAGATTGCTGCGGAGACACAAGAGCAGTCGGATGCTCGACGAAGGGATATGGCCTCTGAAACACCAGAGGAGGCGGCTTTACGACGACAAGAGAACGCAGAGCGTATGGCTTCTCAACGAGCCTCTGAAACACCAGAGGAGGCGGCTTCACGACGACAAGAGAACGCAGAGCGCATGGCTTCTCAACGAGCCTCTGAAACACCAGAGGAAGCGACTTTACGACGTCAAGAGAACGCAGAGCGCATGGCTTCTCAACGAGCCTCTGAAACAGTCGAAGAGGCAGATCTGCGCCGAAACGCTGTTGCCCAACGACAAGCTGAACGTCGGCAAATATTTTCAAGGAATATGTGGGGAGTTTTCAAAAAATGTGCTTTCGACTACGATCCTACTTTAGATTATAGTAACCATAGACTTATCAAAATTGACCGTATGAACAAGGCTTGCAGATTCTGTGGGGCACTGAAATGGAAAGAGGAAACGGCGGGAATGTGTTGCTCTGGGGGCAAGATAGCCTTATCCACATAAGCGGAGCCGGTCGACCCTTTAAGGGAATTATTTTTGGGCGAGACTGATGAGTCACGGCGCTTCCTAAACCGAATAAAAAAATATAATTCATGTTTTCACATGACTTCCTTTGGGGCAGACAGAATTCTCGCGATGCCTGGGTTTTCACCAGCCTTTACGGTGCAGGGGAAAGTGCACCATAAAATAGGGTCACTTTTACCTCCACCCAACGGTCAAGCACAATTTTTGCAAATTTACTTCATGGGAGACGACGAGGCAGCAACCGATAGACGGTGTCAAATTATTCATGGAGTGGAACGAGCGACTGTCCAGAAAAAACAAAACGTCCTGCACGATCACAATAAATTGGTGCATGACTTTAAATCAGCTCTCGAGAACATGCCTGATGAGAGCTGCAAGGTTGTGATCAACCCAGACCGCGTGCCGAGCGGGCAGCACGCGCGCCGCTACAACGCGCCGGCCGTCACCGAGGTGGCGGCTGTGGTCGCGGGCGCCGACCTCACGGCCCCAAGAGACATCGTCGTACGCAAGCACAACGACACGCTCACCAGGATCGCTGACACTCACCGCTTCTACGACGCGCTACAGTATCCCATTATGTTCTGGAAAGGACAAGTTGGATATAACTTCAGTATTCCTCAAACCAATCCGGCGACTGGGCAACCGATACTGAACAAAAATGTATCATGCATGGCTTTCTACGTGTTCCACCTGATGGTCCGCGAACACGAGTTCAACTTGCCGCTGCGGTGTAGGGTACTTCTATCCCAATTTTTGGTAGACATGTACGTTAAGATAGAGAGTGAGCGTCTAAGGTTCATAGCGCTAAACCAAAGCAAGTTGCGTGCAGAAAATTACGTTCACTTGCAAGATGCTGTTGCGCACGATGGCAATGTGAATCCGAATTACTTAGGGCAGATGGTGATCCTGCCATCGTCGTTCGTGAACAGTCCACGATACCTCCACCAATACACCCAGGACGCGTTCTCCTACGTTCGGAACTATGGGCGGCCGGACTTATTCATTACCTTCACGTGCAACCCAGCCTGGAAAGAGATTAAAGATGAATTAATGGGTGGGCAAAAACCGACGGACCGGCACGATATCGTAGCACGAATTTTTAAAATCAAAGTACAAAAGCTGGTGGCCCTCCTCACAAAAGGGCATGTATTTGGCGAAGCGCAGTGCTTCATGTATTCGATTGAGTGGCAAAAGCGTGGCTTGCCCCACATGCACTTGCTGCTGTGGTTAAAAGAAAAATTTCTTCCGAACCAAATCGATGAAGTGATATCAGCTGAGTTACCAGACCTTAACGTTGACAAACAACTATATGACACGATCATTAAGAGCATGATCCACGGAAAATGTGGAACGCTAAATCCTACGTCCCCGTGTATGAAGAACAGGAAATGCACAAAAAAGTATCCTCGTGCACTGTTAAAAGAGACCCAAACCAATGATAATGGGTATCCGTTGTACAGACGCCGAGCACTCGAGGTAGGGGGACGTACAGTCACAATTAAAATCAGGGGTACCGCGCATGACGTCGTAGTAGACAATAGCTGGATAGTCCCTTACTCGCCGCTCCTTTGCAAAATGTTTGATGCTCACATTAATGTAGAGTTTTGCAACTCGGTTCAGGCAATTAAATACATTTGTAAGTACATCAACAAAGGCAGTGACCAGGCCATATTTATTGTGCAGCAGCAAGGCAATGCCAATATTAACACACGAGACGAAGTGCAGATGTTTAAAGCTGGTCGATACGTGAGCAGCAACGAGGCAGCATGGCGAATATTAGGCTTGCCGCTTCACGAGAGGCACCCGACAGTGATACATCTTGCGGTACATCTTCCAAACGGTGAGCGCATTTTCTTCACAGAGGCTAACTTGCGCGATCGAGTAGCGACACCGCCGATGACTACACTTACAGCGTTTTTCCGTCTGTGGCATACTGACGAATTTGCCAAAACATTGCTGTACGCGGAAGTGCCAAAATATTATACATGGAACGCTGCGCGGAAAGAATGGAAGCGTCGTGTGCAGGGCAACCCCGTGGAAGGCTGGCATGGTGTGAAGGCGTCGGATGCTCTGGGTAGAATATATACCGTACACGTTACACACTTTGAGTGCTAATGCGCGCGGTTGCTTTTGACCCGCGTCCGGGGCCCCATCAGTTTTCAGGCCCTTAAAACAGTCGATGGACAGGAAAAGGCTACGTTCCGAGAAGCATGTGAGGCCATGGGACTTTTGGAAGATGACGGCCACTGGGACTCTACGATGGAGGACGCCGTATTGTGCCGATCAGCGGCCAAGTTGAGAGAGCTCTTCGCCATCATGTTGAGCACTTGCGGACTCTCGAACCCCCTGCAACTTTGGGATAAATATAAAACCGCTTTATCGGAAGACATCGCGCACAGGTACCGAGAGACAGCACAGACCGACGATGATATATATTTCAACGAAGCGCTTAAACTTATTGAGGACAAAGTATTTTCAATAGTGTCTAAGCGGCTTTCTGATTTCGGCATGCCCACCCCACAACGAACAGGAGAGTTGTGCAATGATTTGATCAGGAGGCTCAGTTATGATACCGCAGCCTTAGGAGCTCAAGTTGCTCAAACTGAGCCTCAGTTGTTACCTGAGCAAAGGCAAGTTTTCAATAAAATAGTAAGCCGCGTGGAGGGCGAAGAGGGGGGTCTCTATTTCTTAGACGCACCAGGGGGCACAGGCAAAACATTTCTGTTGAATTTGCTGCTGGCGCAGCTGCGCAAAGACAGGAATGTTGCGCTAGCTGTTGCGTCCTCTGGGATAGCAGCGACCTTGCTCAGCGGAGGCAGAACTGCCCACTCGGTGTTTAAACTTCCACTGAACCTTGCGGGTGAGGAAACTCCCACTTGCAATATAAGCAAGAGCAGTGTTCGTGGAGCTCTGGTGCAGCAATGCAAATTGATCGTGTGGGATGAATGCACGATGTCACACAAGCGTGCGATTGAAGCGCTCGACCGCAGCTTGCAAGACATCCGTGGCAACCGCACGTTAATGGGTGGAGTGGTCGTCTTGCTCGCAGGTGACTTCCGGCAGACGCTGCCGGTCATTGAGCGCGGCACTCCGGCAGACGAAATCAACGCTTGCCTCAAAGCTTCACCAATATGGGCAAAGGTAGAGAGATTGCACCTCACAACTAATATGAGAGTCCAGCTCCACAACGACCAAGAATCCGGAATCTTTGCTCAAAACCTCCTCAAAATCGGCAAAGGCCGCATGGCAATGGATGCGGAAGGCCTTATCAAATTTGAAAGCCACTTCTGTAATGTTGTAACCTCGGAAGAGATCCTAATACATATGGTTTTTCCGAGCTTACAACAAAACATGAGCAACGAGGAGTGGTTGTGTGAAAGAGCCATCATGGCGCCAAAAAACGAGTCGGTGGGAAAAATTAATAAAAAAAATATCGATCAAGTCCCGGGTGTGGTAACTACTTACACATCAATCGATACTGTGATGACCAATGACGATGCAACAACATACCCAGTAGAGTTTCTTAACTCATAATTTCATAATTTCTTTATTGCACACAAATCAAACAAAAAACAAGAGTTACATAAAAAAGTGTACAAAGGCGAGCTTATCTCTAATAAGAGATCTCTTCCAGCAAACCAGGCAAACAAGGGAAAAGTTGATGGTTGAGCAGGGGTAGACCTATGTGTACAATATATAAAATAATAAATTAAATAAATTAAATAATAACTATAATAATATACTAAATACTTATTATATACTACAAATACTATTTTATACACTATACTAATACATACTTACATGCATACTACCTATAACTCTAAAGGGAGAGGTAATGTCTCTTCACACGACTTTTAAAGATATTCAGATTAGGACTGTCCCTGATGGTGCAGGGGAGTGCATTCCACAACCGAATGGCCCGGGCTCTAAATCCGTTCTCATAGTAAGCGGTGTTATGCTGTGGAGTTGTGAGCATGGAAACTGCGTGAGTTCTCCGAGGTCTGCTGGAAGAAAGAAATTGAAAACTGTCTCGTAAGAAAGTTGGGTAGCGTGGATTACGTAAAATGTTGTAGAGGAAATTGAGGATGTGTGAATCCCGACGAAGACGAATCGGCAGCCACTTCAACTCCCTGCGATGTTGTGACACATGGTCGTATTTGCGCAGCCCGAAGATAAACCGAATCCCGAGATTTTGAAGTCGTTCGAGTTTGTTCAGTAGTTCTTCGTTAGCACTGACCCAGCAGACATCAGCGTAATCGATGAGGGGTAGAATGAGAGATTGAGCAAGAGTGATTTTGGTATGTCGAGGCAAAAAGTACTGAAGTCTCCTAAGAGAGTGAAAGGTAGAAAATACTCGGCGACTTACCTCATTGACATGCGATGACCAGGACAACTGGTTGTCGAAGATTAGACCCAGGTTTTTAACTTTATCGCTATATACGATTGTGGTACCATTAAAAGTGACAGATGGAATGGGATGTTGCTGCAACAAGTTAAGAGAATGTCTAGTACCTATTATCATGGCCTGGGACTTGCTCGGGTTGACCAGGAGTCCGAAGGATGAAGCCCAACTTCTTATTCCCTCAAGATCAGCGTTGAGTGCCTCCACAGCAGAGTGTGCATCGTTGAGAGAGAAGTGGCGATAAATCTGGAGATCATCAGCGTAAAGATGATATGAGGAGGACAGGACGTCCGAGATGGTGTTGATAAAGATCGAGAATAGAAGAGGAGAAAGAATACCACCTTGAGGGACGCCTGTAGAGAGGTCACACCATTCAGTGGATATCTCTTCCGACCTGATACGCTGTTGCCGATCCCTCAAATAAGAGTCGAACCAGCTAGCAGAGAAGGAGGAGACGTTCAGAGATCTGAGAAGCTCAACGAGAATGTCAAAATCTACGCAGTTGAAGGCACTACTGAAGTCAAGTAAAGCAAGCACGGAAAGCTGTTTGCGGTCCATGGCTACCTGGATATCATCTGTGACTTTCATGAGAGCCGTGACGGTGCTATGACCCGGTCTGAATCCTGACTGGTACATGTTCAGCAGATTGTTTGAGAGAAGGTAAGAAGAGAGCTGGGTATGGACAATGGATTCAAGGACTTTGGAGAGGATGGGTAGGATTGAAATAGGTCGATACTCTTTAAAAGAGGTGGGACTGGAAGTTTTAGGGAGCGGGATGACTAATGCTTTTTTCCACATGGTGGGGAAGATGCCATTCGATAGGGAAAAATTTATAACATGTGTAATAGCTGGCAGTAGTTCATCCAGGATTGTTAAAAGCATTTTAAGGCAGATTTTATCATCACCTACGGCTTTAGAGCTCACTGCTAGTACCGCCTTCTTGACCGCATAGATTTCAACATTGCTCAAGTTGAATGGTGTGGTGTCGGGTAAGGACTTAGAGCGCAGGCTCTGAAGAGTGGCTTGTTTGACAATGGGATCCATCACAACAGGTGGGGTAGAAAGGAACTGGTTGAGACCGTTGAGATCTACATTACCAGCATGAAAGTCCTGAGTCTTACCTATGCCAAGTGTTTTTAGAAACTTCCACACCTGAGCTGGTGTATAACTTTCAATACTCTCGTGGATGTGCCGACGCTTAGCATCACGACAGAGACGGTTGCAGCGGTTGCGAAGACATTTGTAAGAAAGAAAATTGTCATCTGTCGGATTCTTACGGTATTTACACTTGGCTCTGTTCCTCTTGGCCATTAGACGCTTAATAGTATCTGTTAGCCAAGGGGCGGGTAGGTGTTTCACTCTCACTTTTTTTATAGGTGCATGCTTGTCGTAGAGACCTAGGACTATGATATTGAACTTGTTGATTTTCTCGTCCATGGTCTCGCTGGATATTACAGGGGACCAGTCGATCGACAAGGCATCCGACCTAAGAGACTCTAGGTTAATATCCCTAAAGTTACGAATATTAAGAAATTTTGCCCTGCTCTTGAGAGGCCTGATCTTATACGAAAGATAGATAAGGTCGTGAAACGAGAAAGGAGAGTTGAGTTGACCATGTACAGCAACCTTATCCAAGTTGGAGACGATCATAATATCGAGGAGAGAGGGAGAGCAGTGAGGTTGGAAATGCGTGGCATCAAGAGGCAGAATATGCAGATTGAAAGAGTTGACTATAAACTTGAGTTTGGTAGAACGGGAGTCGTTTTTGAGGAGACAGGTGTTGAAATCACCTAGAATGAGGGTATCGTTATACAGAGGTGAGAGTTCATTAAGGAGGGATTCTAATGTGTCGAAGTAGTCGATGCGAAGAGAGGGGCTATAAAGAACACCGAGGAGGACCTTACTATGGTGAAGAGTTATTTCGAGAAAGAGATGTTCAGCAGACTCGGAGTACTGGCTAGGGGACGCGCTGATCACCTTGCACGGGATTTCCACTCGCAGATAGATAGCGACGCCCCCATCGGCTTTCCCGACTCTGTCGTTCCTGTAAAGCCTGTATCCTGGAATGGAGTATGAAGAAGATGACAGCGATGGCTTTAGGAACGACTCAGAGACAAGAATGCCGTCCACGCATTGGTCACTAAAAGCCTCGAGCAGGTCCGGATAGCTGGAGTGAATACTTTGAGCATTGATATGCACGATGTTTAGGTTATCCTCCACACCACCGAAAACAGTCCCAATGTTAGCAGAAAGGGGTTCCTCCGAAGCGGAGGTGTTGCTTTCTGCACTCACAAAATCGTCAACATAGTCGTTTGAAGAGCATGAAAAGAAACTTTGATTGATAATATCAGGTAAGTAATTCATATATATATATATATATATAACTAATTATAATACACTCTAAATATATATTTATATATAAATATTTATTCAATTAATATCTAGTTATCTAGCGTTATTAACTGGTTTGAATAAGCGCCTTACTTACACCTAGACCAACCATAAATGGAATGTTGATAGTTATATTTATCTTACAAAATTAACTCAATACTACATATATTACATCAAAAGAACAAGCACAAACTAAAGACTCTGCAAACATACGAATTCAAAGTGGTAAGGTGTGTACTTGACACGAGTCAGATTGTATAAGCTAAATTCGGAACGGACACATTTTACACAAATTAATACTTAACATGAACACAACAAAGTGACAGCTGACAGAGATAAGGAAAAAAAAAAAAGGAATGATTTGGGTTTGTTGTGCCGATTCACGAAAGGAAAAAAATATACACTGAACTTTGGACTGTAAATATTGTCGACTACCTCACAGTTCATAGTGGGAAGCAAATGTTGGAACACATTCAACTACACAAAGAGTGGAGATTGCTGATATGTGGTGAATGTGCGATGGCCCAACCTCACTTCTTCTGAGCACCCTTCCTAGTCGTGACGCCCTTTTTCGAAACAGCAGCTGCGCCCGCAGCTGGCTTCATACCTTGTTCTGCTGGCGTCGCAGGGCTGTCCTTACTCGGGTGCTTTGAGGTCAACGGCTGCAGGTCACCCCAGCACTCCACCCTGTGACGAGACTTGTCTGGCAGCAGCACAATGCACTCTTTATAGCTTTCGGGAGTGCAGTCACACAAGTTGGAACTGAAGGTGGGTGTGCCTGTCATACTGATGCGTAACCTGGATGCTCCAAGGTTGTGCAATGGCACCAGGTTACGCATCACGGAGCTGAAAAGGCACATCGTGCAAGCCACCATCATCACCGGCGAGGCCAGGGGAGAAACGGTATTGATACCGCGAATACCTATTATCCCAACGAACTTGCCCTTTCAATTCAAACGCCTGCAGTTCCCATTGAAAGTGGCCTTTTCAATAACTATTAACAAGAGCCAAGGGCAAACATTAAAAGTGGCAGGCATTCATCTGGGCACCCCATGCTTTTCGCACGGGCAGCTCTACGTTGGTTGTTCACGTGTATCGAGAGCTAGAAATCTCTATATTTACGCAGAGAACAACAAATCTCGGAACGTTGTATACAGAGACGTATTGCAGTAGATTTCTGTCTCTCGGTGCATTTCACGACTGTTTGCGATACTCAACATTCTAAATGATTTAATTTCCGGACATGTGTACAAATATACTTACAACGGTTCTCTACGTTGGAATACCAGAAACTCTTACAGAATTATTTTTGTTCTCTTTTTTAAACACATCAGGTATATTACTACAAATGTGCAGAATCCAAAGCATGGCGTAAATCCGACTACTACGCGGGCGAAGCCGCGGGTAAAAGCTAGTATGAGATATAAGGGTAATACCTGCATCCGTAGTCGATTTACCCCTAGTGAAACCGTATTGTTTGGCGTGTAGTTGTTTTGTACGGTTGAAGTGTGAGAGCATTTGATTGAGTATAATCTTTTCAAATATTTTACTTAGTGTTGGAAGAACAGATATTGGTCTGAAATTTGAAGGATCGCCCTTATCTCCCGATCTAAACAGAGGTATCAGTTTACTGTGTTTCATGAGATCTGGGAAAGCCCCATCGTCAACACATTTATTGAATATATAAGCTAAGTGTGGGGCTATAACTAGAATTACTGAACCAATGACTTTGACTGATATACCCCACAGGTCTTCCGTATTTTTTAAGTTAAGTAATCTAAACGTTTTGGCAATGTCCTGGGGATATACATGATGAAATTTTAAATATACCTTACTGACGCTAATGTTACTTCTTAATAAAGTCTCTGCTTCATATGGAGATGAATTTAGACGATCTGTTGTGAGTAAGGGTACATTGGTGAAAATTTTTTCAAAAGCTCGAGCGACATCAGCGCTGGATTTGACAACATCATCACCTATCTTTAGGCATTTCTGCCTAAAGATAGGTGATCATTGTCCCTTGATATAACTTTGCCAGTTTCACGGTTTATTATTTGCCAAACTGTTTTCATTCTATTATTCGAATTTTGAATTTTTCTATTAATGTGTCAAGTTTTTGCAATTCTTCAAGCCAACTTGAAAGTTTTGGAATATTTTTTTAACATAGTCATGAAATTTTCGATCAAAGTTATAGGTTTTTTGATCACAAAGGTCATACAAGACTTTTACGAATTCCAAACGTTGCCCAGTAATTAAATTTAGATTTACCGTTGTCATTGTATTATTGACTAAAGAGATTATACATCTCTGTTATTTATATTTTAATTATTTTATTATGACATTTGAGACTCTTTACATCTCTCAGAAACAATAATTAAGTACTTTTTTTTTTCTGATAATATGATAATAATACCAAATGTTCTGTAAAAAATGAAATGAAATGACATGTGAAAGTGCCCTTGTGGCCTATTTACAGAATAAACGTTTTGAGTTTGAGTTTTTTTGAGTAGTCACTGACTTTCTTTAAATTAAAAACTTTATTGAAGGTCTGCCCACCCCCCTTTCCTTGCTTAATAAGGCCCTGTCGCTACAGCCCTCATTTTGACATCTCTCTATACCTACTTGATATTTGAGTTTGAGTTTTAGTTTATACAACTCCCACCCTTTTCTAACTTTTGGGAGGCATAATTAAAAAAACTGAGCTGACCGGGCGATCAGCTACCTACCTGCAAAATTTTAGCTTCACAAGTCAAGTAATTTTCGATTTTCATACTTATTTCAACTCCACGTTTCCCCCTCTTAGGGAATGAATTTTTCCAAACCCTTTCTGATTGCTACCCTATGCTATTTAAGGAACCACTGTACAAAGTTTCGTATCAAGCGACAGCAAACTCAACAGAAAACTTCAATGAGTAATAACATTAAAGTAAACATAAACAAAAAAAACAACTTTTTTTAAAAAGGGATATTACAATAGACTACATCAATGACAAGACTGTATGGAGTTTATCTAAAGCAACCTAGAACTCGCTGTTAATAATTTGGTAATTAGTTATTTCCGCATATTATTTATAATAATTATTAACGGGAAATATTAAACTGCACATCAAAAATACTGTTTTACACAGCAAATATCAGGGCAAAATGCTGCGGTAGCTTAGGTGAAGGTTAAAGGGGGTGAGCGAAGCGAAGCCCCCTTTATCCTTCATGTTAGGTTGAACATGTAAGAACACCAAAAAATACTTAAAACATAAACTTGAGTACACATAAAATATTTAAAACATAAAAACTGATTTTGCTGATCCTTCTTTGCTGTGCAAATCAGTATTTTTGATGTGCGATTAAATACTAGCCATTAATAATGTAGTATTTTTTTAATAAAACACAACCAATTTTGGAAGTAACTTCGTTGTAGTAAGTAAATTGAAGACAAGAAGTACGAAATTTCTTTTACTAAGTTCCTATCTGTAAACATCTACAGAGATATAGAATTTGATTAAAACTTGACTTGACTTGACTATAAGACGTATTTTTTTCAAAATCTTAGGATTCATATTTTTTTAACTAAGCGTTTCAGTTTTATGAAAAAATATAATTGAGATATTTGCAACAAGCCCTTTCTTATGACATGTCACACAATATGATTTGGCTAACTTTTTTAAAATTTTGATGTGCCCCCAATTTTTCCCCAGTACTATGAAATTCCGAATGCTTTTTCCTGTAATTTTTAAGTTTAGACCTCTATCACGTTTACCACAAAATGTGAGGTTTGGTATTTTTTGTAGATTGGGGGAATGTTTCTTTTTGTCTTTTTTCTCCTCACAATAAGCATTTTCATAAGACAGACAATGTCACACGACAATATTTTTTTATTAATCCCTTTTTTACCTCCAAATTGTCCCCCAAATTCAAATGTATTTGCTTCCGTAACACATTCGTGGTCGGGTCACATAAATACATGAGTGTACTAACACACCGTCAGACACACCGGTGATCCTAAAATGGTTCCGTTTTTCCTTTACGTACGGTACGGTACCCTAATATAGAAAGTATCACGCAGGACTTTGGCGGCAAATCCAAGCTACGCCATTTCCATTCATATATTTTTTAAATTCACTGCTACGCAGATGATGCAACACTAACTTTCGTGGGAGTAGGTCCACAAATTACCACAAAAAGGGAATTGATAAAGTTTGTCAAAAAAAATCAGTTAAATGCAGAATGAAAAATACGTCGAACAATAGCACTCAAGAGGATATTTTAAAGAACTCAAAGGTCACTTATGTTTCCCTAAAAATGTTCATGCCCTTCTATCATTCCAACAAACAGTATTAAATGTTGTCATAATTGATATAAGCAAAATTTTGTTGATTATACAAAGTGAGAATATTAACATAAGTGTAAAGTAACTACCCCACGTTGCTGATCAAAAGCTACTTACAAATGTGTATACTGCCCTGTGTGGTCTGTACTTTCTAATTACATATAATCGTGAGGGAGGAGCAACTAAGACTCACATGATTCAGCTCGACGACCTTTGTGGCGCAGCGGTTGTGGCTCTGCCTACGGTGCGAAAGGTCTCGGGTTCAATCCCCGGCTAGGAGTAAAGAAAAAAAAAACAGGTTTTGAATGTTTAAATGTGTATGAAGACGCTGTTTCTGGTTCCCACGACTCAGAGTATCCTAGTATGGGGCCAGAAGCAATGTATGCCTTTATGTAAATGTTTATGTTTATGTTTAGCTATAGAAAGCACAAAGAAAAAATTTAAAAACAAGTTTCGAATCCTACAGAAAATATTAAATCATAATTTCTATATTTCACACAAATAATATAAAGTACATAAACAAGTGGACAAAGGTGAGCTTATCCTACAGTAAAACTTTACAAAGATACCCAAGTTATCCTTTTGATCTAGTTACCTTATCAGAACAGTCCCAGCATAGACTAGGCTGTACAATAAGACAAACAAGTTACATAAAATAAATGGCTAATCAAAATTTGAATGTAGGAAAATACTAACAGATTGGATGCTTTTCCTCAATTACGATAGTTTTTTTAAAAGATAAAATGTATTAACGGTGTCATAAATGAAAAAAAAAACAATTTGAATTACAAAATCACACAACACCCCCTAACACGCAACACAAACTGCCACATGTATTCAAACCCACGCGCACTCATATCAAATATCAAAACCAAAATAAATAGTCATAAACATTTATATACAGGCACATACATTGCTTCTGGCCCCACACTAGGATACCCTGTGTCGTGGTAACCAGAAACAGCGACGTCACACACATATAAACATCCAAGACCTGGGGATTGTTTTTTTTTTTTTTTCATTACCCCCAGCCGGGGATCGAACCCGGGACCTCTCGCATGGTAGGCAGAGCCACAACCGCTGCGCCACAGAGGCCGTCTGTCATAGTCAAAACTTCACAATAACCTATTTTAATTTTTCATATTTCATTTAACATCTTGTTGACCCAAAGCAATACATAAATGAATTCAAATGGGCTCCTATAATCAGTCTATGGGAGTTTCTACGCCCTACTTCTCCCACAGTGGTCCAATGTAGAGAAGTGGCAAAAAATTACGATTGCTAAGTAAATGTAAATATCTACAGTAATAAAGACATTTGGAATTTGGAATTCCCGTACAGATAAAGTAGGGCGCGAAAAAAGGAATTTTACCTACCCCAATGGATGGGATTACTTTGTTTGGAGCTCATTGAGTCGAAATTAATCTGTATTTTTTGTTTTAAAACCTATTGCAAAACTAAGGTACGCTACGCCACCGAAGTCGGCTTTAAACAAAATACCGAAAAAATAATAATTTTCTATTGACATCAGACTTTAAAATTTGGCGATAGTGTTTAATAACCAATATATTGATTAATCAAATTTTGTTCCTCAAAATTCTCGCATTTTTAGGATTATTTTCAACACTTGTTACGGAGCACTAAATGTGCGAAGTTTGACAGGCACTTGACCGAGTTTTTATAACATCTCTGCAACTCTATTAGGTAATCGATAAAATAAGTTGGGAATGAAAATAGAAGATCGGCAACATTTGGAGATCCAACAAAAACCCCGAACTAATAAAAAAAAACAGAGCGTCACGCCTTTTTCCATACGGGGTGGCAGAGGCACGATTGTGACTAATGCCATCAATAAATCCTGCGATTGCGACAGCGAGCACAAGCTTGTAAATTTTTTGCTGCGCGGGCGCCGAGATTCTGACACTAAAGCCGAGCCAAAATTAGGGGCATTTAACATCTGTTAACAGTAGGGACAGAGCTATTCTTCTTCTTCGGGTGCAATCTCCTATCGGAGGTTGGCGACCATTACGGCGATCTTCTCACGGGATACTGCCGCTCGGAAAAGGGATGTTGAGTTCATCCCGAACCACTCTCTCAGATTTTGGAGCCAGGATGTACGTGGGCGACCAGGTCTTCTGCGTCCTTGGATCTTGCCTTGTAATGATCAATTGGAGCAGGTTATATTTGTCGTTGCGCATGATATGTCCGAAATATGTTAGTTTCCTGCTTTTTATAACCCGTATGAGAGCTCATACGGGTGCTTTTTTCATTTTGTCTAAAACAGAGCTATAAATAAGATTATTTAAGATTGCAATTTGATGATTTGAAGATTGCATGTTGACGACCCGAATGGCCGAGTCGGCAGTGACCCTGCCTACGAAGCCAAGGGTCCCGGGCTCGAGTCCCGGTGGGGGCAAATATTTGTTTGATGAGAACGAATATTTTTATCCTTGTCATGGTTGTTTATCTATCTAAGTATAATATTTATCTATATAAGTATGTGTATCGTTGTCTAGTACCTAAGATACAGGGAATCCTAGTTTGGGTTAGATCAATGTGTCCAAGGTATTATTATTATAAAAAAATAAAAAATAAATAATGTATGGTAAACGTAAGAAAATTAATGCAGTTCTTGCAACCATAGGGATGTTGAGGTTATCCTCTGCCCCCTCCACCTTGAAAAGTAAAAAGTTGGGAAATATTAAACTGCACATCAAAAATACTGATTTGCACCACATAAATCAGGGAAAAATGCTGCGGTAACTTAGGTGAAGGCCAAAGGGGGCGAGCCTCCTTTATCCTTCGTGTTAGGTTGAAAATGGAAGAACAACAAAAAATACTTAAAACATAAACTTTAGTACACATAAAATATTTAAGACATAAAAAGTGTTTTTGCTGATCCTTTTTTGCTGTGCAAGTCAGTATTTTTGATGTGCGATTAAATACTAGCCTAAAAAGTTTGCACTTAGGAGTAGGTTCCGGGAAAGCTGATGCTGGTTGTAGGTCCTGTGCCGGGGGATCCCATCCCTTTACATAGTTATCATAAATATTTGGGTATTCTAGCTTTTTTTTGAGAAAACTTAATTTCCAGCAAAGAAAACCCGTAAATATAAAAAAAAAAACATATTTCGTAGGAGAGTGCGCGGAAACTACAAGTGACATCGCTTTTTTGTGTACATTCTATAGGTTTATAGTAAATTCGTCATGGGTTATTTCGATCTCACAAACTTTCCATGTATCGTATTCATTTTCGTGTGGGTTTTCTTAACCCTCTCAACGACCACGGGCGTCTTATGATGCCATTTTGACGATGACGACCCGAATGGCCGAGTCGGCAGTGACCCTGCCTACGAAGCCCGGTGGGGGCAAATATTTGTTTGATGAGAACGGATGTTTGTACCCTAGTCATGGCTGTTTATCTATCTAAGTATAATATTTATCTATATATATATATATATATATATTTATAAGTATGTGTATTATTGTCAAGTACCCAAGATACAGGGAATCCTAGTTTGGGGCTAGATCTATGTTTATAAATAGCGTCCAAGGTACTATTATTATTATTATTATTTGTGTTTTTTTTTACTTAAAACATTGTTCAGTCACCTTCTCCGGATTTCGCTTGGAGAAGGAAGGGAGACAGACAGCTTTGTCGTTACTGTTGACAGATGTCAAATGCTACCTCGAAGCTTGGCTCCACTATACCATACTATTACTAAGTAAAGCCGCATATCATATGTCATGAATGTTTCATAATATCAATCTATTCTTACCACGCCGCACTACGAGTAAGACAAATGGACAGTGTAGCTCATAACAACTTGACCTATCAGACATACATATATTAGAGTAATGTGGCCCAATAATTTCCCCACCGAGGGGCAAGGGCCTTTACCCGGATACGAGTATGATTGAGCCACACTCCATACCGTTTTTTCAGTGGGTTGATGGAGGGGTGTCGGGTTCCGGTTTCAAGCTGCCCTATTAGGGCCTCTGACCAGGGTTACGACTACTACCATCGAGTATGCGATAGTAGCCGGGAGCTACAGCTTAACGTTTCATCATAAACACGGAAGCGCCCGTAACAAATGCCACATAGAAACGGACACCCATCCAGTACACATCTTGATGTGCGAACACCGCTAGTTTACGGATGCTTCGGTATGTTTTTTTTTAAATAAATACGCTTTCGTACCCGTGTAAGGAAAAGAAGAAATTGTTTAATCACAAAAATAAATGTTGATGGATCCCTGTCTTCCTAACCAGTTTTAACTGTATCGAAGAAAACATTCATTCATTATTCATTCATTCAGTTATTCCTACATCTAACAAGTTATTCCATACTTAATTTTTGCGTGATTTTGGGCTTGACTATCGCCACAGCTGGAGATACGGAGAAATGAAGATTTCCTTAGATGAACCTTGCCTGTCACTGATTGAATAATTGAGTAGTTTCAAAGATAAATGCAATAAAATATAAAATAATTTTGAAAATATATGTTTATGCCTATAGACCTATATTATTGACCGAGCGAGCGAAGAAATTTGTCCTCTACAGGTAGCATACTCTCAACCGATTCTCGGGAATTTTTGTTAGCATGTTTGATAATTATATTGTTTTTTGTCGATTAGAAAATACAAAATTGCAGCGATATGGGGTTACGAATTTATTGGTACATCTACTTTTATACTCAATTTACGCAAGCTAGTGCATAAATTAGTTTGTCCGTGGTCTACAGTTCACGGGGCCACTAGTAGTAATATTTATTAACAAATGTCCTTAAACAGTTATGATAACGAACAAAAGTTTTTAGTCTTTCTTTAATTTCAGGAAAAAAAATGTGAGTATCATATTTGTCATGGACCAACCACTTAGTTCTATTACAGCGCCAGTAATCTCCGGAAATCATATGCACGTCCGTCAAACGCATAGAGAGAGCTCATAGAATATTCATCGCATTTGATGGGCATATCATGTTGGGGCTAACGTGGCATCGGCCTTCATTGAAACCTGTCTTTCACGATCATTTGTGTGCCATTTCTGAACCTGAAATGTATTTTAATATAATTGCTTTTAAAATTTAGCATAATTCGAACTCGACATTTAAGATTATGCTCGTGAAGAAATAAAACGTATATTACATAATCTACACAAACTAGATAGACTAGTTTGTATAGGTTATGTAATCCTCAAATATTAACCCCTTTAACTACTCAAAAACGAGGGTAGTTGGGACTGATCGCGATTTTGAAGCTTATGCCATGGTAATAAAATTTAAAACCCATAACAGAAAAATGGCGTTAGCTAACGCCGGTGGTAATTGAGGGGTTAAATATGACTGGGCACATATTTTTGTTCTTGTTCTTTGCTTCAATTCATGGAGCACTCAGCCTCACACACACACACACACATGGTTCCTATTGTCACGAGCAATCTGCGGTAATGTCGCTATTCATTATAAGGTAACGTATTCTGGTTCAAGGGTACCTAATCCGGTGTTGAACTGTCTGGGGCTAATCGAAATTGACACAGCACTCGCTGTCAATAATTAGCAGTGTAATAATTGTATTAGTTACCTTTGACTGGTGATACGGTTTTTGTGTAAAGTAACTGGTGACGAGGGGTCTGTGAGGCCCACTGCGGTATCAAGTATAAATCATAGAAATTAAGTGTGGTAGCTAGCCAAAGTATCTCAAAACTTATCATATTTAGATGGATAAAATAAAACAAATAACTATACTCTGATAATATTTTTTTTTGTTATGATCTTGCAATTGTAATGTATGTCTAGAGATCGGATCGCAAATTACATAAGCAAAAAATAAATCTTCATATTTCGACAAAAAAACACTTTTTTCTATAATATTTAAGTATAAATGAATTAAGAAAAAAAAAACAACAAAAATCAAGTGTAATTTCACGAAATTGACAATGCTCAAACTTTGCCAATTTTTATATGCAGTCCGGCCTTATTTTTTTGCACACTGCAAGCACACACGTAATTCAATTGGCGTAATTTTCAAATTCAAACTCGTAATTTGATTGGCGCTTATATCGAGGAAGACAACTGGCTCCTGCTTTTCTAGTATTTGGATTGTTCTCGGTTAAAACTGGGAAAAAACAATACAGCAAAATTACGTTAAAAAATTACGTAAGTGGTGACATGGGGTCTGAGTGACCCCTGCCGAACTTTACGTCAATGTAATTTATCGATTTGAGCCTGTACGACACAGCTATCCCCTTCTACGGCATGGACGCAAGTAAACTCGAAGCTACTCAGGTGATGAGCCCAGGGAAACCCGGGGAAGGGGGTAGAATGATGTTTTACTGACGTCGCTGGGCCTGTAAGACACCTTGTCACCAGTTAAAGGTACATAACCAATTTATAAGAGATTTCCATCAACCAATCTGAGGGTGTTGCTTCGCCCTTCTTCTCACAATAGTATGGAACAATGGTATCCTCGCCTGTATTATGGAGAGCACCAGCGGGCCTTTACTCCAACATTGGAACACTGTGCACCACTCTGGGAATAGAAAGTAACACAGTTTGATTATTTTATAGGTATTATTATTACATTATCATGTTGATAAAATTGCTATTGCATCATTCTTCTATTGTAATTTGCTTTTGCATTATTTATATATTTATTAAATTGTAACGCGTGTTTTTTCTATGGGTACCTGACAATAAACTTTTTTAATTATTATTATTATTATTAAACTCCTGTCCAACTTAGATTTCTAGTGTTTATACATATACATAAATATTTATATACAGGCACTAACATTGATGCTGGCCCCACACTAGGATACCCTATGTCGTGGGAACATGAAACGGCGACGTCACACATATATAGACATCGAAGACCTGGGATTGATTTTTTATTTATCCCCGGTATCGAACCCGGGACCTCTCGCGTGGTAGGCAGAGCCATAACCGTATAACTGTTGCATAATGAGGGGTATTAAAAAACGAGTGTGTGTTATCACATGAGTGTTTTAATACCTAGTTATATCCAGTAGCACACACTACTTGATCTATTAACATAGATTGGTGTCGAACCAAGCATTTTACGTTCCACAAAGTCTTCGTAGCATTTATCATATAGTTTTTTCGACTTTGCTGTTAATGGAGTCATTTCTTTCGCCGGTTTTAAAATATCCGGCGAAGCAGTTTTTTTTACAATAACTTCTATCGGACATATTTAAGCAAAAATAACAGCATATCACCACAAACGTGCTGAAGTGGTCTCAATAAAAAAAATAAAAAAGATTCTATTTATAAATTTCGGTATTATGTTTATAAAGTATTTCAACATAAATTCGTTTCAAAGAATGTCGATATAAGTATGAGAGTAGATAATAGAATATTAGAAAATTCAATAAATAAATAAAAAAATATTAAATAAATATTAGAGGACAATCTCACAGATAATCAACATCACTTAAATGACAAAACTCACTGTTAATAATTTTGTAAATATTTATTCCTGCATAATAATTGTAATAATTGCTCAATAAGCTAATATTTGTATGTTTAAAATACCACCTATTTTAAAAGAGATCTAAAAATCTATCTGTGGGATATTCTTCTTCCAAAGTGGTCCTATGGCAAAAATTACGTTTATGTTCATATCTGCAGTAATGACGTAATAATGGTTTGATAAGAAGACTTCAACATTTAAATTTAGTTGTCTTTGTTAAATTTTTTAATTGGGTTGGTAATCTTAGCGATTCTAGAGTTAAAAGTATATAAAATGATCTATGATACTGATGTTCGTAAGAGTATACATATATATATGATTTATGTGCGTAACTTACTAATTATTCAACCAAACCCGAATACCGTACCCCAGTGTGGGGTCCGATCACGGACAATCTCAGGATATTAGCGCGAGAGGGTCCATTCTCATCGCCTTGTAGGGTGAATCTGCGGTAATTATGAGAGATCCTTCATTACCGTCTCTCCCCCACATCGTGAGGAAAAGTATTTTGTATCAGGAAATGTGTTTGTTGATCTCTTTCAACCTTTAAAAAATAATATTGTCATTGTAACTTATACCATGAATCAGGTTTAAAATCTAATTCAAAAGTAACATTAGCTTTTGATATCAAACAAACTTATCGATCAATTTATTTTTCTGTATTTTATGTAAATACTAAAAATTGTGTTAAGAAAACCTACGTTTTGCCTCTTGTGTTAATTGGACCACTGCGGCAGAAGAAGGGCGATGTCACACATGGACTCCAATAGGTCTCCACAAAAATGCCCACCACTTATGGCCACAAGTGGTCAGCGTTTTGTGGTCAGTGGTCGCCACAAGTGGTCGGTGGCCGCGACTTTTATACCCCTTTGCTTGCAGTGTCATAAACGACTTCACCCACGCTGACTGAAGTGAAGGAAGAGAGGGATGGGTTATTTGCACGAGTGGCGTTTGTCAGAGGTTTGAGGCACGTTTAGTGGCCGGCAGCGTTGCCATATCTACAGATTTATCTGTATCTATACAGAATTTTGACCACAAATACAGATTACAGTTTTGGCTTAACTCTTATACAGATTAATATAGATTTGGTGTCCACACACAGCCCACAAATAAAATTCCGTTACGATTTTGGAAATAACATCACAAAAAGTTTAAACTTTCTCAATCCCGTTATTGTTAAAAGGCGCAGTATACCATCATTGATTCACATTGCCCAGGCTTTTCCTGACATAATCAGACAAGAAAGTGTACAAATACTAGACACTGAGTGGCGACATTTAAGAATGAACGAAAGCTTTCTGGAATCAAGCGAAGAAGATTCTGAATTGTTTTGGCATCAAGTCAGGTGTGAACAAGACATGGATGGAAATTCATTGTATCCAACTCTTTACCAATTGGTTTCTGCATTATTATGCCTTCCTCATTCCAGTGCCGCGGTTGAACGGATATTTTCCGCAGTAAATTTAATTGAAACCAAAACAAGAAACCATTTTTTCCCAAATAAGTTGACCAACGCGCAGTTGCAAATACTATTTTTTCATAACCGACTAAATGTGCACACATCTGTGCCTCTGCCAAATCCTATTGGAAAAGGCGTGATTTTTAAATTTGAAATTGAAATATCGATTTATTCTCTCCCAAAAACTCCCAAACGTGATGTCAAAGTCAAAGTACTTTATTACCGTAGATATTTGCATATACTTAGCAAACGTAATTTTTTGCCACTTCTGTACATTGGACCACTGTGGGAGAAGAAGGGTGTAGAAACTAGCACAGATTGATATGTAGATCTATTTTAAAAATGGGTTGTGCTTAACTAATACCAATATTAATTATTATGATTAATAAGTAAGAATAAATAATTACAAAGTTATTAACAGCAAGGTCTGTGTTGATCCAGATTAACCCCATAGAGTCCCGTCATTTAAGTAATCTTGAAAATTGTAATATCCCTTTTTCTACAAAGTCGCTTAAACATGCTTTTTAAATTGCTCAAATGGCAATTTCAAATTCTCCAGAGATATCTTATTATAATAGAGAATGCACTGACCCATGAAAGAATTGCTAACCTTCGCGAGTCTAAACCGGGGCGCACATAGTCTTTGATTATTTATTAGGTTAACATTACAGCTATCGCTAAGTTTGGAAAATGCTGTAAGGTTTTTGCGTACATACATTATAGTTTCGAAAATAAATTGACTAGCTACAGTTAGTAAGTCAATTTCTTTAAAAAGCTATCTTAAGGAATCCATTCGTTTTAAACTTTAAATTGCTCGAATAGCTCTTTTCTATAAAATAAAAATAGTTTGAATATCCGCTGCTTTTCCCCACAGCCAGATATCATAGGACATGCCACTATGAAAGTTTATTCTGATGTTCCTATAGCTATGTGGGTTCCCCACTGCAATTTGTTATCAATGGTTATTCCAAGAAACTTCGTATCATTTACTAAATCTAACGTGTTGCTGTCTAACACTAAACTGGTCTCAACTTGCCTGAGATTTGGAAGTGAGAATTTGATACCCTTGGTTTTACCAGCGTTTAACAATTACTTATTGTTAAACGCTGGTACTTACTGTGAACCAATTCAAAGTTAAAATCAATACACCATTTTTTGTCTTTCAATTTTGAAGACCATTGAAGTATCATCAGCAAACAACACTATGTCAGTCAATTTCTTCACCATGAAAGGCAGATCGTAAATATATACCAGGAATAAGAAAGGGCCTAATATGAAACCTTGTGAATCGCAAATTTTTACACTCGATCCATCATATTTAACGCCGTTGACTTTTGCCTTTTGAATTCTATTGCTTAAGTATGATCTTAGTAGATCCAACGCTTTATTTCTATCTCAACACAATCAAATGCCTTCGACAGATTTCATAAAAATGGTGGTTCACTGCTACTGCCGCCACAAAACTCATTATGTCAATAAAAACCAAGGCAAAAGGACTCGAGTCAATTGATATTGATATGTTAATTCTGACATTATCGAGGACTACAGACGTACTGACTTACATTATTAATATGAGCATTCTGACAATGTATTTCCAACTGACTGGAAAATCGCTCAGGTGACCCCGTTACCAAAAATCCGAATCCTTCTGAAGTGTCTCAACTGCGGTCTATAAGTATTCTTCTTTGTGCTTCGAAGATAGTAGAACGGGTAGTTTTCTAACAGCTGTCCCATTACCTGGAGAAAAACTGGTAAAAGTGCCTTTTTAGTACTTTTAGATTTCTCCAGGGCCTTCGACTGAATTAACGTACCCCTACTATTATCAAAGATGTCTTATTACGGGTTTGATGTCACTGCTACAAAATGGTTCGGTAGCTATTTGTCTGGGCATGCGCAGGCAGTTGCGTTGCGTAGGGTGGATGGTAGTGCTCTGCGGTCCTTTGTTTATCCTGTGACAAGAGGAGTACCGCAGGGTTCGATACTCGGGCATCCGCTCTTTATACTGTATAGCGCTAACATCACTAACAGTGTAAAGAGCTGTAAGTATCACCTGCACGCGGACGATGTTCAACTTTACTTTTCTAGCGCGCCATCAGACACATTTGCTCCCAATAATGAGACAAATGCTGACTTTGACCGTATTTCTTCTTGGTAGGACAAGAACTGTTTAGTTCTTAATCCTAGCAAGTCAAAATATGTGGTTTTTGGGTCAAAAAATCAAATTCGAGATACCCTTTAGAGCTCTAACTTCCGTAAATATCGCCGACATGGGTGAACCAATAGAACGGGTGGTAGAAGCAACCAACCTCAGCCTTCTAATGGACAGGAATTTGTGCTTTGGGAACCACATATAAAATGTTGTGAGTAATTGTTTCTATCGCCTTAAAGTTCTATATAATATACAAGAATACCTTAGAGTCAATTTTCGTATTGACCTTTGTAAATCACTTATATTATCTAGGTTAAACTATTGTGATGTCGTGTAAGACGGGTGCATTACTGGTCGTTCCAAGAGGCTTAGACAACGAGTGCAGAACGTGAGCTCGTTTTTGTTTCAGAGTCCCTCCCCGGTTCCCCATCACTCTATACTTGAACGCCGCTAACTTGCTTAACATGCCTGCATGACGGCGCCTACACTAGGCCACTCTGCTGTTCGGAGTGGTAAGACACGAAACCCCTTTAAACCCCCTTGAAAAGGGTTATTATACCTATGCAACGAACCCTCGTTTTCAGAGGTAGTTTCCAGTTTGCGGCGTGTAAGTGCTGGAATGATATCCCTCCTACTATCCAAGGGGCGCTTAGCAGATACACCTTCAAGCGTATACTTAAAGGCTATTTTTTGAAGCTCCAGAAATCAAAATCCTAATCCCCAGTACTGTGACAGCAATAAATATGCCAATTGCTAATTTTTATCTATATTTTGTGTTTAATGTGTACCGTAATATAATATTTATGAAGCTGCATCTAGGTAGTATGTACATATATTGTATTTATGTTCATTTCTCTTTCGCTTGTCCCAATGATCTAGGTAGTTTATATTTGTAGAGCGTTTCCGTGAGTCACCGACGGTGTTGGCTGAAAATCAGCATAATGCTGAGCCAGTGTCCGGTTCATTGCCGCAGAGACACATGTGTTTCATCTTTTATCATTTTTTTGTTTATTTCATTGTTTAATATGTGTGTTTGTAAATAAAAGTATTTTTTTATTTTTATTTAATAACGTGATTGTTACCCGTACACGAACACTAATCACACGTGGATTATTGAATCACTCATGATTTGAACAAGCCACTGGGTCAAACACACCCATACGAGGTTATACTAAAACTCGATACAATTCGAACAACTGGTTCAATATAACAACGAAAACACTCGCGGCATCGCCGAATCACCTTGTGTAACGGGCCCACTGCCAAAGGTCGTAGCCGCCGCTAACAGTAGCTATGATCGTCTATTCTATCTATCCCAAAATGAGAGGACCCGATTCAGCTGTAAGATTTGTAAGTAAGAATGATAAGTCTGAATTTCTCGTTCATCGAGAAATCTGTTAGGCGTACAATAGTCGAACGAAGCTTGGTTCGGAAAGTTACAGTTTCAAGTTAGACAGAGAAAGCATATATGTCCGCGAGCCGGTAATTCGCATCAGTCAGCGGTGTATTGCGCCAAAACGATCGTTGTTATATTTTATGTGATGGCACCATCTGGTTTTTGTATATATGAGCGCATTGGAACATCTTTTGTTGTAATTTTAGTTTTAGTTTTAGTGATCGATCACAGTTATAGTATAGATATCCGTCGTAGTTTTACGACGTGAGTACTCAATTATATTTCATGTGCTCGCTCGTAGCGGCTTGTGGTGGTTCCAATTATATATTTTGTTCACGGCAATAACGATCCGAAAAGACCGGTTTACACAATTGCGATTTGAGTTCCGAAATGGGTTCTGAACTAGCGGTTACCTCAAAAGGTTCGTAACGTTTTGAAACCTTCAACTCTGCGCAATTTGAGCTGGATGTTATCGAAACGCAAGCATTTTTGTTTTAGGATATCTAACCCACACCATAGCGAAGTGCATAATTCGATAAATACCGAACTATGAATTCCACTAGCCGCAGCACGTCCTGGGCTGAGCCAAATCATATATACCGACTCAACTTACACATTAGATATCCAGCGAAATTTACATTTAATTTAAAAATGCAACTTGAATCCAATCTGACCCAAGGCAATGCAAAACACCTACCCGGACCTAAACAATGAACTTTAGACTGTGAATTGATCTCTTCGCGCGTCCCCGACAACACTCAAATGTCAAAATATCAACAGTATATGTTAACTGTGTTGACACCGGTTTAACTTTGTTCTGAATTTGTTATTTCCATCCGCGGAACCTCATCGATCAAACAGTCTCCCTATGCCCTGACAACCTAGGTTTAGCCGCAACTAAACTCCTGTCTAGCCTAGTCTAAAAACCTAGTGTTATACCACGTCCATTATCGACACCACTCGAAAATGGTTGAGTTTGATTTGAATGTGCTTGAATGTTTAACGACTGTGTGTGTGGGAATTACAAAACTCGCTACTCTAAAGGAATGAGGAGAGGATTAGCCCGCGAATATCCTAAGAGCCAATCCAGGAACCCTATGGTGAAGGAAAAAGGAATTTAGGGTCGCTCCAAGCCCAGACTCAGACTCAGAATAATTGACTTACAAGTTCTTTCCTAACGACCCAAGGATAGTTTTGGAATTAGGGGTAGGTTGATATAAAGGTAGGAACCGAGGTATATCTCGGCGCTTCAGACACTCACGAAAACCCACTGAAACTTCGCAATCACCAATTCGTATAGTTCTGACGCGTAACACGGCAGCCAAAACTGTTTAGAACTCGTGAAGACGACTGTCACAGCGGCTAGACGCAGAGACTGAATGAACTCCCCTCCCACGCTCTGGTATTTATATGCCCCACATGCGTCCTTTGCAAATACGCTCTGCCCAAGCGAAGCTTCTTATCACTAACTACACAGGGTCCAATTTCAACCATGCCATGCAGATCCGCCGTTCTACAAATTGTGTGTACGCATATTCACTATGATCAACCGTAGGTTATCACTCAAATCATTTGGTACTGCCGATACACAGAATCTGTTGATCGCTGACCAATAAAAGCTTGTTGCGATTAATTAAGCATTTCCCGACCGCTAGACGCGCGTGGCAAAGACCTCTAGAATGATATTCAAAATAGAGGTGTCAGACTCTCCATATCATACCTCAATCGCAATTGTATATTTGCAATCAACATAATAGCTTTCTCCGTTCCGTAATAACCTTTCATTATTTAGTTATTCATAATTTTATTCAACGCGCAGCCAAATCGGCTCTGATTTCTACACATGTCGCAGGAATGCGACAAAAAAACTTGGCCTGAACTGAAATTCCACGAATGAACCCACGCGTCTTTTTTCAAACTTTGCAAGTAAGCTATGCAAAACCCCCAAACGTTATCTGAACCGATTCTCGTATTCAAAACAGCGCGGCGTTGGGCTAGCCCTCTATCACGCAGAATGAAGTATCTAATGTACCGACTCTCGTGTACCATTACAGCCCCCTCCCAGACCTTGAGACACTGTTTATCTCAGTTAACATGGCGCAAGGATCTCATTACCACTATGCTACCCATACTTTGTACATATCTACTCTATATGTTCGGACATCTCAAATCACGTACACCGACCGATGAATCTGTCAATTATGTATATAATATTTACACAACTCGATTGAGTTCTCTCCTGTCTTATCTTATTTATCTATCTTACTATACAACCTCGCTTACCCGCAATTTATCCTAATTCGTATTACTATATATATATACAAATTGTTTTTTTTTTTTGTTTTTTTTTTTGTTTTTGTTTCCAAACCATGCAAGATCCTTAAATCTACAAAGTAGTTACTCAAATTTACAGCTTACAGCTTAATTATATAACCTTTATACACTATCTTATTTATCTACGCCCTTATTCGTCCTCACATAATACCTGGCTATATTTATAGTATTGAAGTTACCCAATATCTCATTTGAACCCGGATCTACTAACGTATAACAGTTGGGATATACCACTGCCGAAATAACATAAGGCCCTTTATACAACAACGAAAATTTCCGCATGATTTTATGTTCTTTATTTGAACGCACAAAAGTTTTAAGTTTCACATAATCACCTATACGATAGACCTCTAACTTACGCCGTTTGTCCGCCTGTCGCTTACGTCGTTCACTAGAACTTTTAGAGTTTTCTATCGCTACATTCCGCACCTGTTCCGAATCTCGCACACTATGGCCTAATAACCATTCATCGCCTAATTCCTTGTCAATAGTTAACGGTTCCCGCCTACCAAACGCTAACTCATTAGGCGCAAAGCCTGTGCTTGTGTGTTCGATATTATTATAGCAATTCTGAATGTCCGGTAACACGTCTACCCAACTACGATTACTTCCGCCGCAATAAGTTCTAATCAGTCTACCTAGCTCGCGATTCACTCTTTCTACGCTATTAGAATTTGGACAATACACCGACGTATGAGTGACCCGAATCCCCAGCTGTTTGAGTCCAAATTCCCAAACTTTCGATATGAACTGTGGTCCTGAGTCCGTAATTATAGTTTCGATAGGTATTTCCCTATGAAATCTCTTTGTACAAGCGAGCACGCTCCTACCTGTCGCTTTTCGCATTGGATATAATTTTATTACTTTACTGTACACGTCTTGAATCACGTATATATATTGATATCCGAATTTACCTACGGGCAATGGCCCATAAAGGTCCGAGAAAACTTTCTCACCCAACTTTTCCGCCAACACCGGTGTACAAGGACCAACGGTATTGTTAGTACTTGGTTTGTCCTTTTGACATATGTCACAACTTCTTATCACCGCGCTTATCACCCTACTCATATGAAGAAAATAATATCTGTCCTTCATCAGTGCTAATATTTTATATCTGCCGTAGTGACCTATTTCTTCATGTATGTGTAAAATAAGTTCCTCCTGTAGTGATTTCGGAATTACTAGCAACTGTACGTTCCGCTTCGGCACGTGAAAATATAACGTATCACCTACTAGCTTATAATTTTCAAAACCTCTCGTTCCCGTATCTACTACATTACGTCTGATACAACCGCTAATTCGATTTAACCGCTCATCTTCGCTTTGTAATCTCGCAATGTCCCGTAAACTCGAAATAACACTTGCGGTATTCGATGCCTGAAACCAGAATATTCCCGGCTGAACATTTATACTGTCATTCATACCTCCAGGTCCCGCCATTTGCCTGCTTAGCGTGTCGGCAATTTGATTATCAGTCCCTCGCACAAATTCTATGTCGTAATCGAATTGCTCTAAAAACATAATCCACCTCGTTACGCGTGCACCCAATAAAGTCCACGACTTAATGAACGTCAAACTTTTATGATCAGTTCTAATAATAACTTTTTCTCCCCGCAAGTATATCTCAAATCGCTTTAAAGTGTATATAACTGCATACATTTCCTGTTCACTGATCGACCATCTAGTCTGGGCACCCTTGAATGCCTGCGAACAGAACCCTATAATTAGTTCCTGGCCCGATTCATCTAATTGATAAACATAGCCCCCAATTCCTATAGCGCTGGCGTCACATTGAACATAATATGTTTTTCCCGCCAATGGCTGACTCAAAATTATACTTTCTGAGAATTGGTTTTTTATCTCGTCAAAAGCACTTTGCATCTGCGCACTCCAGACGAACTTGACTCCAGACCGCAATAAATTGTACAAGGGCCGTGTCAACGTTCCAAAATTTTTTATAAACCTCCTAAAGTAATTTATGAACCCCAAAAACGCCCTCAATTGCCTGACAGTTCTGGGTGACGGATATAATTTAAGTGTTTCAATTTTGTCCGGGTCCATCTGCAAACCTTGTGTAGACAAAATATGCCCCAATAACTTGACCTTTTTTTGTGCAAACTCGCATTTTTTTAGTTTGCATGTGAAGCCCGCGTCTTTCAATTTACTCAGAACCGTGTCCACTTGAGACAAATGCTGTTCGAAGTCACCCTCAGTTAAAATTGCCAAATCGTCAACAAAATTTAAACAATATGACCTAACCTCTGGCCCTAGAATTAAGTCCATCGCCCTCGAAAATGAACCCACACTGGTTTTCAACCCCTGAGGTAAAACGTTGTAAACATAACTTCTGCCTTGATATACAAAACCCGTGTATCGTTTAGATTCGTCTGATAATGGTATGGAAAAATACGCATCTTTGATATCAATAACTCCTATGTAATTTATCCGGCGCCCGGATTGCAATATCTCACTCATTAAAGGTGTGGTTTCAACCTCCCCGACCATTCCAGTGTTTAATTGTCGTGCATCTAGAAGAATACGGACCTCTCCTGTTTTCTTTAATGTACAAGTCAATGGACTGCTGAATTCCGTAGATTGCCTGCTAATAATACCTATCAATTCCATCTCTTCCAAACGTTTTGTTACTTTATCGCGATATGCGAACGGTATGGGATAGCTTCGCTTTACGAAAGGCGTTTCATCTCTCATTTTTATCTCATGTATATATTTATTTGTCCGACCTATCCTATCGCTAAACAACTCTGCATGTTTATTTAACACCGGCAATAACCTTGTTTTGTGTTCAACAGGTATTGATGAATTATTCACATATTCCTCTATCATATTTCTACTGGTATCTTGGTTCTGTACTCCCATTGTACAACAGCAAGAATCCTGATTAGGACCAGTACCTAATGGTATTTCACACATCCGCCCGGCGCTTCGTATAATTAGCCTCTTATTACCCTCACACATTAAACTGGCTCGCGTCTGTTGTATAAAATCAAACCCCAAAATTAAATCTTTAGGCACCCTTGTTAATACTAGCATTGGAGTATCGATAACGCATTCACCTATTGTTAATGGTAACGTTACTAATTTATCAACCTTTTCCTTACTGACTCCAAACGCACCTGTGATTCTCAAACTTGGAATCGGTATTTCCGTCGGTTTTCCCAATTGACTGCACACTTCTTCGTACACTCTCCGACTTATTACACTGATTTCGCTCCCCGAATCAATCAAACTCCTTACGACAATATTCCCAATACGCACATCTATCTCAGGTAATGTCAAAGTACTACATAACTCGCGCCCACACTCAGTCGAATCGTCGTCTCTGAATATCGTATGTAAACGTCTGTCATTTCGATCTCTATAATTCGATCTAGATTTTTCCTCTAAACACACGGCATATCCGTGCGCTTTATGCGCTAATAATTGAATAAATTCATTCACACCCACGTTCGAATCCAAATTACACAAATCATACAGCCTATGCTTTTTCCCAATTCGATCGGCTGTCCACCCGAACCGTAATAAATATCTGAGCGCGAACGACCCGCGCGAGTCCACTAGTTTTTTTGAATTCTGACTTATCGCATTATTCCTGTCACTTGAACTTTGTCCTGCCTCTGTATCTCCTGAACTATCATTGCCCCTCTGAAACTTTATTGCCTTGAAGCTAGGCTGAGGCTGTCTGCCTCTACCGCGAAAATAACCGCGACCGCGCGTCCCAAATTCGTTTCGCGCCTTCGTTCCCGCGTTATAATTATTCCTACGACTCACCGCGTTATAACGTAACGTATTTACCCGCATAGCTCGATATTGCCCCCGCATGAAGCTATTCCGCCTCACATTATTCGTATCCATTGTCTCAGAACCATGTATTGCACTTAATTCCCCATCGACATTCCGTTCTAAATGCCGAAGGAATTCGACCGCATCCCGTATAGTCATAGTCTCCTTTCTAGCAAAAAACGCTACCTGAATATCACGCGGCAACTGTCTGAAAATCGTGTTGATTTTCTCCGTATCAGTAAACGGTATCGTAAGCTCATATATGCTATTCAATTGAGAGGCAAAGAATTCTTCCATACTTTGACCTTTCTTAGAATCAAACTTCGCAGTTAGGAATCTTTGCTTAATTAATTCCTGTTCATTATCACCCCAGAATACCTCTCTGAAATCTTTTTCAAAATCCGAATAGGTTCGCCATGAGTCTCTGTATATGCTCATTCGAACCTTCGCAATTCCTACCAAACTATCCGTTGCCCATATCAAAGCCCTAGAACTATCTCCCGAGACTTTAATATAAGCCTTTAAATCTCTTAAGAAAATCATCGGATTTTCCGAACTTCGCCCATCGAATGTCGGCAACTTCTGTGTCATTTTCACAATGCATGATTGACGTTTTTCTACCGATTGTTCAAACGTCTCTAGTTCCTGTCTATCAGTCTGTCTGTCCGAAGTCCTACTAGCATTGCTCGTGCTGGAACCCCTTTCCAAACTGTCTAATCTTTTCACTATTTCAGATAACAATTGCGTCACCTGCCCTGACGCCATTTCACTTGTGTGCGAAAGTGAATAATAATAATAATAATAATAATACCTTGGACACCCCTTACACACATTGATCCAGCCCCAAACTAGGATTCCCTGTATCTTGGGCACTAGACAACGTTATATATACTTATAGAGAAATATTATACTTAGATAGATAAACAACCATGACTAGGGTACAAACAACCGCTCTCATCAAACAAACATTTGCCCCACCGGGATTCGAACCCGGGACCCCCGGTTTCGCAGGCAGCGTCACTACCGACTCGGCCATTCGGGTCGTCAACCCGTGCTATCGTCTCGTGCTACCCGACTAACGTTTTTTTCTAGTCGCAGCTCGTCTGAAACCAATGCCCCTTTTTTTTGCTTATTTCTTATTTACAAAACTGAACTGTTTAAAATCGTTTCTACGTTGTGTTATTTTTAAAAGTAACGCGTTAGACCTTGATTCTTTTAGAATATCTAGGAATATCTAGGTATCAGACTATCTAGGATATCCTTCCGTCTCGGCACCAAAAATCTGTAACGGGCCCACTGCCAAAGGTCGTAGCCGCCGCTAACAGTAGCTATGATCGTCTATTCTATCTATCCCAAAATGAGAGGACCCGATTCAGCTGTAAGATTTGTAAGTAAGAATGATAAGTCTGAATTTCTCGTTCATCGAGAAATCTGTTAGGCGTACAATAGTCGAACGAAGCTTGGTTCGGAAAGTTACAGTTTCAAGTTAGACAGAGAAAGCATATATGTCCGCGAGCCGGTAATTCGCATCAGTCAGCGGTGTATTGCGCCAAAACGATCGTTGTTATATTTTATGTGATGGCACCATCTGGTTTTTGTATATATGAGCGCATTGGAACATCTTTTGTTGTAATTTTAGTTTTAGTTTTAGTGATCGATCACAGTTATAGTATAGATATCCGTCGTAGTTTTACGACGTGAGTACTCAATTATATTTCATGTGCTCGCTCGTAGCGGCTTGTGGTGGTTCCAATTATATATTTTGTTCACGGCAATAACGATCCGAAAAGACCGGTTTACACAATTGCGATTTGAGTTCCGAAATGGGTTCTGAACTAGCGGTTACCTCAAAAGGTTCGTAACGTTTTGAAACCTTCAACTCTGCGCAATTTGAGCTGGATGTTATCGAAACGCAAGCATTTTTGTTTTAGGATATCTAACCCACACCATAGCGAAGTGCATAATTCGATAAATACCGAACTATGAATTCCACTAGCCGCAGCACGTCCTGGGCTGAGCCAAATCATATATACCGACTCAACTTACACATTAGATATCCAGCGAAATTTACATTTAATTTAAAAATGCAACTTGAATCCAATCTGACCCAAGGCAATGCAAAACACCTACCCGGACCTAAACAATGAACTTTAGACTGTGAATTGATCTCTTCGCGCGTCCCCGACAACACTCAAATGTCAAAATATCAACAGTATATGTTAACTGTGTTGACACCGGTTTAACTTTGTTCTGAATTTGTTATTTCCATCCGCGGAACCTCATCGATCAAACAGTCTCCCTATGCCCTGACAACCTAGGTTTAGCCGCAACTAAACTCCTGTCTAGCCTAGTCTAAAAACCTAGTGTTATACCACGTCCATTATCGACACCACTCGAAAATGGTTGAGTTTGATTTGAATGTGCTTGAATGTTTAACGACTGTGTGTGTGGGAATTACAAAACTCGCTACTCTAAAGGAATGAGGAGAGGATTAGCCCGCGAATATCCTAAGAGCCAATCCAGGAACCCTATGGTGAAGGAAAAAGGAATTTAGGGTCGCTCCAAGCCCAGACTCAGACTCAGAATAATTGACTTACAAGTTCTTTCCTAACGACCCAAGGATAGTTTTGGAATTAGGGGTAGGTTGATATAAAGGTAGGAACCGAGGTATATCTCGGCGCTTCAGACACTCACGAAAACCCACTGAAACTTCGCAATCACCAATTCGTATAGTTCTGACGCGTAACACGGCAGCCAAAACTGTTTAGAACTCGTGAAGACGACTGTCACAGCGGCTAGACGCAGAGACTGAATGAACTCCCCTCCCACGCTCTGGTATTTATATGCCCCACATGCGTCCTTTGCAAATACGCTCTGCCCAAGCGAAGCTTCTTATCACTAACTACACAGGGTCCAATTTCAACCATGCCATGCAGATCCGCCGTTCTACAAATTGTGTGTACGCATATTCACTATGATCAACCGTAGGTTATCACTCAAATCATTTGGTACTGCCGATACACAGAATCTGTTGATCGCTGACCAATAAAAGCTTGTTGCGATTAATTAAGCATTTCCCGACCGCTAGACGCGCGTGGCAAAGACCTCTAGAATGATATTCAAAATAGAGGTGTCAGACTCTCCATATCATACCTCAATCGCAATTGTATATTTGCAATCAACATAATAGCTTTCTCCGTTCCGTAATAACCTTTCATTATTTAGTTATTCATAATTTTATTCAACGCGCAGCCAAATCGGCTCTGATTTCTACACATGTCGCAGGAATGCGACAAAAAAACTTGGCCTGAACTGAAATTCCACGAATGAACCCACGCGTCTTTTTTCAAACTTTGCCAGTAAGCTATGCAAAACCCCCAAACGTTATCTGAACCGATTCTCGTATTCAAAACAGCGCGGCGTTGGGCTAGCCCTCTATCACGCAGAATGAAGTATCTAATGTACCGACTCTCGTGTACCATTACACTTGGACCGACAAATCTCGCGTTTGGGGGGACTGATGGCTGATATCATTCAATACCCATCGCAAAAGCACCCAAAGAACAAGCCTATCATATTCGAGGCAATTGTCGTATTTCTATGACAACTATTACAAAAAAGTTACGTCTGACTTCCGGTCACAGACCATAGAGTGCTTTCCGATTGCACTATAATCACTGGCGCCAATCAATGACGAATTGCGACATTTTTACAGATAACCCTTTTAAGGGTTCCGTACCCAAAGGGTGCCATACTGGCCCCTATTACTAAGCTTCCGCTGTCCGTCCGTCCGTTAGTCCGTCCGTCCGTCGTCACCAGGCTGTATCTCATGAACTGTGATAGATAGACAGATGTTTGACATATTTGACAGATGGGTATTTCTGTTGCCGCTATAACAAAAAATACTAAAACACAGATTAAAATAAATAATTAAGAGGGCTCCCATACAACAATTCTGTCAATACCACATAAAAACTTATGAATGCAACTGATTACGTACGTGGAGTGTGAAAGTAGCCGCACCAACTTTGTAAACAACATTTTGCTATGTAAAATCCAAACTATTCACTCCACACCATCCCTACCATTGTACTGTGGTACGGAACCCTTCGTACGCGATTTAGACTCGCACTTGACCGGTTTTATTCAAATATATTTTTATCGATACAATTTGATCCTCTTCCACCCTTTTGATATTCTGCACTATATAAAGACTCAAACTATACAACATAGTATAAGTAGTACCTAATAACTATAGCTCAACAAGTCCAAACAATCAAGCAACAATGCACCTTTACAATCAAATCAAATCACAATCACAACTCGATATCCTGAACAGTTCAGACAAAGGAGCAAATCCGACAATACCATTGAAACATTATTAATATAAACATTGAATCTCCTGTTGTCGCGACAGGAACTGTGTTAACAGTGGAACTAGGGAGGTTTTGCTGAAAGACAAACACGAAATTCCACACATAGATCGGAAAGCTTATTCATCTATCTGACAGTAACACTTCTTCTTATAATTAAATAAAAACTATTTCACCTTCCCTACTTTTTCAATAATCAGCTGAAGTAACTTTGGGTATGTTTATGCTCACATTCCCCAACGAACCTATGGCCGCAATTGTATATTATTTTAACGTGACGGAGTATGCACATGTACTGCATCAGAGACTGGACAGAAGTAGCCACAGCAGATAGGATTATACTCTTGATTTTCAACTAACTAAAATAAACCTATTTCATAACCTATATTCCTATATTCACCTAAATAAAATAATTTTAAATAAGAGCATAAAACACAGCCAAAGAGAGACGCTGTAACCCTACTATACAAGTTTTACTTAGTGTAGGGGACAGAGCTTCCCTGAGGTACGCAAAACAAATATCAGCAGTGTAATAATTAAATGCTATACCTACTTATTATACCTACCTATGTAATTTTTCAGCACGAATAAATAAATTTGATTAAAAAAAAAAAAAAACTAGGAGGAGTGTGGCGAGCTGACAGCCAATCTCCAATAGTGGAGAGACACATACAAGAAGAATATTATTATTATATTATATTACTTTGGACACTATTAACACACATTGATCTAGGACCAAACTAGGATTCCATGTATCTTGGGTACTAGACAACGATTCACATACTTTTATACATAAATATTATACTTGGATAGATAAACAACCATGATTAGGGTACACACATCCGTTCTCATCAAACAAATATTTAATAATAATAATTCTTTATTGCACAGAAAACACAATGGAAAAAATACAACGAACAATATGCAAAGGTGAGCTTATTTCTAAAAAGAAATTTCTTACAGCTAACCTGTGAGGAAAGGAAAAAATATTTATAGAGAGGTAGTCCTAGTGTACAATTAAGATTTAAAAGAAAGAAATAAGAATATTTGCCCCCACCGGGACTCGAACCCGGGACCCTTGGCTTCGTAGGCAGGGTCACTGCCGACTCGGCCATTTGGGTTGCAATAAGAACACATCCTCTTCTTCCAGTCCACATGTCCTGGAGTTTCTTCTCTCTTCCTCTCCCACTGTGCTCCAATGTAGAGAAGAGGCAAAAAAGATAACTAAGCATATTTGTAAATATTAAAGATTTTTTTATTTGAATTTACTGTACAAACATCAGTTTTTTTTATTTTTTTATACCTTGGACACTATTTACACACATTGATCTAGCCCCAAACTAGGACTCCCTGAATCTTGGGTATTAGACAACGATACACATACTTAAAAAGATAAATATTGTACTTAGATAGATAAACAACCATGACTAGGGTATACAAACATCCGTTCTCATCAAACAAATATTTGCCCCCACCGGGACTCGAACCCGGGACCCTTGGTTTCGTAGGCAGCGTCACTGCCGACTCGGCCATTCGGGTCGTCAGTTAAAAATCTCTTAGTTTTTAGGGTTCTGTACCCTATTTCTAAGCCTCCGCTGCCCGTTCGTCTATCTGTCCGTCAGCGGGATGTAATGTATCTCATGAATCGTAAAAGGTAGAGAGATGAATAGTTTTCACAGAATGAACTGCATGTGTTTTTCTATATTGAATGGGGTCCCCATACAAGATTGGCTGTTTTTATTGTATGATGGCACAGGTTTTTCTTTGGCTGACTCCCACTTAACCAACTTTATTTATTTATTTATTATTACTTTAACAATAACATAACGCAACATAACAAAACAACAATGCGATAACAAAACGCGGCGCGCCGTACGATTTCCGAAGCTATTCACCGACAGGTAAACGGATAACTGGGTAGTGAGAGGCTAGGACATCGTAAACATGCACGTCGATAATACAACGGTCACACATTTTTACATTTAAAAGGGTGGAAGAAGCAACCAAAAGTTGTACTCACGTTTGCGTAATAGGGGGTTAGCCCATTTGCCGTAGCATATGATCAGGAAACCGCCAAACTATTTTCTATTGCGGAAGATCATTTAACAAACTCATACCGCACTATATGCCAGAACTGATTCGCAAGTAATACGTAGATAGGAAACCCATTCATTATACAACCACATACCTTGCTTCTGGCCCTACACGAGGAAACCTTATGTCGTGGGATCAGACACACAGTCACAAACATTAACAAAATATCCGACATGGACATGTTTTTCCTCCCGGCCGGAGTTCACAGCCGCGACGTCTCGCTCGCGAGGCAGAGCCTCGACCGCTACGCAACAGCAGTCGTCATCATCATGCTAATCATATTGGGTAAAGTAACAACACTAAACATTCTGACAGGGGTGGTAGCTTGCCTCATCTCTCCACATACCTTTGTTTCATTTCTGCATCTAGCATCACATCGCGATCAAAACAATCTCTACATTTTGTCCACTTTTAATACCAAATCAAATCAAATCAAATCAAAACTTTATTGCACCATAATGTATAAATAAGGTCTTAAAATTAAATAACAGTCTCAATTATGGACCCTTTTCGGGTAATGCAAAAACACTTATCAATGCCTGCATATTATTGAAGTCAATGTGAAAGTAGAACCTCTCACCCACTGAAAATACAATGTTTCTACGTCCAGTAACGCGTAGAGAAATATTTAAATTATTAAAAAATCAAAAGACAAATATGAGTCATGGCTTTGATGAAATACCACCGATTATTCTTAGACAATGTGCGGAGCAGTTAACTCTGCCACTTTTCCTATTAATAAATCAATCGCTAACTGAAGGTGTTTTTCCAGATTTACTAAAAAAGGCCGTAGTAAAACCTATTCACAAGAAAAATAGTAAACTCGATGTAAATAATTACCGCCCGATCGCGTTATTACCGTCAGCCTCTAAAATATTCGAAAAAGTTATGTATGACCGTGTATATACTTTCTGTGAGAAATATAAAAATTTTAGACGATTGCCAAAACGGCTTTCGAAAAAAGCATTCCACTACCTTAGCAGTTTTTAAATATATACAGGAAATAGTTAACATCTTAGATAATAAACAGTATGCTGTCGGAATCTTGCTAGACATGACTAAAGCTTACGATAAAGTGCAATACAAAATATTGCTAGATAAATTATATGGTGTAGGAATCCGCGGAATTGCTCATAAATGGTTCACATCTTACTTACACAATAGAGAACAGTTGGTTGAAATAGAATTTTTTAACCACCAGACAAGCGAAATTCAGAATATTCGCTCAAAGAACACTAGTATACACGCATCCATTCCCCAAGGTAGTGTAATAGGATGCCTCCTATTCCTAATCTACATCAACGACCTACCAAAGATCATAGATAAAAAGAAATGCGTCTTATTTGCCGACGACATTTCCCTACTTACGTCATGCTACAATGAAATTGATCTGAATGGAAAGCTATTCCCCATTCTAAATAAAACTGTAAATTGGCTTAGTGATCACAACCTCGAAATTAACTATAAAAAAACAAAATTAATGTTGTTCCACCCATACCAGAAATCTCCTATCAATATTAACCTGACATATAATAATATTGAACTTGAAACTGTAAATAATTTTAACCTACTAGGCCTAACAATAGATACACATATAGACTGGAAAATTCATATAACAAAGATTAGAGCTAAACTTTCAAAATTCGCCTATGCATTACGAGTAATAAAAACTACTACAGATCTAAAAACTGCAATTACTGTATACTATGCCTACGGGCATGCATGGTTAAACTATGGCATAATCCTTTGGGGAAACAGTACAAATGCTCCTTCTATCTTTACTCTGCAAAAACGTCTAATCCGAATTTTGGTAAATATAGAGTCAACCGATAGTTGTAGACCTCACTTTATAAAGCTTGAGCTCCTCACACTAACAAGCATTTACATTTTTGAAACTTGTAAGTTTGTGCGAACATATCCCGATTTCTATACAAAACGAGAAAATATACCTACTAACTACTCTCTAAGACCCACCCGTAAAAATAATCTAATACTGCCCGCCTCCCGCCTGAAACTCCATTCATCTAGCCCATTAATAATGTCAATCAAAATATACAATAAATTACCCGAATATATTAAAACAGAAACAAGCAACAATACATTTACGAAACTTTTAAAACAATTATTGATATCAAAATGTTACTATACCTTAAATGAATATTTAGAAGATATATTTACTATACCTACCTAAATCCTACTATACCTATATACCAAATTTACAAAAACTTCACTAGAAGATAAACTTAAAAGATATTTAATATATAACTAAAGAAGAAGGCCGCACTAAGTGATAGGGGTTTTTTAAAAAAAAAAAAAAAAAATATAACTAAATATATACTGAAATAGATAATAATATAATATATACGAAAATGATGATGACTTAAGATAATAGAGAAATAAATATGTTTAAATATAAATATAAAAGTAATATGTACCATATAAAAGTAATATGTACCTACCTAAATAAATATTTAAATTCTTTAGTATTATATAAATTTAACTTAGAAGTAAGTCATTATGTAAGTTTCAAGCGTCCTCCAAGAGGACACTACATTGCCATGCCCGTGTCAGGGTCCATATTTGGTACTTTGTTAAATCTGTTCTACCATCTTTGTAAACCTATGGAGTGCAATAAATGATTGAGTATGAGTATGAGTATGAGAATAAATTATACAGTAGTAATAAACACAAAATAACCCGACTTATGTACAAATATTAAATTAAATAAAAAATATCCCTCAGATCGCCGCCGTCGAGAGGCAGAGTGCCCAACATGCTGGCACCATTGCCTCGCTGTAGAGCCAGGCTTATGCGCTGGGCGAGGAAGGTGCCAGCTCTTGGATCACCCGACGCTTCAACGAGTCTTTTCGCAATCTCTTTAAAGACTCGCCGCGCGTCAGTTCCCCACGGCCCGAGGGTCTCCACGCCAAACGGCACAAATATGTAGTCCTCCCCGAGGGCGGCACACTAGCGCCGCTTGAGACCCTCCGCAGGGTCCGCCGCTGCGCCGCCCCTTGAAGAAGTCGCTGGAAAATGGTACTTTTAATTATGCAGTACTAGCTGATGGCCGCTACTTCATCTGCGTGTTCCTAGGAATTATTATTTACCGAGATAACGTTACCCTCCTTCTGATGAAGTCGGATAAAAAGTATCCCATATGTTAATCTAGCTAATAAACTATCTCTGTGCTAATTCTGTGCCGTTTTAGCATGATTGAGGCACAAACACACAAACATCTAAACATCCAAACATCCTAACATAGATACTTTCACATTTATAATATAAGTTAGATATGTTTTGTTTAGTAAGCTTATGAAACAAACATTGCGTCACTCCATTACCCACGTTGCTTAACAATTTTTCAACGAGTCCATAGAATGGCCTACCGCCAGTATCGCAAGACATAATAATAATAATAATAATACACATCCACATACTTTTGTTTAATTTCCTGCAAGCAGTATTATCCAGGGTGTGATAGACAGTTGTAGTCATGTTTTAGAGGGTTGTTGGGGAAATCATTCTCAACAACTTTTATTTTAAAACTGAATTCAATCAAAGCAGCTTTATATTTCACATCTCCATAAAAAACAGCTGACCGCTCGCCCCAAGCCGGTTTTATAGTAAAAGTTGTTCATAATGATATCCCTAACAACCGCCTAAAATATGACTACGCCTTTCTGTTACACCTTGTATATGTCGTAGCTATATCGTATAATTTGATTATTTTATGAAATAATCAAATTATACGATAAGAACCATGAATTAACAAAGTATATCAAGAAACAGCCAACCATTTCATGATATAGTCAATTATTTTTTGAAATGATCAGAAAGGGCTGAATAACACGAAAACATGTCTTTTTAAAAGCAATTGTATTCAGTACGTAGTGTTTTTTGTGTTACACTTGTCGAAATGTTTAGTCTACCGCAGTGTTTTGCCCTAAAATATTTCTTCGTTCAATGGAAATTCTAATTCAAGTATGATTGGCTATTCCATGATATAGTCAATTCTACGATATGCTTACGACATATACATACATCTCAAACGAAGCAAACTCTGAATTATTATAATTATTTATTTTTATTTTATTTTATTTTTATTTTCTTAGGGAAGCTTACAGCTGTAACTTTTACTAACATTGGAAATGGCATACTAAAAGCTACATACTACAAGCATCCACATATGGTCGTCTAAATAATAACAGCACGTAACTTAGTTCTTAAAATAGATTAAATCAAATCACACAGAAGGGAAGATTATAAGGATTATACTGCTCACGCACTCCTCCATCTACGTTACCACGACTCGCTACAAACCTCCTAATGATAGTATTACCTAGTGATTGAACGCTGCTGTTAAAAATATCAATGTCCTGATCATCATAGATATTAGTTTTGAAGAGACGATTAAATGTCGAGCAGGCTCTGACGAGAAATGAATTTTCCCTGTAGTTGCGATGAACCAAGGGTAGCTGAAATAGTGGACGTGTACGAGTACTACGACTGGGGACCTTAAAATTTAATTTGTTGAGTAGATTTGGACAGTCTACGGTACCCCTAGCAATTTTCATGAGCAATGCTACGTCGGCAATATCCCTGCGCAAATTCAGAGGAAGAAGATGGAGCCGTGAACATCGGTCTTCATATTCTAATTTGGGCAGCTTGAATTTAAATCCGAGATAATTTTATGTGTTAGTTTAATAAGCCTTAGCCAAATAAAAATAATTCTACTCAAATAAAATGCCGCTTAAAATTGATACTGAGTTAAAACGAATTGAAGCCCTAAATTTTAAAGAAAGAAATAAAGACGTTTATTTGTATTTTCCCGGACGAGAGACCGACGAGTTGTTGGTTATGTATCCTTACCTGCCCTATGATCTTTTACACATCTATCTTGTATATTTAAAAAGTCTAATTCCCTCACTCACATAGGCCTGTCCCTCAGTTCAAAAACGACATGCAATATTTTCTCCCAATTTTCGATAGTTCTGGACTCAGGGAGCTGCTTCTATCTTGCCAAAGGCATTATCAAACTTTTAAATAGACCATAAAAGACAACAATTGTAATATTCCTATAACATTGTAACTTTAACGTCAAACAGTAAGTAACTCGTGCTCACAACTACACCGAGCTATTTCAGCCCACGAATAAAACGAACAAGACACGACAAGACGGGAACTTCGTTCGGAAGTTCGGTAAAGTTCGGCGAAGTTCGTCGAAGCCCTCAACCATAGATTGATGGCGAGATCACTCGTTAGCAAAGCGTTCGACTTTGCGACTGTGGGCGAAGTTACTAGTGTTCTGTTTGCCGGAGATACCGAATAGATATAATGATAGATAACTAAAGGTTTAAACTATGCATATCGTTAAGAGCGACGGGTTAGCCTCCTGTCGCGGACTATTATTGGCTAGACGGGTGCCTAATTGTGCCTTGTGAAAAGGTAAACTATGCATTAGACCGATCCCAGAGAAGGCTTTACTAATAAAAAAACGAGATTGAAATTGGCTTTGGGATTTCTAGTTGTCAGATGAGTTTGTTTGTTAGTTAGTTTTGAAGCCATGAGAATTGCAAACAGTGCTACGACCCGTAGCGTTGTTACGGCTACGAGACGAGCTGCGAGTATTCCGATACTGATTGCATAGACCGATGGTATTTGTAATTTTCGATAGCAATCGTAATTTTGACGCCTACAGAGTTTCACTATATTTTTTTGCGTTTCAGTACGATTTTGGCTTAGATTATTTCATATTTCAGTCGACTTGTCAGCAGTAATAATGTGAGACATATTCATTTAAATGCATGTCTTGAATACATAATGAAGAAAATCACTTAGAGGAATGATCAAATACAGCGTAAGTTTATCTCTGAAAAGAGACATCGTCCACCTTACCAAAACCGAGTGAAGTCAGACCACACTCTACCCAATACCAAAAGAAAGACTCGACAAGAACAAAACTAAAACCTAACCTAGGTATTGACTTCCAAGCCTGGTTGTTACCCCACTAAACTTTAGCCCCTCGACATAAAGACTAGTTTTCCAAAACTAATTACAGGCTTGTACCCTAAGAAGAAAGGAAACTCTTACACGGGTAGTTTACCTCCGAGATAAAGTAAGTTGTTAGTGTGGTTTGAGCCTTTTTTTTCTAGGGATCCGTGGGTCAGGTTTGAGAAAGAACCATTAAAAAAAAGTGAAGTAACTTTAAGTGCAAACAAGGTGTGAAGAAACGCTGGTGAAGATAATGGGACCAATTGCAGAGGCGCCACAAACTAAATGAAGATGGTTCCTCCAGAATAATTCATTGGTTAATAAACAAATTTTTCGCACCAACTGCTCGAAAATGTCACTTAGTCACAAGTCATTATAGCTCTAGCTTAATCTAGTCTAATGACTGCTTTGAGCATAAAATAAATATAAAAATCTCCCCGGCCTAGGCCAAAATCAAAATCAAAATCAAAAAACATTTATTTCCATAGGATGTTGTTACATCACTTAGATCCGTCATTACATTTTTTTGGGTGAGTTCACTAACACAATGGCGGAATCTGTGGAGAAGAGCTCACCGAAGAAACTCCACAGTCGTCTCATCTTTTGCGTTTCCTTTTTTAAATAAAATATTGTCAAATTACAAAATTAATGCTAATTATATATGGAAACAGCCTGTTACTCAAACAATCTATTCCCATGGACATCTGTCCTCTAAATAATCAGATATCCTATAGTAACCTTTTTTATACAATTTCTGTTTCATTATTATTTTATACTTGTCTAAAGGTAAGTTTTTAATATCAGTAGGGACCTTATTGTAATAGCGTATACAATTGCCTTTAAAAGAATTACTAATTTTATGTAGTCGGCTTACATAAGCAACCAACTTGTCTTTATTTCTAGTATTAAAATTGTGTATATCACTGTACTTCTGAAAATTAGTTATATTTCTTTTTACATACACAAGATTGTCATAGATATATTGAGACACAAATGTCAGAATATTGATTTCTTTAAACTTTTCCCTCAGTGACACTCTAGGCCCTAATCTATAAATTGCACGAACAGCCCGTTTCTGCAGAATAAATATACTATTAGCATTCGCAGCGTGACCCCACAATAAAATACCATAGGTCATTAGACTATGAAAGTAACTAAAGTAGACTAGTCTAGCGGTGTCTACGTCGGTAAGAGCTCTAATTTTTTTAACTGCGAACGCTGCCGAACTCAGTCTGTTCGACAATTTGCCAGCAATTGTATTTGAAATTCCTTTACAGTTTTCTCCAGCTGTGAGGCCTGATACGTGATATTTCGAAGCCTGTTATAACCACGTAATGACGACATTTTGTTGCATGTTTGGGAAAAGTAAAATTAACTTCTCGTAGTTGTTATTGCTATCAGAAAACGCGAAAATATGAAAATTTATTGTTTCAGTTCATGTCAATAGCATTAGTAGTGGACTCTGCCATAGTCCAATAGCTTTTGACAGAACGTATTCTTATAAAAATAAATTGCAGGGCATAAACCTACTAAAACATATCGGCCGATCGGCTTGTATCAATCCCATTTGGTTTTATTCTTTTCAGTACGAAGGAGGTTTAGGTAAAAATAAAAAGAGAAAAAAAATAATATTTTTTAAAATCATAAATTCAGCATTTTACAATAGATGGCGTTGGGAAATCAGATAACGAAACCCTTTGCGGAAGAGAATCTTATGTTTGACAGTTGCACGATGCGTACTATAATAAAAAGTGTTTCGTTTATCTTAGGCGCGATGCATATTGTGTCAAATAGTGTTCCTACCAAAAATACGTTGCAAAATCCTGCCACGGCTAGCTACTATTAAATAAAAGTATATAGAATAGAAGGTTCGATCCGAAGAATCGAAGGAACGAAGAATCTATGCGCTGGTGAGTCTTTACACATAGAACGAAATAAATTGAATAACAACCAACCAACAGTCTACCATCAACCACGACAGTCACGGCCCTTAGTATTGAGCGAACCACGAGAATTATTATTAAAAGAAATTAATCTTCTTTAAGCAGAACCCTCCAGCCGACTAAAAATTCACACCTAACCATCTTAAATTCTCTTCCCACACACGCTGGTCCTTTGAGAGAGTTTTTTTCTTCTAGATTCGTACAACACCGACGGATCTCTGCTAGAATGCCTTCTATGTAAAAACGGATCGTATATTTTTTAAGGGTTCTTTGACAGGCATCTCTGTGAAGGTAGCACGAATAATTCTCGCCGAAAAAGTGTTCAAATTGGACTGCCAGTAACTTTTAATTACAATTTCATAAGGCTGTACTCTAAGTCTTCTTCGATACGTCACTCTAAAATCGACAACGGAAAAGAACTATAATGTTATTTGCTTCCATTTTCATTTTCATATCATGTCGAATACACCACCACACGCATAATAAAAAACAAAAATTTACCATAATTTACTGCCGAAAATTGCCGGTCAAACTGACAGCAGACGTTTGGCGCGAAAAATGACCCACAGGGGAAAGGTACGGTAGTAAGGATGCGTTGATCTCCTTCTCCTTTTTCGCACAGAAAAGGGAAGAGAGACTGACGCATAGCTCTGTCCTTAACAATACAGAGTACGTCACTTCCTCCGATGAGTGTTTTGAAAACGCGTTCCGTTTCACGTTACTTTAAATTCGTAATTTTGTTGTAAAACAACTAAGTGTAATAAAAACTTGCAAAAGAGGGCTATTTTATGTTGTCACGTGTCAACATATTATTTAATTGCCATAAAATAAAGTCGACCTTTTCCCATACGGAGTGGCAGAGTGCCTATTTTTTGCTAGTTATTTAATACACCATTTTGCATTACACGGGGCATTAAATATTATGTAATGTGATAAAAATCTTTAATGAAGCGTCTTTATTTTTCCTGGGGTTTAACATTATATAACAGCGCCACGCCGTTCCCTAATTGGGGTGGCAGTGGCACGGTTGCGCCAGTAGGGTAACATTGGGGGTTCTGCATCACAAATTCGCGCCGCTCGCTTCGCTCGCTCCGCTCGGTTTGTGCTGCAAAACCCCGCAATGTTATCCTACCCTGCAGGTTTTAAACGGCAACCTGTTTATTCTGAAGTGTGTCTGATTCGTACTGCAGCTCTTTTCAATTGCTTATGTTGACTGATGACGATCTGAGCTACAGAATCTTACTGTTTTTTTTTATCTGATAGGACGGGTACGCCGCCTACGCTATGCGTATATATTTCTTATAAATTACAAAAGGAAATAAGGTATTTGAAAAATAAAAAAAAGATATTTCAACGATGGTTTATATTATTTTTAAAAAAGTACACCATTTTTTTAAACATGTAACATTTTTTAGTGCACAAAATGAAGGATGATACATACAATTTAAAATATCATTACAAAATCTATATTCTTTATGCAAACTTAACAAACTAGGACATTTAACGTATTCTAAATTTATAACATCATCATGATTAAATATATTCTTAATCCAAGTCGCTTTTTCTACCCCTTTACAATAAATTGTTTTGTCAACCAAGAATGGCTGCGTGTTCATTAAAAAATTGTCATAGGTAATGAAGCCATCATTCCAGAAAATTTTTCTATTTCGTTCTATCCATCTGATTTGCATCTTTTCTGTGTATGTAAGGTGGTGAAATGAAAAAGGTGGAAGAATTAATAAAACTTGAACTTGATCACCACAAATGATAGCAATTTCTTTAATATAATTCTACCTACGAACGGTCGGTGTTAATAACCTGCGCGTTGCTATCCGAAAGAGAAAAATTAAATTAGTGGTTTATTTCGCTATATTCTTGGACAAAAGTTTAAAGAATCCATTTGTGAACTATAGTGGTTGGTTTACACTAATATTGGTAAACCTATAGTGAGTTATTAGTGACTTGTGATAACGGAAATCTGAATCAACCGACGCTCGGTGACTCAGCTGTGTGCTTAAGTGTGCAGGCAATTTCCACCTTTGTGCGCTACCCCGAGAACACATTGTTCAAGTGTGTGTTCCTGCGACGCGCCGCGGCGGCCGGTTTCAACGGCAGTTATTCGCTTGTCATAGAATCGACAGTGCGCAGACGGTACCAGTAGGTTGTGTCTCTCGGAGACATTAGGGCTAAAAACACCAAGTACACCGAATTTTGCCATGAAGTGCGTTGGCTGTAATCAAAATATAGCTCGCACTGAGCTGCTTGTGTGTAGTGTCTGTAAAGGTACATACCATCATGGGTGTGTAAACATGACTAGCGCACAGTTTGCAACAAACTACGCAGATCTTAAACGTAGCTGGCGCTGTCCTAAGACAGCCTGCACTGGTGTTAGCGTACGACGAGAGAGAAACGATAATACTCCCGTAGGCAAGAAAGCACTGACACTGCAGTCTGAGACGTCCGAGCAGAAAATGACGGTCATCGAGGGTGATGTGCATGAGTCATCACCGGAAGCCAGAAAAGCCAACACTGATGAGAGCCCCGCAGTACCTACCGTGGCCCCTACCGTGGCCCCTACCGTGGCCCCTACCGTGGCCCCTGCCAGCACCCTCTCGCAGCTGTCCCCCTCAATGCCTGAACCGGCGGATGTAATCTCGCTAAATAAATTTGAGGTTTTATTTGATCGCAAAATGGAGCAAATGAAGTCTACGCTTACTGAGATTATGAAGATTGAGATCGCTCAAGCCATGAGCTCGTTATCGGCTGAGTTACAAGTGCTGAATTCTAAGTTATCCTCGCTCGACTCAAGAATCCATAAGGTTGAGAGCGAAAATCTAGCTTTGCGGTGCGAGCTGGAGGAGCTGAAAGGGCAGTTGAAACCGTCGGCTGTGGCTGAACTTCAAGAGACCGTTATGGAGCTGAAGGCCGAAGTGAAACAGCGCGACCAGCAGGCTCTGCTCAATGACTTAGAACTCACTTGTGTTCCGGAGTATGAGGCCGAGTCTGTTATCCACATCGTGACTGCTGCGGCGATGAAGCTCGGCGTGAAGTTAGATGAGCGAGACGTGGTCTACGCGACACGCGTCGGAGCCCCTCGCGTGGAGGGTACACCGGCAACAGCAGCAGCGGCGGTGGCGAGCGGCCCACCCCGGAGGGACAGGCCTCGGCCCATAGTCGTGCGGCTGGCGCGGCGTTCCGTTCGCGACGAGCTGCTGAAGGGCGCGAAGGTGCGGCGCGGCACCACCACTGACGGCCTTGGCCTGCCGCCTCACGCTCCGCAGAAAATGCACGTGAATGAGCGCCTCACGAGAGAAAACCGGGTCCTGTTTGCCAAAGCCCGTGAATTGGGGAAGCTGGGTTGGCAATTTATATGGACCAGGGATGGTCTCGTGCAAGCCAGAGAGTCCAAGTCAGCTAAAATACAATACATCCGATGCGAGGCTGATTTGAAGCGTGTTTTTGCCGACATCCCATGTTCTAACACAAAGTAACGAGCTTACTGTATTGTTGCTTTCACAGAATTGTTTACTTTGCACTATCTCAAAACACATTTTTGTTATTTACGTACTTGTACTTTTATCTCAATGTCAATGTCCTTCGTTTCACAAACATTCTTCCATTTTACTCTTAGGTTTCATTGTTATTTGTAACCAGTCACTTTGTTATACGATTGCCGACTCAACAATTTCCTTCTTATATAGTTTTACGCTGTATTGTACCGACGGCACCATGTGGTGTGCGTACGCGGCGGCTAATGGGCTTGTTGTGACTCATGCAAAACTGGTTTCTGGGCAAGTTACGCAGCTCATACACAACACTTCTATTATTTCTATTTGCACACTCAAATCACGCTTACAAAATTATGTTACTACTATCTATTTATTGTACTATAGTTTACTTATTCGTATTATTTTATCAATATCCGTCTTTTACCGATTTGCGCAGGATTGCTTTAACTATCAAATACAGAGCTGACTAACAAACATATCAAAATTTCATTGTGGAACGCGGGATCTTTGAACACAGGGCACGATGAGCTCACAGTGGCTATGCTGCAGAGATCACCCGATATCTTAGCGGTGAACGAGACTTGGCTTAGGGACGGCGAGGTGGGGCGCGCACCGGTGATACCGGGATACAGATTACGTCATCTGGCCCGCCCGCTCGATGTTAGACAGGCTCGCAGCGGTGGTGTCGCATTTTACATTAAGCTAGGTTTAAAAGCAAGGGCCTACCCTCACCCGCTATCAGAGTCTAAAGTCGAGCAAATGTGGCTTTCCTTAAATGTAAATTCAACTAAAATTATTATAGGTACAGCATATCGACCGCAGTGGATGAAAGTAGACGACTTTTTGGATGCACTTACAGACTCCATTACATCATTTTCGAGATTTGATCGTATAGTTCTAACTGGCGATTTCAATATTGATTTATGTGATTATGACAACATAATGACTCGTAAGTTGCGGCAGTTTCTCGAGTACACGAAACTGGTAAACTGTGTAGCGGAGCCAACGCATTTTACCGATACTAGCGCAACATTGATCGATCTTGTCTGCACAAATGCACATGTGGCTGGAGTTTCCGTTGAGCATATGCCAGATCTCGGTGCACATGCTTTCGTTACAGTGGAATTAAAGTTAAAAAGGGATAAATATCAACCGCGTAAGATTACGTACAGACCTCTAAAAGATATTGATATGCCGTGTTTCAACGACTATTTAAATAAATTTAATTGGGACGCTATCTTGGAACATACAAATGTTGATCTTATGTTAGATGCTTTTGAAAAATGCATTATTGAGTTGTTTGACAAATTTGCCCCTTTAAAAACAATGGTTATAAAGAATAAACCCATGCCATGGTTGACCAGCAATGTCAGGTACATGATGAAGCTTCGTAACAAGGCTCACGACCGTTATAAGCAGTCAAAATCTGAATCTCATCGGCAAGAATATAAGTCACTAAAACATTTAGTTAATACTAGTTTATTCGCGGAGAAGAAAGCATTTTTCGACGAAAATATTAACAAAAACTTCCATAACCCTAAATTATTGTGGAAAAAACTTAGAGATACTACATTACCAAATTTCAAGAAAACTAATGATATTCCTGATAACATTGGGACTCCCGACGAAATGAATATGCACTTTTTAAATATTCCAGGGGTCAACTCTGTTAAGATTTCAGATCTCACTTTCTTTGAGTTTCACAGACATGGCCCTGCTGTCTTCCAGCTTCAACCAGTAAATGAGCATGCTATCGGTAAAATAATTTGCAAAATGAGTTCTAACGCTTGTGGTGCTGATCACATTACCATGAGCATGATAATACTGACGTTACCGCAAACTCTTAAAATTATCACCAATATTGTAAACAAATCTCTTACTACGGCCACTTTCCCCACTCACTGGAAGAATGCTGTCGTGCGGCCGATCCCAAAAAATAATTATCCACAACGTGTATCCGACTTGCGTCCTATCAGCATTCTTCCGTATTTATCTAAGATTCTTGAAAAGATTGTTTATAATCAGGTCGTCTCATTTGCGGAAATAAACCATATTTTACCCAAGCTACAGTCTGGATTTAGAAAGAACCGGAGTACCACGACTGCCCTGCTTGATGTCGTAGATAATATACTTGCGGCTCAAGATACCGGAAATGGCACTATCCTAACCCTCTTAGATTTTTCTAGGGCTTTTGACTCAATCAATTCGTGTATGTTGCTTTCTAAACTTAGTTATTATGGGTTTGACACGGCCGCGGTGAGATGGTTCGAAAGTTACCTTACGAATCGTAGTCAGCAGGTGGTTTTAAGGAAGAATGATGGCTCCTGTGATGAATCGCAAATCACCTGTACTGATAGGGGTGTCCCCCAAGGTACCATATTGGGGCCTCTATTATTTATTATTTACAGTGCTGATATCATAAAATGCATTACTCATTGCAAATATCACATTTATGCAGATGACCTACAAATTTATACTGATTTAAATAATGACAATTTTAATGACAATGTTATCCATATTAATAATGATTTAGATAGGGTGGGCGCCTGGGCTGTTAGGAACGCTTTGGTCCTGAACCCAGCTAAGTCAAAATACATGATTTTAGGATCAAAAAATCAAATCAAGACACTTACAAACCTAAACCCACAAATTTCAATCGCGGGTGTCTTGGTTGAGCGTGTAAATGAGGCTCGCAACCTTGGACTTATAATGGACCAAGAGCTTCGCTTTGAGAAACATGTTCTTGAAATGGTCAAGAACTGTTTCTATAGGCTTAGTATATTATATAAGATAAGATGCTTTCTAAGCGAGCAAATGCGCATCTCGCTGTGCGAGTCCTTGGTCTTATCAAAGCTAAATTATGGCATATCAGTATATGGACCCTGTCTTTTCAAACGAACTCAACGGCTGGTCCAAAGGGTTCAAAATGCATGTGCGAGATTTTGTTTCCTTATTCCTTCACGCGGGCACGTAACACCCTTCCTTAACAATGCCAACATACTTAAGATAGCCGGCAGACGGGACCTTCATCTGGCCTCGCTCCTATTTGGTGTAATAAAGCGCAAAACGCCCGACTATCTATACGAAAAACTTACCTGGCGACATCCACACCATCACCAGCCTAGGACCACCTCGAGCCTACTGTTGATCCCCCGTCACGGGTCTGCTGCTTTTCGGGGCAGTTTCAGATATTTGGCTACGAAGTGCTGGAACAATCTGCCGCCACCAATCCGTGATCTAATGTCTATAGCTCATTTTAAAATAATGTGTAAAAAACATTTTTTAACACTTCAAAAGTCAAGTGTTTGACTCGGTTCCGGTGAGCTCTCACGTTACTCGCGTTACTCGTGTTTTGTTTTATAATGTTACCCTGTGGTTTTAAAGTCGGATGATACTGATACTTTTATGTACTTTATATATTTTCACAATGCACACAAGTTATTTTTGTTTATTCATTTATTTATTTCACTCTCTACGTAGGAATTTATATGTTGTTTTAATAAAATAGGTTATATAACACCCATCCATATATAATACCCACGCACGATATTTAGGTGCCGACAGAATATCAGCGCTGCGGGACTTGCTGCAAGTCCCGCAGCACATGCTGAGTCGGAACCCATTCGCTGTTGCGGTGCACACCGCATGGGGAATCTGGTCATTTTTGCTTTTTTTTTACTTTTTTGTGAACCATACCTGTGTGTCTTAACAGTGAATAAACGGATTCTTATCTTATCTTATCTTATCTTATCTAATAATAAATTCATTATTTTCTCTTCTGAATCCTTGTACATCTACAATAGCTGATGATTTCATGATATTTTTCGTACTATATTACTTAAAGGTCTGTACTCTACCAGATGATCGTTTATTATTAAGCAATATGCGCTTGTGTTATCCGGAATATCCTTTTCACATTCAATTTCTAAACGTACATCAACAGGTCCTGTTTTTAAATTTTCGTTTTGCCGTGAACAATCAATTACATACAACGGAGCTTTAGTTTTAAATGTTAGGTGATCAATCAACGGGTCTACAGGAAGATTATAGAACGACTGACGAAATCTAGCATACATATCGTATAATATATTGTACTTGTTTTCATCAAATTTCAAATTAAGAGCATCGTATGGATAATAGTAAGAATTTAAGAATAAAGTAACATTTTTCAAATTACAATGATCGAAAATGGCACTGTCTTTAACATTATTATTTTTTCTATTTGTTTGTAATCCAAATATAACATAACGTGGTTTCTCTAATTGTGAAGTTGTTTTAACAGACCATGTATGCTTGGTAGATTTAGGTAATAATGGATATTCATATAGATCCCAATTTCTGTATGCGATTTGTATAGGTTTGTCTTTCTCTAAGTGTTTTATTAAAGTAAGCTTTTGCTGGTCAGATACCTTGATATGAGGCATACGCCATTGCACTTTTTGTAAACTTACTGTAACAGAGTCATCTTTGTCAGTAACTACACTATTTAAACTTGTACTAGTTCTATTGAGAATTAGTTCATGTTTACAATTTATTATTATTTTTCTATAATCTTCTGCAAAGCCTAATAATTTATTTAATGGTAGTAAGACGTAAAAACTACCATCTTGATCATGAAATCCGTCTATGTTCCAACCCCATATAGCTGCTACTTTATTTTCTCCACTACTCATAGATACTAAAGATTTCATAGTTGTTGTTATTCCAACATTTCGTACACGATCTATTTCTACACCATTCATTTCATATCTAATGTCTTGAAATAGAAAGGAAATTGCATTATTAGTTAGATTAACTTTTTTTTTTTTGATAACTCCAGCCAGATCTCGAGCCTGCACACAAAATTTTCCCTCGATGTATATCGCACTTGATGATGGTAGTAAGTAGATATCTTGCTGATGAATTGGTATTCTTATTTCATCATTTTCATTAAAGCTATTATTGTAGGGATTGTAGGTATGCGTTTCATAACTTTCGATAGAATTATCGAACTGCGGATAATCTGATATTTTTAGAATACTCATATTTTAAACCCCAAAGTTTGAAGAAATTCCTTATTACTTTTTGTAATTATTTTTAACTTTTTACGTGTGGTTTGTTTCACGTTGCTCTTGATAATGGCTTTAGATTTATTATTTTTGTTTATTTTATAGACATCATGATTATCATTGAAGACTATCATTTCTTTTCCTTAGATGAAGACGCAGTTGAATTTTTTCGTTGTTAAAATTAATTAGGTTTCCCTCTAAATCCAAAATTTTTAATGTTACTGATGAAATGTATTTATTTTTTATTGGGAAATAAATAACGTTTTTTGGTACTTCAATAACTTGATATCCTGATGGAATATTAAGCACAAATTCATGTATTATATGTGTAGGTGAACCATTTGTAAAAGAGCCCTGTATTAGATCACATTCGACTCGTATCACAGACGCTGGTATAATGTTCACTGGATGAGTTGAATCATGCCATTTATTCGCTTCCAAAATCGTACTCGAGAATCCAAGCATTGCACCGATACTATTTTTCACGCGAAAATCAATTGGTTTAGTGCAAAATAAAGAACATTTTAAAGTATTGTTATTTGGATGAATCATAATGTTACAATTCTCCATTTTCGATTTTATATATTCATTTAAAGCAGATAAATCATAAATGCCATTTGGAATTTTTATCACATCATTATTCCCATATGCAAATACGTTATTGCTTTCATGTATGTTAGGAATTGAATTGAATGTGGAAAAAAATAATAAACCACACTCATAATTACCATCTAAACTCAAAGGAGATGTAAATTCAGATTGGAGAATAGATTTATTACCAACGATTGTTAGAGTCACAGACATTGCAACAACTGAACTCAAACGTAAAGTACTCAGTATTTATTTAGATCCCAAAAGGCATTTAAAAACTTTAAACATAAATGACCACATTTGTATGTGTTACGTTTCTGATCGTTATCATAATTATAAAATATATTTGGTCCTATGTATTTGATTAATTCTTCTGGTGGCTTTAAATTACCATAACTATCATAATACTCTACATAATTATCTAATTTTGCATAGGCTACCCAATGAGTTCCAGCATTCTCAGAATTGTCAAGATTCATAATAGCACATTCCTTTTTTAATGGATGCTGAGGTAAATCATCCCTCATAAACACTCCTCTGAAAAATGGAATGTTTTGACCATATTTAAGTAAATCTATATTAGTAAGCGCTCTCTTGGGTAGCCTATGATTTAGTTTTTTTTATTATTTACATAAATTCCCAAACCATCACCACGCTCTTTGAGACATAATCCTTTTCCTATACACAGTGTTTCCATTTTCTTGTTATGTCGTTTTAATTCTTTCAAGCGTTCCTTAGCGCATTTAATAGCATTAACTGCTTTAGCAATGCCAGCTGCCCCTCCAGCCAAACCACCAGCAGCAGACAGTCCAGCAAATATCGGTATCAATGGCAAGAATCCTCCAACTTTTGGGATAGGTATCACACGCGGGGTAATCACAGACTCATCTGAATCTGAACCCAATTCTTTAACAACAGCCATGGCGAGTTCGATAGCTGCCTTTTTGCATTGAGGTTTAAATTTTTTTATATGCTTTTTTGTAATTGAAACTATATTTTTAAAAGTTTTTTTCATTCCAGTGCCTTTTTTGATATTATTTTTGTCATTTTTATTAATACATTTTTTTTGATTTGTTTTTGATTTTTGCATCACCATTGTAATCTAAACGAATTGTAAAATACTATTTATAAAAATTGTATGAAAAGATGTTTCTTTTCGAAGAGGTATTATCAGAATGAGAATGTAACTTGTATATTTTGCTTATAAAACTTTTGATTTATCTATCCAACAGTTTTCATTAGAAGGCAAACCTAACCATTTTACGAATAGCTTATTTCCATTCTTTTTTATGACTTTTTCAACAAGATAAATATCAGGATGTCTAGTTTTTTGTAATTCTTGAATATAGAACGATCCTAATATAGGATTTTTTTTAGCATCTTCTAGGAGATAAGTGACAGGGTCTGTGTTCTGGATTTTTATAATTTTAAATATTTCTGTCGACCAATTTGGTGTATACCCTTTTTCAAAAGTTCCTTTATACTTACTTATACGCACATAATCTCCAAACTTAAGTATAGTTTTATTTTGTATGAACCTTTTATCTAAACGTATATTATTTTTATATTTTTGCAATATCTGTTCTTTATGACTTGCATTTACTTGATTGGGTTTCAAACCTATTGTTCTATGCATTCTGCCATTATACATTTCTATTAATTTTGAAAGAATATCATGACTAAACCAAACATAGTTTCCTTTTAAACTAAAATATCTATACATAATACCTTTAAAGGTTCTAATAAATCTTTCTACTACAGAAGCTTTCTTAGTAGAATATGTTGAGTAATGATTTATATTATAATGATTGAACAATGTTTTAAGTTTCTTGTTGTAAAATTCAGTTCCTAAATCAGTTTGCAAATTTTTAGGAATACGATTTTTACTAAATAAATGTTGGAATGCTTTAAATGTTTGTTCCATATTCTTTTGTTTTAAAGGATATACCCAAGCATACTTTGAAAAGACATCAATAACAGCCAATATGTATTTGAAATTAGAATTTTCTCTAGAAATAGATTGCATGTCGATTAGATCAGCTTGCCATAAATCATCAATGTCTTTCATCACAACATGTCTTCTTGGAAAATTTTTTCTTGCTTGCTTATGTATTTCTTTCACTACAATTTCTTTACTCATTTTTTTTTAATTTTCTGTTTCACTGACTCTATACTTTGTTTGATACTGTTGATTTCTGATCCAATTTGTGTCAGATTTTGGTTTATTGATTTGAGTTTAATTTCTAAGCTCTCTATATTCTTATCAACATATTGTTTGTTCACACAATCTCCAGCATCTACTGGATTTACAATATTTTTAAGGAGCTTATTTAAAGATCCATCAGTCATACTACAAATCAGATAATCTGAGTGACTATCCATTTTCTGTCGTTTAAATACATGATGTCCAAACTTATCGATGTTCATCGCTAGCCCGTCAGTAATAAACTAGTTTAATGAAAAAGTTTACGCTCTATTTATTCTCTAATAATACCTGCTTCTTTTAATTCCTCTATTATAGAAATTATTTCATTATCATGATTGGTATTTCCTGCACTCTTTGAGGCAACTAAAAGTTTTAACCTATCAATAAGTTCATTAGGATTGTCCCAGTATACTAAATCAGTATTTGATTTATATTTTTTTAATATTGGTAAACTACCACCTTGTTGTACTTTTTTTGTTTCAGTTTCAAGAAATAAAGGCTTAATTATTTTTGAATATTTTATTCCTGAATTACCTTGTATTTGTCCTGATGGAATAAATCCTCTTCTATGTGCATTAGTAGCAATTAAAATATCTTTATATAGTAACCTATCTTGTTCTGTGATCAAATCTATCTTAGGTTTATTTTCAAACAACAACTCTGATAGACCTGGAGTAATGACATAGCTTTTATCTTTAATACTAAACACTGAACTATCTTCAGTTTTCTTTATTACGATGGGAACGTTTCCTATTAGTACTTTGCCTCCTTCGTTTCTTATACCATAAGTAATGTTTTTATTCCTTTCATCATGGAAAATACTATCATCTAATTCATCTTCAGTATGCATACTAGTGTCACTTGTACATGAGCTAAAGTAATCATCATTATTCTCATTGGAAGCTTCCATTTGATTGTTTTTATTCTCTTCGTTTTTATGTATCGAGACTATCGACTCTAACGGATCAGTAATGGGTTTTAATATCTTACGTTGTTTACGTTCTGAAATATCTTCTTCCTCTTTCAGTATTTTTAATTTATTTTTAATATTCCTTACTGATTTTATTATTTGTTTTTTTATATCTACATCCATTTTAAAGTACTAATAATTGTACACTTCTGTTCGTTCTTATAGCTTGCACTATAGTGGTATTTTTTTTCTAATGACAGTAATATATAATCCTTTTATTCTAATTTAATAAATATATCAAAATATTTCCTGTACCTTCCCTTATCTAGCTCACAATCTTTGTTAATTATTAAACATGCGTATTTTTCTTTCCATATATCAGTAGCCATTGATTTAAATCTATGCCAACTCATATCAGAATTGACATGCTCATCATAAATATGTTTTAAATTTACATCATCTTGTTTGAAGATAACTAATAAATTAGCATTATCTCGAATCAACTGCTTAGGTATTTTTGAGTAAGTTTGCGATAAATAAAAACAATCAATTTTTTTATGTCGACCCATGGAAAAATAATTACGTATATCACTCTGATTTTCACAGACTACATCATCAAAAATAAATATTGATTTTGTCAAAGCATCGTGGGGTGGAATAACATTTTTTTCATCTTGGAACAGGAACAATTTAATTTCTGGAATGTATCTTATCACTTCCTCTAAAAATAGATATTTTGGCTGGAAAGCTGTTTTCGAATAAAGATAAATGTTATGAAATTTTAACCCATTTTCATTTAATAACAAACTTATCATTACATTTGTTTTTCCACAATTCGATGGCCCGCATATTATGCAGCGAATGGAATTTGGTAAAAGAATGCTATGTCTAAAAGTGTTAGTATTTTTATCAACTTTTATTTCACAAATATTTAAAGAAACGGGTTGTTTGATTAACTTCATTTTAGTTTCTGATGACATAATGAGCTATTAATACATTAAATAGCATGTGTATTTATTGTTTGCATAAGAATAGATTTCATATAGTATACCAGGATCATAGCAAATGAAGATCTTTAGTCTATGCCTACCCCTCTTAGGTGAAAAGGTTCAAGCATATGTATGTATGTATGTATGTATGTATATTATTATGTTATTGAATACTTATAAAAGTTTGATTAGTTTCTGAAATTCCTAGAAAATGTATCCGTTTTAAGTTTCATCTTTACTTACGTCAGCAGATCTCCTTTTATATTAACAAAACCTAAACAACCCTCCCTTCCCCTCGCTCAGTCTATACTCATCACAAGCAGTTTATTTTATATCAGTGTATATTTAACCTAATCAGTGTGCACATCTAAGTGTCTTAGAGCTCTGAGGGATTACTTCCAGTCTCAAGGATCTAATAAACTATTCAAGCAACTTTATTATTTACAAGTGAGTACCTATTTTACATGTCTGTTTAAAAATAATATTATACTTCAAATCATTGCTGCAGTAAGTTTTAAAAAACATGTGAATGTTGTTTCAGAAATGTCGGAGAACTCTGTCTTCAACTACTACAATGTTAGCCCCCCAGCTGTGGACCCTAGTTTGATTGATGAGTTCGGTGTTGGGGGTGAAGGTCAAGATGTAAACGCTTGGCTAGATAAAGCTGAAAATAGGAGGATAGCATGGTTGGAATCCAAGAAGAAGGAAAAAACCATTGCCCCTAAAAAAAGGAAACTGAATGATGCTTCCTTTATTAAAAAAGAAAATGCTTCGGGATCATGTGTTATAAAAATTGAAATCGAGGCACTAGACGAACGAAATAAGAATAGAAATGTTGTTGTGCAATATGTGGTAAAAAATTTATATGAGGATGTACTCGAAGAGACTGAGAATTTAATTAGAAAAATTTCAAAAAAAATATGTGATAATAGTGATAATTAATATCAATAAGTAGTTTTTGTTATTTATGTTAGCTATCTCACCTTATTCTAGTATACGATGACTTCATACTATTTTATCTAATAAATATATCCCATGTAAATGTAAATGTGAATAAATTGATATTTAAAAGTTTGTGTTTAATTTATTTAATGAGATTTTAACTAGGATAGATAAAAACTTCAGTAGATAAAAATTTACAAAGTAGAGCTTGTCTCAGCTCAAATGACATGCCTCTCCACTTTAAACTCCATCTGCTTGTATGAGAAATGAGGTGGTGCGTCATTTGAGATAAGACAAGCTCTACATTGTTAAGGAACTGGAGGGTTTCAATAAATGATACAAACAATAAGGTTAAACAATATTATTTTATTGGAATAAGCGAGTAAATATCAACAGTACATGGAGCAAATTATATTAACTACAAATACATAAAACCTCATTTGGTTATTTTTACAAAGTTAAACCGCAAAATTTAACAACATTATATCTAAAGTGATGATTCCACTTTAGATATAACATGGTTAAATTTTGTTTATTTTTTTTAATTAATTTACAACAGCAGGTTATTTCTTAAAATATAGTGGAATAATGTCCCCAGGGCAATGTTTTAAAACTTCCATTTAATATCTGTCTTTTATCATCATTTGCATTTAAAACAACCTTATTTACTTTTTGTGTATAGACACAGTGATTTTTAGATCGTATAAAATACATTGAATCTTTAAATTCTATGTTTTTAAATAAAGCATCCTTATATTTATTAATATCCAATTTTTTTACAACACATTTTTTCACACCCTTGGCTTTCTTAACTGAACAGTTTTTATTTGTCTCTATACAATACAACTTGGCTCTTAAGCCCACAAATTCTGAAATAACATCCCCACTCATCTCATCTTTAAAATATCCTGGAATTTGTTTATTTAAACATGGCATATTGTACACATTGTCACACTTAAAATTACTAGTATCAAAATATTTAATATGTTTTTTCATGTCTTCATAAATATCCTCTGTATTTATAAGATACAGAAGGCTATCTGTATCTGTGTAACATAGTTGGATGTTCTTGTCATAAATTTTTTTCATTACTGAGTAATGAAAATTATATAAATGTGTTTTTGCTAGATCTAATATACTAAAACCTACATAAATTGGTTTATCCAGAATGACTTTTGAGGGCTCCATCTGTATGACTACCAAATCTTTTGAAATAATGGCCAAATTTTTAAAATTAGGAGCGCTTATATATTTTTCAGCACCAATATATTTGTTTGTTTTATTTGATGAATCAGACCAAATGTTTATCAGTTTCACATCTACCTGCTTTCTCTTATTCTCTATAGTCTTACCAAAAATTGAGTTATTTTGTTTCTTGAAAAAATTTTTTTCGAATTCAGACTTTGCGTTTTGTCTTAGAGTTGTATTGAGAGTTATATAAGGTTCTAAAAATGCTCTTTGATCAAATGAAAGAACTCTATGAATTTTAAGTAATTGTAAGCCATGTTCTAAGCATTTTTGTAAATGTACATAATGAATCACATACTTATATTTATCAAATAAATTGGATACTAATTTTATATTTTTACCAAGGGGAAATGGAACCTTTAATTGTTCTGCAGCAAACGGTAGATCTGCATGATTGTCATGAATTTCAGAAGGATAATGTAAATCTACTTCAAGAATGAAACCTGTATCACTATGAGAACTTATCGTCATGACATTAAAATTGATCAATTCATTTTCTTTTAAAAATCTAAAATTTCCGATGGGTAATTTTGACATCATCACATATCCATATAAATTAACACAGTCAAAATACATTAAATAATTTGAAGATATGTTAGGTTTATAATCGGATAAATATTTATTATTCGCTTTTGCATACCGTCGTGAGCATTGAGCTAAACCCCCTCTGATACCTTTTTCAAACATTTGATAGATTTCAACATCTGATATTAAGTCTAACTCAACACCTGTATAAAGCTGCATAGCATCCCAACTTAAAGATGGCGAAGAAACATAGTGACAAGGGTCTAGATTGTAATGATTAAGACTCATAAATCTAAATTTTTCAAATACGTCAGAAAGTAATAAAACATCACATTTCAAGTAAAAATCTGTATAGTCTCCAAGAGTTTTCATTCCAAATGTTTCCCAAACATTCATAGCATGATTATAATCATCATTGGTAATAATCTCAGAAGTGAGTTTGTTATAAAATTTGTTTCTGTCTGGTAATGTGGTCTCATTATATCTATCCCACGAATCTACATAGTCATAGCAAAAGACACCTTTTCTCCGAGCTAAATTAAACATCTTTTCATCTTCATAAAATGACTTTAAGTTAATGAAGTCTTCGGTTTCAAGTGTTTTAATGAGATTATCTAAACTTGAATCCAAAAAATTTAAAGAATCAACAAATTTCAGCTGAGCAGTATGTTGTCTGTCAAGTGGGATAAACTTTGTAAAGGAAATATATTTTTCTTTGTTTTTTGGTAATAGTTTAATGCGACCACATATTTTAGATAGCTCTACAATAAATAGATGACAATCGTAACCAGAAAGGTTATGGAAAATTATTGGAATGAATGGACAAGTCTTACAATTTAAATTGCATGAATTGTGTGCAGGTCCTCTAAATTTCCCAGTAAAGTGATCATGATCTAGAACTTTTGTATCTTCGAGAGAAAATGATTTTTTACATATATGACAGTTAGTTGTATTTTCCACTCTTAATTTTTCTTCTTCTGTTAAGGGAGTCATTTCTCTTTGTACAGATAATATTTTATGTAAACGAAGCAAATCCTTGCAAATTGACTCACAAAACTTTTGAGAACAGTTGGAACCCCTGTAGGAAACATAATCATTTAACTCTGGATTAGACTTACAACAAATGAAATAACCGAAACAAGTTGCTTCGTGTACCTGCACATTCTCTACATGAGTGGATTTATGTTTATCTGAATACTCGCGGAGTAAACTCTCGAAGTCACCATATATCACTATTGGAATCCTTTGTGTTCTTTCATAATTTGAAAAACCTGTTTTGCTGCCTTCCTCAGGAAGAACAGTCTGTATCCCTGCACAATTATGACTTGCTAACTTCTCTTCTGTACTAAAGTACATGAAGCATTCATCACAAAGATGAATTCGTGATTTGTGTTTCGTGAGTTGGTTGTGTAAGAGCTTTCCCATATCTTTAATTAAACAGAAATGATTTTTCGATTTACAACTGATAAATAACAAATTCACATGCTCAACACGTCTTCGCAAAGTTTTGTATAGAGGACCTGTTATACTACCATGTTCATCTAATCCATAAATATTGACACTCACTCCCGTATTATGTCTTTCAAACCATTTAATACATTTAAAGCTGGGGGGAAATGACATTCCTGAAGTGTTAAAAAAGTTAGAGAAATGAGGGTAAGATGAAAGTCTATTGGGATTATTTTTTGCAGGATATAAATGTGCTACAATGCTCCACAAAAAACAGTACTCATCATTATTTTTTATATTTAGACAAGACTTTGTGTTTTGAATACTTTTCGGAAGTGGTATGTACGATCCTGCTTTCAACGGACTAAATTTCGCAATGTTTATCTCCAAATGACTTACTGACTCTATAGTCCACCCCGACTCTGCGTGTTCAAACTCTAAGCACTTCATTAGCAAAAGGTTTGATAAATCATGGTATAAAACGGAAATATCAGTACTTTGCAATACCATGGTATATTTTGTGTTAAATGATTTTAAAGATTGAGTGTTATCTTTAGGTAGATTATATGTAATAAAAAGTTCTATGTTTACTTTTAACGATCGATGTTTTCTTAGAAGGGTGCTTATAAGATTACTAACGGTAGAATAGTTATCTGACAAAAAAAAATCAGGTACAAGATATTCTTTTTCAGGATTGACTCTATAACTGATTATTCTATTTCTAAACGCTGTTGCTATTATTTTAACATTGCTTAACTCAGTTCGTATCAAACAGTTAGATTTGTGAATGCTACTTTTCTTGTGAGAAGATAATCGTGAGACATATGCTTGACATTCTTGACAATAAACCATTTTTATCTGTAGGTAAGAGAATTATCTATTTAATCAAATACTGCTGTTGTAAAAGATTAGTAAAATATCAAATTATGTGAACGATGAAAAAATTATAACAATGACTTGTATTGATTACATGAATTTTTATGTTAATAAGTTGCTAAAAATATTAAGATTTAAAAAAACAAAGGATAAATGACAGACGGAGGCTGATTCTTACGCTTGCGATATTCGGATATCGACAGCTTTGCATTACATAATATTCAAAGGATAAATGACTGGTCTTACTCCCTTGAATTGCTCCTTACTATCAGTAACTACTTTTGAAATCGAATGCCATAGGGGAGCATCTCCATTTACATTCGTTTTCATATGTATCAAAGCCAATTTACATCTGTCCCGATCTCCTAACTTGCTTCCCTCTAACTCACGGCTGTTGTACACCCGTAGCTCCACATAATATTCGCCTCGACGTGAAGGATCGGACTGGAATGAACACCCCGAGCCGGTGCGACGTGAAAGAAAGTTCTTGAGCGCTGATGCACGAATCGGCTCTAGCTCATCCTGTAAAGATGTGAAATAGGCATTCGCTATTATTTAAAAAAAATATATTTTACATTGTCAATGTAATTTCACTAGTAAAATATGCATGTCAATCAATTATTATTAGCAATTATTTTAAAACTGTGAGTTAAGTTGGATTAAGATAAGAGGAAATTGTTTTTACGAAACATTTTTGGTATATCTTTAATCAAAAGTTAATCAAAGTAATTACAAATAAAATTAGGGGCGGGGCTTGCGGTGCAGAAGTTGTGCGTCTGCCTACCATGCGAGGGATCGCGGATTCGAATCCCGGCTGGATAACTAAATAAAAAACAAACATCAGATCTTGAATGTTTACATGTTTGTGCTACAGATAAAAGTAAATAATGATTAAAAAATTAAAATAGACGAGCATAAAATATTATTCAAACAAGATGCTACATTTAGTTTAAAACATGAGAAATGGTTGTTTAAATAAAATAATATTAAAGCTTACCTCGGAATCTGGGAAGGTAGCAATTCTCTTCCGTTTCTTGGGCTGAGCACAAGGAATGGGCTCCTCATCCGACTCAGAACCGGCATCAGTTAGTGCTGGTGTTGGGATTGCCGCCGCTTTTTTCGCTTTAGGGGTTGAAGTTTTTTTCGCCTTCGCAGCAGGTTTTTTCTTCTGAACTTCGCTCCTGATCTCCTCGTCTACGTCAGAATCAAATGGGCTGGACCACCTAAAATATTAATAGAATGAAAAAAAAAAAAAAAAAAAAAAAAAAAAACGGTCTCGGTGGCGCAGCGGTTGTACGTCTGCCTACCATGCTAGAGGTTTCGGATTCTAATTCCGTTGGGACAAAAAAACCTTCCTAGGTCTTAGAGATTAACATGTTTGTATTATCGCTGTTTCTGGTTCCCATGACACAAGGTATCCAAGTGCGGGATCCATAAGTGATAAAAAATCAAACTTACATACTTATGTCTTCAGTTCTTCAGCAGCACTAATTCACAAAACACGAGCTCACTCGAAGATATCGACGCAAGTATTAGAAAAGCGGCTTTCATCTAGTTGCATCAATATTTATAAGCTTTGATTTATAAAGGTGCATCAACATCGAACTTTCAATGGAAAAAATACTGTTAACCGGTGTAATAAAAAAAATTAAAAAAATCTAATGGCATAGGATTTTGAACCTTATACTTAGTATATTTCAAGTACTTATTATCAATTTTGTTTCCAACTATTAACAATCATTGTATGAACGCTGCCTTAGCTGACTGAATTTGGTCAATGGTTGTACTGGATAAGGACAAGTGTGTAATTAGAAACATAATTTTTAAATGGTTATGAGATGTACCTTTAAATACATTGATGGGTTTATTGGCATCATTAAAAATATCGTCCACTCTAAACAAGCAGTGAAAATTTCAATGTAAGCAGGGTTTTTAAGAGCATGGTTTTTGAGACAATTGTTTAGGATAACTGAATTATGTTGAGCTCTCAATGCAATGGATTCATACAGGGTGTTGATTTGTAAAGTTACACCCGACTCAGAGCCGATAGTTTACCATCTGAAAATTTTCCTGAAATTACCTAAAAGTGTGGATACACCCCCCCCCAGTCACCGCGCCCGAGTGCTAATAGACTCTTCCCCGCGCCCTGAACCTCAATCCACCCAGTGCAACACTTTTTGGACGACATTTCTATGTTTTTTTAATATTTGTAAAATCAAAAAAATATTAATTTAATTTTTACTGAAAAAAAAAATTTATTTTTGCTTTAGTATCATGTATTTAACCACCTCTGAGCTCGGCGTAACTTTACAAATCAACACCCTGTATAAAGCGCATAGCGCCTTCCTTATTCGTGATAGCTCCTTATATGCATAAGTTTGTTATGATTATGACATGGAACACTTATAAGGAATATCTCTGTCGTAGGCATATCATCGAATTGGCCATATCACGATATGGCCAAACGTGAAATATCATAAATCGATTAAATCTTTTAGGGCACACACTGCGGTAGCTTAGGTGAAGACTAGAGGGAGTGAGCGCAGCGAAGCCCTCGAATAGTCTTCGTGTTAGTTTGACATGTATAACACAAAAAAAACATCATGCAGTGCTGAATAACAATGCTTTTAAAAAGACATGTTTTCATTAAAACAGGTCATATCATGATATGGCAACCCATTTCATGATATGGTCAAGCCATTTCTGACCATATTGTGATATGGCCAAATCGACGATATGGCTACGACATCTCTAAGTAAACAAATGCAGTGTGAATGAAATACGTCACAACCTTGTCATCAGAGTTCCAAGGGTCATCATAATATGGATTCAGGTTTAAAACTTTAATTCTCCAGTATAAAATGAATCAAGTCCTACATCGCGCTATCAAAGTTTTTCATTCTTTTAGTATATAAGAAGTGTAAGATAAACTACAGTTAGACTGGTTCTGTGTGAGATGCTTTAGTTAAATTGGCCCGATTTACTACTGCTCTTATACATGTCCCATTGTCAACCATGCAAATTTGTCTCTTGAGGTGATTAGGGTTTGGGCAACCCGAAAGCAGCTTTAGACATAACCGCAAGGGAACAAGTACCACATACCAAGTGCCAAGTACCATATGCCACATACCAGACCAACCTAAGTGTTGAGAGAGATGTCGCAACAAGTGCCACGTACCACGTACCACGTATCAAGTAAAGACATCTCTCGAAACGCGAAGGTTTTGCTGCTATTTTTTATATCTTGAAATGAAAATTATTGATCACTTAGTGGACACAATTTTCATTATTTTATGTCTGTCAAGCAGACTAATTGTTAACTGCATAGCGTACAATAAGATTTTGTAGCTCAGGTCGTCATCAGTCAATAGAAAAGAGGTGCAGTATGAATTAGACACACTTCAGAATAAACAGGTTGCCGTTTAAAACCTGCAGGGTAGGATAACATTGTGGGGTTTTGCAGCACAAACCGAGCGGAGCGAGCGAAGCGAGCGGCGCGAATTTGTGATGCAGAACCCCCAATGTTACCCTACTACTTGCGCCCACGTTTAACCATTAGTTCAATGTTTTCTAATATAACCGTCAAAACCGTTTGTTGCCCGTGGTCCCTCTATATCATGTGACCCCACCAAATTGTAAGCTAATAGGCGTTTTCTAAAATGTAATGGCAGCGGCACAACTTCATATAATATAAGAATTTTGTAATTTTTAACCGGCGTCACAGTTTTGTCACTATTTTTGACAGGTGTTACTATTTTGACGTGTGTCGCAACTTTCGACGGGTGTCATGGTTTTGTCACTATTTTTATCACTACTTTTGAAAAGTCTAATGATTTTGATGGGTGTTACTATTTTTGAGAGGTGTCACCACTTTTGAAAGTTGTCACTTGTTTTCTTAGATGTCACAAATGTTTAAAGGTGCTTGCAGCGTTATTGGTACCTTTGGCACGAAAATATCCCGGAGTGGTTTATTCCGTTACTTTTAAATTCTGACGTTTTATATTTTTCTATTGAACTTAAGTGTATTTTGACAAAGTGTTTGTGGAAAGTATTTTGTTTTTAATTATTTTTAGACAGCTGTCACTGCTATTTGACAGGTGTAATTTTGTCAGGTTTCACTTTTTTATAATTGTTACGATTTTTGACCGATTTCACTACTTCACTACAAATTACATGTAACCTGTCATAGACTTGACTCCTTTCAAAATTGTAACAGCTATCAACATTATGAAACCTGTGAAAAGTAGTGACAGATGTCAAAAGCAGTGTCATGGCAAAAGTAGTGCAACCTGTCAAAAGTAGTGAAACATGTCAAAAATAGTTACACCTGTCATAAATTGTAGCACCTACGAGAAATAAAAAAAAGTTACGTTATGTGAAGTTGGGCCACTGCCATAATATCTGAGGAAACGCGTGTATTTTTTATTAAGCTTCGGTATTTTCAATTTGGTGGGCTTACATCTGATAGAGGGACCACAGGCAATTTTATTGGCTCTGTGGCGCTCGCCAGAGGTCCTGGGTTCGATGCCCGGTTGGGGATAAAGAAAAAAACTCCAGTTCTTTGATGTTTATATATGAGTGACGTCACTGTTTCTGGTTCCCACAACACAGGGTATCCTTGTATGGGGTCAGAAGCAATGTATGTGCCTGTATTTCATGTTTATGTTTATTTAAGAAGGTGTAGCTCGCCGCTTTCGAGGGACTCCGTAAAGGACCCCGGGTAATAAACGGTAAAAACCTAATGTACTAAAGATAAAATTACTTATCTCCCTCATTCTGCGTTCAGGTCACTGGTCATCACCGGGTTTCGAACCCGCATCTTCTGTGCATGACAGGCAAGCTTGAACCACTAAACATATAGGTAATATTTTCGGGTTAACATGGCTATAGCGTGCTATATATTGACTCCTGTCTACCACTGCATGCTTGTGGTACTTACTTATTACATGCAACGTTCGAAATTACTTTCGTTTATCATGGTAGCGGTCGTCAATCGTTACCATGGTTATTATGTTCGCAGTAGCATTGAGGTCAATGTCTGCTATCGCAATGCTAACCCGTATACACTATAGACTTAAAAAGGAGTATTGAATAACTAACTAATAGCCCATATTCTTGACAACGTTGGGATCAGGTAAAAGTGTGTAGAGTTAAAGTTGTAAAGAATTTTATCAGCTTTCATTATTTAGAGCAACAAAATTTCCTAAGACGAGTCGTTTTCGAGATGTAAGCAAAAAACAAAAAACCCGTCAATAGCGAGTCGAACTCGCGTACGAAGGGTTCCGTACCACCGTACAATGGTAGGGATGGTGCGGAGTGAATAATTTTTATTTTACATAGCAAAATGTTGTTTACAATGTTATTGGTGCGGCTACATTCACACTCCATGTACGTAACCAGGTGCATTCATAAGTTTGAATGTGGTATTGAAATAGTTTTTGTATGGGAGCCCCCTTAAATATAGTTTTTATTCTGTTTTATAGTATTTGTTGTATAGTAGTAGTAGTAATAGTTGTATAGTATAGCGGCAATAGTAATACATCATCTCTGAAAATTTCAAGTGTCTTACTATCACGGTTCATGAGATACAGCCTGGTGACAGACGGACGGACGGACGGATGGACGGACGGCGGAGGCTTTGTAATAGGATCTCGTTTTGCAACCTTCGGGTACGGAACCCTAGAAACGGGATCTTCTTTGTGCCCCTCTCCTAGGGCTCACCTCAGCGGCATCAGGACTTTTAGTATTTTTGTCTCCTACAGTCTAAACAAAGTTTCAAAGTCAAACTTTTTGCTTTCGACTTTTCCATCTTGAATCATTCGTTGACTATAGTCCATAGACGTATATAGACACAATTTTGCATCTGAGTATGTGAAAATGCGTGATCCTTTGTTGTTTTGTGTGCAAAGCAAACGCTGCACAGCGCATACACCCCAAGATATCACCGACTAGGAATCATATCTCATTGCTATATCATAGCTATTGGTTCAGGTTCCGGTTCAGCGCTCCGTTAGTGCATGTTGTCGTGTGTACTCAGGTCGCACTCACCCGGTTCAGCGCTCCGTTAGTGCATGTTGTCGTGTGTACTCAGGTCACACTCACCCGGTTCAGCGCTCCGTTAGTGCATGTTGTCGTGTGTACTCAGGTCACACTCACCATCCAATACCTACGGTTAGTGAGGCCGTTTCTAGAGGCGACACAACAAGTTTAGGAGATAATTTTTAGGGTTCCGTACCCAAAGGGTGCCAAGTATTCTGTTGCCGCTACAGCAAAAAATCATGAACTATATGCAATAAAAAAAAATGGTGTCGCCATACAAGAGACGTGTGTTTGCATTGCGATTGCGTTTATTTTTATATGATTTTATGGAACAATTCGTGGGCAAGTCCGACTAGCACTTGGCCGGTTAGTTTTGGAGTAGCATCGAAACTGCCATAATTAAATATTGAGGTCTTAGATAGGTGAGGTATTAGATATTCTTTTTGCCTATCCAAAACGGATAAACTCTCATCAAATATTGTTTTACTCAAATAGTAACATAACTACCAAAAATAATAATAATAATAATAATAATAATAATAATACGTCGGACACTATTTACACACATTGATCTAGCCCCAAACTAGGATTCCCTGAATCTTGGGTACTAGACAACGATACCCATACTTATATAGATGAATACTATACTTAGATAGATAAACAACCATGACTAGGGTACAAACATCCGTTCTCACCAAACAAATATTTGCCCACACCGGGACTCGAACCCGGGACCCTTGGCTTCGTAGGCAGGGTCACTGCCGACTCGGCTATTCGGGTCGTTGTTTCTAGTATTTTATTATATTATAGTATTATATTATTGTATTATAGTTCTACAATAAAATTCTCCCTATATTTAATTGTTTCCCTATAAAGATATTTATTCACTCCGCATCCGCACAGCCGCCATCGGCACGGGACCCCACGTACTTTCACAGAACCGAATTGGTGGTTATAGGTCTCTTTCTGTTTAGAAAGCAATATACAGTTATGTATGACAGTTAAAAAAAATTTTGAATGTCATTATTATTAAATATAAATCGAAGCCATGGTTACTAAGAACAGACGTCCTTATCTCTCATAGTTTCTAACTACTCCCTATTGACCCATTTGGATTGATCACCTGTATATATTTATATATATATATATATATATATATATATATATGTCGTAGTGTACAAATTGAGCCATAGCTATAGCGTAAGGTAGTAGAGATAAGTACGGTGACACAAGCCGTGTGGTCCGCGGAGTGTGTTCTCGCGCGGAGCGCGAGAACCACTACGGTTGCGGGGTCGAGGTCTTATGGTTGCCTCATGCCCGCGGCGTCAACTCGGGGAGTAACGTCCCCCCCCGGTCTTGGGTGGCCCCTACTTGTCAGGGGCCTCGCGTGGTCTTCGTTGTGCTGTGCTTTCGCCGTCTATTGGCATACACTGGCGACAACGGTGCGGGAGCTTCTTCTTCTTCACTGTGCCGTGCTTTCGCCCTCTTCTGCGGGCTTACACTGGCGACAGTGGGATGAGCAGCAACTCTTTTCTTGGGAGTGGTCTGCCTTCAGGCGGTCGTGCGTGATGCGGAGCAATGTCGTGGAGATGTGCGTGGCAGCTGTTGTCGGCGCAATCGTACATGCGCCGTGCCAGCCGCGCGACGAATTTCTCCACGGTGGGCATCCGGGTATCCCTCATGATGGTGGTGTTGCGCACGTACCGCCCGGCTCCTGTGATCACCCGCAGGGAGATGTTCTGGAACCGCTGCAGCCGTGCCTTCTAGGTCTTCGACAGTAGGGCATACCATGCTGGAGCCGCGTAGGTGAGCCGCGAGCGCACATAGGCCTTGTACACCCGCAGCTTGGCTCTCAGAGGCAGGCTGGACGACAGGACAGGCCGGAGCATTGCCCGCGTGGCTTTGGCCCGGTTGATGCAGTGTTGCACCATCGGGACCATGCGCAGCGAGCAGTCGATGTTGCAACCGAGGTATTTCACCGTCGATTGCCACTCGATGTCCCGGCCCCTCAGCTGTAGCGGGGTCGGACGGCGGGAGCGGGTGGTCAACAGGGCTGTTGTCTTCCCGACATTCTCCGCGGTCCGCCACTTGTCCAGCCAGGGCGGCAGCAGGTCCAGGAGTCGCTGCATCTTCCTGCAAGCGAGCTCGATTTTGCGCGACGACGCGAAGTAGGCGCTGTCGTCCACGTAGAGGGCGAGCACAACGTCTTCCACCCCCTCCTCGAGATGGCCCTCGAGTGTGGGGATGTCGTTGGTGTAGAGCGCGTAGAGCACCGGCGAAAGACAGCTGCCTTGCGGGACTCCTGCGCTGGTAGCCTTCGTCTGGGAGTGTGCGTTCTCGACCGAGACGAAGAACCGCCGGTCTTCCAGGAAGGAGGCCACGATCTGCCCGATCATTGGGGGCACACCTGCGTCCAGGAGCTTGAAGAGGAGCCCCTCGTGCCACACTCGGTCAAAGGCCTTCTCGATGTCAAGAAAGACCCCGACGGTGTAACGGCCCCTGTTCAGCTCCGACGCCAGGTAGTGCAGGACTCTCGCCAGCTGGAGCGTCGTGCTGTGGCTGTCACGGAAGTCATGTGGCTCTGCCCTCAGCTGGATGTGGGGCAGGATTCTCCGTAACAGCAGGCGCTCAAACAGCTTGGCGATATGAGGCAGCAGGGTGATCGGGCGGTAGCCTCCCGGGTGTCTTCTGTCTTTCCCCGGCTTGGGGATGACGATCACCTTGCCCTCCTTCCAGAGGGCGGGGAAGTGACCGGTGCGCAGGATGCCGTTGAACAGCCGCGTCAGCGAGACGACGGCTCTCCTTGGCAGCTGTACTAGGGCCCCCGCGACGACTCCGTCCGGGCCCGGGGCCTTCCGCTGGTTCAGCTTCAGGGCCACCTTCCGGACTTCGCGGGGCGACATGAAGTAGTCGCCGGCGAGGGGAGGCGCGGGGGCCGCCAGGAAGCGCTCTACGCGCTCCACAACAGCGGCGTTGTGCTCGTAGTCGGCGATGGGGTTGGGCTGGAACTGCCCAGCGAAGTGGTCCGCCAGGATGGCGGCTCGATCTCGTGCGGCGTAGCGGCGCCTGCCCGTGTGATCAGACATGGGGCAGACCGGCTCGGGAGTTGATGTCAGGCTGCGGTTCAGGCGGTGAAGGGCGGTGTCATCTTGGGAGGCCTGGTCGATAGTGCGCTCCCAGGACTGTCCCCTCAGCTCGATGATGCCCGCGCGCAGTTCTTCTCCGAGCCGGTTGATCTCCGCCCTGATCACAGGGCAGCGCGTGTGGTGCCAGGTTCGACGAAGACGGAGCTTGAGTCCAGCTTCTTGCGGAGGTGTGGAGGGAGCCTCTCCTTCCGCAAAACCGGCGGTGGCTTGGTGGTGGTGGCTGCGGCTTGAGCGGTGGTGATGGCTGTGGTGGTGGCCACTGCCGCGGCTTCTACCTCTTTCTTGGTAGAAACACCGCCGGGGAGCTGCGTTGTGTTCAACTCCAGCTGGTATTTGTGCCAGTCCGTCTTCGTTCTTGGACGCGGTGCCGACGTGAGATCGGCCTCCACCCCGAGGACCAGCAAGATAGGCAGGTGGGGGGTGTCGATGTCGTACAGCTCCCCGATGGCGATGGGGAACTGTACGTTCTTGACCAGGGCGACGTCTAGTACATCCGGGCGATGCATGGGGTTCGTCGGGTAGTGTGTCGGGGCCCCCGGGCTGAGAACTTCGTAGTTGGAATTCTCAGCATCTTCCTGTAGGGCCCTTCCGGCGGAGTTGATGCTGTGGGACCCCCACTGGTGGTGCTTGGCGTTGAGATCGCCTGCGACCAGTGTGGGGGTCGCTCCTTCCATGATCGCTCGGATGTCTTCCGGGTAGAAATGGTGGACGTCGCCGGGAGGCTTGTAGGCTGCGAAGACTTTGAGCTCCGTGTCGGCCGTCTTCAGACGAACGCCTATGGACCGCGTCGTCTTGAAGGCGGGCAGCTCCAACTCTTCGTGGACGAGGTCCCGTCTCACGAGAACCGCCGTGCCTCTGTACGGCACGTCCCTCGGAGATAACTCGTCGCGGCGGTACACGAAGAAGTTGGGCAGTCGGAGCTCTCGGCTGGGGTGCAGCTTCGTCTCGCACAGATGCACGACATGCACATCATGCTCCTGCACGAGTAGCCTCAGGTCTTGCATCTTGTTGGTGATCCCGTCCGGGTTCCAGTACACAAGCCTTAGGTCTTTAGGCATTGTGTCCGGACGAGATTGTGGCCTTCAGTGTGGATAACCCCCGCAGCAGGGGCAGCAACGGATCGCGTCTATCCACGATCGCCTGTATGGCCGCGCTGATAAGGTCGATGGCGTCGAGCAGCGCGGCCATGAGTGGAGCCTCCTGGCGCTCCGTGGATAGGGCTGCGGGTGCTGCCGGCTCCCGTGGGCGGGGGCGGGCTGGCACTGGGGGGCGGCTCGCAGGTTGGGCGGGCTCAAGTGGCGGCTCGGCGGCAGGCTCTTCAGACGCCTTTTTCTTATTGCGGCGCTTCTTGCCCCGCTTCCTTCGGGGTTTCGCCTCTTCGCCTCGGGTGGTGGGCGGGTTGGCTGGCGTTCTGATGGTGGCGCCCTTGGTCTCGCCCGGCTGGGTAAGGCGGGGGCGCTTTATCGGCGGCGACGTTGGTGACCCCAGCGGCTCCACATCTGGGTGTGTGGAGGGGCCGGGGCGGGCCTCGGGTTGAGTGGCGGCATGGGTCGCAGGTTGAGGGGCCCTGCGGGCCGCGAGTTGGGCAGCCGTGCGGGCCGTGGGTTGGGCAGCCGGGCGGGCCGTTGGGCGCGTGGTTTTCTTGGGGCGCTGTTGTTGGGGTGGCAGTGGCGGCGCGATGGTGATGCCGCGCTTGCGCGCTTCCTCCTTCAGCGCCTTGCATCGGCGGCTGTTGGCCGGGTGGCCTTGGCCGCAGTTTGCGCAGGTGGCGGCCTCTGACTTTGGCCGCTGGCAGTCAGTAGCTGCGTGCCCTTCTCCACATCGCACGCAGCGTACAGGGCGGCGACAGTTGGTCGAGGAGTGGCCGAACGACTGGCATCGATGGCTCTGCGAGGGCCCCTTCGGGCCGCGCCATCCCTCGATGGTGATGCCCGGCATGCAGAGCAGCTCCTTCACCCTGTAGAGCCTCTCGATGCTGCCGGGGGTCTGCTTCTCCGCCAGCAGGGCGAAGAAAAGGCAGCCGGCGCGGCCCATCCGGCCGGGGATTTGGCGGACGTGCTGTGTTGGGAATCCAAGGCTCGCCAGTGCTGCGGCGACCTCTTCGGGCAGGGTGGTTGCCGGTAGCCCTCGGATGGCAATCTTGAAGGGGCGGTCCGCGTCCAGAGAGTAACAAAACCATGAGATGGTCTTGTCGGCGCGGGCCGCCTCGTCCAGGTACCGGACAATTTGCCGGTATTCCTCCGGGCTCTGTGGCGTAAAGCGGACCCCCTTTCCAAAGGGTCGCGCGTTGGGGGCATTGCCTAGGCTCTCCTTGAGCCGGGCAAAGTGACTTGTCCAAGCCGGCAGGTTCTCCACCACGATGGGCGGGTGGTTCCTCTTCGGCTTGGGCTCTGTGGTGGCGGTCGTTGGCGGTGTGGTGGGTCGCGGCGATTGGGGCTTCGGCGGCTGCGACAGGGCCGCGGCGTAAGAAACCCCGCTTGGGGGCGTGGTCTGCGGTATCTCAACCATCTCGGCTTCTATTATTGATGCCTCCGTCGAGTCCGGGTTCGGTGTGTCGGCGGTGGGTATGGTTGGTGCGACGGGGGGCGTGGCCAACGCTGGCTCCGCCCACTCACTGCTAATGCTGGGGTCGCGCGACTCTGTCTGCGCAGACCCCTGTAGCACCCGTATGAGCGGGTTAGGGGGCCTCGGGACGGCCCCCGGTGCGTTCCCCAGGTTGAGGTTGGGGAACTTCGTCGGCAGCGTCGGCCGCACCGGGCTTTTCTTCATCGCCGGCGGTGGTGGCGGCGATAAGGAGGCGAGCAGGGCGGTTGCCGCGGCTCTGCAGGCTGCGTCTTCATTTGCCGGCACCTCGGCCGGGAATTCAGTTGGTGAGTCGGGGGGGGGGGGGCGGAAGAACTCTTCCATACCCCCCTCGTGGGTCGAGGTACCCAGGATAGGGCTGGAGGTAGCGCCGGGTTGTCGCCTCTGCAGCAGGTTGCCGGCGAGGTCGAAGGTCTCGCCGGTGAAGATGTCGCGCTTAACGACCTGGATGACCCGGCGCCGTCGTCGGTCGATTTGGATCCGCACATCAGGCGGATCCGGCTCGTCGGGGGGCGGGGGGGGAGGGTCCTCCGGCTTGCGGCTTCTCTTCATCTCGTTCAACTTCAAAACGGGGTCTTCCTCTTACTTCTCCGGAGTTATGCAGGGTCTGTGGTGCCGACTTAACGCGGTCTTCCTCCACCGGGTGAGACCTCGAATAAATCCGAAGAGGCCCAGTGAAGTGCCGGCGAGCAGTCGATCAACACCACAGGTGCTGCGTAGGGTCAACTCCGGAGACGGGCGTGTTCCTCTCCTTCTTCTCCTTCCTCCTCTCCGTTTGGGGTCGGTCCGTGGGTGGTGGTGGCGGCACCGCGACGTGTCCTGCGCTTCTAGCTTTAGAAGCACGTAGGCAGCCGCGATGCGATGACGTCACTGCGGGCGCAGTGAGCACACGACGGGCGGGGAGAAGAGCCGAAGAGAGAAGAGCGGGGGCGGCGAGTGTGTGAATCCGCTTCACAAAGTAAAGTAAACGCACAAACAAACACCGAGAGTGTGTCAAGTGAAAACTTTTAGTTACAGCTATTGTGTGTGTTGTGTGTGGGTGACACAAGCGATACATGCATTCGCCTAGGTTGGGCCAATAAATTGGAAGGTTAGCTGTGCATGCTATAAAAAGGGCGTGTGCGCCAGTCAGCGGGTCAGTCTATAACCGAGCAGTCGTACGGAGCGCACCTCCTCCCACATTATTGGACTAGCCAGTCCCCGTGACTAGTGTGGTTATTATGTATTTAGTACTCCCCGTGTTCAGTGCGATTGTTCTGTAACTAGTGCTCCCAGTGTCAAGTGTCATTATTTTGTGTCTAGAACATGATTCGTGCCCTAAAGTTAATAAACTGTGTTATAACGAAGCTGTTGTCTCCAATGCTCGAGTACCTATCAGTAATCATTACCGAGTAAGAATGAGACCAGCCATCGAGACCGATATCATCCCACCCACAGAAGAGCTCCCACAAAACAATGACTCAATCTCCGTCGTCATCACTCCCAATTGAACACATAACACACATAATATTTCGTACCAAAGCTCATCTGTACCAATCACAATAACTTATTCCACCAAGAAATTACATAAAGGAAAGTTTATCATATGATCTAGATAACATACATGAGACACCATGCCACTTTGTAGACATACCTGAAAGTTGTAAAAACCTCATAGGTGCTTGCACCCTAACCTAAGCATCTTAAACTTCAATATATGAAGCATCAACTTTAATTACTTTGTTTTGCTTGGTCGCTTGAATATTTACTTTGACGTTGTAACTCTTACAGAATGCTGGCTTAATGAAAACACCATTATCCCCACTATTGAAAACTTCATAAGCTCAATTTACCACACAATCTAAGCCAGCGAGGTAGTGGTTTACTAAGGAACCACTTCGAGACCCACGTACACGAACCAACATTTAGAGAGACTAACTGCGTAACTCTAGAAATTAAAAAATGCGCGATAATTTTGGCGATATGCAGATAAAGAAAACTTTAATTCTTCAACGACGACTTAAGCAACATGCTCAATAGACTGGGAAACAATCAAAATGTCGTACTTGCATGTGATATTAATATAAACAGAATTCCAGGCTCTGTCACGTTTGATGACGAGGGCCGTACCAACTAACTATGTTTGCTGATTGAGTTTGGTCTAAAAAAATAAATAACAAAACTGATTAAAGGAAACTCTTGCCTGGACCATGACTTTGTTCCCACAGGTGAGGATGTTGAAGGTGTGATCTGTTACTCAGACATAACGGACCATATGGTTGTGATGCATGCTCTAGCAGACAAGCGTTCAAATTACAAGCCCAAAAAACGTGTAAAAACTAGAATAGACCACGACGCCATACGCAACGACTTACAGAATGTCGACTTGTCATGTGTAATCGGGTCATCTTTGGTCTCTGAGGTAGTGGGATTATTCACAAAGACCGTGGAAGATATCGTCGCAACTAATTCCAAATACAGTACCGTCAGCAGACTCAAGTTCAATAAGAAATCGTGGATGACAACTGAACTGATAAGATGCGCTACACCTAAAAACAAAAAACAACCCCAAAGATGAAACAGCAAAGCTCATATACAGTAGATACAGAAACTACTGTCTCGACCTTCTGCACACAATGAGGCACAACTACAAACAGCAACAGCTAAATCACAATTCAGGCAACCCAAAAAAACTTTGGGAAATAATCAAAAACATCTGTTAAGTACTCACGCAAATCAACTCCAGTACCTTCGGACCTGCTCAAACTAACAGATCACGCTAGGAAATCGCTCAACAGATGCAACGAGTACTTCACCTCTGTCGGCTCTTCTCTGTCGAACAAGATCCTAAAATGCTCCGGTGAAACTGAAAATATTGCTTGGCCTCTAAAATATAGACAGGAAGAGGACCAGTAAAAAGCCACTTTGTATAGCAAAGTCACGTGACTAGCGAGTTTGCGACTCACTGGTCACGTGATTTTTCTATACAAATAGGAGTTTTACGGCATCGCGGTAGTAAAGTAAATTTTATTGAAAACTCCACTTCACCCACAGGAGGCTCTTTTTTTCTCAAACTAACCGACGAGAACGAAATATGAACACTGATTAGAGGACTAGCAGACTACAAAGCATCGGGTATGGATGGCATTGAAAATAGCTTAACTAAATCTATTTAAACGTGTGTGGTCTTACCTCTTGCACACATATACAATGTCAGTCTTGCATCATGACAGTTACCGGAGATCTGGATATCAGCCCTAGTCATACCCATACATAAAACTGGTCCAAAAACCAACCCTGCTAATTATCGGTCAATTTCCATGCTGTCTGTGTTTGCTTAAGTCTTCGAACGTATTATAAACAAACGACTAGCTGACTACCTGGAAGGAAACAACTTGTTATTCCCACAACAGTTTAGTTTCAGGAGAAACATGTCCTCCAAAGATGCAGTCAGTGCACTGACCAAACGGGTGACAAATTTCTTAGACAGGGCCGAGCGGTGCGTCAGAGTCTTTCTAGACCTTGCTAAAGCCTTCGATACAATGTCCGTCCCCGTCCTGTTTAAGAAACTGGAAGGACTGGGGATGAGAGGCGTAGCCTTGGATTGGTTCGAGAGCTATCTGTCCTGCAGAACCCACCAAGTGAAAATTTGATACCTGAAGAGCGACCTGAAATACATCTCCTTTGTGGTGCCACAAGGCAGCATCTTGGGGCCAACACTGTTCTTGGCATACATGTATCATATATCAGTTCTAAATAGTAACAATTTCCACCTTCCGTTCTATGCAGATGACGCGGCCATAATAATAAACGACAAAGAATGAAAAGGTACTCAAGTGCAGAGACAGCTCTTAGAAGCGTGTACGCCTGGCTTAACAAAAACCTACTAACATTGAACGTTAAGAAGACAAAATATATCTGCTTTCATAAAACAAGAGCATCAGCTCCGCCTTCTGCGCGCTGGATCATAGAACACTACTGCGGGACGATGAAAAACAACCAGAACAATGAAACAAACTGATCACATATTTTATCTTAATCTGAGGAGGCTCGCGCAAAACAGCGCTACTTGAAGTGGAGAGAGCTCAAAGACCCGTACTTAAAGCCATGGCAAAATAGCCACGACACTGCACAGACGACCTTTACCACGTGCTCCAACTATTCAGTGTTTGGTGCCTCTTTATACTTCATGCCACCCTGATAGTCCATAGAAGCCTTCTACAGTCAGGAATGTACATCAGTGGGAAGACAGTGACAAAAGCAACGGTACCTTTAATTAAAGCTCCGTTTGCTCAAAGATTTGGCTACTTTCTGAACCCTTTTATCTACAATAAATAATAATAATAAACTTATTTATTTTCAGAAAACAGAGTTCCATAGTTTCGTTAGTAATTTTACTACATTTATTAATCTATATTAGTAACATCTTAAAAATAAAATACTTACAAAAGAATAACTTATTATAAGAGCTAGGTACCGGTCACCACCTTTACCCAGTGTTTCAGGATAGGTCCATCGACCCTTTCTGCTATAACAGATAGGATACGGTTGGTGCTGCAGCATTAGCGAGGCCACCCGTTTCCGCATTATTGCATGAAACCCGTCCGTGCAGGCTTTTTTAAACATGCATGACGCACGATAAAATCGCGGCAGTCCCAGCATCATCATAAATCCGTTATTATACTGGACTCGAATGGCGTTTAAAGACTGTTGAGTATAGCTGACTCACAGGCTACTCATGTAAAAGGATAGGTAGTAAGCTTTAAACAAGGTAATTTTTACTTGCTGTGTACAACGAGCAAACCTGCGCGCCAGCATGTTCACCCTCAACGCCAACGCCCTCCGTTCCCGTTCAATATCCAGGTCATCTCTCATGTAATTGGTTACAATGTGCCCCAGATATTTAAAACTTGCAACATGTGATAACTCCTTACCGTATAATTTTATAGGAGGCACATTACCAGGGGACTTATTTCCCGTCTTAAATATCATTACTTCCGTCTTTTTAACATTGTATCGTAAGCCGTGGGTCTCAGCATATGACTCACATGTACTGTACGATTTAGCAATCGCACAATGTGCACACTCTGCCAATTTACCTAACAAGTCAGTGTCACGATATAACAAGGTGGAGTGCGCTCGTGTGCATTAGCGCAATTAAATCAATTTACGTAAATCGGCCGTTTTACTAAACAATCATCATCAATATATCAACAAAAGCTGTAGTGTCTACCAAGAGATCCTACATCTTTATGGTCCTTCGAGCATAAGTTTGGCGACATTTGTGAGTTTTGGAACACGGAAGCCACACCGACGTCAGACTATCAAGAGCCAGCAGCAAGGCGAGACTTACCAAGGAGTCAACTACTACTACTACGGTGGATTCTTTGTATGAAGACAGTTCGAGTCCATTGAAATCAGCAAGAATACTATCAATAATCAAGATATCAAGTTAAAAGCAGGTACCTACCAATTATCAAGTCAGAATCCAGAATACTAGTGCAATCTGGAATTCATTAAATACGAAAGCAACAAGTTCTTAACCCAAGTATCAAACAAGTGATCAGCAAGACAAACATGCATCAAGAAAACAATGACATGGAAAACATAATCCAAAATCAAATCACGCTTGAACGAGGCATCAAAAAAATTTTGGTCAACTTCAAGAAAGAACCAAGGGATCGCCAGACCCAAGAAAGCATTAAAAGACGCCTGGAAGCTCTAGAATTATATTGGAAGGAGTATAGTGAAAATTACAACAAGCTTCTACCAGTTTTGCCACAGGACCATGACTACCTAGTAGGCAAGTACTTCGAAAAAACAAGGCGAACGTACCTAGAGACCAGGGAGTACATCGAAAAAGTTTGCTGCCAACAACGAGTGTATCAAGAAGTAACTTACGACAACATCGACAAGGATGAGCAGTTAAAAGCCACTACCAGCACAAATCAAGATCAACAAACATCAACCATTGCGAGCAAGACAAGTGCGAGCAAGCTGGACGAGATGTTGAAAAAGCAACTCAGCAATTTCAAGGCCTTTCAGTCTCCAGCATAAACATAGAATCATGAAAGAAAAATGAGAATTCGAGGACACCTTGAAAACACTGCACGAGCGATGGACAGCTATCGACTCCAATCATTGGTCAATCGATAGTGAGTTGAACGGTTCAGACAAGATATATGAGGACCGTTTCACAGAACATGAACAGAAATACTTTGACATAAAAAAGCCATAAATAGCAAGTTATGGTCAGTCTCTCATCGGGAAAAAATCAACCCCTAATCTCGACATCCCTGTTTTCAACGGCAATTACCAACAATGGGTGTCATTCAAGGATTTATTTTGTGAAGCTATCCACGTCAATCCGTCGATATCAAACGCCCAGAAATTACAGTTCCTTAAGAGCAAGCTTAAAGGAGAAGCAGAGCGTTTGATCCAACATCTTCAGATCAGCTCAGAGAATTATCTTACCGCGTGGGAAATTCTAAACCACCGGTACAATAACAAGAAATTGATTTTCTCTACCCATATGAGTACTTTGATGAATCTTCAAACCATGCAGCATCCATCATCGCACAACATCAAACGTATCCATGACTTCACCACAGAATGTCTAAATGCAATAAAAAACCTGGGAGTCAATATTGAAACATGGGACCCAATTCTGGTACATATTTTAGTGCAGAAACTCGACTCAGAAACTCACGCCGATTATCTGGACTCTCTGAAGCAACCAAGAGAACTACCCTGTCTCAGCGAGTTTTTGTATTTCATGGAGAACAAGTTTACCACCATGGAGTCAGCGCGCAAGAAACAAGAGTACAATCAATCAAAATCGGCGCCATCAGGTTCTACTAAACAAGAAAGAGTAGTAAAAAACTACAATTACTACTCCAGCAACAAGGCTACATCAAGACCCGGGCAAAATTACAAGTATAATTGCCCAATTTGTACAAGCAATGAACATGGAATTTACTACTGCAAACAATTCCTAGAACAAACGCCGTCACAAAAACGGCAAACAATTGCGAAGTTAAAATTCTGTGCAAACTGCCTCTTCAGTCACGTCGACAAACCCTGCACATCAAACAAGAGATGCCGCGAATGCAACGAGTCTCATAACACATTACTGCATGCGGCTTTTTTAAAAGGAAACTGTAACATGACGCCGCCGCACGGAATGACGCCAAAGAACGGCCCCAGTAACTATACCGTAGACACGAGGTCGTGGAGTGAACAATCAAAACCAAGCAATTCCTCACACGTGGCTCAAAATAATGACGTACACGAAATACTTTTAGCTACAGCCTTTATCAAAGTACAAGGGGCGGATGGAGTCTACAGAACCATGCGAGCACTCGTCGACCAAGGCTCACAAGTGTCGCTTATAACAGAAAACGCAGCCCAACTGTTGCGTTTACCGCGTCGCAAATGCAGAGGAATGATAACAGGAGTTGGCACCAAGGAAAACAAATGTACAGGATTGATAAATATCAAATGCAGCTCGACAGCAGAAGAGTTCGTGTTCGACACAGATGTTTTTATAATGAAAAGTTTAACAAGAAACCTTCCTAACTACACTTTCGCAAGACCGCCATGGGAGTACCTACAAAACATTCCATTGGCTGACCCTGATTTCAACAAGAGCCGTGCCGTTGATTTACTTTTGGGCGCAGAAATTTATTCAAACATTATATTATCAGGAATATGCAAGCCCAGTAATATGACGCCGGCACCGGTCGCACAACAAACGCGACTCGAGTGGATTTTGTGCGGCAAGTTACAAACATATTGCAACAATACACTCTGCAATGTGATTATAAATAACACCGACGAACTGCACAAATTCTGGGAAATAGAGGATATCGCAGAAACACCTACCTACTCGACGGAAGAAATGGACTGTGTCAACTTTTACAAATCCACAACAGCAAGGTTGGACGATGGAAAATATCAAGTTAGACTACCCCTAAAATCAAGTATTGAGCAATTGGGACATTCCAAGAACAAGGCTGTTGCACAGTTTCTTCAACTCGAGAGAAAATTTAACAAGGATCAAGAAATGGCGAAAGAATACAAGTCTTTCGTTCATGAATATCAAGATCTGGGCCACATGAAGTTCGCCGACAGTTACAAGTCACTGGGATTCTACATGCCACATCACTGCGTGCTACGCGAAGATTCAACAACTACGTCTCATCGCGTAGTCTTCAACGCATCCCAAAAGACATCAAACGGCGAGAGCCTAAACGATTGCATGTATAAAGGTCCAAACCTACAGAAAAACCTCTTAACACTCATTTTGTACTGGCGGCAATACAAGGTCGCCTTCACCGCCGACATAGAAAAAATGTTTCGGCAGATATGGGTGCATGAAGAAGATCAAGATTTACAAAAGATTGTCTGGAGAGATCACCCCCAGCAACTATTGCAAGAATACCAACTGACGACTGTCACTTACGGCACCAAGGCCGCGCCCTTTCTGGCTATGATGACACTACGCCAGTTAGCGGCCGACGAAAGAGATAATTACCCAGAAGCAGCACAAGTCGTCAAAAACAGCTTTTATATGGACGATTTACTCCACGGCAGTCACTCACTGGAATCAGCGCAAAAATTGAAACAAGATTTACTCGACTTGATGAAATCGGGAGGCTGTAATCTGAGAAAGTGGAGCTCTAATTATCAAGAATTACTACTGGGACAAGAGCAGCAAGATCAAGAACAATACAGTTTCAAGCAGATGGAGTCCACAAAAACGCTCGGGCTTTACTGGAACCCCAATCAGGATATGTTTACATTCCAAACAAGAATACATAATGATGAGAAAGAGACGAAATCTGATACAAAAAGAAGTCTTCTGTCAGATATTTCGAAACAGTTTGACCCACTGGGTTGGTTGACTCCACTCACGACTTCAATGAAGGTGCTGTTTCAAGACGTCTGGAAGTCAAACATAGCATGGGATGACGAGCTCCCCGAAAACATCGCCTTGGCATGGCATAAAATCAAGGGCGATATAAAAAATATTAACCAAGTAAAACGTTGGCTCGGCTCAGACGAAACATGCGCGATCGAGTTACACGGATTTTGCGACGCCTCGCTAAAAGCTTATGCCTGCGTCATTTACAGCAAAATTGTGAAACAGGGACAACAAGCAGAAATCTATCTAGTTGTCGGTAAATCAAGACTTGTGCCGTGCAACAAAGAAATTTCATTACCAGACTGGAACTTAGTGGAGCACTCCTCCTCTCAAAGCTGATAAAAACTGTCAAACAAGCGCTTTCGTCATACCAAGACATAAAGGTTTATGGATGGACTGATTCGACTGCAGTTTTGGGGTGGCTACAAGGCAATCCCGACCGCTGGAAGCCGTTCGTCACTAACAGAGTTAGAGAAATCACGACAATAATGCCACCGGACAGCTGGCATTACGTAAAGTCAGCAGAAAACCCTTCGGATTCCGCAAACCGGGGGATAACAGCAAGCCAACTGATAGATCATCCTTTGTGGTGGCAAGGACCACACTGGTTGCCCACTTACAAAGCCAATGTCAAACAACCTGTATACACGACAAAGGAAGAAGAAATACGGACTAAGCAAGTCAACGTGGTAACTCAAAGCCCACTATCAAGCATAATCAAAGATCTGTTAGACAAGAACAGCTCTTTCAAAAAAGTCGTACGAGTATTAGCATGGGTACGCCGCTTCATCACGAAAAAACAAGACAAGAAAAGCACATCATGGTTAACAGTATCAGAAATACGCAATGCAAAAGAATGCTTGGTAAAATATGCACAAGCTGAAGATTTCCTGAAAGAAATACAAGAGCTGAAAGAAGGAAAACAAGTTTCTTCAAAAAGCAAGATATGCACCCTTAACCCTTTCTTGGATGAAAATCAAATTCTCCGAGTCGGAGGGAGGCTATTGCATGCTCACATTAGCCCCGAAATGAAAAATCCTGCCATTTTAGCACAGAACCATCGCGTTACGGAGCTAATTATAAATCATGCGCATGAGCTCACGTTACACGGCGGCGCCAGAGTGACTTTAGCATTTACGCGAAAAATACTGGATTTTGAGTGGCAACAGGACCACCAAAAAATACATACGCCAATGTGTGAAATGCAAAAAACAAAAACCAAACATGAATAAACAGATCATGGGACAGTTGCCCGAGCCAAGAGTGAATCCTTCTCGCCCCTTCAAGCACACCGGCGTAGACTACACCGGGCATGTCCTTTTGAAGGCCAAAAAGGTTCGGGGAATCAAGACCTCAAAGGGATATGTAGCTGTGTTCGTGTGCATGACCACGAAAGCCACCCACTTAGAGCTGGTATCCGACCTGTCCACATCCTCATTCATCGCAGCGCTCCGCAGAATGGCCGCACGGAGAGGAAAGCCAGATCATATTTACTGTGACAATGCCACCAACTTCATCGGAGCAAGCCGAACATTACATGAAGAATATCAAGAGATCCAACAAGTATTCAACGAAGATCTACAAAAAGAATTAACCGACATGGAAATCAAGTTCCACTTCAACGCACCTTCTTGGCCATCAGCAGGAGGCCTGTGGGAAGCTGCTGTAAAAAGCTTCAAGTTTCACCTTAAAAGGGTCCTCGGAGAACAGAAGCTTACATATGAAGAGTTCTCGACCCTGCTCTCCCAGATAGAAGCGTGTCTAAACTCCAGGCCATTGTGCGCTTTATCAGAAGATCCTGAAGATCTCAATTATCTAACACCTTCTCATTTTCTCACAAACGGCCCCACATTGACACTGGTCGAAACAGAAAGAGATTTGAGAACACGCTGGCAACTCACACAAAAAATCCTACAAGATATCTGGAAACGCTGGCGCGCGGAATACTTGTCCCAGCTGACAGCAAGGTCATAATCATCATAATCATAATCATAATCATAAATCATTTATTTGCTTATAATATGCGTACAAGGAGTTCTTAAATAGCTAATGTCCTAGCATATTAACCATTTAGAATGGTGTGCAAATATTATAATACAAGTAATGGAAATAGAAGGTCAAAATTGGTTCAATTAAATTAATCACAGCAATCATAACATTATCAATAACAATAATAATTACAATAAATAAATGCAAGAACACATTTATAAACATTATTTTTTTAAAAAGTCACTAACATTATAAAACATATTTTCCAATAAGAAATTAAATAACTTGATTTTGAATAGATTAATTTTGAGGTCTTTTAGCTCTTCCGGAATAGTATTAAATATTTTAATTGACAAACATAGTGGGCTATTGGAAAACAGTTTGAGCCTTTGTGGTTGTAAATAAAGTTTGTTTTTACTTCGGCCTCTACAATTGAATACCTCACAGTTTTTCTTAAATAGGTCTGGATATTTTTTGACGAAAATACAGACTTCAAATATGTACATACAAGGTAATGGCAGTATGCCCAATTTTTTGAACAGAGGCTTACAACTATCAATATATCCAGCGCCACACAAAGCCCTTATACATTTCTTTTGTGTTATAAATGCCCGTTTAACGTCTACCGAGTTGCCCCACAATATCAGACCATAACGAAGTACCGGTGCAACGTACCCGTGGTATGCTGACAGAGTAGCCTCTCGTGTGGCTACGTCTCTCATCCGCCTCAGTGCGTACACGAATCTGTTTAACTTAAGACATACTTTGTCAACATGAGCTTTCCAGTTGCAAAACTTATCTATTGTCACACCTAAAAATATTGTAGAGTCAGATTCGGCTAGAATTGTATTATTATGATTAATTATTAGTTGATTGTGATTAGCATTATCATGAGTCTGAAATTGAATTAATTGTGTTTTCTCTATATTTACTTTTAAATTCTTACATTCTAACCATTTACTAACGCTTTCTAATGTTTCACCTATCTCTGTTTGCAACTCATTTCTATTTTTACATTTAACTATTAAAGTTGTGTCATCTGCAAACAGTACGCACTCATTCTTAGTCATGTCAGGTAAATCATTAATATACAGCAGGAATAAAAGGGGGCCCAGTACACTGCCTTGCGGTACTCCAAAATCATTAGAGCGATATTTTGAGTGAAATGACTTTTTATGTTTATTATTTATCATTTCTATTTCTACACACTGAGTCCGGTGACTTAAATAGCTATTTATCCATTCCCAACAGTTTCCTCTAATCCCATACCTGTACAGTTTTTCAAGTAGAGTTGGATGTGACACGAAATCAAAGGCTTTACTCATATCTAAGAAGATAGATGCAACGGCCATTTTAGAATCTAAGCTTTGTATAATGTTATTAATAAGAGAAAAGCAAGCTAATGTTGTTGAACGATTTTTTCTGAAACCAAACTGCTGCTTCTTAAGTATTTTAAACTGTGTGACAAAACTGTATATTTTGTTGTACATAGCCTTTTCTATTATTTTGGAAAGAACGGGTATTAGGGTCACAGGCCTATAATTGTTCATATCGTTCCTTTCGCCCTTTTTATAGAGAGGTTTAACAACTGATTGCTTAAGACGTGACGGGAATTTTCCTTCTGTAAATGATAGGTTTATTATATGTGTCAAAGGTTTTGCAATGTACCGAGCACAGAGTTTTAGGATTTTCGTGTTTATTTTATCATAGCCAGTGGAGGCGGTATTTTTCAATGTCATTATTATATTAAATATGTCTTTTTCGTCAGCTGGCGACAGGTATATTGATTCAGCTCTATGGCTTATTAACGGAGTCAGTACTTGATTATTTTTATCTTTACTGTCTGATGTGTTTGTTAAGTCTATAAAGAAGTTATTAAACAGCTCACTTATATCACTTGCATTTGTATGAAGTGTGTCCTTTATTTTTATACTAGTAATACCTTTTTTGTCTTCAATTTTAGCAATATTATTTTTAATTATATCCCAGGAAGCTTTACATGTATTTTTCGAGTTTTTTATATAGTTTGTATTTTGAATTTTTTGACAGTTATGGATACATTTTTTTAATATTGTGGCATAATTTTTATATGTAATTTTATAGTCTTTTTTAGTTGATGAATGTGACATAATATATTTCATGTACAGACTTCTCTTAGTAATGCAACAGCGTTTTATTCCTTTTGAGAGCCATCTATTCTTTATTGGTTTGTTAATAGTTTTTTTTTTTTCAATCGGAAAACACATTTCAAAGAACAATACTATTACATCGTGGAATAAGTTGAACGCTCGCTCTACACTAGTTTCTGAAATTACTTCATCAAATGAGAGGCATGACATGACCTCAGTAAACTTTCTTAGATTGTCATCCGAAACGTCTCTCCTATACTCAAACCAGAAGGCAGGAAGTTTTGGAACATTGTTGCTATACTCCTTTTGGAAACTTATACTCTGGCCCGTTTCGTGGTCCGACAAGGCCAGGCAATGAACTTTAGCTTCGACTTCGATTGTAGCGTTAGTGACAATAAGATCTATACACGACTTCCTCCTAGTGGGCACGTCAATGCGGTTAATCATGCTATGATTGCTCAATATACTTAACAGTTCCTTTGAAAACCTGCTCTCTGTCATCACATCTATGTTCCAATCTCCACATAATACAATATTTTTACGTCTTAATGAATTTAATAAGCGAGATAATTCTTTGAAAAAGGTTTCAATCGGTGAATCTGGGGTACGGTAAATGCATATAACATGCAAATTATAATCTAGTAACTCTACTCCACAGCATTCAAAACTGTAGTCCTGGGGTTTTAAGTTTAACGTAGCTTTATACTCTATTCCGTTTTTCAATAGAATACATGTACCACCTCTACGTTGATGTTGCCTACAGTAGGATGCAGCCAATGTGTAGTTTACCAACCTTAAATTTGCTTCTGTACCGCGCCTAAGAAATGTCTCGGATAGACAGATTATGCTTATTTCTCCAATATCTGTACCAAGTTCGGCTAATGCAGCTTCGAGAATATCACGTTTTGATAATACACTTGCTATATTTTGATGAAATAGGGTTATTGTATGTTTTAAATTCAGATTTTGTTGATCTTTTTTAGTATTAATACCACACAAATTTTGGTCGAAAATATTTGGAAGATGTGGCTTAATTAATGTCTCAACATCATACGAACATTCAACAGTGGCGATCGTCAGATCTTCCGTTGGTTCCTGCGACGCCATTGAAAAGAATTGTTTTCATTTAACTGTTTGTCCGCACTTCCAATTCGTTTTACAATCCCAGATATGTCCTCAAAAACAGTCTTTATGCCATTCCTATTAATATATCCATTTTCGTGGAACATCCGAAATGTACACATTAAGAGCCTATTAGAATCCACCAGATTTGCCTAGTTACATTTTAAATTATCCAGATACAACCGATTATTAAATAATTCCACTCGAGCATTGAATATATTTGCATCGTATAAATATCTGTATGTAGGTGTACATAAAATAATATTAGTGTGTTGCACCAACACCAATTTTTGTCTTATGAATGTAATTAGTTCAGTATATTCACAGGCACTCTTAAAGTCTCTATCACCTATAAATATGATACAGTGATCATTTTTCGTGTATCCTTTCAGTTTAACCTCGATACTTCCCAACAACTCTTTCAGTCCTCCACCATTAATTTTATAGTGAATGATGCTTTCTGGTTCCAAAAACTCTTCCGCAATGTCACGTGTCATCTTACCTGTGCAGCTTCTGATTATACATAACTTAGTCGAATAAGAGCTGCTTAATTCGCTTTTGCTTTCTGAAATGTATATATTGCAATACATTTTTGTGTATAAATTTACGAAATTCATCTCTTCGTTATAATGTAAAAGTATTTCTTTCTCTATGTATTCTTTCTCGCTGGCTATGGATATTGGAGTTTCTACTTGGTAATTAGTTTGACATGTTTTATCGCAGTGTGTGATTTTTTTGTTGTTCTTTCTCAAATCCACTTTTTTATTTGTACTGAATAAAGATTTTGGCAGTTGCCTTTTCTTGCAAGAAGATGGTAGAGTTTGTGTCGGTGACGTGCACAATGATTTCAGGCTGACTATTATTTTATCTTTTTCCTCTACATTTTTACGAAGCTCGTAGGTTTCAGACAGTAGTCTCTCAATTTCCAGGTTTGCTCCTGCTAGATTTGCTTGTAGATCCAATATAGTACTCTCCATTTCGTGAATTTTTTCGTGTGGATTGGAGCCGATATCTGGACAGCTTCTATTAATGTCCTGTTCCGGGTTTAGTGTATCACCGTAGAGTTCGTCATCACTTTTCTCTTCATCAGAAGATAGAGACGAAAAACTATTATGTACTGGAATGTTCGCCCTATATATAGGGCGCCGTCGCAGAGTAACATTTCTAGATGTATTTGGTGTCTCACATAAGGTTGTAATAGATAGTGGGAGGGACGTACCCTGTAATCCTTTGTTTCCTGAGTTGAGTCCCAATTTAGTTTTACAGTCAGGACATTTCCACGATCTGTCATAATTATGGATCAAAATGGAGGCAACCCCACAAAAACATCAGCATCAACGACGAAGTCCTCGTCCACAACGACAACTTGCCGCCAGGCAAGTGGATCATGGGCAGAGTAATTGATCTTCATCCCGGACAAGATGAATATGTTCGCGTTGTAACACTGAAAACGAAGAGCGGTTTTATGCGGCGACCCGTAATTAAGCTATCAATACTTACCGGCCATGAAGATGAACCTACAAACACCGTGAACAAAACAGTATGCGATGAGCAAGAAAATCCCGCAAGCAAGCCGCGGCAAACAAGAAAAAACAAGATTTCCTGTCTAACAACATTATTTACTGCACTAATGTTGTTCATAAGCATCATATCAAGTTCCGAATGCAGTCTCAATGTCACCAAGTTCAGAGAAAATCAAGGATTGTATTTTGACAAAGTAGCGGACATGTCACTTATCAAAGACGAATGGAAACTTGTTGTCTACTACCAAATGCAACCATATTGGCAAGGAAATAAAGCCCTGAGCAAGTACATCAACACATTAGAAAAGGCGTGTCTCACAATGCGAGAACAAGACCATTGTAACGCTATACTATTGCAATTACGTCACGGGTACAACGAACTCCAATACTACAATCAATCATTGCAGCATCAGCACGGTAGCGAGCAGTCTACACGCCAGACAACAAGGTGCCGGCGACGCGGTCTTATCAACGGGGTGGGATATCTCGCGAACAGTCTATTTGGGGTATTAGACGAGAGATTCGCGGAGCAGTACGAAAGTGACATCAACAAACTTCAATCTAATGAGAATCACCTCATACACCTGTGGAAGAACCAAACATCAATAATAGAATCCGAAAACAATATTCTGAAACGGACAGAATTTATCATGAACCAACAGTATAAAACAATGCAACAACACCTCATATCATTAGAGGAAACAATTGATCACTTGAAAAACACCGCGGAAACGAATAACAACCTAAATGACTTCGCAATTGGATCCATCCTAGCAAGCAACGTACTCAACAACTTAAAAAACCTACAAAATACGTTGTTGGAAACAGTCACCGACACGTATCAGGGACGTTTCATCTTACATCTGCTGACACCGAAACAACTTATCAACCAATTGAGTACTATATCAAGTAAGTTGCCCAGAGAAGTATCCCTACCAGTGGAAAATATTCATTCGGATTTAAGAAGACTGTAACTCAAGAAATCCTCCTGTTTGAGATCAGGATACCTCTCATCGACAGAGAAGTTTACGAAATTCTAAAAATAATTCCGATACCTAAACAACAAGTTAACAAGATCATCAGTATCGTTCCAGTGTCAGATTACGTCGCTATGAGCTTGAGAAAAGATACCTTCATACCAATGAGCGAGTTAGACGTCCGAAGTTGCGTCTCGCACTTGGAAACATACTATTGTTATAGTAAAAAAGCAGAGTTTCAGATGAAAAATGACAAAAATTTGTGCGAGTTGGAGAAACAAGAATGCAAAACAACAATCAGCCAATGTAAAAATAAATGGCAAGACAGCTACGCTATGAACACGTATGTTTACTTTTGTTGCGAGAAATGCCAAGTTCGCGCAATGTGCGCGGATAAGGTTACCACTCACAAGCTGACAAGTACTGGGTTAATAAATATAGGTCATGGTTGTCTAATCAAGACTGACACCTTTACCATTTATCCTCACAAACCTCATTCAAGCGAGGTCCGAGTGTCACCGAGTCTGTATACACCCACTATATCTCCAATCAACCACATCATCAATCTGACCATCCCAAGAATAGAAATATCAAATAAGACGGAGTTAGATATTTTACAAGAAACCGCAGCTATACAAGATAAGATTGGATATTTGAAAGAACAAGAATCATTACCAGAAAATGTAACCTATCATGACGTCCACCATTATGTCATGATCTATGCTGTAGTGTGTGTGATAATGATCGCAGGAGTAATCATGATGATCCGACATATAAGACAAAAATGCAAACCAAACAACCGAAACCCGGAAAGCAGCGAGTCACAGATAGATAGAAACGCAACGACTGCGCCCAAGTCCAGACAGGCAATAGCGCCCCCACTTGGATATCAGAGCAAGAACGCAAGGGAAGTCAGTACATCAAATAAATCCACCAGTCCCGTATTACGAAAGTTCAGTGACATTATGTTCAGTGAAGACTGTGTGTGATTTTTAGTTTATTTAAGTACTTATTTTTAGTTTTAACATGCTATGTAACAATCCATGTATCATTTATTTTGTTTATTTTCTCCCTCGGGAATATGTACGATTTAGCAATCGCACAATGTGCACACTCTGCCAATTTACCTAACAAGTCAGTGTCACGATATAACAAGGTGGAGTGCGCTCGTGTGCATTAGCGCAATTAAATCAATTTACGTAAATCGGCCGTTTTACTAAACAATCATCATCAATATATCAACAAAAGCTGTAGTGTCTACCAAGAGATCCTACATGTACTTAATCCTCTCACTGATGGACTCAGCAGCACCATGTCATCGGCATAGCTTAAGTTATTCGCACGTTTCCAACTTATATAACAACCCGCGTGCATGCTGCTAAAGCCTCCAAAGCTTGCCCCGTGCGCGATCTTACAATCTCTAAAGAAAACGAGCACTAAAGTGATGGTTGTTGAGCAAAAACTACCATGATACCGAAGAGATACTCACAATCATTGGATAATTAATTAATAATAACCCATGAGTATCACTATTATACTATAATATGTATATATACTATTATACGATAATTAATTAATAATAACCCATGAGTATCACTATTATACTATAATATGTATACATATATCTGTATGTATGTATATTATAGTACACTCAACTTTCTTCTCTACCATTTAATATTTTTATTTTTGTTTTATTTTTTCATACTGCATGCTCAAGTAGACTCATCAAATTTTGATGCAACCGTTTAAATCCATACATAAATTACCATAAGTGTCGAGGTATGTTACTTAGTTTACTACACACCCTTTAAGCTGGCTTCCCACGGTGCGTGATTCTGCGGATTATCGCGCACGGCCGATGACTACGGACAGCGACGCACCGCGCACAAGGCTCTTCTAACGGTGCGTTTCAGTCTGTGTGGGTCTTGACATTTGAAGCCATCTTGTTCAGCACTCAGCACGAGCTCGCACCGCACCTTTGAAGTTACCGACTCGCCGCGGATCGGACGCACCGCGACGGACTTGTCTGCGCTACAACGCACGATACTCTTCCCATGGTGCGTCGGTGCGGGCTGGTCCGCGTCCGTCCGCATTATCACGCACCGTGGGAAGCCAGCTTCAGTCAGATACTAGAAAACAGGACATAATGTGATCCCACGACACAGGATTTTCCTAGTGTGGGAACCACGGACAATGCTTAATTAGGACGTAAAACAAGTATCAAGTTTTCCTGTACCTACTCCTAAGTGTAAACTTTTTACTAAATTAATACATTTTCTTTTTCCTTTCTTTTTACAGCAACCAATGTGCCATGCTAAAATAATACGTACTACTTTTATTTTTTTTTATGAAATTTTGCCTATTTTAGGAAACTAACTTCAATATTAAGGTAATAGACGTCCAATGATGTTTTTATTATTATTTTTAATATAACACCGCTCGTGACGTCACTTGCTTACAGTTTTGGAACCGTTGAACTTGAGGCTGGTCCTTTCCGATCATAAAACTTAAAAAAAAACGATCAAGTGCGAGTCTATCTCGCGCACAAAGGATTCCGTACCACCGTACAATGGTAGGGTTGGAGTGGAGTGAATAATTTGGATTTAACATAGCAAAATGTTGTTTATAAAGTTATAATGTTGTGGCTACTTTCATACTTCGTGTACGTGACCAGGAGCATTCATAAGTTTGTATGTGGTATTGAAATAATTGTTGTATGGGAGCCCCCTTAAATATTTATTTTATTCTGTTTTTTAGTAATTGAAGCTATAGCGGCAACAGAAATACATCATCTGTGAAAATGTCATCTGTCTAACTATCACGGTTCGTGATATACAGCCTGGTGACAGACGGACGGACGGACGGACCACGGATGCTTAGTAATAGGGTCCCGTTTGGCACCCTTCGAGTACGGAACCTTCAAACTGTATATATCAATGTTTGTTTACGTTTCTACTGAGCGTTATCGACTGACAGAAAAACAGTTGAAACTTAACAGATTTACAGAACAGCCATCTTAATGGCGAAGGAAATTTGAACAAAGTACGGCGTAGAGGACAAATGAAGTTACGGGTATTTCAGTAATCCTGCAATATTTTTTGATGGAAATTAAGGAATTTAGTTAGGAACACAATTACCTCGAAATAGTTTTGTTGGTACCTTTGAATGGTTTTAACATGTCCAATTAAGCTCTAAATTCTAGTCTAATCTAGGCGCGATGAAGAACTACTGATATGTATTATTGTCATTTCACTGAAGGGATTTTACAAAGATGTGGCCTTGCCACCTCGTGGAAAAGATGTGAACATAACATTTAATGACCTTCTTTCCCCGAATAAGCATTAATCGCAATGGATTTGTTTATAGTCGCTAATAGGATCAAGTGTGTAATTCGAGAGTTTCCATGTTGAAAACAAACCAATAGCCAGACTTGTTTGGCTTCAACGGTTGGATGCAAATACTTCTGCTCAAATAAAGTACCGCTTAAATATCACTGATGCTGTTGTTTCCCTAGTGAGAGCCAAGTGTACCTCTTTCAATATCAAAGCATATACAAGCTATATTTTCATGGTTTCTTCCGGATGAGACCGTAATTTAGCTTATCAAGCCGTATTAGTAATCTTTTATTAAGATATACTACTTCGCTTCATAAAGCTGTGGGCTTTGGGTCGTGAAAAGAACGGCAAGAAAATTCCGGCCAGCCTAATAACTTTTGCACAGTATAGTTAGTAAGAAGTGTCCCCTTTTTAATTATCGGTTGTAAATCCGGCCCCAAGTCTGTATCTTTTGACATATACCGATTCCTTTCAAATTCAAATCAATGTAAATGGATATCAAAAGGCAAGGCAGGCAATGTTGCAAAAGGAAAAATAAACTGCTGTGGAACTATCGATTGAATCCAAGTCTGTACCTTTTGACATATTCCGCTTCATTTCAAATTCAAATCACAGTCGGTTTAAAATATAACAACTATGAATTCTAAATGGATATCAAAAGGCAGGTAATGTTGCAAAAGGAAAAAGAATTTGCTGTGGAACTATCGATTCAATCCAAATCTCTATCTTTTGACATATTCCGCTTCAAATTCGAATCACAGTCGTTTTAAAATGTAACAACTAAGAATTCTAAATGGATATCAAAAGGCAGGCAATGTTGCAAAAGGAAAAAGAAACTGCTGTGGAACTATCGATTGAATCCAAGTCTGTATCCTTTGACATATTCAGCTTCCTTTCAAATTCAAATCACAGTCATTTTTAAATATAACAACTAAGAATTCTAAATGGATATCAAAAGGCAGGTAATGTTGCAAAAGGAAAAATAATTTGCTGTGGAACTATCGATTCAATCCAAATCTCTATCTTTTGATATATTCCGCTTCAAATTCAAATCACAGTCGTTGTAAAATGTAACAACTAAGAATTCTAAATGGATATCAAAAGGCAGGCAATGTTGCGAAAGGAAAAAGAAATTGCTGTGGAACTATCGATTCAATCCAAGTCTGTATGTTTTGACATATTCCGCTTAAAATTCAAATAACAGTCGTTTTAAAATATAACAACTAAGAATTCTAAATGGACATCAAAAGGCATGGCAGGCAATGTTGCAAAAGGAAAAAAAAACTGCTGTGGAACTATCAATTGAACCCAAGTCTGTATCTTTTGAAATATTCCGCTTCCTTTCAAATTCAAATCACAGTCGTTTTAAATGACAGTTCTGTGAAATACTCGCGATCATTATCATTATCATGTAATTCTGACGTCACGGTTATTTGACACGTGCTGTCTTTTAATGTGGCTTTGCTAGTATAAGCGATGTTCTGGTTGGTAAATTTTACAAAGGCGATAGAAATGTCTTGATGTGAGTATGAGATGATAAGGCGTATTTGACACGTGCTGTCTTTTAATGTGGCTTTACTAGTATAAGCGATGTTCTGGTTGGTAAATTTTACAAAGGCGATAGAAACGTCTTGATGTGTGTATGAGATGATAAGGCGTATTTGACACGTGCTGTCTTTTAATGTGGCTTTACTAGTATAAGCGATGTTCTGGTTGGTAAATTTTACAAAGGCGATAGAAATGTCTTGATCTGAGTATGAGATGATAAGGCGTATTTGACACGTGCTGTCTTTTAATGTGGCTTTGCTAGTATAAGCGATGTTCTGGTTGGTAAATTTTACAAAGGCGATAGAAATGTCTTGATGTGAGTATGAGATGATAAGGCGTATTTGAGACGAGATGTCTTTTATTGCGACTTTGCTCATTTATGAGATGTTATAAATGTTTATGTTTATGTTTATTGCTACTTTGCTCGTTAATGCAATGTTAAAAATGTTTATTGCTACTTTGCTTGTTCCTGCGATTGTAACTGGACCACGGATTATTCGATTTTTCCATCGCGATTTATATCAAAAATCCAACTCATAATATATATGTAAAATAAATGTGAATTTGAGCGATATTTAGTTGTTTGGATGTTTGTGAGTTTGTGCATCAATCACGCTTAAACAGCTTATCGTTTTTTAATAAAACAAAGCAAATAATAATTCATGAGCTAGATTAACAATTATAATACTCGGGCATCAGCCATTAAATAATAAGGTTATTTTTCAAAAGCAACTGTAATTCCTAGATCTTAAAATAACATGACTAAGCTAGTAATTGGTCATACAACAAGTGTTCGAGATTACTTAAATGTCGGGACTGTATGGGGTTAATCTGGCTCAATACAGACCTTGCTGTTAATAATTTTGTAATTATTTATTCCTGCTTATTAATTATAATAATTTATATTGTTATATTTGTATTAGTTAAGCACAATAAATTCTAAAAAGAGATCTGAAAATCAATCTGTGGTAGTTTCTACGCCCTTTTCTCCCACAGCAGTCCAATGTCGAGAAGTGGCAAAAAATCACGGTTGCTAGAAACATTCTTTCACAGATCCATGATAGATCTACTAATGTCTACTATTTTGTGCTGTGTTTTGCCTGAACTAAATGTGCTGTTGTGCAGAATCGCCGTAGCAACATCTTTTGTTGCTTCAATTAATTAAATAAAGAAAACAATCATAGCGTCACGCCTTTTCCCATATGAGGCAGAAGAGGTAAAGATGCGTCCACGATCTGCTCGTTTTTCAAATGTGCGTTCTAAGAGACAAGGGCCTAGCCGATCGTCGCCGCTAGGAAGACCTGCGGGCTATCCTCACGATGTGTTCCATAAACATAAACATTTCTATTCAAAACAAAAAGAAAAACAAAATTTGTTTATTTGAGCGAAGTTTATAAGTCGTAAGTCTACCCTTGAAGTAAACAAAAGCCTATGTTTGGGGAGAATGCTCCTTCCACATTGGAATGACAAATGAACAATCGTCACATCAACAAATGTCACCAGAAGATAGTCAAAACTGTTAGATGATAAACTAACGCGTTAGTTGATCAACTCTTAACAGATAGTAAACCAGACCGACAGGGTTTAGGGTCAACCTAACACGAAGACTATGCTGGGGCTTCGCTACATTCCTTCCCTCTAGTCTTCACCTAAGCTACCGCAGTGCCCTGGTTTTTCGTTTGCAATTCAAGTTTAAACCAGTTTACTATAAAACGCTTTTAACCGTTAGTTTGTCAACTAACGCATCATATAGTAAGCAGTAGGCTACAGTTTACTATCTGTCGATAGTTGACCAACTAATGAGAAAAAAACGTTAGTTTATCAACTAACAGTTATGACAATCTTATGGTAACATATACTAGTAGGCAGTAGTATGAAATAAATCACTTCATCCATCAATAATAAAGAAATCATTAGTTAATTAAACGATTCACAAATAGTGAAATGCACGTTTGTCACTAGCAAGTTATAAAATATAAATCTGTACAGGCAGATACATTGCTTTTGGCCCCACACTAAGATAACCTGTATTGTGGGAACCACAACCGTCATAACATTCGTAGGCGTACTACGAGCCTTTATAAGGATAACACAGCCATCTGCAGAATCACCGCAGCGGCATCATAACATCTTGATAAACTCGCGGCGCCGACAGATAGCAACGTTATCAACTAATGCCTTTTCTTAATTACGTCCTCCACTATACACACTCGGTGGACAACGAGGTATAAGAATGGAGATGCCATCCTTGGGCTTACCCATCTGTGCAAGTACAGAAAGAGACAGGATTGGCGCGACCAGGCTGCATTAGCTAATCAACTTTCTTATTGTACATGCTTATTAGACTACATGGACGTTCAAAAGGTGAAAGAAAACAATATACCTACACATATGCGACCCGAATTGCCGAGCCAGCAGTGACCCTGCCTACGAAGCCAAGGGTCCCGGGTTCGAGTCCCGGTGGGGACAGATATTTGTTTGATGAGAACGGATGTTTGTACCTTATTCATGGTTGTTTATCTATCTAAGTATAATATTTATCTTTATAAGTATGTGTATCGTTGTCTAGTACCCAAGATACAGGGAATCCTAGTTAGGGGTAGATCAATGTGTGTAAATAGTGTCTAACGTATTATTATAATATTATTGTTATTATTATTTAATAATGGGCACTATCATTCCCCATGATCAGGTAATTAGAAACCATCCTGTATGCTGTTTGTGGTTAAACATAAAACTCAACTACAATCAAGTGATAGGAGATGACCTGTCCTTTTATTCAATCCTTTAATTCCGATTTGGAAGATCACGCCATGCAAACGTGGCCTTTGTCAGATACATCACACGTCACGCGGGTAGGCACAACACCTTAACCTCAGCTGAGCAGCCCGCCGATTAGTATAGAGACATATGACCTATACTTATCAGATACCTGACTATGCTTTTTAATCGGCATCAAAAACGTTTTGACTCCGAAATATGTTAAATGTTCAACAAAAGTTTGTTTCTTGTTTGCCAGAATCGCATTAGTTACTATACTGTCTGCGAAATAACATGGAAATAAAGGTCTTTGACATAGTAAGGGACCTTCACCAAAATGAAAGTAAAGTAAAGTAAAAATACGTTTATTTCCAAATACAATTCTTAGCAGAAGGTTTTCTCTGTCTCCCAAATTAGGGTAACCTGTGTCTTCGGAGACAGTTTCTTCCCGTTATACACAATTAGGATTACAAATTTAGACAAAAGAAGTACTTCGTACTACGTACCTACTAATGGGGTGAGTGTATAAGCAATTTATTTATCGCTAAATTTATTGCTTACCATACAAACCCATCGCAAAACTGGTATCGCTAACTATCGTGGTACGAGTAATCTACTACTACGAGATTCTACGCGATGCCAGTTAGCGATAGTTTCTAGGGTTCAGTAACCGATGGGTGCGAAACGGGACCCTATTACTAAGCCTCCGCTGTCCGTCCGTCCGTCCGTCTGTCACCAGGCTGATACAGCATGAACCGTGATAGTAAAACAGATGAAATTTCACAGATGATGTATTTCTGTTGCCGCTATAACAACAAATACTAAAGAACAGAATAAAATAAATATTTAAGGGGGCTCCCATACAACAACTCTTTCAATACCACATTCAAACTTATGAATGCACCTGGTTACGTGCATGGAGTGTGAAAGTAGCCGCACTAATAACTTTGTAAACATTATTTTGTTATGTAAAATCCAAACTATTCTCTCCACACCATCCCTACCATTGTACGAAAATGGTAAGAAATCCTTCGTGCGCGTGTTGAACTCGTACTTGACCAGTTTTTTATTTATGGTAGGTAAGCGACAGAATTAGCGATACATTAATTGGATTTTGGTGAAGGCTATTGCGTGAATAGCTTGAATAGCTTTTATCGCCATGTAATTTGGCAGATACTATTAACTTAAGTTAGGTTTGTTAGGTCAAAACATTATAATTCAAACTGGAGCCGAAGTGAAGGGGGAAGCGAAGAGCAGCTGAGCGAGGCGACCCATGTTAGGTTAGTATAAAATAGTGTACAATTTTGGTGAACATTTAGTTAATTTGGGAACTTTTTTTTAAATGTAACTTTTTACTCAATTTGGTAAACTGTTAAACATAAACCTTTTTGAACGGGTAAACGACTGTAAATCCAGTTGCTGCTTAACTTTTCCAAAAAAACTGGTTTTGCCTGACTGAATTACTGAATAGCGACGAAAAATTAGCGCGACTAGAAATACTGGCTTCGTCTGACAAAATCACTGAAGTACGCGACTAGAAATCTAATATACCTTAATTCAAGTAACATAAAATTTAAAACGAGTGTTGGTTTTTGTTGTTCTGAATATGTATTGAATATGTATTCAACAATACGAGGGATAATAATAAATAAATAATAACACCTTGGACACTATTTACACACATTGATCTAGCCCCAAACTAGGATTCCCTGTATCTTGTTTACTAGACAACGATATACATACTTATATAGATAAATATTATACTTAGATAGATAAATAACCATGACTGGGGTACAAACATCCGTTCTCATCGAACAAATATTTGCCCCCACCGGGACTGGAACCCGGGACCCTTGGCTTCGTAGGCAGGGTCACTGCCGACTCGGTCATTCGGGTCGTCGGATAAATGGGACTTCAATCAATCAAGATTTCGTCTCACGCACCCATTCTGGGGCGTGGGGTGTTAGGGTCAGATCATCGGATCTCTTCCTGAAGAAGCGCCTCTGTCTACTCCTATGGACTGGTCATCGGGGGGCCCTCGGGGGCGGTGGAGTTCTTCAAATGGTACTTCGCTTCCCTCATCCCCTTTATCCTTCACCTACCCTACCCCACCACTTCGCCCAGACCGTCTTTATTTAGCCAATAGGCTAAACCATTCAGTAATAAAGTCGCGCAAATGAGTAGAATTTTGCCGCGCAATTCAATATTTTTTTGCTCTTATCAGGAAATTCCGCTATTCATAGTCATTCGCTCAATAGTTTTTTTATTCGGATAATTTATTATTCCCCTATTAAATATATGTACAGTATTATGGTATAGCTCAGGCAAGTTCTATTTATATTTACCGTACGATTGAAAGTCGATAACAGACCAATTACAGATAACTACTGGTTAACCGTTATTTTCATATCAAATGACTGTTTCCTATGAAATCTAATAGGATTTTTTGAGCATAGCTAGTGTGTGGAAACATAATTTTTGTATTAAAAAACACATTCTTGTTTAAATCCATAAATATTTTTTGTAAGAAAGTATATTCTTTTTTTTCTTCAGGGGTAGTTCTAACAAAAAAGAGGCTCTCTATTTATTTTTGGATTTTAATTATTTAGAATCAATTAATGTACATTTTAATATAAAATCACTGACCTAGACCCTCCACTCATCATAATTACCTGATCACCTCACTTATTGTCCCATCATCTATTACATCTTCAAAAACGTGCACAATGGACCTGTACGCCGAGCTGCAGAAGAACATGGACGATATCACGGAGACCTTCAGTGAGCGGATGGGGAAGTATGAGGAGGAACTGCATGCAGCTTCATCTGCTCCAAGACCGCAGGACTTCACAAAGCTGTCACTTGAGTTCTCAGACTTCAAGTCTCTTGTGTGGAAGAGCCTCGGGATGTTGATGTCTTCACTGCAGCTATTGATTCTCGGGCTCGACCGGCACGAGGCCGCTGTGAGGCGTAAGGCGATGCTGGTGGACGGTGTGAATGAGGAGGCCAAAGAGGAAGCGGACGTCATTTCAAACGGACCGCCTCAAGGTTTCTGCAGAGTGCCCCCGCGACTTGAAGGTGGTGCATATGCTGGGTGCTAATGGCACGAAATCTCGGCCCCTGCTTGTGCGCTTCCAACGCAACCCAAACAGCACCCAATGAAGTTTGGAGTAAACTGTGTCCGAGTTCTTGACCTCGGTATATATGGTATCCTCATTGCAGCACGCAAGCATTTCGGAGTTACCAACATCTGGATATCTGATGGCAATATTCACCTGTTGCTGCGTGACATGTCGCGGCAAAAGCTTGAGTGCTGGGCGGATTTACGGCCGTTAACTGATAAATTTTCCAGCAAGGAGTTGCCCTTGCCTACCCGCAACGGGGAAGAACCCTACTGCGGCGACTACAGCTGGCTCCGCCAAGGGCGAAGTCACCAGGCGACAGGCGACTTAGATGCAGGGCAAGAAGAAATAAGGTTAGAATCGTCTGTCCTCAAGCCATACTCGGCATTCCATTTTCGAGGTGCAGTGTTCATTTGGCTATTTGCGAGGGAGTAGCACTTTTTTGTGTGGATTACTACGAGATTAATGTTTATTTTTAGATTTTTTGGACATTACGACATGGTTGGTCATTCACTGTTTTTTTATTATTGTGGCATTTTTGTACTTTTAATTTTTAACAGTGAGATCGAAACGCACATGAAAAACTTCGTACGTTATTTTTAAAGTGTTAGCAGAGATGTTTGTGTTTCGTTCGCACTCCATGTCGCGTTCCTTTTTGCGTTTGCCTCGCCGTGGCTCTAACTTTTCAAACATGTTTCATACTCTGTTTTATTTTATGTTTCTGTGCCTTCACTTTCCACTGCCTAATTGTTCATTTATTTTATCTTAGCTTAACTGTGTGTTGTTCTTACCTATAAGTATAACTTCGTATTTATTTTTAGGGTTCCGTACCCGAAGGGTGCAAATCGGGACCCTATTACTAAGCCTCCGCTGTCCGTCCGTCCGTCTGTCACCAGGCTGTATCTCATGAACCGTGATAATTAGACAGTTTAAATTTTCACAGATGATGTATTTCTGTTGCCGCTATAACAACAAACACTAAAAAACAGAATCAAATAAATATTTATCTGTACACCACATACAAACTTATGGATGCACCTGTTTGCTTACACGGAGTGTGAAAGTAGCCGCACCAATAACTTTGTACACAACATTTTGCTATGTAAAATCTAAACTATTCACTCCACACCATCCCTACCATTGTACGGTGGTACGGAACTCTTCGTGCGCGAGTTGGACTCGCACTTGACCAGTTTTTATTTGTTATTTTTATTCATATTAACATTATCGTATTATATATTTTTATACATATATCTATTATTTACCAAAACATAGAATGAATATCCATAACAATAGCTTCTTATCGTGTGCTTCTAGCGATAAATTGATTAGTGCGGAAAACGATATTTCCACTGTGGAAGAACCACTTTGCGTCAAACTTAGGATTGTTTTTGGTGGGTCAGGGAAAAATCTGAACATAGTGCACATCAATGCTCAAAGTATTCAAACTAACTACCACGATGTCATCGAGGCTTTTTGTGACCAACGTGTGGACGGCATTCTTGTCTCTGAGTCATTCATTAAACCTTCACTCCCTTCATCCATGTACTCTCATCCAGGCTTCAGGCTATACAGGAACGATAGAACCGGAAAAGCATACGGAGGTGTCACTGTTTACCTGCGTGCAGAAATTTGCAGTCCGCTGGTATTCAACAAAAGCGGAAATATAAATATTACTTTTGGCTAAACACTCGACACACAAACTAGCTCTGAAGAACGAAAGGGTTAAGTCCTTACCGTTGCTGTGATAACAGCCGCGCAGTTTATTATTTATACGTATTACTTGGGTTTTTTTTTCATTTTTTTTTTTCATTTATTCATTCACGATTATTAAATCATATTTGAATCATACTTAAACTAAAACACAAAAACAACATAACATAAAAACAATAATACTATAAAAGATAATTCCACAAAATAATGCAAGTATTTAGGCAATTTACAAATAAATTCAATGTCAATAATATTACCATACTAAATAATTTAAAATTTCCTAATATATTAATGCCGATCATATTGATTTATGAAATCCTCAAGAGCGTAGAAGCACTTCTTCAACAAGTATTTTTGCAACGCATTCTTAAATTTGGTCATGTTGTCAATTAATTTTAAGTCAATAGGCAATTTATTGCCAGGACAACGGCCTGGTACCTTGCACTGTGACCTGCAACTTGTCTGGGAAATAGTGTCTCGATTTTTACATCTTTGCGTCTTGATTCGTTACGCACACGTTTTTCTTCTGATGACTCGTACTTTGGATTTTTTTTGTTAGGTTCATAAGTAAGACAAGAATATGGAGACACGGTACTGTAAGTAAACCTAATTTAACAAAGTGCTCTTTGCACGTTTCCCACTGTGGTATTCTTACCATTGTGCGTATTGCTTGCTTCTGGCATATGAAAGCTTTTATAATATTATATTCGTAGCTATGACCCCAAAACATGATGCTATACCGTAATTTAGATTCAACTAATGCATAGTAAACAGCTTTTAGTTGGACTAAGCTTAGTTCATCTCTTAAACTTCTCAAGGCATAACATTATGAACTAATAGAACTTTCTATTGCTGCTAGCTCATGTTTCCAGTTAAGAAAACAGTCTACATGGACCCCTAGATATTTGACTATATTTACTTGTTCGATTGTACTGTCATTATCTTTAATCTCGAGAGTATCATCATTTCTGGCGGTGCTTTTGAAAAGCATGACATTTGTTTTGCTAGGGTTTATGTGGAGATTATTTCCGCTGAACCACTCATTAAGAGCTGAAAGAGCTTTAACTACAATATTATTTAGTGTTTCTATGTCATCAGCAAAAATAATCGCATTTGTGTCATCAGCAAATAAAACAAGTTTAATATCCAGATTTTTATTAAGTATTAGTCTATTAAGTCATTTGTGAATATGATGAAAAGAACTGGTCCCAATATGGATCCTTGTGGTACTCCTATTGTTAAATTCCACGCCTTAACCGAAAGGGGTGGAATCTTGGTAGGGTTGTTTTTCAGTGGAATGTCACAAGCAGTACTGACCTTGACGCCGTGGACCGGCATTCGAAAGCTCAATTCGAGGCAGGAGTACGGGATGAGGAACACCAGGGTGGGGGGTGATGGGAGTCGAATCTTACTCGCGTCGTAGGCCGCTGCTGTTGCCGTCGTGATGCTGCCGACTACACGGGTCGCTATCCGAACGCGACGAATTGGTGACCGAACCACTTCAACCTTTCACAGCACGAAGCACTCACTACGATCACGTGAAATCTACTTATTTCTTGACGATTGTTACGATATTATTATAATTAACATTCCGCCAAGGCCCGAATACCTGACGCCGACCATATTTCCATGTGCAAAAGTTGACAGCTAGCTAGTCATTTTTTTTCTATGAAAGTGACAGCCAGCTAGTGATGTCCCGATCACTCGCGGTTGATCCGCGCAACAAAAAACCGAGGTGCGTTCCGAAGCATAAATATTAAACACCTATTATTATTTTAGATATATCGGATTTTGCCACTTTTCCGGTACCATTATTTTCATATTTAATTTCAACAAATTGTGTTCTATTTTGTACATAGCTCTTTAATAAATTTAGGGTATTTTCTCTAACGCCGTAGTGTTCTAAATTGTTTATTAACTATGTATGGTCTACTGTATCAAAAGCGGAACTAAGATCCAAGAAAAGTCCAGCCACTTTCTTGCTATCATTGAGATTCTTGACAACATCATCGATCAGAGATTCAATAGCGTCCATCGTACCAACGCCTTTTTGATATCCGAACTGCCGGTTACTAAGTATATTATTGCTAGCCAGGTGAAAAATTAATCGTCTTTTCAATAGTTTTTCAAATTTTTTTGATAACGTAGTTAAAAGCTAATAGGCCTATACATTTTTGGATCAGTTTTTAGGCCCTTTTTAAAGATAGGAATGACTTTTGCTATTTTCAACTGCTCTGTGAATATAAAATTATCAAAACACAAATTAAAGAAATGTATTAATGGTTCTGCTAAGATGTCATGTTGTCTTTTATAATACAAATTGGGATTTCATCATGACCATATGATTTTTTATTATTCATTTTTGATACTAGCTTGGTTATTTCAGCAGATGTGACATTTCTTAAGATCATACTGTTTTCTACACTTTTGGTATTTTCCGTTAGATATGATTCTGATATATGGTGGTTTTTGATAGAAGATTTTTTACAGTTAAACTGATCAGGGAAAATTTTTGCTATTTTATTAGGATCATCTACAATCCTGTCGTCAACCTTAAGCATAAGTTTATCCTTAAACTTGAGACTGCTTTTATTGCGGTGTTTATTAACTACTTGCCAAATTGATTTGGGGATGTTGGTAGATTGTGTTTAATATTTATGCGTCGGAAACGCACCGGTTTTTTTGTTGCGCGAATCGATCGCGAGTAATCGAGACATCACTAGCGAAAACGGCACTAGCAGCTGTCACTCGTATCGGAAACGAGATGTAAAATTGGAAGTTAATTTTACTCTTGGTCTGTCTCATCGGTGAGAATAACATGGCGGCTCGGGCCCCGTGATGGTATTTCGGTGTACCAATTATCATACAGGCATCGGGCCTGGTCAGAGTGTAAATCTACCTCATAGCGTCGGGCTATTGATTGAAATAAGTAGATTCGCGTCAGCGGCCAAGTGATCCCGGTTGATTGGACATCGTCGCATCGGTAGCGGCGACTCCACGGTCACGGCAGGCAGCACGCCGGCGACGGCGTCGGCAGCAACGATAAGTGTCGATTCGCTCCATATCCTATCCCAAACTGTGCCCCTTTCCGTATTCCCGTCTCGAATCGAGCTTTCGATTTCCTGCCTACGGAGACAAGGTCAGTACCAATTACATCATTCTTTTCTCTCACGTGGCAAAGGCACTCCCCCTCAGGATTCCCCGCCGTTCGGTAGGCGTGGGAAATTAATCATTTTGGTAGCAGAAGCGCGGTTTCCTAGTGGGAAATCATCGATTCACGGTAGGGTTACCTTTGTCACATTGTAGTTGGGAGAAAAGAATATCCCAGATTGGCTCAAGTCGGCAATGAGTCTGTGGTCGGTATACCACGATTAAAGTGTTCATTTTCGGTAAGTGACAGTATAAGTGCCAATTTAGTTAACAGTTGTTATAAATGTGTAGTCGGAAACTACTGTTACAGCGCATAAAGGATTGAACGGTCATTCTGCGAAGCCTAGATTGTATTACTTACGGTGAAACGTCGGGTTCTGTAGTCCTACAGTGTTATTTCGGTTTACACAGCAGGGTCGGGCTATTAAGGGGTATTAAGCTGATTTTGCTGACCTCAAAGGAAGTGTGGTTCCTATCGGAGGAGCCACTGCTAGAAAAATAGTTGTTTTTTTTATAATAACCTTTTGTGTGTTATTTGTATTGTACCACATGGTGGCATTCTCTAATTGATTTAGAGTGTATATTTTATAAGGTGTATGTCCACAGGGCGACCATATTAAATATTGTTTATGATTTAATTGTTTAGTGGTTGCCTTGGGTTTTACAACTTAGTTTTAATTTCTGTGCCCAGCGCTGACGGGAAAGTGCTGGTATCTGGCTGTGCTTAGTTCGGCAGTGAAGCATAGGACCAGGAACAATTAAATCGGTAACCATGGCACCTTCGCCCTTGACGGTACTGCGATATGGTGTCCGTGAGGAGATGAGATGGCTCGCCCATACTCACAAGTATGTGGAGCGACCCGACATGGACGATGTCCTGCTCAAGCGTATGGAGGACGCAATGACACGCGTCGGGAAGGTGTGTCGGCTGGCTGCCGAGGCTGAAGCCCTCGGGCTTACGGATGAGGCCTCGGTGGCTGTAGTGAGGCAGCTCTGCGCGGATGCTGACCAAGCGATGGAGTGCTTGGGCGACATCAAGCGTCGCGCCGAAAAAATTAAGCGGTCGCGTCGGGATGACCGCGGGGAGGGTAGCGGAGACCCCCCCCCCCCCCCCCCTAAGGGTGTGGTTGGACGGCTTCCACACCTGGAGATTCCGGCCTTCGGTGGGGCAATTGATGAGTGGCCGGCATTCATCAATTTGTTCGATAGCCTGGTCCACGGTCGGGACGACCTGGACAGCGCCTACAAGTTGGCCCAGTTATTGATGGCACTGCGGGGTGAACCGAAGGAGTTGGTCGGTCACCTAACGGTTACGGCGGGCAATTATGAGATTGCCCGGGTCATATTGTTTGACCGCTACCAACACAAAAGGCGGTTGGTTGATGCGCAGCTGGGGAAGCTGTTCAGCATCCCAAGAGTAACCCGGGATGTTGACATCCGGGTACAGGTGCTCAACCCTGTGCTGGTGGCCACTAAGGCCCTTCAGAACCTTGGTCTGCCGGTAGACCAATGGTCATATATTGTGTTATATATGGTTTTGTCACGGTTGCCTGCAGCTGTTCAAAGTCGGTTTGAACAGCTGCATGGGGGCAGTAGCTCGGAACTGCCCACGCTCGTCCAATTAACGGAGTTTTTGGAGGGTGAATGCAGGCGATGCGACACCATGGATTTGGAGGCCAGTGTGCAGCGCCAACCCGCGCGGATGCGGGAGGGGCCGCGCCCCCCACCCCCACGGGGGGGTGGTCGGTCAAAACAATTTGGCGTTTTGAGTGCCGCGCCGTCGGGTGACGGCTGTGTGCACTGCGACAGTGCCGGTCATGAGGTGACCAGTTGCGCCAACTTTAAGGCGCTCGGTGTGGCTGCCCGCAGGAAGGTGGTCTTCCGCCACCGATTGTGTTTCGGTTGTTTGGGGCCGCACCCGCTGAGCGAGTGCTCGCGGGCGTCCCCCTGTGAGGGCTGCGGTGGCAGGCACCACGTCGTGTTGTGCCTGAACCGGTCAGGCCCATCGGACGGTCACCAGGGCCGGACTCAGGTTGGTAGGTCACAGGGCCCAACCAGGGCCGGACCCAGTCCCCCTCCGGGCAACGGGAGTCACCAACGGGGTGACTGGGGTACCCGCGGACGGGACCCCCCCCGAGGGGAAGGGGGCAGCGCGGGGGGTAACAGGCGGGACAGCCGGGGTTCGGTCGCCGCTGTCCAGGGTCAGCGAGGACTTCGGGCCGCTGGCTCATCGCGTGTTACGGGCGGGTGTCAGATGGCACCTATGAGTGGCGCGAAGGCTGGGAGCCCACCACCTTCTGCGCCACCCTGCCCGTCGCTCTGGGAGGCGAACAGTCGGATGTCGCCCCCATTCCTAGAGCGCCCCAGGTTGGATCCGCTCTCCCCCCTCCATCCACGGTGGCCACCGGGCGCACCGTTCACAGTCCGGTATGGTCGGGTACCGGGAGAGCGAGGGGCCTATTATGCGGGTTGGGACCCCCTGATGTACATGCGGTCTGATATGCCACCGGTGGCATATCAGCAGCCGAGTTACCAGGCCGACGGAGGTCTGAGCGGGTTCGGATCCCGCGGGGGTTCCCGCTAGGGACACGTCACCCACTTACAGGGTGCCGCCACTCCACAGACGGTCATGCTCCCACCGCCTCGGTGATAGCGTGGAGTTTGGACGGCAAATCATGTATGGCACGAGCACTATTGGACTCGGGGGCCCAGGGGTGCTTAGTCTCGTGCAACGTTGTAAGACGGTTGGGCATTTCGGTAAGGGAGTATCCACATTCCATTCGGGGAATTGGGAACACGGAAGTCGGTTCCGTTAAGGGAGTATGTCGGATTACTCTCTCGTCACGGGTGGATTCATCGGTGAATCTGACGGTCACGGCATTAGTCATGCCTAATGTGATGGGCTCACACCCTCACGTACGGTTGTCGCCCTCGGTGCGACAGTTGGTCGCTGGGTTGTCACTGGCTGACCCGGAGTTCGATATTCCGGGCCCAGTAGACATTTTATTGGGTGTCGATGCCTTGGGATACCTGTTAGTGCCAGGTGTCCACGTGTTGCAGGCGACTGGTCTGGTTTCGGTCAACACCAGACTGGGCCATGCGGTAATGGGTCCGGTCATGCCGGCTGCCCCACGCCTAGCGACTCGTAGTCCCTTATTCGGTTCTGTATTCTCGGAGGTGATACAGAAGTTTTGGGAGGTGGAGGAACCACCTACGGTCCGCCGGTTGGATCCGGTTGAAGAAGAGTGTGAACAGTTTTATCGGAACAATACTGGTCGCCTTCGGTCAGGTCGATTGTGTCACGCTCCGGAGTTGGTTGGACATCCCTTGTGGTGGGGTCCAAAATGGTTGACTCAAGCCGAATCGGATTGGCCAATGAGTCCACGCGTTACCACGGCGAACGGCGCCTTGACAGTCGGTGTCTGTACGACGCAGCCAGAGCCGGAAGAGGAGTTCAGCCTGCTGGAACGGTACAGCTCGCTCGACAAGCTGGTCAATGTGACCGCCTGGATCTGCCGATTTGCGCGGAATTGTCGGAATTCTGAGGCGCAAAGAGTGCGGACACCGGTCCTGACACCACGGGAACGGAACCATGCGTTGTTCGCATTGGTACGAAACGTGCAGACGGTGCACTTTAAGTCCGAATTGGACATTCTGAGACGCGGACGCGTCCAACTGAAGGGAGCTGTGGCTCGGCTCAACCCGTTTATTGACCCTCAAGGATTGCTGAGGGTAGGAAGTCGGCTGCGGAATGCCAACCTGCCTTATGCGGCTCGCCACCCGTTGTTACTCCCTTGGAAAGGGAAGTTGGTCGAACTGTTGATACAGGATCGACACATTCGGAATGGGCATGTCGGATGCCACGCCTTGATGGCGTTTCTCCAGCGCGAGTTCTGGATTCTCTCGGGAAGACGCTTAGTGCGTAGCGTCGTATTTCGGTGCCTGCCTTGTTATCGGGCCAAAGCGGCTACGATGCAGCCCCAGATGGGCGATTTGCCCTCGGATAGGGTTAACAAAATCCGGCCCTTTGCGGGTGTCGGAACGGATTTCGCGGGACCATTCATGGTCAAGTCTTAACAGCTACGGAACGCCAGATTAGTGAAGGCATACTTGTGCGTCTTCGTGTGCTTGGCCACGAAGGCAGTCCACTTGGAGGTGGTCAGTGACCTCACTACGGAAGCATTTATCGCATGTCTGGATCGGTTCGTCTCACGAAGGGGCCTCCCGACATTAATCCGTTCGGACAACGGCACAAATTTTGTCGGAGCCAGGCGATATCTGTAGGAGGTCACTCAATTCCTGAACGGTAACCAGGACGCCATCGGTACGGCTTGCTCCCGACGAGGGATTGAATGGGTTTTCAGTCCGCCGGGATGTCCTCATTGGGGAGGAATTTTTGAGGCTGCGGTTAAATCGGCTAAGTCACACCTGACGAGGATCATCGGTGAGAACTCTCTACGCTTTGAAGAGCTTGCGACGCTGTTCTGTAAAATTGAAATGACACTGAACTCGCGTCCGTTGTGCCCGCTCAGTTCGGATCCAAATGATTTGGAAGCGTTGACGCCGGGTCACTTCCTGATAGGTCAGCCCCTTAACGCCCTGCCAGAATACCCATTCGGTGATGTTAAGTTAAGTCGGTTAACTAGGTGGCAGATGTTGCAGCAGATGGCTCAAGATTTTTGGAAACGGTGGTCCCTTGAGTACTTGCACATCTTGCAGCAGCGCCTTAAGTGGACTGACCGGACGAGCCCCCCTCAAGTCGGTGATTTGGTGCTGATTAAGGATGCGAACCTGCCATCATTGAGACGAGGACGGATCGTCAATTTGTACACGGGTCGGGATGGCACGCCTCGATCAGCAGAAGTCAGGGTGGGGGCCTCGGTCCTCAAGAGAGCGGTCGCAACACTTTCTCGCCTTCCTATTGATTAGGGACAGGTTCGGGCCTGTCCGGGCGGGTGACTGTTTAATATTTATGCGACGGAAACGCACCGGTTTTTTTGTTGCGCGAATCGATCGCGAGTAATCGAGACATCACTAGCGAAAACGGCACTAGCAGCTGTCACTCGTATCGGAAACGAGATGTAAAATTGGAGGTTAATTTTACTCTTGGTCTGTCTCATCAGTGAGAATAACATGGCGGCTCGGGCCCCGTGATGGTATTTCGGTGTACCAATTATCATACAGGCATCGGGCCCTGTCAGAGTGTAAATCTACCTCATAGCGTCGGGCTATTGATTGAAATAAGTAGATTCGCGTCAGCGGCCAAGTGATCCCGGTTGATTGGACATCGTCGCATCGGTAGCGGCGACTCCACGGTCACGGCAGGCAGCACGCCGGCGACGGCGTTGGCAGCAACGATAAGTGTCGATTCGCTCCATATCCTATCCCAAACTGTGCCCCTTTCCGTATTCCCGTCTCGAATCGAGCTTTCGATTTCCTGCCTACGGAGACAAGGTCAGTACCAATTACATCATTCTTTTCTCTCACGTGGCAAAGGCACTCCCCCTCAGGATTCCCCGCCGTTCGGTAGGCGTGGGAAATTAATCAGATTGACTAATGGTATTATTACTGATAATCTTTGCAGACCTTTTATAACTTTGCGGTATTGATTGATATACCTGCCTTTAAATTGAAGAACAGAGTTGTCAATATTTTCTCCTTTAGCCGTACTGAGAAATCTCTTCAATTTGCTAGACACTCTTAGACCCCTAGTTATCCAATTTATCTGCGTACCTTTACAGAGATTTACTTTATTTTTACATTTCGGATAGCTGTAATTAAATATTTCTGTAAATTTATAAAAAAACGTGTTAATACCCACTCCTTGCCAATTTTGTGAAGCAATATTTTCTCTGAAAACATTTCGACTAATTTCGTTAAAGTTTCTTTGCTTTTTATAAATAAATTGTTCTTTGTATTGTCTCTGATTATGATTCACAAAGGAGCTTCTAAAAGTACCCGAAATACAAGCATGCCCATCGGCCAAGTTATCTATGTCAATATTGGTAATTTCGTCATTATGAATAAATATTCATTGATTAATTAAATTAAACATTCATTCATTATGAATAAATTATATTGTCAAATGCAAGATATAGAATGATTACGGATAATAGTAACAGTATCAATACAGGGTTTAAAGTTATAACATGTTAGGAGATTCAAAAAGTCCCTTTTTCGTTTATTATATAAATTATATTTATTATTATATTTATTATTCGTCATCAGATCAATGTTAAAGTCCCCTGATAGAATTAATTTCTTATTGAAAAAGTGCTCCAGTAACATCTCCAGGTGACTCATAAACGTATCTAATTTTTTGTCGTTTGATGTGCGATGTATACAACAGATATTAAGATTTGTATTAATATCCCTAATACCACAAATTTCAAAAGAGTCCATTTTGTACATTTTTTTGCATATTTCTCGTCAAATTCACTATTTTCTTTTGCTAATATGAGTGATCCACCCCTTTTCTTATTGACTCTAGTTGTGTATGAAGCCATGCTATAATGGGTCATATTGAAAAGTGGTGCAGATGCTTTATTTAGAACATGTTCAGGTTATGCAGGAACCGCTTATTACCTGCCGGTCGAAGGGAAGGAGTAAGTAATGAAATACGAAGCAGCTAGCTCGCCGGAGAAGAAAAAGCACCGGTGATGACTTTTTTAAATCGATCTCAACGATCAATCCCACTACACGATGCTGCCAACTGCCACAAACGAGGAGAATGAAAATGGAACGAAACTGGAAGTTGAAGTGACCATAGATTATAAGATACATTTAAGATACCAACATTACAAGTTGACGAGGAATGGAATAAATTGTGTATTGCGGAGTATCACACGCCTGAAAATTAAACATTAAATTGCGTATTTAGGAGACCAGATTAAGGAGCCATACTCGGCCTGACTTCTTACGAGACTTAAATATAAAGCGATTAGCTTGGCTTGGCTTTGGTTTTTTAAATGCCATAGTGATGCGGAAAATGAAACCGTTTAGTTTATTACATTTAAAGGCGAGGAAGTTATAATGATTTCTAAACGTTAGCTTACTGTCGAATATTACTCCAAGTTCTCTCATTGAATCCTTAGGTTGCAGAAAATTGTTTTCTAGCTTGTAAGTAAATGAAATATTCAGAATGAATGTAATCTTAAAAATAATACAGAATATAAACACAAATGCCGCTGGATGTGACACTATATCAGTGCAAATGCTACGCATGACCTTATCGGTTACGTAACCAATCATTACAGATATTATTAATATTTCGATCACAAAAAGTATTTTTCCTGATCCGTGGAAACTAGCAAAAGTGAAACCCTTGCCAAAATCCACTACAGTCAAACAATACAAATACCACCGAGCGATAAGTATATTATCTCTTATATCAAAACCAATAGAGAGAGTTGTATGACCAAATATCTGGAACAACAGTCTATCCTTCCGGTAATGCAATCAGGCTTCCCAAGCGGACACGGTACCTCCGTGGCTTTGGCTACTCTTACAGATGACATACCTGGGGAATCAGACAAGGGTAAGGGCAATTTATTGGTGTTACTTGATTTCTCAAGGGCTTTCGATTACATCAGTGTAGACCTGCTATTGGCCAAAATGTCGTACTATGGATTTTCAGTCAGTTGAGTTCCTTTTTATTAACTGATAGTAAACAGTATGTGGCCGCTTAGAATAGTCAGGGAGGCTTTCAAGAATCTCAGGTAAAAATATAACTCGAGTTTGCCCTCAGGGATCATTCCTAAGCCCGATTATGTTTATACTGTATACCTCCGATCTCGTTAAGAACCTTTAACATTGTAACGTTCATCTGGACGCTGATGATACCCAACTTTATTACTCTTTCAATCACAAGGATACTTGCAATGCGGTGCAAAAGGTAAATGAGTATCTAGACTGAGTTATTAAATGGACATTAAAAAACGCTCTGGTGCTCAACCCTACTAAATCTAAGTATATGGTTCTTGGCACAAAGTATCAACGCAAACAAATTATACCTTAAGCACCTGACCTAAACATAGACGGTGAAAGCGTTACGATAACGAAAAACGTGGGTGTGTTGTTGGATGGTGTGGTACGATTTGAAGAGCATGTTAATTTAAAATGAGACTCGTACTCTACGGAATAAGAGGCTACTTAAAAAATATGTCAGAATTATGCTAACTGAAGCACTGGTTTTTTTCAATTTTCAACTATTGTGACAAGCTAAATGGACCAAGACTATATGAGAAAACCAGCCGCGCAATCCAACGCGTGCAGAATGCATGTGCACGTTTTTGTTTTGGTGTACCCAAGCGTTCAAACATAACTCCCTATCTTAACGAGAAAAAAAGATGAAAGGGAGAAGAGAACTTCAGGCAGGCCTCGTGTTCAAGGTGGTCCATACTAACAGACCGAAATACTTGCAGGAACGGTGGGAGACGATCACAACTACTGCACTCGTAATAAAATGGAAATAAAAGAATGGCTTTACCGAAACATAAAACTGCGAACTTTAGATGTAGTTTCAAGTACGCTGCTTCCAAAGTTTGGAATGACTTGCCGCCTCCTTTACAAATTCATACGTCCTATATAACATTACAAACAAAATTTAAGAAAAAACTAATCGATAAACAAATAATCGAAACAAATAACCAATTTGTCTGTAAAAATAAAAGATCATATAGATATATTTGTAGACTCTCTAAAACATTCAAAAGACCCTTTAATTTCGAATATTATCCTATTTTTACGTTGTTTTTTTTTTTGGACCTAAGAAAAAAGAAAAATAAATGCTATGTTATAATCCAAATCCTACCTTATATTTAAACCTTTATATTGTGTACCTTTTACTCCCTTTTATCATTGTAAAATACATTGATAGATACTATATAGCTATTACATGTATTCCTATTCACTATTACTACAAAAACACTGTATGAAAAAGTTTATTATTATTATTATTTTTTACAAATTATGATGCAATTTCATATTTTTGAGGACTGTTTTCTGAATGCGCTTGGCTCTCACTGAAATCAGCGAAATATATGTCAACAGCCATGGTGCATGCTGGAAATCAGCACAGTTTGTTATTGTTTACTTTAACAGACAGCATTTGCTGAGCATGTATCCATTTGCCAGTTTTTAAATAGATTTAAATTTTCTATTTTTGATTTAAACTGTTCTATTTATGAGTTAGTCTAAGTTAATCTGCTCTTTTCTTTTATAATGTGTTTTTGGCAATAAAATTCCAATTTCTTTCTTTTTTCCTTTCAAATATTAATTACTTTTTTGGAGAATGTAATTAGGAAGCATTAAGGAACACATTAAGGAATACATTAAGAAACATGTTATATGTTATATTTAACATAAGAGTTAGTCTAAGTTAATCTCCTCTTTTCTTTTATAATGTGTTTTTGGCAATAAAATTCCATTTTCTTTCTTTTTTCCTTTCAAATATTATAGACTTTTTTGGAGAATGTAATTAAGAAGTATTTAGATACATTAAGGAGCATTTGGCTGGATGTGCACCACTGGGATAGTACACCAAGGTCACGCTGTAGGGATATGCAGTCATCCAAATTCAAATTCAAAATTCCAAATGTCTTTATTACTATAGATATTTACATATACTTAGCAATCGTCATTTCTTGCCACTTCTCTACATTGGACCACTGTGGGAGAAGAAGGGCATAGAAACTCCCACAGATTGGTGTATGTTTACCTGCATTTTTGCTGGAGTTAAACAATTTGAAAATTTACTAATGTGACGTAAAATTAACTTTTTTTACATAACTAATTAAAGTAACTCTTTTTGTTTTACTCTAAAGTAGTCATTATTTTTCGATTCTTGTACTTACCTAAAATGGTGCCTAACTTGTTTTGATAAAAAAAAACAGTTTTGGGTAAGAAAGTACCAAGAATTATCTCTCCATAATATCCATCCAATTAAATCTACATAATACGCCAATTTAAGAATAAACTTGCCGAGTACACAGTATGTTTTTATCCGTTAAGTTGAGTCAAAGTTGACTTACAAGATTTTCTCAAACCACGACACACCCTAATAGCATGATTGACTTTGACATTTGAATGGGTCGAAATTTTGAACTTTATGCCATAATAATAGAATTCAACACCTATAACGGCATTTTGGGTACCCAGGGTACCCAAAGTCAATCAATCTAGATATTTTTTATCAGTCTGGCGAAATATTCTATTCTATTTATGACTACTTTTAATATTATGATTATTTAGGGTTATGTTAGGCTGAACTTGCTGTCACAGAAACTAAATATGTGATAAGGGATGTTGTTTATTTTTAAATAAGCCATATTTTTTTTAAATCATGTGACATATATTTATTTTTTTAATTTATTAGACCCTTTTATAGGTTGGGCTTTCACCTAGTGCTCACTTGACGTTGAGCTTCGGGACACTCTGTATAGGCGCAAATTATGAATAATTGTGCTCTATTATATAAACCACATTAAAATATCATTTCTTAACTTTTGTTATGTATGTACTCATTCAGACCCACGGTCTTTTTCTTAGTACAAAATAGAGGTGAATTTTAACAAATAAAATCATCTACATCATCTACATCTCCCCTAAATTAACGCCTGAAAAAACAATTTCAGAATAATCATTCGTTAGAATTTTTAATTTTGTGGTTGAATCTCTGGGTCTGAACTGTGCCGGCGATTCCTAGTTCTTAATTTTCCAAGTGTGGAATTTGGCAAATTATTATGGGGATGAATTCTTCTTTAAGAAAAGTCTTATTTTTACCAATTCTTAATTTCATAAATGTCTTATTTTCCTAATTATAGATAGAACCAATTCAGGTTTTTTGTAATAAGTACATTTACAAACACAAATTTAGTTTTCAAAACAAATAAAACCATTACTACATTGCTTAAATTATGTTTAAGCGAATCAGAGAAAACACAACTTAAAATTAGTAAACCCTAACGGCCTTACTTATTAAAAAAGTAAATTCACTGTTTAGCTTAAGCAGAGTGTTGTCCTTTTCACACGTCAACTAAATGTCAAATGTCAAAGCAAGAAAAAACACTGAACTTAACTGTGAATCAACTTTTTTACAAGTAAGGCTGTTACTTTATTGCATTGCATATTGACTTCTCCTTTGATCAGTTCAGTTCAGTCAGAAGTGTCTCACAAAGATGAGAGATGGTGGCTTGGTATTGTTTAAGGTATGTACAATAAATCAGTGTTTATAATGAAGTAAAAGTATTAAAAGAAACGATCCCTCCCCCGGTAAACGGCCTTTTCAAATTCCGTCCGTTGACAGTTGGTGGTTTTCTCCGTTTTGGCAACTGTAATAAGATTGTATTATGATATTTCACTAAGTTACCACTCCTACCACACGAGTTAAGCATAAAATACGCAATTTATCAGCTAGATTGATTAAAATAAAACTACACGTGTGAGCAGCTGTTGTTTTGACATTTGCTTGCTGTTTTTTGCAAGCTGCGAGTACCTTTGCCCCCCTCAAATCTTCTACAGCTCATCTGCAACTCTTTGTGAAACAACAAAACTCTTTGTGTAGAATTCGCTTCGCCTTTATTTCGGCTGACTTGTAAAACTGCCAAATTATAGTAAGGAGATCTCCGATAATAATAAAGCCCTAGTGAAATCCTAAGATTAGAACAAGATAATCATGCCTAGCATAATAAATGAATTTCATTTCAATTTCATAAGTCAGGTTCAATGTCCACTAAGAGAGAAGATTAGACCAGCTTAAATCTTTAGCATTTCGGCAACATTCATCGTGGGTTTTCTACAGATTTGCAATTGATATATTTTTGGATCTCAATATACTTAATACCTGTTAAACAATGTAATAAGTCCCCATAATTTTATAATAAAAAGTAATTTTTTGACCGCTTTTTGCTAAATTTTCTGATATGTTTTTGTTTTTTGGAACGTTCAATTGTAACATGTGAATAGACACTTACATCCATTGACATTGATGTTTTTGTTCAGAAACAACCATATGCAATAACCATTAAAAATGTTGAACATTCGACGTCACGAGGGGTTATTAAAAAAGTATTTAAACATCTAATACCCGAAGTATTCAAATTAGCTCCTTTAAATAGGCTTAAATTTCATAAAACTTATATTTATTTCATAGAATTTGAAACCAATTTTAATACTTGGATATTTTTTTTCCTTTAAATAGGCTTAAATTGTTAAGGGTACATTGGCCTTATAACAGGCCCTTGTACCCTTAAAAACACTTGAAAATTATAGGTCCAACAGATTGCCCCCTCTGCAGGGGGTGTTTGGAAGTAGACGAGACAGTAGAGCACATGCTGCTTGCGTGCCCGTCTACCATGGAAACCAGGATGGAAGTCTGGGAGACGCAACTTCAACCTCAGAGCTCCTTGAACATCCAGGCCTCCTACTCCAGCTGGTACTGGAACTAGGATGGCTGAATTAAGATGTGTGGGTGCAGGGGAAATGCACAAAGGTCCCACTCAAGCGGGCCAGGTGCAGGCACTTTTACCCCCTGGATTGAAGACGAAAAAGAACAAGCAGGCTTAAATTTCATAAAATAAAATAAAAAGTACTACGTTTATTTATTAACCATCGTCCATTGGTATATATAAGAAATTCAAATTCAAATTCAAATCGTTTATTTGCTTAAATACACGTATACAGGTATTGATGTTATTTATAATACCTAAGTATTTAAATTTCGTTCAGTGTATATGTGTAGGGCTTTTTTTAGATTTTTTTCAATAAATTATAATTTTTTCTGTTATTGTTTAATACGTTGTATAAGTAAGTATATCAGGGAAACACAAAACTGAGCCTAAAATAGATAATTTTGCTGCGATTGAAGTCGTTTTTGTACTTTATTTTGAATGAGCCATTCGCATCCAACCGTATGTTCCTCAATATATCCAAATGCATGGTAATGACATTTTCCAAAATCCTACGAGCTATATACATACGACAACAATTTTTATCAACCTAAGGACTCCATTATTGACCTTCGACAGCAATGTAACGTTTAGGAATCATTAATGGCTTCATTCTTTGTGTTACCAAGAGATAAAAAAAACAGAAAGCCTAATCGCTTCATATTCAAGTCTCGTAAGAAGTCAGGTCGAAAACGGCTTCTTAATCTGGTCTCCTCAATCAGAAGACCATTCTGAAAGCTGCAGCAAGACAACATGGTCTCAAGTGCAAACTTGCCGGCTACAAGGCTAGAATTGAGCATTTCAGTATCGAAATACTTGTGAAAAGGCGGAATATTTTGATATAGCATATCTTCACAAAATTTTTCATTGCAAAATCGATACTTCAATAATGTCGTGATTAAATACTAATCCGCGTGGTTTTAATACTAGCATCAAATAGAAAATATTAGGCGTCTCGATCTGTAGAACAAATACTGAGTTTAATGGACCTTTCCACAGAATATGTCTTACCGTAATAGTAGTTTATGTGACTGCTACATAATGGAGGGCATTAATACTCGAGAGTTTTAATGCCAAATTATGTACAGTTACATACACTAGTTTATCTACACACATATCATACGCTCTCTTTGATGTGTTCAGAAACCGCATGTTTGACCGGCATTGTGGCTCTGCAGTTGTTAAGCTTGTTCTGTAGCACCAACTTCGGGCGTCGACGTTCGAAATTTGAATGTCAGTACCAACTTTACAGACAAACTAGGGGCGGCACGAGGCGGGCTTCGGCGTTCGAAATTTGAATGTCATAATGTGTAGAAAAATTACACATTATGGTCAAAATGTGTAATTTTTCAGAAAAAAAATGAGTTTTTACCAAGTAGTTTAACATTAAGCTGATCGTAATGTGCGGTTTTTGTACGCAGTAAAGAGGGTTTATGATAAGTGTGTAGATAAACGATTTAAGCTTTTCCCATAATGAAATATACATATTCAACTCGAGACTAAATAGACTTATTATAATTCATTAAGTTAAAAAAAAGTTTTTGAGTCCTTTTTCTTTCTCCCCGGTCGAGATGTGAAAGTCGTCTATATGTTACCGGCAATCTGTATAATCCGGTATTATATATAATCCCTACGCAATATATATTATGACTAAAACTTGCAGGTAATGTATGAATTATTATTTATTTTATACTTTGCCTAGGTATTATGTATTCTACCAAAATCTATTTATTGTACATATTACCGATAATCCCTGGGCATTGTATCTATATATTACCTAGGTAGATAAGGCTAGGTATGTAATGGACATTAATATTAAAAATATTTCATACATTGCCTGAACGCCCCAGGTATTATATATATTGCCAGGATTATATTATAGGTATTATATATAGAATACTTGCGTTATACAGTTTGCCGGTAACATATATATATACACACGAAAACTATGCTACGAAACCTTTCAAAATATGTTTGTCTGACTATCAAGTTCACACATGTTGCAGGGCATAAACGAATTTATGGTACCTATAGACAGAAATCACACTGATAAGTCACAGTAAAGCAATTTCGTTTACCTAGATAATAATAATAATAATAATACCTTGGACACTATTAACACACATTGATCTAGCCCCAAACTAGGATTCCCTGTATCTTGGGTACTAGACAACGATACACATACTTATATAGATAAATATAATACTTTGATAGATAAACAACCATGACAAGGGTACAAAATTCCGTTCTCATGAAAACTAATATTTGCCCCCAGCGAGACTCGAACCCGGGACCATTGGCTTCGTAGGCAGGGTCACTGCCGACTCGGCCATTCGGGTCGTCAGATGATAGCTTAAGTGTATCTTTTTACTTTAGAAAGCAAACATTAGAAAGCAAACAAAGCAAAAATTAGAAATCGGTCCAGTAGGACCGATTTGTAATTTTCAAAAAATGGCACCAAACTGGAGGATTTTTGAAATCGGTTCATACCAGTTCGTACCAGTTTTGAGGTAAACGAAACTACAATCGAATTGTAAACATCCTCCTTTTTTGAAGTCGGTTAAAAATACCAATTGAGACGGCTTTGATAATTTTTAATAATTTTAAAAAAAATATTAACTATTTTTGTAAATATTTGTTTTTTTCCCTTTATCAAAACTTTCTCAATGTAACTTTTGGATCTCATATCTACTCCAATTTGTTATTTCCTATTATATGCATTTGTCACCGTACGATAGTCAAAACCGTTAGTTAATCAACTATCGGCAGATAGTAAACCAGACCGACAGACAGGGTTTAGAATTCAAGTTTATTTTATTCTAACATATCAATCTAATTCGGGGGCTTCGCTGCGCTCGCCCCCTCTAGTCTTCACCTAAGCTGCCGCAGTGTTTGCCCTGGTATTTCCTTTGCAATTCAAGTTTAAACCAGTTTACTATTTAACTTTTTTAACCATTACTTTATCAACTATACGCGTCATATAATAAGCAGTACGCTACAGTTTACTATCTGTCGATAGTTGACCAACTAATAAGAAAAAAATAAATGTTATTTTATCAATTACACACACACACACAAACACAACACACACACACACAACACACACACATTTACAAAACACATATAGGTTTTGACAATCTTACGGTGACATATTTACACTGTGGGTTCACTACTAGAACTAAGATGAAAATATTAAAGTGACATTGTTGTTGAATACCTGTTTTAAAGACTTTTATCTACACACGTGTCATAAACCCTCTTTACTGCATACAAAAACCGCACGTTACGATCAGCATAATGTTAAACTACTTGGTAAAAACACATTTCTTATCTAAAAAATTACACAATATGACCATAATGTGTAATTTTTCTGCATATAAAGACATTCAAATTTCGAACGCCGACGCCTGCCTGCGTGCGGCCCCTAGTTTGTCTGTGAAGTTGGTACTGACATTCAAATTTCGAACGCCGACTCCCGCCTGCGGCACGTTGGCACTACAGAACAAGCTAAACAACTGCAGAGCCACAATGCCGGTCAAACATGCGGTTCCTGAACACATCAAAGAGAGCTTATGATATGTGTGTAGATAAACTAGTGTATGTAACTGTACCTAATTAGGCATTAAAACTCTCGAGTGATATTATTATGAAACGAGCCGATTAATGCCCTCCATTATGTAGCAGTCACATAAACTACCATAATTTATAAAAAAACACACTTTTTATTTTTGTTATTATTAATTTGAAGTCGTGATCGCGTATAGTTTATGGTCTTTTCACTCAATAGAAAAATTAGTACATTTGCTCCTTCCCAGAAGATGTGAGTATGGCTTATTATAATCCGTTTTATGTATACTTATGTAAATAAAATTCATACAACTCATAAAAATATTGAAGTCATTTGATTATCAAAATACATCAACTCAAATAGAGCTGAAATTAATAAAAAAAAAAATTTGCCTGTTGTCTGAATTGTTATTAATAGTAGATTGTATAACAAGGGCATAAAACACGCCATTTCACCCGAGACGCGAGCCGCAGGCAAGGGTGGATAGTTCAGTCGAGGGTAAAATGGGGTTTATGACTGACTTATACACACCGCTTTTCACTTCGATTGCGAGAAAATGAAACAATGGCATACAAATTATCGTAAAACAATCATTAAACAGCAACAAATTGCAAAGAATGACAAGAGCTTCCTGCCAATTTTCTTTTTGTATTTTCTTTTTAATTTTTGACATGTGTCATTAGACTAAGGTAATTCCTACTGCCAAGTCATTTAATGTTTTGATACACACAGGAGATGCAGTTTCGAATCCTGACCATGCACTAATGAGATAATTATTTTATCTTATGTACATTATCGGACATTCCAACGGTGATGGTAAACATCTTGAGGAAACCTTCTGAAAATGGTTGTATCCCCGAATTATACCAATGAGGTAATTAATGTATCTTAAGTACATTATCAGACGTTCAGTGTTTCCGATGACACGATAAGTTGTAGGTCCCGGCTACTGTCACTACGTGGTAATGGTTAATACTGAGCCAACGTGGTGGAGTATGGCTTAATCTTACAAGTATCCGAGGACATTAATGGGCTACGTTTATTTTATTATATTTATAAGTATCTAAGTAAAATAAGTAAGGCACAGAACAAACGGTGAGACGCAAATGTAAATTAACTATACTGAAACTGTGTCATTCGAGTTCATACCATCTGTAGAGTTCATAAGCGCCCACAAACGATGCGACAAGTTTGAAACCTGATTGAAACGTGTTTGTGTTCGACCACGAGTTTCCAAAGGGTTTAGTTGCAGTTAACCCATTCTCCCGTTACGATGAGCATAGGCAACGAGTCGAAGACTACTATCTCACATACCGATGGCGTAGTGTGCAAATATCTACAGTACTAAAGAACAAATTTGCAAATATCTGACTTTTGTACGGAACATTACAAAAAAAATAGTTGCCTGTAAAGCCGGTTTACGGACGATAATTTTCCATGGTAACGTCATAAGAAACGCTAAGGCCAATCATGCCTCTCTATCGCTTATTCCGCGCTCACATTTGCACACTCGGTGGAGGCGGAACGTGACACTATTTCGTGCGTGCAACCGGCGTTATCGAGTCAAAAAACGGAAAAATTTACGTATAATATTTATTTTAAGTTCCTGGGTCTTCAGAGGTGATCTGACAGTAAAACATCGCACTGCTTTGACATAATCAGTATAGAATTGTTCCATACCAGATGCTCACTACTTCTTAACATGATCTTTCTATAGTACTTTCGGAAAGAACTTTTAAAAGATGCATTACGTAAAGAATCTGACCAATGAGTATGATTTCTTCATGTTCCCTGCGAAATTTGTGTTTCCTTATACTGCATCAGGGTATAGGTTCACATTCAACCACAATATTTTTATGCATCATGAGATGAGAGAACAGTTATCAGTCGTGCGACACATTTCATGTCTTTGTAGCAGTTAAAAAAACAGAATAGGCGTCGCCATCTTATCGTGAAGTTATTTTATTGCACTGCTGTGCTCCTATTTATCACAGCGTGATTATATGTATCATAGATACATAATAATACCTTGGACACCTTTTACACACATTGTTCTAGCCCCAAACTAGGATTCCCTGTATCTTGGGTACTAGACAACGATATATATACTTATATAGAGAAATATTATACTTAGATAGATAAACAACCATGACTAGGGTCCATTGTTTTCACTTCTCATTCTCGCAAAGTTCGTGTTTGTGCTGCACAATATGCCACTTTGAAGCTCTAGTGCACAAAAAAAAAATGTTTTAAAGGCTGAGATAATCGGACCTAACAGCCACACGCACAGTAAAACTAGTAGTAATAGTCGTAGTAGTAATAAACTTGTTATTTTAGCTGATTTGCTTTAGTAAATTTCAAATTCGTGTATTCTATAATTAAATTGTTAAAACTAGATAAAATAGAAGTAAATTATTATTTAAAAACGTATCGAACCATTTGATGAATTGGCAGTATGAAGTACCTTAGAGTAAAGTCACATGTCAAAATTAAAACCAAAATAAAAAAGAAAATTGGCGGGAAGCTCATGTCATTCTTTGCAATTTGTTACTGTTTTACGATAATTTGTATGCCAATGTTTCATTTTCTCGCAATCGAATTGAAAATCAGTGTGTATAACCTTGCCTGCGGCTCGGGTGGAATCGACATCTCAGGGGAAATGGCGTGTTTTATGCCTTTGTTATACAATCTACTATTGATCATTTGTTTATTTATACGCGGAAGATCCATTTTGATAGGTTCCGTTGTCTTGCGTGATCAAGCCCCAAACAGAATATTTCTAGTTTCTATAAATATTTCCTGGTCATTACTCCAATTACGATTTTATTATAGAAGAGAAGAGCTATGTATAGAGAAGATGAGACAATTCTCGAACTTAATAGCTCATAAAAAGTATCTGTTTTGACTTACCAAAGAAATACCTTTATTATATACGGGTCTTAGTACCTCCACTATAATGCACTTCTATTATGCAGTAGTGATCCGCAGGAACGGTTCTAGAAGCGGGTTCCGTCTCGTGTCAGAGTCGCTGCGGAGGTCTACTAATTGCATTTCGTAATTGCACTAGCGAGGCTTGCTCCGAAAGCAGTAGCGGAATTGAGACACCATGAAAATTCAAATGTTTTTTCAATTTATTCACAGTTTTGCATTAATAGAAGAAGTTAGATAGTTGGTTAGCCTAGGTTTGCCAAATTACATCTCTTGTTAAAGATAAGATCGTAAGAACATTTAATTTAAGAATAGAACATTTGTGCAAAAAATTAAGTCAGCTCTCTTATGCTTTATATATGCTTAGCAAAGTTACCGGTCAATCTGCTCTGTTGACTGTCTATCATGCTTTTGTCGCCTCAACACTAAGGTATGGCATTATATTTTGGGGAAACTCAACGGACAAAGATAAGGCGTTTATAGCCCAAAAACGATGTATAAGGGCAATCTGTAAGTTAAAACCAATGGATAGCTGTATGCCCCACTTCAGATCATTAGGAATTTTAACATTGCCATCACTCTACATTTACGAAACTGCTGTATTTGTAAAAGTAAAGTGGAATTTGTTTAAGACAATGTATAGTAAACGAGACATCAAATTAAGTGCTCCTCCTAGCTCCACAGCTCTATACTCGAAAGGCATTTATGGTATGGCGCCAAAAGTGTATAATAGATTGCCCAAATCGATTAGGAATATTGACCATATTCACATATATAAAGCGAGACTTAAACAGTTCTTAGTCGAAAAATGTTAATATAAAATACAGGACTACATTGAAGACACGTCAATATGACATAATATGTACATTATAACTAGTTTTAAGTAACATTATAATATTTTGTGGACATAAATTTAACAAAAATACCTTAGCGCGTTTAGTAAATATTGACATCTGATGTAAATCTATGTAAATTTGTGTTTTTTGCGTGTAACTAATATTTGCATGCTGCATGGCAGAGTATAGCGAACCATATTTTAAATTACATTATTATACACCTGATGTACACCTATATTCGTGCAAATAAACATTACTTACTTACTTACTTACTTACTTACTTACTTAAGAAAACCTTCATATCACACAACCACGGCGATTGGCTAGCCCACTGTCACGCAAAATGGAGTATTCAATTACCGGCTTAACCATGGCGCGACTATGTCTCTGCCACCTCGCATGGGCGTATGTGAGATTTAAGTACCAGGATCTCAGAATTGAAAAAGACGTATAGGAAGCGCCCATATACCTGGTCCAACGCTGGTACATCTCATTAGCAGAAGTTCATAGAGACGTGAAAGGGGCCGTTGTAGTAGCATTGTTGCAGTGTATCATCACACCTTGTCTTATGTGGGATAAACAGGTATCTAGGTTAAATTTGAGACTAATGTTTTGAAAGTTTTATTATGTAAAGGAAATATTTGGCCTAACCTTAGACGAGTAATGGAGTCATGGTTTATAAAAATAAAAAACCATAAAAATAGATTTATTAGCTAATGTTACTTTAGTAGTAGAGACGAAAATATTTTTCATTTGCGACTACATTTTCCTTAGTGACTACCTACCATCATTCCTCATTGGGTATCCACCAACCAAATCACCGTGTATTTTAAAGTTATACTACACACTTTTCTTATGTCCTGAAATACATTTTCGCTACTATAACCAGCTGGAGCTAATACCCTCTTCTGCTTTTAAAGTACAAGGACTAAGGAAAAATCATTAACCTGGGAACATTTTGTCCGCACCAAAGGTTGGATACTTGGATACACCAAATGTTAGATTTGTTGATCTAGAACACTTATGTGTGCTAAATTTAATTCAAATCATAATATATTTAGCTCGGTGCATCTTTATTAAACCTCACTTCTGGATCTTCAGGAAATAACATGTCATTTTTTGTTTGTATGAATGTAACTTTCAATGTGGGCCACCAATTTAAAGAAAAAATTGCAAGAAAAAGGAATCAAATTACAAATACAAATGCAAATGAATTTATTACGTAAAAAGAATGATATACATTAATTTCAAAAAATCAAAAAAAATATAATTCAAAATGGAAAATATTAATACGCTCATGAAAAATACTGATTTGCACAGCAAATATCGGGGCAAAATGCTGCAGCAGCTTAGATGAAGGGTAAAGGGGGTGAGCGAAGCGAAACTCCCTTTATCCTTCGTGTTTTGTTGAATATGTAAGAACAACAAATTAGTAGTTTATGTGACTGCTACATAATGGAGGGCATTAAAACTCGAGAGTGGGTTTATGAAACGAGCCGAAGGCGAGTATCACTCCAGAGTTTTAATGTCTAATTATGTACAGTTATATATACTAGTTTATCTACACACATATCATAAGCTCTCTTTGATGTGTTCAGGAACCGCATGTTTGACCGGCATTATGGCTCTGCAGTTGTTTAGCTTGTTCTGTAGTACCAACTTCACTTCAGACAAACTAGAGGCGGCACGCAGGCGGGCGTTGACGTTCGAAATTTGAATGTTTACAAAAATTACACACTATGGTCATAATGTGTAATTTTGCAGATAAGAAATGAGTTTTTACCAAATAGTTTAACATTATGCTGATCGTAACGTGCGGTTTTTGTACGCATTAAAGAGGGTTTATGATACGTGTGTAAATAAAATACTTAAAACATAAACTTAAACTGGGCAACGTTTGGAATTCGTAAAAGTAGAGTTATCTTCTATGACCTTTATGATCAAAAAACCTATAACTTTGATCGAAAATTTCATGAATATGTTAAAAAATATTCCAAAACTTTCAAGTTGGATTGTAGAACTGCAAAAACTTTACACATTAATAGAAAAATTCAAAATTCAAATAATAGAAAGAAAACTGTTTGGCAAATAATAAACCGCGAAACTGGCAAAGTTATACCAAGGGACAATGATTTCTGCCTAAAGATAGGTGATGATGATGTTAAATCCAGCGCTGATGTTGCTCGAGCTTTTGAAACATTCTTGACCAATGTAACAGTACTCACAACAGACCGTCTAAACTCATCTCCATATGAAGCAGAGACTTTATTAAAAAATAACACTAGCGTCAGTAATGTATATTTAAAATTTCATCATGTATATCCCCAGGACATTGTCAAAACGAATAAATTACTTAACTTAAAAAATACGGAAGACCTGTGGGGTATATCAGTCAAAGTCATTGGTTCAGTAATTCGAGTTTTAGCCCCACACTTAGCTTATATATTCAATAAATGTGTTGACGATGGGGCTTTCCCAGACCTCATGAAACACAGTAAACTGAAACCTCTGTTTAAGTCAGGAGATAAGGGCGATCCTTCAAATTTCAGACCAATATCTGTTCTTCCAACACTAGGTAAAATATTTGAAAAGATTATACTCAATCAAATGCTCGCACACTTTACCCGTACAAAATAACTCCACGCTAAACAATATGGTTTCACTAGGGGTAAATCGACTGCGGATGCAGGTATTACCCTTATATCTCATATTTATTCTGCATGGGAGGCCGCACAGGATGCTATCGGAGTTTTTTGCGACCTGTCGAAGGCGTTTCATTGTGTTGATCATATTATTACGCTATTAATTAAATTAAATCATTATGGAGTTAGAAATAAAGCGTTGGATCTACTAAGATCATACCTAAGCTATAGAATTAAAAAGGCAGAAGTTAACGGCGTAAAATCTGATGGATCGGGAGTTAAAATTGGCGTTCCACAAGGTTCCATATTAGGCCCTTTCTTATTCCTGGTATATATTAATAGTCAATAGTCAATAGTCAATAGTCAAAGTACTTTATTACTGTAGATATTTACATATACTTAGCAAACGTCATTTTTTGCCTCTTCTCTACATTGGACCACTGTGGGAGAAGAAGGGCGTAGAAACTCCCACAGATTTATTTTTAGATCTCTTTTAAAAATTGGTTGTGCTTAACTAATACAAATATGAAAAATTTAATTGTTATGATTAATAAGCAGGAATAAATAATTACAAAATTATTAACAGCAAGGTCTGTGTTGAGCCAGATTAACCCCATACAGTCCTGTCATTTAAGTAATCTTGAACATTGTAATATCCCTTTTTCGACAAAGTCGCTTTAACATGCTTTTTAAATTGCTCAAGTGGCAATTTCAAAATCTCCAGAGGTATCTTATTGTAGTAGAGAATGCACTGACCCTTGAAAGAATTGCTAACCTTCGCGAGTCTAAAACGGGGCGCACATAGTCTGTGATTATTTCTTAGGTTAACATTACAGCTATCGCTAAGTTTGGAAAATGTTGTAAGGTTCTTGCGTACATACATTATATTTTCGAAAATAAATTGACTAGCTACTGTTAGTATGTCAATTTCTTTAAAAAGCTCTCTTAAGGAGTCTGTTCGTTTTAAATTATAAATTGCTCGAATAGCTCTTTTCTGTAAAATAAAAATAGTTTGAATATCCGCTGCTTTCCCCCACAACAAGATACCATAGGACATCACACTATGAAAGTAACTAAAATATACTAGCCTAGATGTAGCCACATCCGTGCTTTGTCTGATGTTCCTAACAGCGTAAGCCGCAGAACTTAATTTACCAGCCAATTTATCTATGTGGGGTCCCCACTGCAATTTGCTATCAATGGTTATTCCAAGAAACTTCGTATCATTTACTAATTCTAACGTGTTGTTGTCTAGCACTAAACTGGTCTCAACTTGCCTGACATTTGGAAGTGAGAATTTGATACACTTGGTTTTACCAGCGTTTAACAATAAATTATTAACTGTGAACCAATTCAAGGTTAAAGACAATACACCATTAACATCATCAAATTCTCCTTTTTGTCTTTCAATTTTGAAGACCAGTGAAGTATCATCAGCAAACAACACTATGTCAGTTAATTTCTCCACCATGAAAGGCAGATCATTAATATATACCAGGAATAAGAAAGGGCCTAATATGGAACCTTGTGGAACGCCAATTTTAACACTCGATCCATCAGATTTTACGCCGTTAACTTCTGCCTTTTGAATTCTATTGCTTAGGTATGATCTTAGTAGATCCAACGCTTTATTTCTAACTCCGTAATGATTTAATTTAATTAATAGCGTATTATGATCAACACAATCAAACGCCTTCGACAGGTCGCAAAAAACTCCGATAGCATCCTGTGCGGCCTCCCATGCAGAATAAATATGAGATACAAGGGTAATACCTGCATCCGTAGTCGATTTACCCCTAGTGAAACCATATTGTTTAGCGTGGAGTTGTTTTGTACGGTTGAAGTGTGAGAGCATTTGATTGAGTATAATCTTTTCAAATATTTTACTTAGTGTTGGAAGAACAGATATTGGTCTGAAATTTGAAGGATCGCCCTTATCTCCCGATTTGAACAGCGGTATAAGTTTACTGTGTTTCATGAGGTCTGGAAAAGCCCCATCGTCAACACATTTATTGAATATATAAGCTAAGTGTGGGGCTATAACTAGAATTACTGAACCAATGACTTTGACTGATATACCCCACAAGTCTTCCGTATTTTTTAAGTTAAGTAATTTAAACGTTTTGACAATGTCCTGGGGATATACATGATGAAATTTTAAATATACATTACTGACGCTAGTGTTATTTTTTAATAAAGTCTCTGCTTCAAATGGAGATGAATTAAGACGGTCCGTTGTGAGTACGGGTACATTGGTGAAGAATGTTTCAAAAGCTCGAGCAACATCAGCGTTAGATTTAACAACATCATCACCTATCTTTAGGCAGAAATCACTGTCCCTTGGTATAACTTTGCCAGTTTCGCGGTTTATTATTTGCCAAACTGTTTTCATTCTATTATTTGAATTTTGAATTTTTCTATTAATGTGTAAAGTTTTTGCAGTTCTACAAACCAACTTGAAAGTTTTGGAATATTTTTTAACATAGTCATGAAATTTTCGATCAAAGTTATAGGTTTTTTGATCATAAAGGTCATACAAGATAACTCTACTTTTACGAATTCCAAACGTTGCCCAGTCATTAAATTTAGATTTACCGTTGTAGTCACTGACTTTCTTTAATTTGAAAACTTTATTGAATTCTGTCTGAATAATGTTGAAGAAGTCTGAGTAGATTTTGTTTGGGTTCTGTTCATTAAAATCCGGTACTGGCAAATTTATATCTAAGTTTTTCGTATATGTCTCTAGTCTATGGGATGTAATAGGCCTATAAAATGATGGACCAGTCTTATCCTTAATAGTTATTGGGAATGAAACTGTTTGACCACTGTGATCGGAGGGTAAGCAGTTAATTACACTTTTACTTGTGAATGCACAGTCACAAAAAACGTTATCTAAGCAAGTTTGGCTGGTAAGTGTAATTCTAGTCGGCTCTAGAAATACATGACATAAATTAAATTATTTGAACAGAGTTATTAATCGTCGCTTCAGTGTTGTATCTACAAGCAGATCTACATTAAGATCGCCACAAATAATTAACTTTTTTCTGTTATTACAAAGTTTAATGAGGGCTTCCTCCATAATTTTCTCAAATATTTCGAAATTGCCATGGCCTTTTTCATCCCTCGGTGGTCTGTAGACACAAACAATAATATGGCTATCTAACTCAACACAGGATACCTCTATTTGTCTTTCAACAGTAAGTGCAAGAATATCTTTCCGTTGTTTCACCTTAATATTATTTTTCACTAAGATTAAAGAACCACCTCTATCAGCAGTCTTTCTATTGTAACAACTGACAATTTTGTAATTATTTATGTTAAAAGACATCATATTTTCCTTCAACCAGTGTTCAGTAACACAAATAATATCAATGTCAGAATTTTTTAGAAATAATTCTAATACAAGTTCTTTGCCAGGTAGCCCCTGGATGTTTTGATGGGCAATATTTAACTGGGGCTTACATTTTGACATATTTAGTGGCTCTTGTATGCTAGAGATTTCCTCTATTGTCTTATGAACTAATTTAAATTACTTGGAACAGATTCCAATGTTGCATGCAAAGTATAATTAACAGGTGAATTCCCAATAGGGGTGCATGTTATATTACTCTTAAAATAAGCTGATGTCAAGTTGAACTTAGTTAAACCAACTATAGCTGCGTCGCATATATTATAAGCTAACAATGTAGCTACTAATTTTCTATATTTATTAGACAGGTACAATGTATCCCGTGTCAGAGTAAAGTTATGAATAAAATTATTCATGTCGAAATATAAAATAGCATCACTGTGATGACATGTTAAATTAAATAAATGAATATTCATTCTATGCACAGATTTGTTCTGTAGTTCTGTCAAATTACAGGCATATGGAAAATTGCATAGTATAAATTTGCATTTCATCCTACTATGTAAGTCTAGAAGTGTTTCAACACTTTTATTCAAATCATTCCGACTAATGTTTGAATGATTTCCTACCATAATTACAATTGTGCTGTACTCATCATAGATACCGTGACTAATCATCTTCACTAGATCTACAAATGGACTATTTGGACAGCAAATGTTCGTTACTTTTTGGTTAAGCCGGTTATGTAATAGAGTCCCAAATCCTGCACCTACTTTGTCGGAGAACAACAGAGTTTTTCTCTGAGCACATATTTTGGTAGCTGGCGGTACACGAGTGGAGGTGAGTGGCGGGACACACGTATTGGAGTGCGGTTTGATGCACGTGGCGGCGGTTGGCGCGGCATTCGCGGCAGCGAGCGTCGCAACGTGCGCAACGGCGAACGGCGCGGCCGTCGGAGCAGCTTGCGGCATGACACACGCCTCAGCAGGGACAGCGAGCGGCGCGGTGCTCGCGCTGTTGAGCTGCGAGGTGTCTCCTCGTCGACGACAGCGACGCTGTTTTTTGGTTCGGGCAGCGGTGGACGCTGCAACACTCTCGTTGAGGGGGGTTGAGACCAAAGTTAGTGATGTGGGCTCGTCCTCCTTGCTGGTCTCATTCTCCTCATTCTCAATTAGAACGCCCACCAATTCCGCATTCTGGCGTTGTAGCTGTACTAACTCAGACGTCGCGGCTCTGAGTTCTGCTAACTCACTTTGCTTTTTGGCATAACATTGTAATGTATTTGCTAGCAGGTCATGTAGATGCTGGATTTCTACTCGGGCATGTTGAAGGTCCGACTGTAAACCTACATTTTTTCCCCGGAGCTCTTGCATTAAGGAGATTCTTAATATTCTGTTTGATTGCCGTTTCAAGGCTAATTTCAGTACTTTTATATTACCTCTAGTTTTCTTCATGAATTTATTTAATTTAAAATATTTTTTAATTTTTCTGCTGCTTGTCTGCATGGCTTGAACAATAGTGCTTAGGTTGGCTACTTCTAGTTCTTGTTGGATAGAGGTAATGTGGCGAGATTCATTGTAGTCTTTTTCTATGCACATATCAGTCAACTTCAAGTTTGCCTCATTGAGTTGGTATTGGAGGAATTTACTGCGATCACAAGCAGAAGCAAGGTCAGTGCGCAGGGTGTCAAAAGATTCCACAAGTTTTTCCAATCTTTGAATCTCATTTTGCGACTCCTCGTGTGTTTCTCGCAAAGTAGACACACTATCTCTAAGCTGTGAGTTCTTGGCTCTCAAGCTTTTTATCTCAAAGTCATTTTCATTGCGCTCTTCCAATAGCCTTTGGTTTAACTCCTCTGCATCATTTAGTTGTTGCTGTATTGCGTGCATTCTCCGCGTAGTAATGTTGGATGCCATGCCTGGAAATAAAATAAAAAAGAATGGGTGCTCCGAACAAAATTAAAATAAAACAGAAGGAATAAAGACTTGCAGTTAGTAGCTGTAGTACTGATATGATAGTTCCTAATTCCCTATATAGCTATTCTACGTCAAAGTCAACAAGTTTCAATTTAACTATTACAAGTCAATATAGGTTAACAGTATAAATGTCCTGAACTAATGAAAGTTATACTTATTATCTAACAATTTTAGTCGTTTTGCAAGTGTTGTGATGATCAGCTGTGAAGTGAGTACCTAATATGTCTCTAGAATCACCTACAAGCTTACATTATATTCGCACTAATTGCCAAGGTCTAACCTACCAGTGCACTTGTGTATATCGTGTAATAATTATGAGTGAACAGCTAGTTTTATCGTCAAAAGTACTTCCACAGATTGTCAAGTGCTAAGAGACAAAACAAAGACGCTGCGGTGTGAGGATGGACGTTTCTCACAATAGTGAGAGTTGAGCAGTATGTAGTGTATAAGTATATAGTTAAGTTCAAGTCATATACTTGTAAAATATGAATAAGCAAATATGAAAACAATACTCCCCCGGGGTTTTTCCGTTGGCAGTTTGAAATTTCCTTTGTCTTTCGGTCCGTGATCGATTATTTTATCACAATTACAATTCTGTCCACATTTAGCACTGGCACACTTTAGTTGACTAAACAAACACTTAAATTAACACTATATTCACAAATAGACGAATTAAAACAAATTAATTTAGTTAAAATACAGCACAGCTGTTTTTGACGTGTAGCCTCGGGTGCGGTCCGATCCAATCAATAATAATGATCTGCCCTTCATGTGGGAGAAATTAACTGACATAGTGTTGTTTGCTGATGATACTTCAATGGTCTTCAAATTTAAAGACAAAAAGGAGATTTTGCTGATGTTAATGGTGTATTGTCTTTAACCTTGAATTGGTTCACTGTTAATAATTTATTGTTAAACGCTGGTAAAACCAAGTGTATCAAATTCTCACTTCCAAATGTCAGGCAAGTTGAGACCAGTTTAGTGTTAGACAACAGCACGTTAGAATTAGTAAATACGAAGTTTCTTGGAATAACCATTGATAGCAAATTGCAGTGGGGACCCCACATAGATAAATTGGCTGGTAAATTAAGTTCTGCGGCTTACGCTATTAGGAATATCAGACAAAGCACGGATGTGGCTACATCTAGGCTAGTATATTTTAGTTACTTTGATAGTGTGATGTCCTATGGTATCTTGTTGTGGGGGAAAGCAGCGGATATTCAAACTATTTTTATTTTACAGAAAAGAGCTATTCGAGCAATTTATAATTTAAAACTCCTTAAGAGAGCTTTTTAAAGAAATTGACATACTAACAGTTGCTAGTCAATTTATTTTCGAAAATATAATGTATTTCATATTTGTATTAGTTAAGCACAACCTATTTTTAAAAGGGATCTAAAAATCAATCTGTGGGAGTTTCGACGCCCTGCTTCTCCCACAGTGGTCCAATGTAGAGAAGAGGCAAAAAATGACGTTTGCTAAGTATATGTAAATATCTACAATAATAAAGTACTTTGACTTTGTCTTTGACTTTGACTTTAAGTTCACATAAAATATTTTATCTACACACGCTACTGCGTACAAAAACCGCACGTTAGGATCAGCATAATGTTGAACTATTTGGTAAAAACTCATTTCATATCTGAAAAATTACACATTATGACCATAATGTGTAATTTTTCTACATTTTATGACATTCAAATTTCGATTTTGCCGACGCCCGCCTGCGTGCCGCCCCTACTTTTTTTGTGAAGTTGGTACTGCTGAACAAGCTAAACAAGTGCATAGGATATATCAATGCCACCATACCGGATGCCGTTCCTGAACACATTAAAGAGAGCTTATGATATGTGTGTAGAAAAAGTAGTGTATGTAACTGTACATAATTACGCATTAAAACTCTCGAGTGATATTATTATGAAACTCGCCTCCACTCTCGAGTATTAATGCCCTCCATTATGTAGCAGTCACATAAACAACTATAAAACATGAAGTGTTTTTGTTGATCGTTTTTTGGTGTGCAAATTAGTATTTTTGATGTGCGATTAAATACTAGGCATTCAAAATCGCCATTATTAGCAACTAAATGTGAAATTCTTGGGTTTTCCGTTAAAAACAATAAAACGTCGATAAAAATTCAACGGCTAACATATGTTTGGGCTTAATTGTTCTAAATGGTCTGTTCTATCTTTGTTTTAGAGCTCTGTATCGATCTGATAAATGCTCTCCAAAAACATTAAAAAAAAGAGTATTGTCCTTTCTTCCTACACACACAGAGGTCAAGATTTTTTCCCTGCCATTCTTTTCTGACAATAGTCCAGAGTTCATATATAACTACAGTTCTACAATATTTGTAAATTTCTCGTCATGTCAGCCTCTACCAAAGCTGCAGTGACTCGGGTTTCGAACTTATAACTTAACTCTGGTTGCCTGATGAATAAATTAAGCAACATAATGTAAGCAACTTGTGCTAATTTCAATTACCTTAACACTGTGTTCTGTAATTACTAATTAACATGGGAGGCACATAATTCCACTAAAAGGGCTCTTCTAATTAAACATTCGAAGTTAAGGAAATAGTATTTACCAGATAAAAGTTACTTAGATTTTTAACGATACAAATTAATATTTTTATTATAACTCCTAAGGGTCTGTTTCAAGATACAAACTTTAGTAGCAGAAGGCAGGATCAAGTTTGTGTTTTACGCGCGGTAAAACATGGTTAGTTAACATAAACATAAACATTTGTATACATGCACATTCATTGCTTCTGGCCCCACACTAGGTTACCCTATGACATTGAAAGAAAGAGTAACATCACCACATAGAAACATACAAAACCTAGGTTTTTTTTATTTCTCCCCAGCCGCACTGAACGAAAATTATTGTCAATTTGACAACAAAACATTAACCACACTCAACCCTTTAAGTAACGTCAATAAGTCAACGATTTATTGTCAGATTTTGTTGCCGAATCAAAAATATTCATCGACAACATTACACTTGGTCATAAGTACATAGTTTACGGACAATGTTCAACGTTGTCATAAAGTCATAGCGTAACATCTTTGTTTAAACATTAACTTTGGAGCAAGGTAACCTAACCTATTCTTTTTTCAATGTGGTCAACCTGACAACTCTTGTATTGTAGATTTGACAACTTAGCGTTTATCTCTGTAGCAACGATATCTAACCTAACCTTCTATTTAACTTTGTTAATCTAACAACTCTAATATGGGGACCAGGCAACTGAGCGTTGTCTCTGTAGCAACGCCATCTTACCTAGCATTCTATTAAACGTTGTAAATCTAACATCTCTTATATTGTCCCTTTGTCAACTAAGCGTTACTTTTGTAGCAATGCTACGAGCAAATAACATTTTAACGTTATTTACGCAATAATGGTTGCTATACAGAAAAAAATAACAGCAACAATTATTTTGAAAATGGCATTAAAGAGTAATTTGCTCTCTATATAGAATTTTCCGCTTAACAACATTGACGTAGAATTGCTACAATGACAACATCACTTAGTTGTCAAAGGGACAATAAACCTATAAAAAGTATACAAAATAAGTATGGATAGCAGACTAGGGACCATAAATACTAATAAAACAATAAATTATGCAGAAATCATATAATAAATCATCCACAAGTTTTTTTACAAGGTACACAGCACAATTCCTTTTACAAGATACTTTAAACTTAAGTATTATTTAATGTAACTAAATAACCATACTAATAACTATTAATATATATTAATATTTTTAGATACCAGGAGCTGATTCTCATAAAAAAAAAACAATGAAATACTAATCTGACAATTATATTACAATCGAGATGGCACTCGAGTGTGGGGATGTCGTTGGTGTAGAGCGCGTAGAGCACCGGCGAAAGGCAGCTGCCTTGCGGGACTCCTGCGTTGATGGCCTTCGTCTGGGAGTGTGCATTCTCGACCGAGACGAAGAACCGCCGGTCTTCCAGGAAGGAGGCCACGATCTGCCCGATCATTGGGGGCACACCTGCGTCCAGGAGCTTGAAGAGGAGCCCCTCGTGCCACAGTCGGTCAAAGGCCTTCTCGATGTCAAGAAAGACCCCGACGGTGTATCGGCCCCTGTTCAGCTCCGACGCCAGGTAGTGCAGGACTCTCGCCAGCTGGAGCGTCGTGCTGTGGCTGTCACGGAAGCCATGTTGCTCTGCCCTCAGCTGGATGTGGGGCAGGATTCTCCGTAACAGCAGGCGCTCAAACAGCTTGGCGATATGAGGCAGCAGGGTGATCGGGTGGTAGCCTCCCGGGTGTCTTCTGTCCTTCCCCGGCTTGGGGATGACGATCACCTTGCCCTCCTTCCAGAGGGCGGGGAAGTGACCGGTGCGCAGGATGCCGTTGAACAGCCGCGTCAGCGAGACGACGGCTCTCCTTGGCAGCTGTACTAGGGCCCCCGCGACGACTCCGTCCGGGCCCGGGGCCTTTCGCTGGTTCAGCTTCAGGGCCACCTTCCGGACTTCGCGGGACGACATGAAGTAGTCGCCGGCGAGGGGAGGCGCGGGGGCCGCCAGGAAGCGCTCTACGCGCTCCAAAACAGCGGCGTTGTGCTCGTAGTCGGCGATGGGGTTGGGCTGGAACTGCCCAGCGAAGTGGTCCGCCAGGATGGCGGCTCGATCTCGTGCGGCGTAGCGGCGCCTGCCCGGGTGATCAAACATGGGGCAGACCGGCTCGGGAGTTGATGTCAGGCTGCGGTTCAGGCGGTGAAGGGCGGTGTCATCTTGGGAGGCCTGGTCGATAGTGCGCTCCCAGGACTGTCCCCTCAGCTCGATGATGCCCGTGCGCAGTTCTTCTCGGAGCCGGTTGATCTCCGCCCTGATCACAGGGCAGCGCGTGTGGTGCCAGGTTCGACGAAGACGGCGCTTGAGGTCCAGCTTCTTGCGGAGGTGTGGAGGGAGCCTCTCCTTCCGCAAAACCGGCGGTGGCTTGGTGGTGGTGGCTGCGGCTTGAGCGGTGGTGATGGCTGTTGTGATGGCCACTGCCGCGGCTTCTACCTCTTCCTTGGTAGAAACACCGCCGGGGAGCTGCGTTGTGTTCAACTCCAGCTGGTATTTGTGCCAGTCCGTCTTCGTTCTTGGACGCGGTGCCGACGTGAGATCGGCCTCCACCCCGAGGACCAGCAAGATAGGCAGGTGGGGGGTGTCGATGTCGTACAGCTCCCCGATGGCGATGGGGAACTGTACGTTCTTGACCAGGGCGACGTCTAGTACATCCGGGCGATGCATGGGGTTCGTCGGGTAGTGTGTCGGGGCCCCCGGGCTGAGAACTTCGTAGTTGGAATTCTCAGCATCTTCCTGTAGGGCCCTTCCGGCGGAGTTGATGCTGTGGGACCCCCACTGGTGGTGCTTGGCGTTGAGATCACCTGCGACCAGTGTGAGGGTCGCTCCTTCCATCATCGCTCGGATGTCTTCCGGGTGGAAATGGTGGACGTCGCCGGGAGGCTTGTAGGCTGCGAAGACTTTGAGCTCCGTGTCGGCCGTCTTCAGACGGACGCCTATGGACCGCGTCGTCTTGAACGCGGGCAGCTCCAACTCTTCGTGGACGAGGTCCCGTCTCACGAGAACCGCCGTGCCTCTGTACGGCACGTCTCTCGGAGATAACTCGTCGCGGCGGTACACAAAGAAGTTGGGCAGTCGGAGCTCTCGGCTGGGGTGCAGCTTCGTCTCGCACAGAAGCACGACATGCACATCATGCTCCTGCACGAGTAGCCTCAGGTCTGTCGTCTTGTTGGTGATCCCGTCTGGGTTCCAGTACACAAGCCTTAGGTCTTTAGGCATTGTGTCCGGACGAGATTGTGGCCTTCAAATGGGATAATCCCCGCAGTAGGGGCAGCAATGGATCGCGTCTATCCACGATCGCCTGTATGGCCGCGCTGATAAGGTCGATGGCGTCGAGCAGCGCGGCCATGAGTGGAGCTTCCTGGCGCTCCGTGGACAGGGCTGCGGGTGCTGCCGGCTCCCGTGGGCGGGGGCGGGCTGGCAGTGGGGGGCGGCTCGCAGGTTGGGCGGGCTCAAGTGGCGGCTCGGCGGCAGGCTCTTCAGACGCCTTTTTCTTATTGCGGCGCTTCTTGCCCCGCTTCCTTCGGGGTTTCGCCTCTTCGCCTCGGGTGGTGGGCGGGTTGGCTGGCGTTCTGATGGTGGCGCCCTTGGTCTCGCCCGGCTGGGCAAGGCGGGGGCGCTTTATCGGCGGCGACGTTGGTGACCCCAGCGGCTCCACATCTGGGTGTGTGGAGGGGCCGGGGCGGGCCTCGGGTTGAGTGGTGGCATGGGTCGCAGGTTGAGGGGCCGTGCGGGCCGCGGGTTGGGCAGCCGTGCGGGCCGTGGGTTGGGCAGCCGAGCGGGCCGCGGGTTGGGCAGCCGGGCGGGCCGTGGGGGGCGCGGTCTTCTTGGGGCGCTGTTGTTGGGGCGGCAGTGGCGGCGCGATATTGATGCCGCGCTTGCGCGCCTCTTCCTTCAGCGCCTTGCAGCGGCGGCTGTTGGCCGGGTGGCCTTGGCCGCAGTTGGCGCAGGTGGCGGCCTCAGATTTTGGCCGCTGACAGTCGGTAGCTGCGTGCCCTTCTCCACATCGCACGCAGCGTACAGGGCGGCGACAGTTGGTTGAGGAGTGGCCGAATGATTGGCACCGATGGCACTGCGATGGCCCCTTTGGGCCGCGCCAACCCTCGATGGTGATGCCCGGCATGCAGAGCAGCTCCTTCACCCTGTAGAGCCTCTCGATGCTGCCGGGTGTTTGCTTCTCCGCCAGCAGGGCGAAGAAAAGGCAGCCGGCGCGGCCCATCCGGCCGGGAATCTGGCGGACATGTTGCGTCGGGAAGCCTACGCTAGCCAGCGCTGCGGCGACCTCTTCGAGCAGGGTGGTTGCCGGGAGCCCTCGGATAGCAATCTTGAAGGGGCGGTCCGCGTCCAGTGAGTAGCAAAGCCATGAAATGGTCTTGTCTGTGCGGGCCGCCTCGTCCAGATACCGGACGATTTGCCGGTATTCTTCCGGGCTCTGCGGCGTAAAGCGGACCCCCCTTCCAAAGGGTCGCGCGTTGGGGGCATGGCCTAAGACTTCCTTCAGCCGGGAAAAGTGTGTAGCCCAGGCCGGCAGGTTCTCCACGACGATTGGCGGGTGGTTCCTCTTCTGCTTGGGCTCTGTGGTGGCGGTCGCTTGCGGTGTGATGGGTCGCGGCGCTTGGGGCTTCGGCGGCTGTAGTAATGCCGCGGCGTAAGAAACCCCACTTGGGGGCGTGGTCTGCGGCACTTCCATTTCGGCTTCTGTTACAGCCGCCGTTTCCATCGCGTCCGGATTGGTCGACGCGTCGTCGATTTCCTCGGGCTCGATGGTGGTTGGTTCAGCGGGGGGCGTGGCCAACGCTGGCTCCTCCCATTCGCTACTAATGCTGGGGTCGCGTGACTCTGTCTGCGCAGACCCCTGTAGCACCCTTATGAGCGGGTTAGGGGGCCTCAGGACGGCCCCCGGTGCGTTCCCCAGGTTGAGGTTGGGGAACTTCGTCGGCAGCGTCGGCCGCACCGGGCTTTTCTTCATCGCCGGCGGTGGTGGCGGCGATAAGGAGGCGAGCAGGGCGGTTGCCGCGGCTCTGCGGGCTGCGTCTTCATTCGCCGGCACCTCGGCCGGGAATTCAGTTGGTGAGTCGGGGGGGGGCGGAAGAACTCTTCCCTGCCCCCCTCGTGGGTCGGGGTATCCAAGATAGGGCTGGAGGCAGCGCCGGGTTGTCGCCTCTGCAGCAGGTTGCCGGCGAGGTCGAAGGTCTTGCCGGTGAAGATGTCGCGCTTAACGACCTGGATGACCCGGCGCCGTCGTCGGTCGATTTGGATCCGCACATCAGGCGGATCCGGCTCGTCGGGGGGCGGGGGGGGAGGGTCCTCCGGCTTGCGGCTTCTCTTCATCGTTTTAAAACGGGGTCTTCCTCTTACTTCTCCGGAGTTATGCAGGCTCTGTGGTGCCGACTTAACGCGGTCTTCCTCCACCGGGTGAGACCTCGAATAAATCCGAGGAGGCCCAGTGAAGTGCCGGCGAGCAGTCGATCAACACCACAGGTGCTGCGTAGGGTCAACTCCGGAGACGGGCGTGTTCTTCTCCTTCTTCTCCTTCCTCCTCTCCGTTTGGGGTCGGTCCGTGGGTGGTGGTGGCGGCACCGCGACGTGTCCTACGCTTCTAGCTTTAGAAGCACGTAGGCAGCCGCGATGCAATGACGTCACTGCGGGCGCAGTGAGCACACGACGGGCGGGGAGAAGAGCCGAAGAGAGAAGAGCGGGGGCGGCGAGTGTGTGAATCCGCTTCACAAAGTAAACGTAATCGCACAAACAAACACCGAGAGTGTGTCAAGTGAAAACTTTTAGTTACAGCTATTGTCGTGTGTGTGTGTGTCCGTCTAGCACGCTTGGAGCAGGTCCGACTAGACCTCGTGGTGTCCTCTCTGATGATGGGCCCGCTGAAGCGTCAGGTGGTGAAGACGAGCCAACTTGAAGTTCATCTTCACTGTCATCTGAAAATTTTAGCTGACATTAGGACCTGTTTTGAGAGCATAGCCCTGTCACTCAGCATCTTTCAATTCTTTCAAAGCGCCCTTACAACTCACTCTAGCACATAATATGAAGATAGCACTCATCAGGCATCAGCAATACATTCATTCATTGCGTTCATCACACTCCTACGGGATACATAGTAGTAACCAAAGAGCGTGTGAAGTAGAGCCCGAAGTTAGGCTCAGGCTGCAGACCGTCGTACACAACCCGTTGGAGCTCATCACGAACAGCGTGAACAGAAGGCGTCCCAACTGTCACCCGGTTGCTAATACAGTGTGGGACTTACAACTACTAAGTTTGCCATAAACACTGTTCAGAACCGACGGATGCGGGTGCACTCAATGCGACCACCGCACCGGTCCGGCAGGTAACTCCATACCACACCGCAAAACAAACGAAACAGTACTTAGAGGCAGAGGCATTAAGTTAAGCCTACCAAGAAGTAGCTACGTCTAACACCGTAAGGTGTACAATAATAAAATTCACCACTTGGTCAAATCGCCTAGATATTTTGACATACAGTGCACAGTGATCATCACATATTGTCATGTATGTAGTCAGTTAGTACATAGTCAGCTACAAGTAAGAGATTGGGTACACGAGTAAGAAAGGGAGTAACAAGTTAGAGAATTTGAGATAGGGAGAAAACATCAAAGTTTACAACTACCTATACACACTTTGATGTAACACTGTACCATGCAAATCAAAAATCTATTGACACTCACTTTCAAAGAAAGCGGCGCACGTATCGGGACACCACTCTCCTCTCCACGGCACCATATACTCGGCTGCCGCCTGCGTGGTCTTACCGTACGAGCCGCTTAGCAGTTTCAACTCATACCGACCACCCGGAAGTGACTTGGTGACCCTGTATGGCCCACGCATTCCTGGATCAAGCTTCCCAGTGGATTGTGAGAACTTGATCACGAATGCAAAATCACCAATCTGAAACATACTGGGTGGAACACGTTCTTTGTTAACATAAGCGTCCTGTTGGGACTGATTGCGCCTTAGCAACTCACTGGCTCTCGTGCGACACAGCTCTCGGACCGCTTCACGGTTGGGGCGCGTACCTTCAAGAGCCACGTCCCTTACCAGGGCCCGGATGATAGGCGTGCCGATGAGTAGATTGAGAGCCGAAGTCTGCGTCGTCTTTTGTCTTGTGATGTTTAAGACAAGTTGCAGCTTCCACAGGAGCTCAGACCAGCAAGCATTCCGATGATTCACCTCGATACGCAGCATGTTTAGTACGGTGCGCACGTACCGCTCGACTTGGCCGTTGCTCTGGTGCATTTCTGGAGTGATGTAGTGTATGTCACACCCCAGCTTAGTGACCCAATTAACGAACGCTGCTGACTCGAACATGCGTCCTCGGTCCGTAACAAGGAGCTTGGGAGCACCAAAAAGTGATATTGCGTTAGATATAACGCGCTGAAGCTCCTCTGCATCCTGTCTGTATATTGGGTAAAGCAAGCAGAACTTAGTAAATGCATCGACAATTAGAAGCACAAACTTATAGCCATTGGATTGTGGAAGAGGGCCCAGGGCATCCATATGCACGGTGAAAAAGGGGTTTTCAGGCTTTTCCCAAGATGTAATATTTTGGTGTGGAGCCCGTGGTACACGCTTTTGCGAGATGCAGACTAAGCAATGGGCGATGTATTTAGAAACAAACTGACGAAGCCCAGGAAACCAGAAGTGTTTGTTGATTAGGTCTACGGTTTTCTCAGCGCCAATGTGCTCATGTTCATCGTGGAAGATCCTTAGCAAGCTTAAGCGATGACCTTTTGGGACAAAGCACAAGAGCCTGGCCTCTTCACCTACAGGACTGTAGCGGTAGTATAGGAGGTCGTTTTGGACTACATACCGTCGGGGATCTAAACGTCCATCCTGCACCTTTTCAATAAGTCCACTTGTTTCATCATCTGCGGCCTGTGCTATTTGAGCCCAGTTTCGAGGTTTGGTGATGTTATTTACCTCGTGAGTAGGGTTGCGGCTGAGAAAATCTGCGTGTGACATCATGGACCCCTTTCTATATTCAATATCAAACGTAAAATCTTGTAGGTAGACCCACCAGCGAGCTACGCGGGGCAACAGATCCTTTTTGCGCTCGGTTGACTTGAGAGCGTTACAGTCCGTAACCACCTTGAACTGCAGACCAACGAGATAATGTCTGAATTGTTGGAGTGCTTTTACCACCGCCAACGTCTCCAACTCATACGAATGGTATCTCTTCTCAGCCCCCTGCGTCACCTTACTGAAGTAAGCCACAACCTGTCTTCTGCCGTCTGCTTGTATTTGCAACAGCACTGCACCGTAACCGCTGCTGCTTGCATCTGTATGAACCTCAGTTACTAGTTTGGGGTCAAAGATGGTAAGGATAGGTTCACTAGTCAGCCTAGCTATCAGTTCCTGGCGCACCTGTTCCTGTTCCGGTCCCCACACAAAAGGAACGTCCTGCTTTGTGAGCATGGCGATGCATGCAGTCAATGTTGAGTATCCTTTTATGTAGCGTCTAAAATACCCAGCAAGACCCAAGAATTGCCTAACCTGCCGCACGTTTGCTGGAGCGGGCATATTTACCAGAGCTTCCACCTTACGTGGGCTCGGCCTGACCTGACTAGCTGATATAACTCTCCCCAAGTATTCTACTTCAGTGTCCAAGAAGGAACACTTCTTAAGTTAATAGAGAATCCTGCCTCAGTAAGTGTTCGGAGCACTTGTCGTAGTAAGTAAAGTCCCTCGTCAACTGTGTCACTCATAATCAAGACGTCATCAACGTACACAAAAACTTTTCCGTTATTAATAAACGACCTTAGTGTGTCATTTATAATGCGCTGGTATACAATCGGGGAGTTACTTAATCCGTACGGCATTTTAAGGTACTCGTAGTGGCCTTCCGGGGTCACAAATGCAGTTCTACGAATTGAGGCCTCATCGATCGGTATTTGGTGGAAGCCGGTGGCCATATCAAGGCTTGTAAAATATTTGGAGCCTCCCAACCGATCGATGTGGTCATCAATAAGTGGCATAGGATATCGGTCCTTGACAGTAACTAGATTGAGCGCACGATAGTCGACACACATCCGGTCAGAACCATCTTTCTTTTTTACAAGGAGGATTGGGCTTGAATATTCCGACCTAGATTCTCTTATTATGCCCTTGACTAAGAGATCAGCTAGGATATCACGCACCTTGAGTTTCTCCTGGTGGGAGAGTCGGTATGTAAGCAACAGGTGTCTCACTAGTAACGTCTATACGCATGTTTCCAGTTTTAACTGTGGTTGACGCGGTACCGGATATAAGGAACTCTGAGAAGTCATCGATAACCTTCCTCAAAGAGTCAAGTTCATCTCCTTTTAAAGAGGTATTCACCTGTAGCTTATCTGCCATGACAGCACAATTTACTTTAGCCGAAGGCTGCTCTGATCGGGTTAAGTACTGGGCATCCTTGGTTCGCACGTAAGTAACGCCATCGCGGTTCAGAATATCGGTTCCTACCACCATGGGGAAATTCATACATGAAGCCGGCACTACAACAAAATCAGCTTCAATTGTAATTTCACTAAATTCCACCGTCAGTGTCACGAAAGAGTCAGCCTCGATAGCGTTATCACTAATTCCCTTTATAACGCAGCGGGTAGGTTTCGGTTGGCATGAAAAATGCTTCAAAATGCCTGACGATATCAATGAGATGTTTATGGCACCACTGTCGATCAAAACGTCAACAGGTATACCCTCCACTATAGCTGCAGTGACGTCACTACATTTTGAAGCATTGTTCGCGGTATAATCGGCACAGAGGTTTACATTTCTCTCATTACGTGACCCCGACCTATCTTTTGCAAAACAATAAGACTCTAGGTGACCCGGTTTTTTGCAAAATTCGCACACTTTACGTTGGGCATTGGGAACAGACGAAGTTTCTGATCGTTCATTAGTTCTAGGTCTTTTGAAACACTGAGCCTTTATGTGTCCGTCCTGTCAGCAATTAAAACATTTTGTATTTGAGCGGTTAGTTGAGGCTGGTAACGGTCGCTTTTTGGAACTGGTTGGGCGTGAATCTGGCCTGCTATGACTAGGTTTGTTGTATGTGCACAAAAATGACACTAAATTCTTCGATGTTAAGTTTGCGTTAGCCGCGGCCGCCTTAACCTGTGCGTCGGTAATACCCCGAATGATTATAAGAATCATGAGCTCCTCGCTAAGTACCTTTACAATTCGTAAACGCAACATACTACGTCTCGCGTATTCGGCAAACGTGGTGTAGTTATCAGATGAAGTAGCCATTACTTCATATAGAATTCCAGCATAGTCAAGTTTGCGTGGACACAACGCTTTAAATGCCTCTTTGAAATTTGTCCATGAACGATCGTTGCTAACCCATTCATTTATCCAGGCTCGCGCTTCTCCCCGTAAACAATTCGCCACGCGCGACAAACATTCGTAATCATCCCATCCATTTGCAAGCTTAGCGCGTTCCACCTCAATGCATCACACGTCCATATCATGAAGATTTGGGTCAAAGTTTGACACGTAATATTTTTTCGAGTTTGATGGGTTCAGTTTTGTAATGGCGTCGGCTAATATTTGAATTGAGGTAGACGCGATATTCTCGCGAGACTGTTGAGGATGGGACATATTGACGGAATCACAACTAATCACCACGCTTTCGGCTCCGCAGACATCTGGCTCGCCAGACAAATTCGATTGTTTGAGAGTATCGTTCGCAATAGCCGCATCATTACATAATGAGGAACTACAGACTGCTTGGTTAGACAAACGTTCTTCGCAAACGGAATTTTCCTGAACGCGTGCCTGAGAAACTACTGCAAGGTCATGATCGGAGTGGTTTTGTTCAAGGGCGTTTAAACGAGACATTATTGTGTTCAATGTTTGACTAATATTTTCATCTACCCGCGGTCTAGAACGTTCGGGACTGCGGGGTCTGCGATCGCGCGGTAATGTGGGCGTACGCGTATGACTACGTGATCTACGTTCGCGATCGCGCCGACGTGACCTGCTCCGCAAACGACCATGTCTCCCAGACATTGTAAAATTGCACAATTACACACAATCAAAGTATTTACCACGAATAAGCAAATTTAAAACAACAGCTCTGGTGTCTCATGTATAGCAAAATAACTGTTATGGCTAAGCAAGTCAAGGCTATGGGGCCTTACACGAATCCCACTTCTGATTTTAGATACCAGGAGCTAATTCTCATAAAAAAAAACAATGAAATACTAATCTGACAATTACATTTAATAAGAAATCACAATTTAACTAAACAAAACACCACAACTGCTAGTTTTAATTGAAAAAGAAGTACACAACACTAAAATAAATCGTTCAATGCAAACCGACAATATTCAGAGCGGATCACGTAGACTCGATGTTTACAATACGGAGTATGGCGGAGGAAAGAGAGCCGGCGCCTACCACGCGCTGTATTTATAGGCAGGCGGCCCCGTGCCGCGCCGTCTCCGGGGTTACTTCTAACAATATTTAATGATAAGTTTATGCTAAAGTTTTACAAACACTTTAATAGTACTTCTTTCCACATTTAACATTTTTTTTTGATAATGGCAATTGTTACAATTGAAGAACCTTTGTCGGACATCTTAAAAATACTTTTGCTGAACGAAAGTAAGTTTTCCTAGATATATAGAAAAATAAAGACCTATTTACAGAGAAGGGTAACTGAAGAATCCTGTTTACACGAAAGATATAACTTTTGGTTACTTACTCTAGCTTGGTAATATTGACAATTAATCAGTATTTAAAATGTATACATACAACCATAACTTATAATTTATTCTTACAGGTCTTTTGGTCATCACCACGAAACGTCACAGGAATGAAAGATTAGATAATATTTGATTAAAGACACCCACCCGCACAGGCGTCTCATACCCGACATGTTGTGCCTATATTAATGTTCAGTAATGTACATTGTCAATCTGTTAATGTTACTGTACAAGTATAATGACTTCTTTTGTCAAATACCTTACGTTAACTTTGTCAACTTGTTTTTCTCCGACATGATGTTAAACATAAACTAATTAACAACGTTTTTTTGCTCGCTCGGCAATATGGTAAATCTCTCTTGAAATTGGCAACATTCCAGTGATGTGTAGCGCAACGTGAGTCTGATAACATTGGCATTGTCACTGAAACTATGTAAATATTGTCTCAGGCCCTTTTTTCTCTCAGTGCGGGGATCGAACCCGGGAATTTTGCATGGTAAGCAGAGCTAGCGCCATATAGGTCGTAGTTTGATGTACTATTTCCTTTACAGATAGGCACCTCTTTAGTGTCAAATAAACGAAACTCTTGTATTTAGTACATTGGAATTTATATCAAAGGGATGGTGAAAATTAATAGATCATTTTATGAGTTGGAGAGATGAAAATAGCGGTGTTAATCGTTATGATAGAGAAAATATCAAAGTTGATATTGTAGTTAGGGTGTAAGGACCTAACGTGACCACCGTTTTTCTTATCTACGGCCAAGTTCACCGTAAAAATAGTGTCCTAACTATCCTATATCAATTTTACAATAATAAATAGGCGCACACGAGCCAAAACCAAGCCACGACGACCGGGTCCAAATAAAATGAGCATGTACCTATATGTATAAATGGTCGTCGTAGCGTGGTTTTGGCGGTGTTTTGTGGCACGTGTGCGCCTATGCCTCGGACAACAAAACGTCGCTTCAGTCACTTGTGGTCAGTGGTCGCCGCTATTGGTCGGCGGCCACTATTTATTTATTCCGTTTCGTGCAGTGTCTATGTCGCAGTATGTTGGTTAATTCACACTTAACTAACTCTCTAGACCGTTAATTAAATACCGACGTTTAACCAAGTCACTAAAAACTTCTTTTTTTATGTGTGTGTACATAAGTTTATGTTTTAAGTATTTTTTGCTGTTCTTACATGTTCAACCTAACACGAAGGATAAAGGGGGCTTCGCTTCGCTCACCCCCTTTACCCTTCACCTAAGCTACCGTAATGTTTTGCCCTGATATATGCTGTGCAACTGGGCCCCAATTCCGGTAAGTTACTAAAAAATTCCACACAATGTTAATTTATGTTAATGCAAGCGAATAACAAGACAACATGGGCATGCAACTACCGTCCGGATCCAAAAAATAGCATTGTTTGTGTGAGTTTTGCGTTAATTCTATTCTGTTTAACGTAAAATATATTTGAAACGTTATGAGCATAATTTTAAAAATCAAAACGCCGGTTTTATGTTCAAAGTTTGGCAGTTTGTGTTTGTGTTGTGACCAAAACCAAAAGTAAAAAGATTATGTCAAAAGATAATAACATAAAAGCAAAAAAGTTATTTGTTGTTTAATTGTTTTCACTAAAATATTGTTTTCACTTTGATCCTGGTCGCTGTTTCACTTTCCGTAACCCTCAATTGTAAGTAAAGGAGGCCACCTTTATGGCAATACACGATCAAGTTTTACCGTCAAGTTTCATGATGCTGCACCAGTTGAAGCCATGGCGTCACCAGTGATTAGGCTTACTGCCCGCATCTATCTAATATCATATCATAATAGCCCAGATGAGTGGTAGATGCTTTGTTGGGATTAAGAGACTGCAGTGCAGGATTAGGATCAGATTCACATATTGGCATGCAGATGCTGACTAACTTCATGCATAATCGACCGAAATTTTTTCATCACCCCTTTCTTTATAGATGTCTAATCTGCTATGCGCCAAACAACTGACTATTCTAGTGGCCTTCCTCGAATCCCACCCAGAGCTGGTGCGGAGTCGGTGCATGTTATGGAAATATTGTGGCCTTTGAATGAGGAAGAGGAAGAGAGGCCTTCGAATGAACAAAGGTATGACAATATGAAAGATATGACAAAACATATAAAGAAAATAAGTATAAAAAGTATTTATTTCCATCATATTCATATTCTTTCTAAAACACGACAAATAAATGATAGCTGATACAAAGAACTATGTATAAAGGCGAGCTTATCTCTAGGGAAAGATTTTTTCCAGCAAACCTTGGTGTGAAATAGTAAATTGTACACATAAGTATAGCAAAATACATTGCAATATACTTTATTGCACGGTAAATAATGGGTAAAAATACAAAATTTATGCGAAAATGCGCGCTTATCTCTAAATAGAGATTTCTTCAAGTAAACCTAGGCAGGATAGGACAGTATCACTAGTAAGGGCAGTCTGGTGCACTATCAATATGATGAAATATGTGCTCTTTTAAGTGACTCTTGAAAATGCCTGCTGTCGGGCTGCCTCTAGTAGTAAAGGGCAGTGCGTTAGATTCTTCCAGTTGGATTACAGAATTTCTCTGTACTTAATACCTTATAGTAAGTTATTATGATGATGGCTCATTTAAGACTTATATATTTTTCTTTTCACTAGAGTCGGAGTCACATGACTTAGAAGACGCTCAGGCTCAAAAAGGTGAGACAGAGGGAGACAGTGCTGAGGCGACGCTGGAGCACGCCCGTGCCTTGGACCGTTTTGCAGCTGCCATTTCAACACCTTCCTGTTTCCTGGAGGATTTCCTGCGAAGTTTATTATTTAGGTAATTAGGCACTGCATTATGATGGTGCATATCTTTGTGTTTTGGTTATTAATACTTTTTTAAATATTTCTGAAAACATAATTGATGAAACTATATAACATGTTAAAAACACAGTTTTATTTACTTTGCATATAATACATGTACATCACTTTGAATTATTATATAATTTTACCTCTATTTATGATAAATATGAATGTAACACTCTGTTACTCTACTATAATAGTTTTATGAAATATTTAATAACACTCTCAGTTATATGACATTAAATTTATTATATTTCTAACATGTTAATAAATAACACTAAGATAAGGACAAACCGTGTTACCACAATAAGTATTGCATAGCGATTAACCTCAAAACAAATGTCAAATCCCACTTTTGTTTTTAAAGAAGTTATTTTTTTGTGGTAAGACCAAAGATTTTATTGTTTGTGGAAACATAGCTGAGTACCTACTTTAAATAAATAAATAACTTGTTAGAAATACTCTTAAATTTACTATTTTAATTTCAAATAAATAATATCCCATTAATGTTCCCACTGAGGGGCACAGGCCTTTACACGGATATGAGTTAAATTAACCCATACTCCACCACACGGGCTCAGTGTGGGTCGATGGAGGGGTTTTACAGCCACTACCACATAGCGATAGTAGCCGGGGTCTGCAGCTTAACGTGTCATCCGAAACACTGAATGTCCAATAATAGTTTCATTTATTATCAATCATACTTAGGAAAAATGAAAGAAAGAAAGAAAGAAAGAAAGAAGTTTATTTGCAACAGGAAACAAAAATAGGAGTCAATATTGAACAACTAGGTACATAAGAATATTTCCTGTCACAAGCCGGCCTCAACTCAGCATATGCTGAATGCGAACAATCAGCGCTGGTCTTCCGTAGTGACCGACGGGTGACAACACGCACAACAATGTGCACTTTTGTGTAAACATTTATAAACACAGGCAGAAGGAAAAACATTTTAAAAGAGAAACATAGTTAGACATGAATATTCAGACTTTATAGTAGGTAACAGGTTAATTAAAGGTACAAAATAAATCTATATAAATATAAAACAGTATTAATATTAAAGTTCAAATTTCATATGATATATAGTCAGTTATATTGCGCTAGTGTCATTTCGTATAGACTCTTCGAATTTTTGATGCTCAAAAATGAATTTTCTCAACGTGCATTTAAATCCGTATAAACAACGCAGGTTCCTGATTGGTGGAGGGATATTATTCCAACACTTGGTCGCAGCATAGCGGAAGCTCCCTCTAAAGGCAGCAGAGCTGTGCCGCTCTGTAGTGAGCTGCGTTGAGCATTGCCGGGACACATGGTGCCTCGACTTAAATGAAAGTTTCTCAAAAAGATAACTTGGCTCCTTATATTTCATCACCCCGAACAAAAGACACGCCAAGTGAAGCTTTCGACGATGATGCAATTTTAAAATTGTATGTTTATTTAGGTATGGTGTCACGTGATACCTTAACGGAATATCAAAATTGAATCGCGCGCAAGCATTCTGTACGCGTTGCACTAACTTTTTGGTTTTTGCTAAAAGTCGCGGACCAATAACCGTATCCATGTAATTCAGTTTAGACAGAACCAGTGACTCAGTCAATTGTATTCGCAACGTTAACCCCAAATACGGCCTCATCTTGTACAGAATCTTCAATCTATAAAAACAGTCTCGCACACAATGGTTCACATGCGTTTCAAAACGTAAGCCACTGTCCATGATAAGTCCTAGGTTTCTGGCTTCGTACACTCTTTCGATAGGCTCTCCCATGAGCTCAACACATGTCGTTGGGTTTATATTATCTACTTGGTACTTGCTACCGAAGATTAGGTACTTAGTTCTTGTTGGGTTCAATCGAAGGCAATTACTAGAGGACCAATCAGATATTCTACCAAGATCTTCATTAAGGTTGTATATTGCGTCATTAATATCATGTGGCTTGCTCGATATATATACTTGGATGTCATCCGCATATATGTGAAACTTACAGTGTCTGATATGCTTAGTAATATCCGCTGAGAATAAAATAAATAAAATTGGCCCCAGAATTGATCCTTGGGGGACACCCCTATTGACCTGACTTTTGTCAGACACCACTTGCGAACCATCACTACGATGTATCTTAACACATTGGGAGCGATTTTTGAGGTAACTATCAAACCAATTAATAGCCTCGTGATCAAACCCATAATAGCGTAGCTTTGACAAAAGAAGGTTTATATTTAAGCAATCGAAGGCCCTTGAAAAATCAAGCAACACCAAGAGCGTGCACATGCCTTTGTCCTGTGCGTTTAGTATATTATCGGTAACGTCGAGCAATGCTGTCGTGGTGCTGCGCCCCTTTCTGAAGCCTGATTGCACCACAGGCAACATATGGTTTCTTTCAAGAAAGTCGGTTAACTGCTCACAAACTACATTTTCTAAAATTTTAGACAGACATGGTAAAATGCTGATAGGCCTGAGATCCTTTAGTTCGGTAGGGCTATTATTCTTAATGAAAATGAATTACCTCATTGGTATATGGTCAGGAATCGAACCTGCATCTCTTGTGTGAGAAGCAAGCGTGAAACGTATTAGTCCACAGATCTCTCTTTGCATGTTAAATTTGAAAATATTAAAAAATAAAAAAATACCTTGAAACCACAGACTATCGATGCTTGAAACAGAGTATTGCGACACACTGTGAAAGGCACTTTAGCCAACCAGGGTCTACCAGACCCTGGTTGGCTAAAGTGCCTTTCACCTACCAGGATCCTGTGGCAAAAAAATACAGAGCTATCAGAATCTGCAAGAAAAAAAACATTGTACAATAGGTTAGCCAGTTGACTTTTTAGGTTAGACCTTGATGATTATGAGGTGGGACACCCGCTGAACCGCAGGCGGATGATCGGTCCTCTATCGTGACTATTTCACCCAATTCCCAGGTTAGGTAGGTTCGACCTTAGTGGTTATGCAAAAATATCGGTTGGAGTGTAGGCTTCCGCCCCCTTATCGACACTGACCAAAATATCTAATCTAGGTAAATTTGAAGGAAAGTCATGAAATGATTTACTTACTTTGAGCATGGCGGAGATGACATCGCCTCTCCGCTCTTTCGATAGAGAGGAATAAGCTGTCATGCCAGCTGCCTCACCCCATCCTTCGTGAGCCTAAAAGTCCGCACAAACTCAACATCAGGCATTGAAAATATGTACATTTTGGCGATGGAGTGCGCGAGCTCGCCGTCTTCGATGCTCTTCCCTGCGACGACGGTCACTTCTGCTGGCAAGCCCCAACAGCCGCAAACGCAGCCGGAATGTTGAAGCCGGCATATTGCGTCGAAATACTTGAAAAAACTAATAAAACTCGGACGAATAGCGACGAATTTGTTGACTTATCCACAACGACTACACCCTCATTAGGTGTTGTTGCTAAATTTCTATTCATTGACATTGCTTTAGGTCTTTGGCAGTCGCCGTAGCCGTATCGGCTTGGAGGACATCATCATCATTCATTGACACTTTCATGACGATGTCATTGTCCATGAAACGTCAAAATAATGAGCGGAATACCTTTTTGACATCTAATTGACTGTCAATGTGTAGGCGAATTAAATTATCGATAAATTAATTAGAATGAGGACAGTAGCCTTTATGTCAAAATCAGGTCATTTAATGAAGATTTAGCCCTTAGGCCCTGGGCCCCAATTCCGGTAAACACATTACAGTTAAATCTTACTGTTACTGTTACTGTACCACATATGGTACGGTAGGTCTAAATGAGTTACCAACCAACTGCGACAGATATATTACTTCTTCCGGGTGGACTGAAGCGAAAGGAGAGAGGGATGGGTTAATCGCAATGGCTCGTGTCTATTTTGTGGCGCCAAAGAAGCGAGCAGCGGCGAATTGTAGTGTGTGCCGGCCACCGGCGGTCACCTTGTGCAGAATCCATGTTTAATGTATGAAATGTCTACATGAAATAGGGGTGGGCAGAGGTGTTTTGTAACGAAGTTTTGTGGCCCATGTGTGACGCTAAAGGCATGCGTTATTTAAATTAGGCAGCAGTCACTATATTTTGCCACAAGTCGAGGATAAAGATTAAGTAAGCGGCTTTGTGTAGCGGGATGCTCCCCTCCCTCAAAGATGGCGCGGGGGGTGATGGCTGGTGCACAAGTCGTACTCGAGAACGGGTGCTGCTTGGGGGGACTGGTCCAGTATGGCTTCTCATAAGTTCATTACAGCATGTCTTTGTTCTTATTTATTTATTTTGTTAGATTGTTATTTTGAGACATCTTATTGGCACTTATGGATACGATGTTAAAATATTGTCATTAGATTAGATAATTTTTATATCATACATTGTGCAATAAAAAAATATATTACGAAAATTAAAAAAAATACATCCCCGTAGAGTTTCTTGGTGCTATCTTCTCTGACGGGCGTATTTCCGAAGCACTGGTAGAGTTAATGGAGTCTCTTTTTACTGTGCGAGATTCAGCCATGAATCACCGCTTGTAGGGGAAATAACTATTTTCAAACTCAAACCAATCATAACTCATTAGTTTAGTTGATCATATTTGATTTATTTTTGTCCATGTATGTGAGACTTAAGTAAGTGTTTGACTTGTAAAAGTGCATTATGTTGCCTACTTGCAATAAATGATTTGAGTTTTGGGTTTTGAGTTAAGGTTGGATAGAGATTGCCGTGCAAGCGCGTCCTATGTCTTTTCGATTCTCTGTCTTACCTGTTCCAGTGGGCGTCACGCAAAAGCCCACTCAAATAGGCAATAATTGGAGTCGGCCTCCACTCAATCAACCCATCTGGTCTCGTTAGCCGCTAGTGGGCAGAACCTGGGAGGTCACGTCGTGGCAGGACTCCGACAATTTCCGATTCGGTAAAAGCCGAATCCGATCGCCGTCCTTCGTGCCCGATGTATGAGGTTATCTACAACGCTTCACTTAACTTTTATGCAGTTAATAATATATATAAGGCTAGCATTTCATCACACAGAAAAAATACTTATTTTCGCAGCAAAAAGGGATCAGCAAAAACACTTTTTATGTTTTAAGTATTTTTGTTGTTCTTACATGTTCAACCTAATACGAAGGATAAAAGGGGCTTCGCATCGCTCACCCCCTTCACCAGTCACCTAAGCTACCACAGTATTTTGCCCTGAAATTTGCTGTAAAAATCAGTATATTAGCTGTGCAAATCAGTATGATGTGCAGTTTAATATTTCCCATATATTAATAGTATGCTTTGCTTACTCGATATATTAGTACATCTGTTGTATCATCATAAGAGTCGACTATAGGTACCAAGGGGGTGACACTGATACTCAAAATTAGCATGGCCGTCTTATAACAGTCTTGGTATGAGATGAATAAAGCCCATTATGGTGTATTTTAATGGTATGGAAATGGTCACCCCATAACCACTGTCAGGTTATTAATTGGGTAACAATAACAACTTGTCATTTTTGTTTTTGTAAATTTTCAAGGCAATTTGTTTATGGTGTAATAGTTTATGTGTTATTTATAATTATAAACTCATGCTCGAGGTACTGATCAGCGAAGAGCCGGTCGGTACCAATCATCTGCTTCTTTTCGGAATGTATTATGATTGTTATCGAATTACCATCAGGCCACGCAATCGATGTCGGAAATTTATTATTTCGGATTGTTTAAGTGTCAAAACTAAACCGATTAAATAAAACCGGTCAAGTGCGAGTAGGACTTCGGACCCGCACACGAAGGGTTTCATATGATTGTATCCGGAAAAACGTAAAACGACAGTTGTTAGTATGCGTATACCTATTTAATTTTTTAAAAAATATATTAAATACTAGGTATATGACTGCATTCAAGGCCGTACATCTTAACATTAAAAAGCAATTTTGTGTATGTTGTACGTAAGTATTGAACTATGTCTTCAGGTTAACGAACTCTTTGCTCATTGTAGCCGAAAGTGGATAGAAATTGAATAACTTATTTACAGATATAAAATCAACTATGATGAAAATACTTCATAATTCAATGTAATTCAAATGAGAAATTATTAATCGTATAATGACAAATAACTAAGCAAAAAACTCAATACCTGCAATTAAAGATCTTTTCCGATAAGATCGTGAGAGTCCAGTTTTCACCGATAACCAAATACAACAAAATTGCTAAGAAATTGGCCATACCAGTAATATATTGTATGGGTACTTCTTTTAATTCTTAAAAACCGGTACGTTTCATTATTTGTTGTTATAGCGACAATAGACATACACCATCTGTGAACATTTCAGCGCTCCACCCATTCCGGTTGATCTGGTAGAGCCCGGTGACGGACGGACAGACGGACAGACGGACAGTCGGACAGACGGACAGTCGGACAGACGGACAGTCGGACAGACGGACAGTCGGACAGACGGACAGTCGGACAGACGGACAGTCGGACAGACGGACAGTCGGACAGACGGACAGTCGGACAGACGGACAGTCGGACAGACGCACAGTCGGACAGACGGACAGTCGGACAGACGCACAGTCGGACAGACGGACAGTCGGACAGACGGACAATCGGACAGACGGACAGTCGGACAGACGGACAGTCGGACAGACGGACAGTCGGACAGCGGAGGCTTAGGCAAGAGCTGTCGGATTTTGGACTGTCACTTTAGTCCGTTAGTCAGTCCCAGGGAAATCCAAGGTTTGTCTGGAAAAAAATAATAAAGTTGCTCTAATCAATTAAATTAAAATCTATTCAGTAATTTTAACGCAAAATTATATATGACGACCTCTGTTGCACCGCCTGTTTACCATTCGAGAGGGTTTGATCCCCGGCTGGGGATACGGAAAAAAAATCCCCAGCTCCTGGATGTTTATATGTGTGTTAGGTCGCTGTTTCTCGTGTTGGGCCACGAGAAATGTAATACCTCTATGTAAATGTTATTATGCATATTATTCTATAGCTGGATATACATTTATTTGCAGGACCGTATCTTCCAAACGAATAGATGTAACAATTTCGATTTAGGCTTTGTAATTATTTTTAATGCATCGCGATTTTGAACCTTATGCAAGGGTTCGCATCTTATAAAACATAAACATAAACATTTACATACAGGCACATACATTGCTTCTGGCCCCACACTAGGATACCCTGTGTCTTGGTAACCAGAAACAGCGACGTCACACACATATAAACATCCAAGACCTGGGGATTGTTTTTTTTTTTTTTTTTTTCATTACCCCCAGCTGGGGATCGAACCCGGGACCTCTCGCATGGTAGGCAGAGCCACAACCGCTGCGCCACAGAGGCCGTCAATAATTATGAAAAACAAAAGTTCGTTTTTGGGTTCTCTGCCAGCCAGCAGCTGAAGTTATTTGAATCGCCATCTCCGTGGCCCGTCGCCCCGTCATCTAGTGGACAAATTGATTTTATCATCCCGAATAAAAGATTTGCTTAACGAACAATCCAAATGAATCTAAATGAATAAAGAGCTTCGGAAAGCCGCCTCTTAAAAAGTTAGACCCAATCTTGTCCGAATTTGGGGAAGAGAATTAATTGCCCCGGCGGAAATGCGTACTTTGTTATTTAAATAAAGCAGGCTAGGTATACAGGGTGGGACAGAAAGGTCAGATCGTGTCGCGTCTAGACGACCTTTGTAACGCAGCGGTTGTGGGTCTGACTAGCATGCGAGAGGTCCCAGGTTCGATCAAAGTCAAGTCAAAGTCAAATTGATTTATTACTGTAGATATATACATTTACTTATCAAACGTCATTCGAAAGTATACCTTCCTTAGCGGAATACATTTTCAGAAAGACTCAAGAAAAAGTATATTTAAGGAAAATATATTATGATGATACCTCATGTTTAAGTGAAATGCTTGCAGCAATTGAAGTAAACAATGCGGACACCGTGTTTATTCTGGGGGATTTTAATGTGCAAGAGTCATTTTGCATCGAAATTTTGCTCCGAGCAGTCTTGGTACTGAGTCGACATGAACCTGCTCCCTCAGGACTCGTCCACGTTTATGAGTGATGCCCACTGATGTAGGCGTTGGCTGGACCATGCAATAGTGACAGGTGCCGCACGTCAGACCGTTCTGAGAATCCCAGACTGAGACTATGTATTATACAACGTAACATCGAATAAAAGCATAATGAGAAATTAGTTTATTCAGGACAGCATGATTCAAACATGATTATGAGCATAGTTGATTTCACAGACTTTCACAGATATATGGTCATATTTTTGAAAAAAACAGTTATTGTTGTTGCTCTGTCTCTTTATAGCTAAGCTATCTTAAGGCCCAGTTCTGGCTGTTGAGGTGAGGGGCGCCGCATTCGCCCGTCGTCTTCTGGCGGGGTAGCGGAACTGGCGGGGTAGCGGGCGGCGCGGAATAGCTTCGGGCCGCCCAGAGACGTTAAAAATTAGGCGTTTTTTAGAATTTACAGAAAAAACTAATTGATAAAATTTAAGGATTGATACGGAGCTCTGAAAGGGGAAAATTTAAGCATAAAATTGTGACAAAATCAGTTAATTTATATTAAAATTATTGTATCTCCTTTTTAATATAGACATAGTCTATATTAAAAAGGAGATACAATATGTATTCAGGATTTGTTACGATCGAGGCAAATTGTCCAATCGCGTAACGACATAGTATTTAAACTAGATTATATCTTTGTGAATAACACTATATTCATAGGTTTTTGAGACCTATGAATACAGTGGAAATAATTTTATCATTATTTTTGCCAAAGCGCTCTTCAGTGGTTTTGTGTGATCTTGGGCCTTAAGCGCGTCCGTCCAGTTTAACTGACCCCTGATTACACTCCACTCACGCTGAAATGAAGCTCACACAGGTGGCCGCCCACCAATATGACACCTGATTTCATTTTCTTTACTAAGCAAAATAGGCTAGTCATATCGTACACATTAAATTTCTGAAATTGCAATAATTGCGGTAAACTTGCTTTTTTGATATGTTGTTTGGGTCCCCTTATTTTTCTAATAGATTTGCAGCACTCTGAAATATACGGGGGTTGAGTTATTGCTGAAAAACCGCTATTTTTTTATTACTTTTTACTTTTATGCAAAAAATAAAAAACTCAAAGGAAGGCTGACGAGAAAGGTTGCTGTGACTTTTTCAAAGAAGGCAAAATTCCCGAAAGTTTGAGCTATAATTCAGTTTTTTAGGTGTTATAGCTCCTAAGATACAGAGTTCCCAAAATCTGCTTATTAAAATTTTCGAGCAAAATATCGGGTACGCGGTACCTATAATGACTTATATACGGGGAAAGTCACGTGACAAGTTTTGCAAGACAGGTTGGTTCAGTTGGGCAGGTTTGTTGGGTTGGTTTGGTCGGTTGGATGGATCCCACGCGTGGAACACAACGCCAATCTGAACCCGACCAACCCAACTAATCCGACCAACCCGATTATCCCGATTATGAATGACCTAAAATGAACGTATAAATTCGAAGGTATGAAGGTATGAAGAAAGTAAGCGTACTTTTTTCATCCGCAAGGAAATAAATATAATTAAAAAAAACTAAAAAACACGCTTTTAAAGCACTTCGAACTAAAAAGTTAAAAATAATTTTTAATATAAACTTAAACAATAATGAATAAAAAATACTGTTATTATTGTGAAACAAAAAGCGTCGGGCGCTCGATGTACGAAAGATGTGGAATAAAGCGCCCGACGCTTTTTTTTTCACAATAATAATAGTATTTTTTATTCATTATTGTTTTAAGGTTATATTAAAAATGATTCTTAACTTTTTTTTAGTTTTTTTAAACTATATTTATTTTTAATTTTTTAGTTCGAGTGCGCGAACCGGAAAGTAAGTAGACTGTTTTGTCAATCCCCCAAATACGAGAAATTATTTAATCCTGGCGATCCTAATCAGGATAATGAGATAAACTTATGAAATTATTACATTGTCGCTGATTCTTGATAAGTGTACAAAGTTTGAATTGAATCTGTTCGTTTAAAGTCGGTCAAAATCGAGTCCAAAGGAGTCGGTTACATACAAACAAACAAACAAACATACAGGTGAAGCTAATAAAAGCGTGATAAAAAGAGACAGCCTCTTCGGCGGTCGCGTCGACGGAAACATCGATCGATTGAGCGAGTGAACATCACCAAAGGGGAAGGGGTAGGGGTTAGGGGTGCGGGGGTCTCTTTGTTTGTTTTGTATAGTCCATAACTGCACTGGTGCGCGAGCGCATGTCTGGCATGAGCCACGCAATTTCATTTTGATACACAAATGTGGAATACTGTGAAATGGTGAGAGTACTTACTGTACTTGCTCAATTTAATTAAAGTCTCAATCAAGCTGTGTCGGTGTACTTTAAGCGGTTCGTGGTACAAGTGTCACAGCGACTACTAGGTACGATACTCTCACACAAACACAGGTACAGTACATACATTTGGAGTGTATTTAACTCGCGAGAGAATGTTAGGTACAAGTAAGTACAATACGTCGGAAATTTTCTAGCCCGTTTCATACAAGCCTAACTAAGTTTTTGTGGCTCTGAGCGAGCGGGGACTCTCTTTCAGTCATATGTTGAGGGTGGGGTGAGTGAGAAAGAGGTTCCGCTCGCTCAGAGTCAGATAAACTTGGCACGAACTGTACGGCGGGGGCGGGAAATTCGAAGTACCTAGATTTTTGCGATGTTTTGTAGTTAGTAGGTACTTTACCAAAATTTTTGTTTAGTTTCATCTTTCCATTAATTTATTTCTAAATAGGTACTTACTATAGTAACCTAACTAACCTAAAAAACTAACATACCTTAGAAAGTGTGAAGGATAATTTGATTCAACTCGCGGGCCGCGGCACGCATGCCCCACAGAGTTATGAATTTGTCAAAAATGACACAACAACTTAAGTTCAAACAGTTTCTACAATATCAGGCAAATATTTGTTTTCTCTTTGCCAATATTTTTTATTATAAAAAAATAAGGTTATGCGTTTTTTCAATGACACGTTGTATGATATTCACGCGTCAGACCATATTCCAACACAACTTGAATAAGGTTAAATGGTTCGTTAGAGACGCTAGTCAAATCGTGAAATCACAGAATATTGTAATTCAAAATTAAATAAATGAAATTTATTATTGACTTTCCTTTCCTTTATTTATTGCTAACAAACCGGTTGTGTAGTTTCTCCACCATGCCACTATATTTCACTTCGTGAAGGTGCCAGATAATCGCACAACTTTCTAGTTTGCTCCCAGCCAAAGCATTGTATATGGGTCTTACAACTTCAAGCAGCACTTACAGCTGTGATGAATTTTATTACAATACCGTTGTGTCCAAATGCAACCACCACGAATCGATTTGCTAAATTCCCTGATACACGACTGACGACCTCTGTGGTCGTGCGGTCGAGACTGTGCTTCCCAAGTGAGAGACCCGGGTTCGAATCCCGGCTGGGGAGGAAAAAAATACCTAGGTCTTGGATGTTTACACGAATGAGATTTTACTGTTTCTGGTTCCCACGACACTGGATATCCTAGTGTAGGTCCAGAAGCAATGTTTGTGTCTATATGTAAAGTATGTTTTCTGTAAACATAGGCACATAAACCTTATTCTAGATTCGATTTGTCGACGGCAGTTAAATATTTTACGTCCGCCATATCGTAATGTACGCCATTTTAAATTGTCGCAGAAATGTACAAAAGTGTTTAGGTTTTTATTTTGTGTTAGCATCGGCTTCATGTCGATATGATGGTATGGATTTTGCAATTTATTACATTCGTTTGTCAGTTTGCTGTTGCTTTTTCATGACGGCGAATTTGCTTTTAAATAAAAATGTATGATAAGCAATGTTAAAATCTAGATCTTACACTAAATAGGTCAGAGATTCTATTGCAAAAATATCTTATGTATTAACCTTAACCAACCTAACCTTGCTTTTTAATAATATTTCCTCAGACCCATCTATGCTTAGGTGCATTTGAATTTAGAATCGACATTAATTTTGAACGATAATAGAAAATAATATGAGGAATCCTTCATATCCATAGATATCTGGTGATGAACCAGTATCCTCTCATGCACAAATTACCTGCTTAATAACTGGCTAACTGGTGGGCACAACTGCGCCTCTGCCTGCATGTTTTTTGTGATTTATCGAAATCCTCTTTTAATTGCAGATGGAACTTCTAACCAAGACAAGCATTTTGATCTCAATAACACTTATCAACTTGGTAAAGTCAAATTCAACGGAAAGCAACCAAACGAAGCTAGTAGAAGAATTGGAGAAGGAGAAAAATTATCTCTTCAATCAAATAAATGACGCCATAGATGACAGTGTCAAGTCATTGATGAACACTACTGATTCCGATGCGTTGATGAACATACAACAGGTAAGTTTTAAGCTTATCCTAGGGTGGCTAGAGAAATTGTATAAAAATATTTGTACCTGTATAGGTACAAATATTATAATGTTAATGTTTCTGAGATACATAAAGTAATTGTTGATGTTCGTACTCTTTGCAGTAAATTTCTAGATCCTTTATTAGACACAATGCTTTATTATTTACTTTCGGTCTTAAATATTTGATAATATTGAAGGTTATTTCAAAACTAATTCAATCCAATAGATGGAGATACTAAAGGAACGCGTAAAAAATTTAAATGACTACAAAGTCGAAGTCAAAAGACGACAAGGCGGAAAAATTTCCGACGAAACTCCAAATCAAGTAAACCAAACCAATGCAGCGAATGAAACTAATAAAAACAAAATTGATGTCATAAAACCTGCTGCACCAGAAGAGGATGACAGAAGATCACGCGGTAAAAAGAATAAAAACGCAAACACAAACATGAACATTATCAACATAAACGAACTAATGAATACAAAATACAAAGAGATAAAGAAAAACAAGAAATTGGAGGAGAATCGAATCGAAGTTCAAAAGAAGTTAGACGCATGGGTAGCGCAGAGAGAATTGGAACAAAATCAGAACTTAAAAGATATGTTTCGGCAGAAGGCGATAAAAGAGAGATGTCCGCGGTATGGGTTGCGTGGGAATAAAAAGCGTAAGTATCCCTGTTGTAGGAAGTGCTGTAAACAGTCTTATTTGGGGTGTTTGTAGATCAAGCAATGATCGGAATTAACTGGGCCGGGTTGTAAACTAATTTATAAGCCCGATCCAGATCACGCCGTTCTTATACGCCCTAAACTACCGACTTAGTGTAAACTACAGAAATGAAATATTACAGTTTTTTTTTTAAATATTTCGAAACATAGAGCTAGAGTCATGTCAAAACTTGATTTTGAATCTCCGTTTTGGAAAACTTATATGTAACACTTATAAAATATATGTAATTGTTGCATTTTATGATATTTTTGGTACCTACAATACTTTTGCAGTCATCTTGTTCATGTCTTTGTATATTAGATCATTTATTGTTATTTTAAATATGTTCAAAGTTTAACGCAAGCGGGAATATCTGTTAATTTTTTTAGTTTTATATGGAATTCCGTTAAATAAAACTAACAAGACAACCACAATTTTAGTACTAAACAATGCAGAGACATAGTTGCATCTATTATGTATTATTTGATTAAGTAATATCTTATGGACTGAGTAGTATTAAATATGGATAAAATGGATAAAATGATATTAAATATGGATTAAATATGGATGGATAGTGTTACTTATGGATATTCTTTTAAAACTTTTTTTCTTATATAATTTTTCGTATATTTTATTGAAACATTAATTTATTCACATGAAAGTTCACATTACAAACTTATAGAAAATATATGTACAAAGGCAAGCTTATCTCTAACATATCATATCTTCCAGCAAACTAAAGATGATAAGGATAAATTATACAGCAGTGACAGGTAGACCCTTGCACAGAAATACAAGTAAATAATATAAATAAGTGTTTTCACTAAACTACTAAATATACTACATATAGAAGAACATAAATACCTTCCATATAGGTAGATATTATAAATAAACAATAATTACATATTAAATCCCTCAGTTTACGAAAGAGAAAGATAATGGTCCTTTAGACGATTTTGGAATATAAATACAGATGGACAGTCCCTGATGTCGCAGGGAAGCGCGTTCCACAGATATATTGCCCTCATTCGGAACCCATGTTCGCAAGCGACGGTATTGTGAGGGGGAGTAGAAAGCATGGAAGACATGTGGGATCTCTAAGGTCTCATTGACGGAAGGAAGTCGAAGCGTTCACGTTGGAAGCTGGGAAATCGGGGGTTAGTTAAGATGCTATACAGGAAAGTGAGGATGTAAGTACCTCGACGAAGACGAATAGGCAGTCATTTTAACTCCCGGCGATACTGTGACACATGGTCGAATTTTCGCAGTCCGAAGATGAAACTTACCTAATGAAATCAAATCCTTGCAAATAAGATGTTTGATATTTTTGGTTGACAAAAAACGAAAATATAAATAATGTAAAAAGCCTGAGCCTGTGTCCGCCATAAAATACAAACAATTAAAGTAACTAGAAAAATGTTCAAAACTAAAGAAGCTAATAACTGTGATGGAGAAAGAAGTAACTTGTATATGCTTCCAAGATTATGTAACAATAATTGCCAATGGATGTTTTGCTGAATACTATTAGTAAAAATATGCTTAAAAATAAATTAAAATTACATTACCTACCGACTTATCAGCTGTGATTGTATTTACTATGCCTACATTACTATGCTTATAAGATAATAAAATTATATACCTACATATCTATCTAATGTTTACAGACTTCACCCATAAAATATGTGCCAATCATTTGTTATCAGTACTACCTATTGGATTGTATAAGTAATATACTAATAACTGTGAAAGTAGTAGGACTAATTGTTGTTTTGAATTATGCAGCTAAACCAAATATACTTGCATTTTTTTATCTTTCCATCCTTTTCAACTACTAGTAGTACCTAACTGCTTGAATATTTATTGTAACTGCATCTGTATTGTTTAGTTTGTCTGTTTACTCAATACTATGTAAAACTTAAAACATGAAAACGAGGGAATAATCTGCCAACAAACCATGGTTTGGCAAAATTATTTACCGTAAAATTGTATTGTTTCTCTCGAAATAAATGTGTTCAACTAAAAAAAAAAAAGTTTTAATTTCGATCTTAGATTTTGTGAACAATAAATTAGATAGTTTTTTTCTTATAATTTGTTTGTAGAAAACGACCAAATATTGATAAGCCTTATCGGTTGCGATAAAAAGTAGGGTCACCAACGTTGCCATTATTCTAAGACCATAGTACAGATGTTTTAATTCACGATGAAGTTTTGACTTTAGGTGGATATGCACGATGTTCACGTTTTCATCCACACCATCGAAGATAGACCCAATGTTGGTAGAAAGGGGTTCCTACAAAGCGGAGATGTTGCTTTCTGCACTTAGAAAATCGTGAACATCGTTGTTTGAAGAACTGGAAAAGAAATTTTGTTCAACGATATCAGGCAAATAGTTCATGTAGTGCAGCGTGAACTCGTAGACGTCGTTTTAAGACTCCTTTGTTATGTTAATTTTTATTTCGATTTTATTGTGATACAGGCTGGTTGATGTTTTATAAGTTTATGCGAAATTGAAAGTTCGAATTATTCTAGATTCTTATTGGTAGTTGTCAGTTTTGGCAGGGCTGGAAAAAATCATTTTCATTGAGCTGTTGGAGTCATAAGCATTTAGGTGCACATTTATCTCGTTTGACCAGTTTTGTTTGCGTTGTGAGGAGCTGTGTAATGTGTTTTGGGCAGCCTTGACACAAGAATAATTGTCCTTGGGCAAGAATTGATGCCCGCCTAAAATTTTCCTGATGTTTTCCTGATATTTTCCCATTATTTCATCTGAACTCAAAGGCCAGACGTTGGAAGCGATCTGGGCATGTATTTGGTGTTTATATTCCGTGGTGGCATTTTGGTCATGTTAGCGTAATTCTGGTACTTATCATATGTTATTTGTAGCTTTTGGTGGAGAGCTGCGCAATTTTTCGAAACCGACACCGCGGACGCGTAGACCTCACCAAGGCGTGCTTTGGAGCAGGCAGACGCAGGCAGGCAGGCGTACGTGAAGGAGGAATTTGGACGCCGCATCAGGAGATCCCGTATTTTTTAACCCAATCCATTTTTTTGTTTAATTGAACTGTCATATTTATTTCAATTTTAATTTCGCGCAGCTTCACTCTTTCGACATCTTAAAATCTTTGAACAGGATTAGGTCGTCTGTTCTTTTTTCATCTAAATTCCTAAAGGCATTTGTACGCCACCGTCAAAGATATTTTCGGCATACTTTTGGACAATCGTTCATTTAACCCCTCATCCATTCCATACGCACTTCATATCCACCTCATACAAACATTTCATCTTCACGTCAGTCCTGATCAAAGTGCGCATACAGCGTCAAAAGCAATTTCGGTGTTCATTTGCGACATAGACAATTTCAGTTTTTTTATGCCTTTTCTGGTTAAATTTTCGGTCTTGGACACAGTTGTAATTCAATATTGGGTTGTAAACTTTTGGTTATTATTATTTAAATAAATTATTCGTGTTTTGTGAGTGAATGTTTTTACTTACTTAATTTATTTATCACTACAGTAGGTATGTATAACTAATTGTAAAACTTTAAATATATATTCATACAAATATTTATGTAATTTCCAACATATTATCTAGTTATCTAAATAACTGGTTTAAATTAGTAGCATACTTAAACCTAAGCCAACCATCAATTAAGTCATGACCTTTATCTTTCAAAAATAGTAATATAAAGACAATTCAATACAAAAAAAATACAATCATTAGATTGGAATAGAAATAGACGAATTCACACAGGTAAGGTAACACAAGTAAATAGCATCATTTATACAAATTATAAATAATGCTATTTACTTGAAATAGGAACGGACACATTTTACATAAATGCCTACTCGAACACGACTAAGACAAAGTGAAAAATGACAATGAGAAGTAAAAAATAATAAAAAAAAAATGTGCAGATTCACAAGAGAAAAAAAAACATTGTACTTTGAACTGTACAACATTGTCTACTACCTCACAGTGGGAATACATTGTTGGACCACATTCAACTACATAAAGAGTGGAGACAGGAGATATGTGGTGAATGTGCGATGACCCAAACTCACTTCATCTGAGCACCCTTCCTAGTCGTAACGCCCTTGATGGAAACAGCGGCTGCGCCCGCAGCGAGCTTCTTACCCTTTTTTGGTGACGGCGGCATGCTGTCCTTACTCGGGTACTTTGAAGTCAGCGGCTGCAGGTCACCCCAGCACTCCACTCTGCGACGAGACTTATCAGACACTAATACAATGAGTCCAGGCGTTACTCATGCCGAAGTGTTTGCGCACTGCCTTACTATACTTCTCCATCCGTTTACCAAAGGATTTCACAATAGTATCCATGTTCTTCGAAAGCTCTGTATACAGGTCCATTATTGTACTTGTTGGATGATTATTTATGCAAGATATTAAATAATTATGTGATGTGGAGAGTCTAGGTAAGTATTATTATAATTAATTTTACATTTGATAATTGATTTTATTGTTCAAATTATTTTAACAGGGAGCTAATAAATTTAAGTATTTGCACCCTCTTGTTTTGACGATGTCCTGGGGATATACATGATTAAATTTAAAATCTACATCACTGACGCTAGTGTTGTTTTTAAACAAAGTCTCTGCTTTATATGGAGATGAATTTAGAGGGTTGTTAATCCAAATTAACATGATATTTCAGTTTGTAAAGGATGATACCTCGGAACGACCGATCAATTGTCATCATTATGCTATCTGTCTCCGAAAACGTTGCTTCGTGTATTAAAAAGTCTCAATCAATCCTTCACGCAATCAGGCCTTGCTCGTAGGACACCGCCATGGGCAGTTGTGTATCAAAATGTAGCTCTCAGTTAACTTTGTTCAATAATTATCGTTGCGGTGGAATATGTTATTCTCAGTTTAATCTCAGTTATCTCTTGCAAGACGCCAAAGTATCAATCGGTCGTGTCATTTTTTGTAATCTGAGTTGTCAACGCGGAGTGCGTTATTTATTTTCACAATTGAATATTGTAATAAGTAAATTAAAAGTCTTGTAACCGTAAACCAAGTCAGTGTTTATCTCCTACAATCTTCACCCCATAAAACTCTAATATCAACTTTCATACTGCCTTTCGAAAGGGGCCTTCACCGGTCGGCGACAATTTACCACGTAATCGTGGTTGGTGGTCTACGCCCAGATGCAGTTGGAATCTTTCTGGAAGAGAAGGTCTGGCTGGCACTGGGCCCCTTCATCAGCTGCACCAGTCATCCATGGCTTTCGAGCTGACGGAGCCACGTCCAGCACCCGGTTTGGGAGATGGGTGTCTGAGACACATTCTGGTAGAGTTCCCAAATCCACAAGCCTTGGCGGCCCATTCGGGGAAGGCTACGAAAACATTTATCAAGGGTACATTGGTGAAGAATATTTCGAAAGCCCGAGCTACCTCAGCGTTGGATTTAACAACACCATCACCTATTTTTATACTAACATTGTCTCTTAGTATAACTTTGCTAGTTTCATGGTTTATGATTGTCCTAAACCGTTTTCATTCTATTATTTAATTTAGTATTTTCTATTAATGTGTAAAGCTTTTGCAGTTCTACAAACCAACTTGAATGTTTTAGAATATTTTTTAAAATGAATTGTTATATGTTTTTGTTCATAACGGTTTTACAAGATAACTCTACTTTAACGAATTCCAAAAGTTATCTTGTCATCTAATTTAGATTTACCGTCGTTTTCATAGACTTTCTTTAATTTAGAAAATTCGTTGAATTATGTTTGAATAATGTTGAAGAAGTCTGAATACATTTCGTTCGGGTTTTGTTCCTTAACATCCGGAACTGGCAAATTTACTATCCAGATCAGGTCCACATCATTGCCTTCTTTCTGAAGAATTTCTACTTTATAGTGAAAGTGGAAGACCCGTCTCCGACGAACATGTCCTACAGGGCTCCTGCCTGACTCCAGCCTGCTAAAACAACCACAACCCCATCGAGCTGGATACCTGGCTGGCACTCTGCCGACGACGCAGTCTACTAATGGTGGCTATACGTTATTGTCGAATAGATGCACATGCTCATCACAAGCCGAACCCACCTTCTTCCACCGCTCTTCCTTTACGAAGTGGATGCCACCTCACTTGACTCATGTGGACAACCTGATCAGCCAGGTAAAGGTGCAAAAGTTACGTCCGCTCTGTGACTCAAGCCTCCGTCTGAGTGTGAAACTCGGATAAACAATATGCGGGCTCACCTCCGCCAACTTCCGACCGGGGCTGGACGCAGACTCGGGGCCCATGAACTAGAATGAAGTAAAATTCAGCTTTAGGGAAAAGTTAGAATAAATGTTAGCCACTAAAAAAATGGGTATAATCCGATTCATAGTTTCGGAGAAATACGTGTCCAAAAATAACTACTACAAACATACACACATACCTATACCTATGAAATTTTGAGTACTTATTTTTAATTCCTAAAATATTAACATGTGTGAAGAATTTGATTTGATATAGAATTGAGAGCCTCTTCTTTTTGAACTTATTTATTTAATATAGGGTTACACATACACCAATAAAATAAAATAAATAACAAACCCAAACCCAATAAATAACATGCGAATTAAATAAACCTATCTGTTAACCCTGAAAATGCAGTGAGCAGAAACCCCCACGATAAGATAGCGCGGGTCCCCCAGACCCGTCTTATTATTCCTAACCCATTCCTATTATTGCCTCATCGGAATATCTTTCTTTGCTGGTAGAAGCCATCTTTATTTTGATTTCAGCACTCATAGAACCGGATCTGGGCCCTGATTCGACTCTTTGTAATTTACATTTTATAGTCTACTAGCTGATGCCCGCAACTTCATCTGCGTGTTCCTAGGAATTATCATTAACCGAGATAACGTTACCCTCCTTCTGGTGCAGTCGGATAAAAAATTAACTATATTTTAATCTAGCTCATGTACTACCTGCGTGCTAAATTTCATTCAAATACGTTCAGCCGTTTTAGCGTGATTGAGGCACAAACACACAAACATCCAAACATCGCTACTTTTATATTTATAATATTAGTTAGATTTGATTGTGTATAAAGTGGTTTTCACATGTTTTTTTTAATTGCTCAAATGACAATTTCTAAATCTCTACCGATATGCTGTTGAATTAGAAAATGCAATGACCCTTGAAAGAATTGCTAACTTTTGCGAGTCTAATCCGGGGTCCAGTCCATGGGTTGTTCGGAGTTTTTTCGCCCTTCTGATCCCATAGTGGTCCAATGTAGAGAAGAGTCAAAAATTACATTTGCTAAGTATATGGAAATGTCTACAGTAATAAAGAAATTTGAACTTTGAACTTGAACTGAACTCCAACTAGTCTGTGATTATTTCTTAGGTTATCATTACAGCTATCACTAATTTTGGAAAATCTTGAACTTTTTCGCATACATACATTATATTTTCGGAAATAAAATGACGGGCTTGCGACAGGGCAGTCAATCAAATTAGTAATGATTAGTAATGACTAGGGTACAAACGTCCGTTCTCATCAAACAAATATTTGCCCCCACCGGGACTCGAACCCGGGACCCTTGGCTTCGTGGGCAGGGTCACTGCCGACTCGGCCATTCTGGTCGTCAAAATAACATCAGAATTGTCACCCTGGAGATACGGCAAGGTTTTGTGCGCGAAAATGTTTTTTCGATTCGAGATTGTATTGTGAGGGTTCTAAGTTCAATGGATGTCTGGTCGAGATTCTTTTTTGTTTGTGTACTTTATTTGAAGGAATATTGAGGACTGCGTTTATGCGCTTCTGAAATATGTAAGGGACCAGCTTGTCCAAAAGGGCAAATTGCAGGTAGAAAGCCTTCAGCACATACCGAGGCCATGGCTCACAGTATAATCATACAAAGATAACTGTAAAAAAGGGGTTGTTTTAATCCGTATACCACACGAGCTGATCCCCGCTCAATATGTGGGGACCCGGACATAGGAGAGAGGTATGACTCCTGGGCATGGGTAAATCCATTTTTTTCCCCTCCAACAAAAAAAAAAATGTACGGGACCAGGCGTGGCGCTGAGTGTGACTTAGTTTAAATAGTAGTTTTTATTAATACATGATTCGTTTAATAATGGAGACCGTTGGGTCAGGCTTGTAGAGAAAATTATTTTGTTTGCATTTATATTTTCTTTGAAATCATAAAGCCTCATTGTAAAAAATACATAAATGTATGTGTTCGGTTCAGCCCACAACTGTGGACTGAACCGAACTTAGGTGGTAAATTAGTTTGGGGTTAAAGGTATGTGTATGTGTATGTGTTTTTATGTCTATTACAGTTTTGCTGGAAAACAATTAGACCTATTTCAGTGCGGTTTTCTGTATTTAACAGCTATAATTTTAGAGCAGGTTCCCAGGTTTCCAGCCACACCAAAAAACCTCGTTAAAAATAACTTACAAATATAAAGATACCCCTTTGGAATGCGTAAATTCAGCAACACTACTTGTAATATACCTAGACTCAAATCCAAACTGGAACTCTCACATAAACCACTTAGTCTTATCTAATAAACTATCATGCTTTATTTGTGCTCTCTATAATTTGATAAAAGTAACCGACTTTCATACTGCTCTCTCAGCACACTACACACATGCCCATTTTAGACTTGCTTATGGTATAATCCTATGGGGAAATTGTGCCGATATACAAGACATCTTTATACTACAAAATAAATGTTTAAGAATTCTTACAAATATTAATCAGTCAGATTCTTGTCGTCCACATTTTGGGAAGCATAAAATATTAACGTTAACATCTATCTATATCCTCGAATCATGTAAGTTCATAAGAAAACACATGCAGTAAACTCTCCTATTAAAGCCATAAAAAGAAACGACCGGGGTAAAAGTTAATTTAAAGTCCCTTTTTCTACAATGAAACTATACACACCAGGCCACACTCCATGGTAATTAAAATATTTAATAATATAAAAATGTCGAGTCTTATATGTCTTTTATAAAACAACTAAAAAAATACCTAATAGAAAAATGCTATTACAACATGAATGAATTATTTCAAGATATTAATTAATTAATTATTAAAAACAATTTAATAAGATAAAATACTTCAATAACTCTCAATCAACATAATGAAATAATAATAATATAATGAAACTATAGTAATTCTATTCATATTTAGATATTACTTATTATTTAAAATTTTATAGTGTAAAATAATAAATATATAAAGATTACTTACTTAGTTATTAAGATAAATTGCAAAGTTCTTACAGGGCGCTACATTGTCATCTAAAAACCTGTTCCCATATACAAATATGTTGCTATTGTACTATAACAATGTAGAAGCAATAAATAAATTGAAAATGAAATTGATACGGTTGTCGATCACTAGGGGGCGCTGCAGCAGCCCGAATGGCTGATGCTTGAGGGTTTCTAGAAACTATTTAGCCATTTTCGAAATGTGTTTTTACATTATAATGACGGACCCATGAATTTTAAGCGTTAAGGGTTTGAGTTTATTTGTGAGTTTGTATGAGTTAGTCTGTCACACATTTTCCTGGAAAACAATTGGGCCTTTTTCTATAGATCTATAGAAAACTGGGCCTTTTTATATAGATCTATAGAAAAAGGCTCTATGTCATCTCAAAAGGTTTCGGGTAAGGTTTTTTCGATATATTTTTTCTGTACATGCTGTATTTACTAGTCTATCTTTAAACATGTCACATGAATGCAGCTGCCGCTTATAGTCTAACCCAATTGTTCCTGCCAAAGGCTATGTAAGTACAATATGTAAATGCTTATCGACCAGCAGTATAGTGGACCGCCCAATGAACCGTATGAAGATCAAGCTACCGCATTACAAGCTATAAGCTGCTTGGTAATGTAACACCCCGGTACAGAAGACCCACACATGCATACCGAAGGTTAAAGTAATGCACGGGGAGATTGACGAGAATAAGGCGGTAAAAATATTAGTAAGTTGTCTATTAGTCATTAGAATAAATAGTGAATGGTACATTACATCCATTCTGTCTAACGACCTGATTCTGGGGCTCTGCCTACCATGCGAAAGGGGATAAAGAAAAGAAAAAACCGGTCAAGTGCGAGTCTAAATCGCACACGAAGGGTTCCGTACCACCGTTCAATGGAAGCGATGGTGTGGAGTGAATAGTTTGGATTTTACACGGCAAAATATTGTTTACAAAGTTATTGGTGCGGTTACTTTCACACTCCATGTACGTAACCAGGTGCATCCATAAGTTTGTATGTGGTATTGAAAGAATTGTTGTATGGGAGCCCCCTTAAATATTTATTTTATCCTGTTTTTTAGTATTTGTTGTTATAGCGGCAACATTAATACATAATCTGTGAAAATTTCAACTCTCTAGCCTAGCTAGGTTCTTGAGATACAGCCTGGTGACAGACGGACGGACGGACGGACGGACGGACGGACGGACAGCGGAGTCTTAGTAATAGGGTCCCGTTTGGAACCCTTCGGGTACGGAACCCTAAAAACCAAGTCTTGGATGTTTATATTTGCGTGACATCGCCGTTTCTGGTACCCACGATACAGGGTATCCTAGTGTGGGGCCAGACGCAATGTATGTGCCTATTTATAAATGTTTATGTTTAATTGTTTATGTTTATTCTGTCTGCAGCTCTGTTCTCTATCGCTGACATGTTAAAATGTCTATGGCAATCCCTGTCAATTTTATGTTCTGAATGATGTTTGCTTACTTCAAATTAATGTTCGACGTGCTGTTTTAAAAAAGTTTAAACGTTTTAAACAGAATTAAAAACATAACAATACGCACTAGAAAGAAACTATCAATCATATTAACATTTCAAACCCTATTCGTTTCCGTAAGAATTGCTTAATAAATAATTTTGGATAATTTATATAAGTAATAAGCCAAAATAATAGTAGTTAAATGTGACTGATAAATAATGGAGGGCAATTCATATTAATATCACTCGAGAGTTTTAATACCTAATTATGTACAGTTACATACACTAGTTTAACTACACACATATCATAAGCTCTCTTTGATGTGTTCAGGAACCGCATGTTTGACTGGCATTGTGGCATTGAGTTGTTTAGCTTGTTCTGTAGTACCAACTTCACAGACAAAGTAGGGGCGGCACGCAGGCGGGCGTCGGCGTTCGAAATTTGAATGTCATAATATGTAAAAAAATTACACATTATGGTCATAATGTTCAATATTCAGATAAGAAATGAGTTTTTACAAAGTAGTTTAACATTATGCTGATCGTAACGTGCGGTTTTTGGACGCAGTAAAGAGAGTTTATGATACGTGGGTAGATAAAGAATATTATTTTGTAATTTAAGAATACATTAGATTGATTATGCCCAACAGGGCCCATGATGATTTACCGCTAGATATTAATACCTGATTTTTTATTGGAGTGCAATAAATGAAAATTAATATGAATATGAAACGGTGGTTTTACATCTCTAGTCAGGAGCTGTCACTTAAAGCGACTGCCATTGGTGGAACGTCAATTGAAAGGTCATGGCAAGAGATACACAATAGAGCTACCATATCTTCGTCAGGTATTGCGACTCGCAACATGATTGTAATTTTGAAATGACAGCTGTCAAACTAAGGATTTAGTTCATTGGAAAAAAAAAAGGGAAGTTATCCTTCGAAATGGAAAATTTATTGTGATCCGAATTGCAATTTTGAAATGACAACGTCAAACAAACGATTTGGTTTGAAGAGGAGGGGGCTCTCTCCTGTACCCAAGGCTAGATATAGAGAAGAGAGCAGTGAAGCCAGATGCGGACAATTAATAACTCTCTATTATATGTAAATATTAAACTATAAATACTTATGAATCTGCCTATGTTGACAGATATCAAGGTTGCACTAGATTTGCATCTGACTACCTAGTTACAAAGGTCAGCTATGTAGGTATGTATAGGTACCTACAGGTTCATTCACCTCAGATTTCTGTAAAGAGAATTACACTTATCAAATACTTAAGTATCGGGATGTCTCTGCAGATATGACATTGTAGTAAAATGATTCTCAACTACTAATGAGTTCACAAATTAGTATCACGAAATGTAAGATTGCATATATTTCTGATAAAATTATCATGCTACTAGAGACTCCAAATTACTCGTGCCAAAAGCTTTTGTAGGTGTACTAGCCTGATAAAGTGAACCTTATTATGTAATGAAAATATAGCCGTAATGTTTACGTTATAAGTGTACTTACTTTCATTATTCCATAATAAAGAATTAAAAAAAAAAACAAAAACAAAAAACTTAGTGAATTTCTCAATTCATACACCGGCGCTTAGATCCTTAAAAACAGACGTAGTCACAATCAAAATGTGCTCTGAAGTTGGCGACTACCCTCAAAATGTAAATTTGAATGCTATCCGGAATTGATGTTTACGATAGAGATTCCTGTTACTGGTTTCTAATTGGCTACTAGACAAGGGTAGCCAACATTGATACTTTTATGAACCGTAACAACGTATTTTGTTAGTCAATTGTATGGAATCTTAGGGTTGTGACGTAATAGCAAATTGATGTCAGATGGTAGTATTTTTACATAAATGTGTTTTTAAAATATAACTGCTTAATATTTACGATTCTGATATCGACCAGTCCTTTTGTTTATAAGGCTCCAACGTCTTACATGATTATAATATTTGTAAGATTACCCGGACCCCGCTATTGCCATGTTACTACTCCTGTCAACCATTGCATGATCTTAATTAAGTTAATGATACTTACTTATAACGTGCAACGTTGAAAATTATACTTTATTTTTTATTTATTCACGACAAATATAAAAACTTCTTAAAATTAATAGGTGGTCACTCACTCCTTGACACGTTTAAGTGTGACCACTGTCCCCCGCATATAACATGGAGAGGGTGAAATCTCTACTCGACTCAATACATCCATAAGTGGATTACAATCATGTTATCATTTCACTTTATAATCTCAGCTATTTATTGCTGACTAATTGCTGATGGGCCGAATTGAAATGACCCGTTCTCACAGGTCGCGGATGCTGCCCGCGCGACAGATAAATCGCGAACTCTTATAAGAAGTTCACGGCTCTGGGTCACTGTAGTTTAGCTTATCATGGTAGCCGATCATTACAATGGTTGCGGCCGTTACCATGGTTAGCATGTATGATTCGGGTCGCAGTAGCAGTCGCGTCAATGACCGCTATCGCCATGCTAACCGTATACACTATATTAGCCAATTGTGAATCAAGCTATTGGAAGACGCTGTCCTATTTGACATGAATTGTCGCATTGTAGGTGTAGAGAACGGGATAAGCTGGAGGTGACAAAACATAACACAATATACCGTCACGCCTTTTCCCATACGGGGTGGCAGAGGCACAATTGTTCCACTTGGAGCCAAATATTCAAAATTCCGTTTTGGTGACAATGGGCTAGCCCATGCCGCAGCTATGAAGTAATGATGGTTTCCCCACGATATTTTCCATCACCGTTAGAACGTGTAGTGTTATGTTACTTACATGTCATTTTCCAGGATTTTCAGCTGAATACTTGCTGAGCTGTACAGCTTGTTATTTGGTATCACCTTTATTTTCATAGGACCCTGTAACGTTTTAAACCATAAGAACACATTAACAAATCATTTTCGCTTTGTATTTTCACACTATCAGCACTTCTAAATCGATAGCGAAGGGGTTTACCTTTGGTGACCTTGCATTTGGCTTTCTCCGAAACTCTGCAATCTCGGGCTTCGTGCGCGCTGGTGCGCTACCTTTTTATATTCATTGTTACTTCATTTACTTCATGGTTTTCTTGTTGTTTTCTGTATTACGAGCCTGAAACCAAAAACTGACATATGTTGATGTCGTTGTTTATCTGGTTGTCATGGCAATGTCCATTCAAACTCGTTAGCGGTCTGATATGTTTGCTTCAATACTTTTACAAAAATACTTTTTCTCTCTTGGCCGCTCACAAAAATTGCTTTTAATTTAAATAATTTTTAGAACTCTCCAAAAAGGGTATAAGAGCGGAACATTTCTGAAATTCGAGAGTCTCACGTCAGCTTCTGAGCAAGAAGAATCACCTAAAGGCCTTATCCCGGGGTCGCACTACCCCGGGATCCTGCGAGCCGTTACTACAACGCGATCCTGCGAGCCGTTACTACAACGCGATCCTGCGAGCCGTTACTACAACGCGATCCTGCGAGCCGTTACTGCAACGCGATCGTGCGAGCCGTTACTACAACGCGATCCTGCGAGCCGTTACTGCAACGCGATCCTGCGAGCCTCAACCCTGTTCAGCGCTTCGCTGAGTCTCCTCGTCACCTACCCGTTCTCGGCTACACCTGCATCCTGGTCATCACTTCATCGGTCTCCTACTCTCCGTGGTTTCTTTAATAAACATCTATATGTCCTAGGTGTTACCGACAGCCCCCTTTGCAGAGCCTGCTTGGAGGCAGAAGAAACGGCTGCTCACGTCCTCATGGAGTGCACAGGAGTAGCGGACTACAGGGCTAAACACCTCGGTCAATCGAGGGACCTTCCAGGGATAGTCGGTAACGTAAAGGGCCTACTGGCGTTCCTGGAGGAGTTGGGTTGGCTCGAATGATGTCGCATTCCCACCCACACGCAAAATAGGCGCTTTCGTCGTCGAGTTGCGGAAACCAGCCCGTCCTACAATTGACAATTGACAATACTCTCCGTGTCCTCCGCTTCCTTTTTTATACCTAATCTGTATTTTTATAAAAACCTGTTCTCATTTCATCCATCCTCATCTTCTTATCATTTTTCTATAGTCATCACTGTAAATAGCTCTAATAAACTGTCACTACTAAATTTTATCCTGGTTGTTTTCTGTTAGGTTCTGGTTAGGTAAATATCTTTACACGACATTTTGGCGCCCAACGTGAAAGTGCTTCTCCACTCTTCACCTTTTCTGCGCCTTGTCTCTTTCCCTTTGATTTGCTTTCTCTTTCACTCTTAAATCTTTATCTATTCAGCCTTTTCACATTTTCGAAATTCTAAAACAAAACTTCATCTAGTTTTTCAACTCATCTGGATTATATTTAGGCCTACATCATTACTTCACTTCACTTCACTTCTATAACACTTGACTCTACACTTAACTAAAACAATGGAAAGGGTTATTAAGTACGAATTTCTGAACAAGGCCGAGCTCGAATACGAAGTAAAGATTAGATATGAGGAACCAGCTAATACTGTTTTGCTTCTTAAAAAACAGGTTTTGCGTTTAGTTGCGAATTCTCACCCCGAAGATATTCTGACTTCTCCAGTTCCGATTGAGGATGACTTGTCTCAAATTGGTTCTACTCTGACTTACCTGGATTGTAAAATTGAAAAATTTTTACAAGGTGAAACCAAATATTTACGATTAATAGAAACTTTTATTAATCATGTTTTTTACTGATTGGAGCGAATAGATACGGACTTATATCCAGACTCTAAAGCTAGTTTCGATACTTTGAAGATGAAATTTGATGCTATTTCTAAACAATTCGAATCCTTGACTCCACCTTCAACTGCAAATGACTCTCCATCACTGGACCTTCCTGCTGACCCGACTGTCATGGAACCCCCTCTTGTTTCTCAAACTTCTGTCCAGACCCATACCCCGTATCCTCCACCACCACCTCAATCTTTCCCTCCAACTAACGTCTTCAAAGATCTGAAAAGACACACCTTTAATGGTAAAAGCTGTCCAAGATCCTTTCTTCAAAAACTTGAAGAATATAGCTTAGCTCGTGGCTTGTCCAAGGACTTGTTGATTCCTCAGGTATTCGAAATTTTCACCGACAATGCCCTTCATTGGTTCAGATTTAAATATAATCAGAATCCAAACATAACTTGGAACGAACTTTCTTCTTTACTAATCAAAGACTTTGGTGGTTTTGATTACGATCATAAACTTCTAGAAGCGATTAGGAATCGTACTCAAGGTCGTGATGAACCTATCGTCATCTATATTTCCATCATGTCTGGAATGTTCGCTCGCCTTTCAAAAAGACTTTCTGAAACAGAACATTGGAGATTATTTTGAGAAATATTCGCCCATGTTATTCAGTCTTCGTAGCTTTAAAAGACATTGACTCTATCGATTCTCTTCTGGCCACTTGCCAAAACTACGAAAAGTTCCTAGACAGAGACAAACAATTTAAAGAACCAAATTTGCAACAAAGTCCTCATGTTTCTGAATTCAACTACAAGCATTCCACTTCAAGTTCAGTTGACTCTCCAAACTCTTCTAATAACTCACCACCTTCTCCTCCCTTCATGAATAAATTCACTCCACACTACAAATACCCTTCTAGACAAGTTAATAGTCTCTCTCAAACTGCAGCTCCCCAAGAAAGTTATTTTTGCGTTCGCTGTCGTAAACTAGGTCATAATTTGCACTCAACCACGATTCGTGATTTGTTTTAAATGTGGTCTTAAGGGTTTTAAAACTGCAGATTGCCCTACTTGTTCTCCCAAACCTAATACTAGTACAAAAAAACTAACTGCTGACTTGAAAAGTAACTCAAACTTTGATAAGGACGAGTGGACTAATTGGATCAAAACAATTCAAAACTTCTTTGCTTGCTACAAAATCTCTTCTACACTCTACTCCAAAGAACAAGATCTTAATCGTCCATTCGTTAATGTCAAAATTTATGACTTAATTTTATCTGGTTTACTAGATTCTGGCAGCTCAGTAACTATTCTGGGTAATAATTCTCATTTTGAAATTCTTAAACTAGGCTGCAAACTTTTAAAGTCAGATCTTATTACTGTCTCTACTGTTAATAATCAAAAAATTAATTCCTTGGGTTATTTTGACTCACCTGTCCATTTCAATAACGAAACTCACTTGATTAAAGCTTATGTTTTCCCTGAAATATTTCCTTCTCTAATACTAGGTATTGACTTTTGGAGAAAATTTTATCTTCTACCTAGTGTTTTAGCTTCTCTTATTTTTACAGATCCTAAATGCTTTGCTATCGACACTAAAGAAATTAAAGTTTTACCTTATGAGCACTTAACTCCTAATCAAAAGAACATCGCCAATGACATCATCCAACGCTTAAAGACAATCTCTTTTAAAGAAAAAGGTGTTCTCGGAAACACACACTTAATCACCCACAAGATTGACACTGGAGATTCTCTTCCGATCAAACAAAGATGTTACAGACTGTCTCCTGAAAAACAAAAGGCTTTAATTAATGAAGTTGACAAGATGCTGGGATGGAACGTCATTGAACAATGCGAAAGTCCTTGGTTATCTGCAGTCCTCATCACTCCAAATAAGAATGGTGAATGGCGTTTCTGCGTAGATAGCAGGAAGCTTAAGTCAGTTACACGTCGTGATGCTTATAGTCTGCCTCTAATAAGCGAAATTTTGGACAACCTGAGAAATGCCAAACACTTATCAAGCATCGACATTGCGAAAGCATTTTGGGAGATTCCCTTGAATCCTGCTGATAGAGATAAGACAGCATTTTATGTTCCTGGAAGAGGTATGTTCAGATTCAAAGTAATGCCTTTTGGTCTCACTAACTCACCTGCAACTCAACAAAGATTAATGGATACGCTATTTACTCCTGAATTTGAGAACAAGGTATTTTGCTATCTGGATGACATCATTAATATTAGCGAGACTTTTGATGAGCACATATCGCTTCTCATGAAAGTTCTGGAAAAACTTTCATATGCTAATCTGACTATTAACTTTGAAAAGAGTCAATTCTTCAGGAAAGAACTGAAATACCTTGGTTTTCTAGTGGACGAGTATGGTCTACGTGCTGATCCAGATAAAATAAAGGCTATTCTAGAATATCCTGTACCTACTTGCAGAAAAGAAGTTCGAAGATTCATAGGCACCTGCAGCTGGTTTAGAAGATTCATTCCAAACTTCAGCACTATTGCCTCTCCACTCAACCAACTAACCAATTCCGGGAAGAACGCTCCTAAATTTTTATGGAATTCTAAGGCTGCAGCTGCTTTCCAGAAACTTAAAGAAGCTTTGGTAACTGCTCCTGTCCTTGCTTGCCCTAACTTCGAACTACCCTTCTCTGTACATTGTGATGCATCAAATTATGGCATAGGAGCAATGCTTACTCAACATCAAGATGACAAAGAAGTCGTGATTGCTTACATGAGTAAAGCACTAAACAAAAATCAACAAAACTACTCAACTACTAAAAGAGAAACATTAGCTGTAATAACTGCGCTAGAACATTGGAGATGTTACCTAGACAATGGTAAGGAATTTACAATTTATACTGACCACGCTGCACTTAAATGGTTTCAGAACTTATCAAATCCATCTGGAAGACTTGCTCGCTGGACTCTACGCTTATCATGTTTTAATTTTGTCCTGAAACACAAAAAAGGAAAGGATAACGTTGTTCCTGATTTATTATCAAGACATAAGAAAAAAGAACGTCCTGATACACGAGAAACTTCACCTCAAGGCGTACATCCTATTACGATTGAAGAACCACCTGATCGTGAACTTGAGCACTACAACAAGATTTTTCTCGGATGCTCCAACAACCCAGACGCATATCTCAACTACACTATCAGGGATAACAAACTTTACCGCTGCATCCATTCTCCCGATCGTCTAAACGACGACTTTATTTGGAAAGAAGTTCCACTGCCGCAAGATAGACATGCACTTATTGAAGTTAGCCATGGTTCCCCTTCAGAACTCCACCTTGGTATCTTCAAGACATTCAAGAAAATATCTTTAAAATACTATTGGCCGGGTATGTTTAAGGACATTTCCAATTTAATCTCGACTTGTGAAACCTGCTTAACCTACAAACACCCTAATCATTCTCCCTATGGTCTTATGGGTAAACCTTAACTTTGCTCCAGACCTTTTCAAACTATATCCTTGGATCTTATGGGTCCATTGCCTATGACCCGGAGAAGAAACCAGTATATTCTGGTAAATAACTGCAATTTTCTTAATATACTATGATTTTTCCCCTTAAACGGGCTACTTCAGCTAATATCATTAATGTCTTAGAAAATTCAGTGTTTCTTGTTCATGGAATTCCCCAAACTATAATAAAATTTCAGTCGCGAGAATTCCACTCATTCTTAAATTCTTATAACGTTCCTTGTATTTTTCACACAGCTTTATATTGTCCTCAGGTTAATCCTACAGAGAAATTTAATAGTACGATTATTACAGCTCTAGCATCCCTAGTAGGAGACGATCATAGATCCTGGGACAACCATCTTACTAAGATTCAGTTCGCAATGAACAGTGCTACAAACGTTGCTACTGGCTTTACTCCCAACTTTTTAGTCTTTGGTAGGGAAACAATACCTTGTGGTTCCTTCTATACTCCAACTCAGAATCTCGAAGAATTGATATTTATGCCTCGTGATATTTACGCGTCTAATGCTGGTCTCCTCTCATCTATCTTTCACAGAGTTCAAACTAAACTTCACATAGCTCACGCTAAAAATAGCGCTCGCTATGACCTTCGCCGGTCTATTAAAGAATTTAATGTGGGAAATACTGTTTGGTGTAAAAACCATGTTTTAAGCAATGCTCGCGCATACTTTAATGCTAAACTTGCCCCTAAATTCATTAAGTGTAAAATAATAACCAAACTTTCACCATTAGTATACATTCTAGAAGACCCTAACGGAGTTAGAGGCAAGTGGCACATTAAAGACATTAAATCTTAAATTTTCTTAACTGCTATTAACTGTTAATTTGTATATATGTATAAATATCACCATAATTTTCACCCTATTATTTTTATTTCTTCCTTTAATCCAGTCTTCTTCAACACATTTTACTTTAGGACCTCGAATTTTCGTTGGTTAGTCTTCACCTATTTTTTTAAATCTTTATTTCAGACACATCTCGTTGGCGATGCGGCTGATCTCTGGCTTCGAGCTCTACCGCTCTGGCCGTTCTTAATCTTGTCTTAAGTCGTAGCGACTAAAGCTACCTTAGGATTAATTTGTTTCTCTTTACCTCTACTTATTTTTTTTTCCACGCAGGAGCGGATGACAACTCCTTAAGTAAGCCTGAATGTCCTTTTGAAAACACACTTTTAGAGTGGTAGTCATTGAATGTGAACTCCACCCTTACCTGAATGAAGATGATGAATGTAAGAGATAGTATATCTGATTTTGCCAGTTGATGTTTGTTTCCGCAAAGCTGTGTTTTTCTGGTTTATTTTAAAATGTACATATCAAAATTTTTGCTGAGTCAAAAATTTTTCCAGGGTCGGGGGGAAAATGTAGTGTTATGTTACTAACATGTCATTTTCCAGGATTTTCAGCTGGATACTTGCTGAGCTGTACAGCTTGTTATTTGGTATCACCTTTATTTTCATAGGACCCTGTAACGTTTTAAACCATAAGAACACATTAACAAATCATTTTCGCTTTGTATTTTCACACTATCAGCACTTCTAAATCGATAGCGAAGGGGTTTACCTTTGGTGACCTTGCATTTGGCTTTCTCCGAAACTCTGCAATCTCGGGCTTCGTGCGCGCTGGTGCGCTACCTTTTTATATTCATTGTTACTTCATGGTTTTCTTGTTGTTTTCTGTATTACGAGCCTGAAACCAAAAACTGACATATGTTGATGTCGTTGTTTATCTGGTTGTCATGGCAATGTCCATTCAAACTCGTTAGCGGTCTGATATGTTTGCTTCAATACTTTTACAAAAATACTTTTTCTCTCTTGGCCGCTCACAAAAATTGCTTTTTATTTAAATAATTTTTAGAACTCTCCAAAAAGGGTATAAGAGCGGAACATTTCTGAAATTCGAGAGTCTCACGTCAGCTTCTGAGCAAGAAGAATCACCTAAAGGCCTTATCCCGGGGTCGCACTACCCCGGGATCCTGCGAGCCGTTACTACACCGCGATCCTGCGAGCCATTACTACAACGCGATCCTGCGAGCCGTTACTACAACGCGATCCTGAGAGCCGTTACTGCAACGCGATCCTGCGAGCCGTTACTACAACTCGATCCTGCGAGCCGTTACTGCAACGCGATCCTGCGAGCCTCAACCCTGTTCAGCGCTTCGCTGTGTCTCCTCGTCACCTACCCATTCTCGGCTACACCTGCCTCCTGGTCATCACTTCATCGGTCTCCTACTCTCCGTGTCCTCCGCTTCCTTTTTTATACCTAATCTGTATTTTTATAAAAACCTGTTCTCATTTCATCCATCCTCATCTTCTTATCATTTTTCTATAGTCATCACTGTAAATAGCTCTAATAAACTGTCACTACTAAATTTTATCCTAGTTGTTTTCTGTTAGGTTCTGGTTAGGTAAATATCTTTACACGACAAACGTCCGTATAATGTACTTAAGATAAATTAATTATCTAATTGGTACATGGTCAGGAATCGAACCTGCATCTCTTGTGTGAGAAGCAAGCGTTTGTTTGCTTCAAACCCAATAGATCACGGAGCCGGAGGTGACGTATCTTATACGATGTTACGGAACTCTTCGTGTTCGGGTCAGACCCTCACTTGACCGTTTTATTAGAGTTCCGTACCCGATGGGTGCCAAACGAGACCCTATTTCTAAGCATTTTCCGTTCGTCTCTCTGTCCGTCCGTCCGTCTGCGCGCTGCATCTCATGAACCGTAATAGGTAGAGACTTACGGCCTTACTAATAAACAAAGTTATTCACGGTTTAACTTATTCAGTGTTTTGTTCTTTTCATACTTCGAGTCAATGTCAAATGCCAAAGCTGGACAAAACACTCTATAAGTTAAACCGTGAATAACTTCTTTTATTAGTAAGGCCGTTAAAATTTTCACAGAATGTGTATTTCTATTGCCACTTTAGCAAATACTTGGACTTGGATCGTATGCCGCCGGCATAAACACATGCTAGACAGATTTCACTTCAGAGGTCTGCGTAACATTGCGAATATCAAATGGTCTGGTCGTGTGCGGGACATCGAAGTGTTGCGAGGAGCCAATGTGGGTGGCATTGAGCTTATCTTATGTGGCGACAGCGTCAATGATGGCAGAGCAGAGGGTCGCATCTTCTATTCGGAGCTTGAGAAGGCCAAGCGTGAGCATAGCAGCCAACTCCTCAGGTACAAAGATGTGCTGAAGCGTCTCATGAAGAAGTGTGGCATCGAGTCTTCTCAGTGGGAGAATCAAGCCTCGAAACGACCGGACTGGAAGGCTTTGTTTCATAACAAAGTCCGTGACTTTGAAATTCTCTGGCGCGCTGAGTAAGACGCCAAATGCGACGAATTAAAAGCCCGACCCCTGAACAAATTCTTAACAACAATATGAATGAGGCGGTCACATGCCCGCAGTGTTCGAGGATCTTCACAAGGAAGGTTGGCTACATAAGCCGATAAGTTGAAGCGGCCGCCGTGTTCGAAATCGGTCCGACCACATCATCATAATCATAGCAAATAATAATGAATATAATATATGATGACCACCACATGACGACCCGAATGGCCGAGTAGGCAGTGACCCTGCCTACGAAGCCAAGGGTCCCGGGTTCGAGTCCCGGTGGGAGCAAATATTTGTTTAATGTAAACGGATATTTGTACCATAGTCATGGTTGTTTATCTACCTAAGTATATTTATCTTTATAAGTACGTGTATCGTTATCTAGAACCCAAGATACAGGAAATCCTAGTTTGGGGCTAGATCAATGTGTGTAAATAGTGTCCAAGGTATTATTATTATTATTATAATTATATAATGAATATAATAATAGAATGATATGGCAGTTTGCATTTTTTTCTTGAACGGTGACTCAGAACCTTACCTTCTTTCGTCTTCAAGTTCGACTCGCACATGACCAGTTTTATGTCTTGGTCTGAAACCAACAGGCACGCACCGCTCGCAGCATCCAATCGAATGAACTCTTTCCGTGCGGAACCCTAAAGATTGCTTTATCACAAAGTGAATCATCTGCCTTCTAACACAGACAGACATTGCACTAACCTTTGTATTAACTTGTCTATAAAATAAGGAAATACAGTCCTTATTCTAAAAGACGTAAGGAAGAAATGTCAAGACAGTTCTTGCACAAACTACTGAATTGGCTTTCTCGGAAAGAAAAAGCCATTGTAAGCCTTATGGAGGAAGGAATATCGACGAAGATGTGAAATAGTTAGAATCAAAGTAGTCTGATTAAATTGTCTTTTGTTATCGGTAGGGATTTTTCTGTGGGAACCCTTTTAACCCTCGACGCAAAAAGAGGTGTGATATTGTTTGTATCGTTTGTCTGTTGTCTCTCTGTCTGTGAGTCTGTCTGTGGCACCGTAGTTCTCAAACGGGCAGAGTGATTAAAATACGATTTTTTTAAATTGTCACTAGACATTTCAATGCGTTAGTGCTTAGCTATTTTTTATCAAATTTGGTCAAGTTTGGTTGGTGGAACCAAAAACAATGAAACAAGTATACATTTAATAAATTGTGTCGGGCGGTTTATGATATTATCAGAGTTCCATATTTATTTATACTTATTATGGGAAGTCGAAGAAAAAGGTATAAATATGTTTATCTACACACGTATCATAAACCCTCTTTACTGTGTCCAAAAACTGCACGTTACGATCAGCATAATGTTAAACTACTTTGTAAAAACTAATTTCTTATCTGAATATTGAACATTATGACCATAATTTGTAAATTTTCTACATGTTATGACATTCAAATTTCGAACGCCGACGTCCGCCTGCGTGCCGCCTCTACTTTATCTGTAAACAACTGCAGAGCCACAATGCCGGTCAAACATGCGGTTCCTGAACACATCAAAGAGAGCTTATGATATGTGTGAAGATAAACTAGTGTATGTAACTGTACATAATTAGGCATTAAAACTCTCGAGTGATATTATTATGAAACTCGCTTTCGGCTCGTTTCATAAATCCACTCTCGAGTATTAATGCCCTCCATTATGTAGCAGTCACATAAGCTACTATTATCTACACACGTATCATAAACCCTCTTTACTGTGTCCAAAAACCGCACGTTACGATCAGCATAATGTTAAACTACTTTGTAAAAACTCATTTCTTATCTGAATATTGAACATTATGACCATAATGTGTAAATAAATTTTCTACATATTATGACATTCAAAGGGTCTGGCAGGCTAAGGAAGGAGCAGTGGCCACTGTGAGATTTTCTGTTTTTTTTTTACACGTTTGTTCGTTACCATTTAACTAGGCTGCGCTCCCATTTACAGCCGGCTACTATGAATACATTCCGAGATTTTGACAAAAACGTCAAATCTGCAGAGGTTATTTCAAAGTCTAATTTCTCCTAAGCTATTGTAGCCAGAATATTGAAACCAACTAGTATCTATGGACATTGAGTTAAATTATACTCTAATGTATTATTTACAAAAGAGTTGGTTGAAAAATTCCAGAAAAGAAAACACATTTATTTTTTGACATTTATTTTTGACAGGTTCCTTGAAAGGCACACCCATGAAAATTATAATTCAAAACAAACAAACAAATATCTTTCAACACACTAAAAATTGTTTCATTGGGTTGGGTGCATCTACGCAAAAAATCTGTCATTGTTCATATTGTATGTACCATAAATATTTATTACATTATATATATTTTCTACGTAGATTGAGTAAAAATATACTGTAGTGTTTTTACTGGTTGCTTGAAAAAATACAGTAAAAAAAATATTTTTGTGACATTTATTTTTGACAAGTACAATACACCCATAAAATTCTAACTAAAAATAAACAAACAATTAATATCTTTTATCATACGTAACCAAAATCTTTTTATTCTGTTTGTGTGTATTGCACCTCAAACCAAATTCATAAATATATGCCTATAAGTATGACTTGTCATTATAACACTCATTCGAACAATCGGGGCAATACAAATTACAAAGAATATCCCAACTCCATTGCTCATCCTCCCAAGTCGGCCAATACTCAGTCCTACAATTATCACAGCCCCGTTTTAAGCTAATGTTTTCATCTGCAAGGTTAATTTCAATGTTTGGTATTGAGCTTAGAAATAATTGCTGGGATATTTGTGTTGGTATGGGAAGCTCGAAAATTTTAGTTTTTATTATCTTCATCTGAAATAATTATACACTTAGGTTAAAGCATATTTACAATAATTATATCATCACTTTCACTTTTTTTTTTCTTTCTTTCTTTTTCTTTCTTTCTTTCTTTCTTTCACTTTCTTTCATCTTTTTTCTTTTCTTTTTTTTTTCACTTTGTCTTTTTTTTTTTTTTCTTTTTTTCAGCTAACATCAGCCTGTGAGTTTTTTATGCTTTCACTCGACATGGCTCGCACAAAATATCATTTTCTGTAACTATTTTATTGAGAGCACCGGAAAAAAACAATGCTTCTTTAGAATTACGAATGAATTTCTTTTTTCCTGTTTTTTTACGGAGAACCGTAGAACAACATTTGCATTTGTCAGAAGACATCTTTTTCATCAAAAGCTTAGCTTGAAGTGTTGATTTGTTTATAAGTAAATAAGAAAATCAAACTTCATACATATGACAGAAAATGACATTTGTTGTTCTCCTTGATAGTAAGTAAACAAACCTATTTTGATATCAGCAACAGTTAGAAATAGAACGTATATGAGCATCGCATGGATATTATATGATCAAACGAACTTCTCAAGCGAAGTTCGATCATTATTATATGAATAGCTCCATTCGAAGATATAGGAAGATGAGTTAAGTTTACCAGGTAGTTTACTGCATTGAATAGGTAGATTCGCACGCTTTTAGATACATTCGATAAAAAATCGAATACCTACAAGTCGATTGAAAATCGAGTAACAACTCGAGACTTTTATTCCCTGCCCTACCGTTCGACCTGTCTCACGGTCACGAGTAGATTCCTCATTACTTAAGAGATTTTTATCAAAAACTTTTGTCTTATGCATGGGTTGCGGAGGGTGGGTTCCTATATCTTCGAATGGAGCTATTCATATAATAATGATCGAACTTCGCTTGAGAAGTTCGTTTGATCATATATTATATTTCATAGCTCCATTCTTCAGATATAGGAAGATGAGTTAAGTTTACCAGGTAGATGTTCAGAGAACCTACAGTTTACAAAAGTTTTTGTGTAAGGTTTTAAGGGGAATACATATATCTTATCGTAGTAAAATTAAATCCACGTTTAATCTAATAATATAGTTTTATTAAACAAAATACAACCTTGTTTTAACAAATTATAGCAAAATCATAAAGCAGTTCTTTCTTACTTATATCTTCTCAAACATCATTTTGATTAGGTGAAAATAAAGCGTTTGCAAAGTTTTCTGTGATGACGGGGCGGTTATAAAACTTTGCAAATGCTTGCGAATTAGGTGTCCAGCTAGCTGTCTTACGGATAGTGTCCACTGAGACACCGGCTGCGCGCGCGCTCGATGTGGCGGCGTGTCGCGTGCTGTGCGCGCTGAACCTCGCCACATCGATCCCGCTCGCCGCTAACACATCCTTTATCCATCGACTGATGGTTTGTGCTGTAGCGCACTTGTGTGGACGAGTGTGTGTCAGGAACAATCTACTTATTTCGTAGGATTGTCTCAAAATTTTGGTTACAGCTAAATAATCTTCTAAACATTTTGCTGGACAAACACTTGGTTTCTGACTAAAGTAAGGCAGTATCAAAGTCGTCTGCTCACGTCCTGGAGCTGACGTTTTTATAAGATCCGTTACGGTCACGATTATTTGCCTTTGTGAAATCACAATATCGCTAGTTTTAATCAGTGATAATGTTTGAACGCGATGTGCTGTGCACAATGCAATAAGAATAGCCAATTTCTTAGATAGTTTATCAAGGGGTAAACTAACATTAGGGTACCAATCCGATAGAAAATCAAGAACTGTTTGAGGGTCCCATATATGACTATATTTAGGAACACTAGGCCTCATTCTAAAAGCACCTTTTAGAAGTCTTGCTATTTGTTCATCGGAACCTATTTTCTTACCTAAAAGTAATGAAAGAGCTGACCGAGAGCCGTATGATGCTCCATTTTGAAATTGTTCTGCTATAAATTTAATTACAGATGCAATTAGAGGTTCCAAAAAATTACAGCTATTTTTCGCGCAGTAGCTCCACCATAATTTAAAACATGTATTGTACTGCTTGAGAGTGTTAACCGAAAGAGAAGCTATCATAAGGTCTAATGCTTCGCTTGGGACCCCTCGTCGTGTGAACGCCTGCCTGAGACTACTGTGGCACCCAGGGTAATCTGCCGTGGTAGATGCACCCTGAAATTAGACCGTAAAGCGTCGCTTAGGAAAATAATCTCCGATATCCGCAAACTGTTTAGCAACGGGAACCATGGCTGGGAAGGCCAGTATGGAAATATAAATATTCCCGTTGATTGCTCGTTGACAATTTTTTGTAGACATTTAAGATTTACCGAAAATGGGGGGAAACAATAAAAATAATAGTCTCGCCATGAGCACGTAAATGCATCTACATTGATAGCATCTGGATCTGGCTTCCATGAGACGTATGTCTCACATTTGGCGTTGGCGCGAGAGGCGAACAGGTCTATGTGGGGTGTACCGAATTTTTCAACCACGGCCTGGAAAGCATGTGAACCAAGTTCTTACTCAGTATCGGGGTTGATTCTTCTTGATTCTTCATCAGCTTCTACGTTTTCTTTTGTATTTATATATGAGGCAAAAACCCATAGACCCCGTTCCTCGCACCACTGCCAAATGTTCCTAGCAAGTTCATTCAAGTAAAGGAACTGAATGCCACCCATTCTGCTGATATAACTTATGGCCGTTGTGTTGTCAATTCGCATCAGTATGGCGCAATTAGATTTATTTTGTGCAAAACATTTAAGTCCAAGGAAGGCAGCTTGAAGTTCCAAGTAGTTAATGTGAAACTTTAGTTCACACTCTTTCCAATGTCCATTTGCGCGCATATTGTTGCAGAAGGAACCCCAACCGGTCAGTGACGCATCTGTAAATATTTCTGTGTCGTAAATCGGAGGAACAATTGAGTTCTTAGCGGTCATGATATTATTCTGCCACCAATGTAAGTCGGGCAATATGTGGGTAGATGGTTTAAACTTTTTGTCATAGTCAGAGTGGTTTTGGAGGGCGAGAAACTTTTCTCTCTCCAATTTTTTTGTGTACACCCAACCGTATCTTACGGCTGGGCAACCCGCTGTTAATACGCCAACAAACTGAGAAAATTCTCGAATGGTACAACACGGAAGTTTCAAAAACTTGTGCGTTAATTGTAATATGTTAGTACGTTTACTTTGCGGTAAAGATATTGACATATCAACGGTATCAAAAATGAAGCCTAAGAATTTACACTGCTGTTTAGGTTGTAGCATGCTTTTTTCGTAGTTGATTACGAAACCCAAATATTCAAGAAGTTTTACAGTTTCCTGGACATTACGAAGGCATTCTTGATAAGTGTGACCTAGGCAGAGCGCATCATCTAAATATGAGACTGAGCTAAAACCAGACTTCTTAGGTGCCCCACTACTTCTTTCATTATTTTAGTGAAAGTTCTTGGTGCCGTAGACAGGCCATAGGGCATTGCATTAAACTGGTATAAAATGCCTCCAAAAGTAAAACGCAAATATTTTTTGACCTCTGCGTTGATGGGAACTAGCAGATACGATTCTTTTAAGTCGATAGTTTCAAGATAACCGTTTGTCGGTAGCAGGTTAATTGCTGTTCTATAATCTTCCATTTTGAAGTGTTCCTTTTTTACGAATTTGTTAAATGAGTTCAAATTTAGGATAAACCTGAAAGCACCATTCGGTTTAGGGGCTAGGAATATTGGCGATATATATTGTGTTTCCTCGTTTTTACACACAGATATTGCGCCTAAATCTAACAAATTTGTAACAGCAAGCATCATGTTATGTTTTTCTGTTTGAGAAAGTTGTAATTGTCAGGTATACCATACTGTCTTATTGAGTCAATCGTAGGTATACGATACCCATATAACAAACAATCTAAAACAAACTTGTTTTTAGTTATACCTAGCCAACATTCGTAGTAGTGGTGCAATTTTCCCGCGATGTCTGCTGCCTGGTCTGCGGCCCCGCTGCTGGAGGCGGCGGCGGCGGCGGCGGCGGCGGCGGCGGCGGATCTCTGTATGGCGCTTGAGGTTGAATTCTCCGGTAGCTGGTGCTCGGCGATGGCCTGTTCGCAGTGTACATCCCTCCTCGCCCCCCCCTGTTCGCCGACGAGGGGTATCGAGGGGGGTTCGATCCGTTTCCCAGCTGTTTACCTCGATAAGCTTGTGGCACAGATTTGGCCGATATCGGAACATTTCTTTTTATTTGCAGTCCCTGTTTCTCTATGGACTTCGCAGTCTTAATCTTTTCTGACAATTTATTGCCAAATAAAGTGTCATCTCGCGGTTCCTGTATTATGTTGGTGAATGATTTGTCCAAACATGGCGTTATCAGCTTAGTACGCGTTTGAGTCTCTAAAAAGTGAAGATCACACAGGACTCTGCATCCATCGGATAAAAGTTTGATGACATCAACTTTTTTACCGTCCGAGAGCAATGTAGACATGGCCTTTGATATGGCTGTTATGCCTACCCCCAGTTGACCTTGTTTCAACTCCATCTTCTTGTCCCTGACTCGAACTACATCGGCGACGGCGGCTGCAATTTCGGGGTTCAGGCTAGGGGCTTTTAAAAGCCGGAAATTATCAGGAAAGTTGTGTAGTTTCGAAAGATCTTCTTTCACTTCTTTTGTCAGGCCTTTGCGCAGTATAGGTTCCCAACGTTGGGCTAAGTCTGGGTGAATTTTTTCCCCAAATACTGCATGGTCTTCCTCTGGATCTCCTAGTGCCAAGCGCATTTCAGGGTCTAGTTCCGTTTGGTGGTTCTCGGTGGTAACGATTATTTCATTGTCCACGAGTACGTCGTCGGCCACAGCCATTGGGCTGACATCATTATTGATTTCGATTTCTGCAAGTAAAATTATTTTGCACTTAGTACTTTGGTGTGGGTAAGCGCACAAATTCTTGAAGAGAAAAGCAAGTTATGAATTAACCTTCGTGAATGACTCGCGGTCAACCTCCAGGTTTTTTGTAGCATCATGTCAAGCCATCGTGTGTAACCCGCAGTTAACCTCCAGGCTGACTTATAGATGCTTTATTTGGAACCACTTAGATCTATTTTAGATCGTATAAATAACAGTCACAATTACCTTCATTGTCTGAATCTGAATCCGAATAAATAATGGTCCGGCGACGACGTTGAGAGGATTTTTCCTTTTTTTCTTCGAGCTTCTTAATTTTTTTATGATAACGTTTTATGAGAACGTCCTCACTGTGTCGCTTCGACATGATAAAACTTGTTTGAGAACGTTTTACCAGAGTTGAGTGAATGCGTGTTTCTTCTACCTCGCACGAAACAGTAAAATGAGGAATCTACTCGTGACCGTGAGACAGGTCGAACGGTAGGGCAGGGAATAAAAGTCTCGAGTTGTTACTCGATTTTCAATCGACTTGTAGGTATTCGATTTTTTATCGAATGTATCTAAAAGCGTGCGAATCTACCTATTCAATGCAGTAAACTACCTGGTAAACTTAACTCATCTTCCTATATCTGAAGAATGGAGCTATGAAATATAATATAATAAATGTTTATGTTACAATATGAACAATGATCGATTTTTAGCGTAGATGCACCCAATCGAATGAAACAATTTTTGGTGTGTTGAAAGATATTTGTTTGTTTGTTTTGAATGTGCCTTTCAAGGAACCTGTCAAAAATAAATGTCAAAAAATAAATGTGTTTTTTTTTCTCGAATTTTTCAACCAACTCTTTTGTAAATAATACATTAGAGTATAATTTATCTCAATGTACATAGATACTAGTTGGTTTCAATATTAGGCTTAGGAGAAATTAGACTTTGAAATAACCTCTGCAGATTTGACGTTTTTGTCAAAATCTCGGAAAGTATTCATGGTAACCGGCTGTAAATTGGAGCGCAGCCTAGTTAAATAGTAACGAACAAACGTGTAAAAAAAAACAGAAAATCTCACAGTGGCCACTGCTCCTTCCTTAGCCTGCCAGACCCTTTCTAACTTCGACACTCGCCTGCGTGCCGTCCATAGTTTGTCTGTAAAGTTGGTACTACAGAGAAAGCTAAACAACTCAATGCCACAATGCCGGTCAAACATGCGGTTCCTGAACACATCAAAGAGAGTTTATGATAAGTGTGTAGATAAAACTAATAAAGAACTATTGTAATAAAACTGGGTTATTTACTTTTACATTCAATTAATATTAATAGTAATTGCCGGTCATCTGTGACCCCATGCGAGTAGCTCGCAATATTCTTTGTGCGAGTAACAAAGGATTAAGTAAGGAGAATGTGAATTCCACAACATGATAATGTAGCCCATTAATGTCCCCACCGAGGGGCAGAGGCCTTTACCCGGATACGAGTAAGATTAAGCCATACTCCACCACGCTGGCTCAGTGATGGTTGATGGAGGAGTCTTACGACCACTACCACATAGCGATAGTAGCCGGGGCCTACAGCTTAACGTGCCATCCGAAACACTGAACGTCCGATACTGTACTTGATATTTGAAACTTGATATTTGAAACTCACGTCTTGAATTTGGTGAAGAGTTGTATGTATCGTTTAAGGGTTTTGTACAAAATCCGTAACCTTATCTGCGAAAGGGCACGTATTATTCTGTGCGAGTCACTGATTTTATCTCGACTCAACTACGGAGATATAGTTTATGGTCCGCGTCTTCTATTGAAGACTCAGCGTTTAGTGCAGCGCATACAAAATGCCTGTTGTAGGTTTTGCTTTGATGTACCACCTCGTAGTCATATCACCCCATACTTAAACTCTGCTGGAATGCTCAAAATGGAACTGCGTAGGCACTTACACCTTTCAAGTGTAGTGTTTGATGTCATCAAGTTTAAAAAACCTGAGTACCTGTACCTAAAATTAAAGGTGGCAACATCTCACCCCAGATATGGCATGAGGGATATTCGAGCACCTCTTGAAGGTCATATTCATCGCACGGTGGCATTTAGAGGTAGCTTCCGCTTCCAAGCTACCAAATGTTGGAATGATATTCCGCCGCCCATAAGAAATCTTACCTCCAAATACACCTTCAAAACACATATGAAGTCGCACCTGATTCAAAAGCAAAAACTAGGAATTTCTCTTTCCAACATTGGATAGTCGGGCTACCTCTGCCATTTTCATATATTTTTTAGTTAGATATCTTATGATTTTAGTAAACATATTCACACTATACCCATTCTGCTACTCACTACTCACGTGGCATAATATACTTATATACCTATTTATTTAATCTTCATGTATATTTTGTACTATCCTACTCATGAAAGTATTGAAACATATTTATGTGCAATGTATTTATTTATTTCCACATCTTTAAACACTTGTAAGTATATATCTATTTCTGACACTTTTTTATTATTATTCTTTTCATTTACATTCACATTCGGATGTAACTGCTGAGTCTCTGCGTCTCCTAGGTGAGGGCTGAAAACCAGTGCTGCTCTTAACGAGCAATAAACACTGAGCTTTGACCTTTTCGCGTCAATGCAGCGCGCCTACATACCGACCTATATTCTTCTTTTTGTTTTATTGTTTTAGTAATAATGTTATGAGTTTTTTTTTCATAACTTTGCTTTCATTTAAGTTATTTTATAGTTGCACCTCCGTATCACTTTTAATTTGTATGTGTGCTGCTTTGATGCAATAAACGTTTATCTATCTATCTATCTATCTACTTAAGATAAATTAATTATCTCATTGGCACATGGTCAGGATTCGAACCTGCATCTCCTGTGTGAGAAGCAAGCGTGGAACCCATTAGACCACACAGATCTTTCACACCATATTATAGGGGAAACACAACATATGAGAGTCCCGTCGAAGCCGAATCGGCAGCCAGTTCAACTCCTTGTGATTCTGTGAAACGTGATGATGAAGATAAACTTTCGAGTTCGTTCATTTTTTACCGAGATTTCCAGGCTTTTCCTTGAGTGGGGTTTTTGATGTTTAATCATTAGTATAACTGGATTCGTTTCATAGTGATATTTGTTAATTATGAAAGGGACGCCATTCTAAACAACCCGACCCTCTAAACGTCACGTTGAAATCCCCTTTTGTATTTATTTAAAGGGAAAAACAAAAAAATATCCTACACCCGGCGATACATCAAAATAAACCGTTCCATACGGAAAATAAAGAGTTATGGGGGAATAAATACGAGTTAGATTCGTAATTGCGATATCTATGTTTAAAATTGGCCTTTCGTCTTCTTTTGTTTTGGTTTCAGAGCTCAGATTCAGGAGGATTTTTGTTTCCTAATATTAAACCATTGTATCTTCATAGCTGTGGCGATTGGCTAGCCCCCTGCCACGCAAAAAGGAATATTGCATAACTGAGTAAACGTGGGCAAATCTGCCTTGGTTTCCCCTTATGGTGAAAAGTGTGACGCTGTATAAAACAATGTGGTTTGCTAAATTAAAACCCATTACTTTCCACCAAAAAAGAGCTCTGTGGTTTAATGGGTTTTACGCTTGCTTCTCACAAAGGAGATGCTGGTTCGATTCCTGACCATGTACTAATGAGATAATCAATTTATCTTAAATACATTATATATATGGACGTTCTAACGGTGATGGAAAACATCGTGACGAAACCTTCATTACTCCAAAGCTGCAGCGATGGGCTAGCCCCCTGTCACGCAAAATGGAGTATTGAATAATTGGCTCAAAGTGGGTACAATTGCGCCTCTGACACCCCGTATGGGAAAAGGCGTGACGCTATGTTTTGTTATGTTATGTTATTTTCCACTTCTACGTAGAAATCATCAAGTTGCTTGTCGTGTAACGATACGAACCTAACCAGAACCTAACAGAAAACAACCAGGATAAAATTTAGTAGTGACGGTTTATTAGAGTTATTTACAGTGATGAATATAGAAAAATTATTCGAAGATGAGGATGGATGAAAGGAGGACAGTTTTTTTTTATAAAATACAGTTTAGGTATTAAAAAAAAAGAAGCAGAGGACACGGAGAGTAGGGGACCGATGGAGTGGTGACCAGGATGCAGGTGTAGCTGAGAACGGGTAGAGAACGAGAAGACTCAGCGCAGCGCTGAGCAGGGTTGAGGCTCGCAGGATCGCGTTGCCGTAACGGCTCGCAGGATCCCGTTTGCAGGAACGGCTCGCAGGATCGCGTTTGTAGGAACGGCTCGCAGGATCCCGTTTGTAGGAACAGCTCGCAGGATCGCGTTTATAGGAACGGCTCGCAGGATCCCGTTTGTAGGAACGGCTCGCAGGATTGCGTTTGTAGGAACGGCTCGCAGGATCCCGTTTGTAGGAATGGCTCGCAGGATCCCGGGGTAGTGCGACCCCGGGATAAGGCCTTTAGGTGGTTCTTCTCGCTCAGAAGCTGACGTGAGACTCTAGAATTTCAGAAATGTTCCGCTCTTATACCCTTTTTGGAGAGTTCTAAAAATTATTTAAATTAAACGTAATTTTTGTGAGTGGCCAAGAGAGAAAAAGTATTTTTGTAAAAGTATTGAAGCAAACATATCAGACCGCTAACGAGTTTGAATGGACATTGCCATGACAAACAGATAAACAAACGATATCAACATATGTCAAACTTTAGTTTCAGGCTCGTAATACGGTAAATAACAAGAAAACCATGAAGTAAATGAAGTAACAATGAATATAAAAAGGTGGCGCACCAGCGCGCACGAAGCCCGAGATTGCAGAGTTTCGGAGAAAGCCAAACACAAGGTCACCAAAGGTAAACCCCTTCGCTATCGATTTAGAAGTGCTGATAGTGTGAAAATATGAAGCGAAAATGATTTGTTAATGTGTTCTTATGGTTTAAAACGTTACAGGGTCCTATGAAAATAAAGGTGATACCAAATATCAAGCTGTACAGCTCAGCAAATATCCAGCTGAAAATCCTGAAAAATTACATGTAAGTAACATAACACTACATTCTCTGATCAAATCGGTTTCATAGTAACACTTGTTCAGAATTATGTCCCTGGCAACCCCTTAAAATATGGCTGCGACTTTCTTTTACATCCTGCTTTTCTGTTAACGTGTTTTTATTTAAAGAGCCGACTAATTTGACCCTTAGGGCGCAGTTAAAAAGAATATGAATTCAAAAGTGGTACCAATCGAGGATTATGTGGAAATATTATGTGTTGCTTATTGGGACAGGAAACGTAGTCTGTCAGTTGCGTTAATATAACTTAAACTTGACAACCCGTTTACCCTAGCCGGTAGAGACCCTACCTACGAAGCTGACGGTCCTGGGTTCGAATCCCGCTAAGGGCAAATATTTAGTTGGTGAGCATGAATATTTGTTTCATAGTCTTGGATGTTTCTATGTATTTTCATAAGTATTTATCTCTTTTAAATAGATCGTCATCTAGTACCCATAATACAAGCCTTATTGAGCTTACTATGGGCATAGTTCGATTTGTGTAAGAATGTCCTCTAATATTTATTTATTTATTTAAACAGTAAAGCTGCTATCTAAATGATATTTTTCCCTTGTATCGGAAAAAATATTAATTAAGGTATTGTTTTACTCCCAGTGTAAGGTAAAATCATTTATCTACACATATGTCATAAACCCTCTTTATTGCGTCCAAAAACCGCACGTAATGACCAGCATAATGATATACTACTTGGTAAAAACTCATTTCTTATCTGTCTATTGATACAATATGACTACAAAGTACTGACTGTATCAATATTTCGACATTATATGACATTAAAGTTTGTCTGTGAAGTTGGTACTACTGAACTAGCTAAGCAAGTGCAGAGCAATGATCAATGCCACAATGCCTGTCCAACATGCGGTTCCTGAACACATCAAAGAGAGCTCATGATATGTGCTAGTGTAAGGTATGTAACTGTACATAATTAGGCATTCAAACTCTCGCGTGATATTATTATGAAAGTCGCCTTCGGCTCGTTACATATACCCACACTCGAGTGTTAATGCTCTTCATATGTATCAGTCACATAAACTACTATTATTGGGCACTAGTGCTACTCTCATTGCGATTCAGCGAGGTAACGTCGCCAGCAGGTTAGGGCAGGGGCAGCGATCTGGCGATTTATTTTACATAGTTCAATTTTTAGTCGTTGTTTTGTTTTAGATGCTTATTATTCTTATCTCACAATATATCGTAAAATAAAATTGATTTTAACTACACAGATTCAGTTATATGTTACTTATTCAATCTGTATAAATACTTTTTTCGCCATCCGCATCATGGGCCTAGTCTGGGCCTATTTTCTAAATCACCAACCGTCACGGATAACAAAAGCCTCCACCAACAGCAGAATGATCGCAGCGGCGCTGTTTCTCCAAAAATACATTTCCTGCAGTCGATTGGTTTGCAAAAAATAGACGTCCTAATTTTTCGTTTATACCCTTAGTGTGAGGGAGATGAAAATTCTTGCTTTTCTATCTATTGTTGTCAGTTCAATGCCTTGGAAAGGCGGAAATTGAGTAATAGGAGGAAAGCTGTTTGTGTAGGCCCCTACTTATTGTTATGACTTGGACATTTTACAAAGAGTTTTCAAGAACACATAATAAATATATGTACCTAGTCCGTTAATATCCCCACCTGGGGCTCAGGCCTTTACCCGGATAGGAAAAAGATTGAGCCATATTCTGGCTCAGTGTGGATTGGTGGAGGTGTTTTATGACTGCTACTACCAAGTAGCGATAGCAGCGACCTACAGTAGAACCTGTCATCCTAAACACAGAGCGTCCGATAATGTGCATAAGATAAACACATACGACTTCGATTTCGCCACATATTTTGACAAAGCTACGATAATGAAACCATAGCTACACTTAAGCCCTGGTGACGCCACTGTGGTGCCACAGTGGTCTTGAAATTTAAAATAACATGAGGTTCAAAATTGCTAGGCCTCATAACCAGGTCCAGGGCTCGAAATGTTACGGCGATACCTAGTCCGTGCAAAGGTCCCCGTCACTCCAGGCGGAAAGACCCGCAGTGTGAGAGGGAGAGAATCGGGAAAAAATGTAATAACGTAGCGCTAAATCACAGAAAAATTGTTTAAAAACAAACTACGCTATTTTGTTAAAAAGTTTTTAAGGAGATTCTGCGAATACGTAATATCTACATTTTGAACGCAGTTCCACAATGAAATTAGTTAGGAGGTGTTTTCGTAATTAAATTCTATCGAGAAAATTTCATCTACTCGCGGTTGCCTTTAGTGAGAATCTTAATCAAATACGTAATAAACATTAACCCAAAAATCAAATCTGTAGATGAATTCATCGTGGAGTAAATGGATTCGAAAAAAAAACCATTTTTTTCCTCACCGTACCACCTTAACTGAGAAGTCTCTGCAGTACAGCGGTAGGATAGGGGTGAAATACCACCAAGCCAACTTGACGCCTGTCAGGCTCTTTCATCTCATTAGACACCTGTTTAACTAAACATACTTTAAAGGTTCAAAGCGTATTTGATAGGAGATGGATGATGTTGATGGAGTCGTAAGATGTAATACCGACTCAAGTCCCAAGTCTCAGCGCCCAATAAAAAGAAGGCTTTATCTTCCATTTGTAATGCGGAAATGAAGTCGCGGGACCAAAGGGCGAAAAAATACCGATTTGCATTCAATTCGTCTGTCTTTTGTTTTCATGGTTAACTTGTTGTAGGTATATCTGTTCGGCTATTTACATCGAACTTCAAAAATGTCTTACCCAATTCATAATTCTTTATTGCACAAAAATATATGTAAGCCAGTTAAAGTTAAAGTTAAAGTTAAAGTTTAACATTCAAAGAAAAAGCGTTTACAAAGGCGAGCTTATCTGTAAAAAAAATACCAGCAAACCAAGGCATAAAAAGAAATATTATCATAAAAGGGTAGGCAATGCACAAACTAGTATAAACAAGGTGCCTAGGAATATATTAAATACCAAAAAAATAAAGGCAGTAAATACTAAATAAGTAAGGATATATATTACAAATACTTTACAAATATAAAAAACGCAATAGGTATATTTCTTGACATGAAGAAGTCATATGATAAAGTTCAATTTCAGATATTATTGGATAAACTCAACGGCATGGGAATTCGTGGCGTATCACTCAAATGGTTTACATCATACTTAAAAAACTGAAAACAAATTGTAGAATAGAACATATTGATCATAAAAACGCAGAAATAACAAACATCCAATCTGGCAGTACATCAGTAAACGCATCAATGCCATAAGGAAGCGCAATAGATTGCCTTTAAAAACAATAACGAAGTAAACGATAATCTGAACTCTATCCTTGACTAAACTGATAAGTGGCTACGTGACCATAATCTAGAGATAAACCATAATAAGACACAATAATGAATGACATTGAATTCCCATCAAAAGCCAGCGATAGAGATCAATTTCATATATAATGACATTAAAATCATCATCATTTAGCGAATAAAATTTACTTTGCTTGAATATTGACCACAATATTTATTGGAAAAATCATATAAACAAACTGAAACTAAAATTATCACGTTTTCTGTATGCACTTCGGGAAGTCAAAATATCTACGGATTTAAATACCGCACTTGTACCGTTTTTATGTATATGCATACTCATGGTTAAGCTATGGCGATATCCTTTGGGGAAATAGCACGGATGTACCGTCGCTTTTCACCCTTCAAAAAAGACTCATAAGGATATTGGTCAACATCAAATCGACTGATAGTTGTAAAATCGGCTTTAAAAAACAGGTCAAGTGCGAGTCTAAATCGCGTACGAAGGGTTCCGTACCACCGTTCAATGGAAGCGATGGTGTGGAGTGAATAGTTTGGATTTTACACCGCAAAATATTGTTTACAAAGTAATTGGTGCGGTTACTTTCACACTCCATGTACGTAACCAGGTGCATCCATAAGTTTGTATGTGGTATTGTTGTATGGGAGCCCCCTTAAATATTTATTTTATCCTGTTTTTTAGTATTTTTTGTTATAGTGGCAACCGAAATACATAATCTGTGAAAATTTGAACTCTCTAGCTAGCTAGGTTCTTGAGATACAGCCTGGTGACAGACGGACGGACGGACGGACGGACGGACGGACAGCGAAGTCTTAGTAATAGGGTTCCGTTCTTACCCGTTGGGTACGGAACCCTAAAAACAGAAATTCCTTCCCTTACCATGTATTTATATCCTCGAAATATGTAAATTTATTCGAAAATATTCTGAATTCAACACCAGACGCGACAATATACCATCCAACCGTTTGACCTACACGAAAAAACACGTCAATATTACCCAACTTCCATTTCCAACTTAAAACTATATTGATCAGGATCTTTTGTAATATCAATAAAAATATATAATAATGTTGCTAATAAAATAATATTAGGCCAGCTTAGATGGTTTGGTCACGTTGAAAGGATGAATGAAAGGAGATTGACGAAACAGATTTATACAGCGGGTGTCAAAGGAGCCACCGGACGGGGACACCCAAGAAGGTCCTATAAATACCAAATCGGCGATTTGTTAGTGAAGGGGCAAATACGAAGTACTCGTAACCGGCGAGCTTGCATGAAGAGACTTATGGATGTTGAGGAAGCGAGATATTTTTAGCAGATTCCCTCTTCCGGGAAATAGGCGTAAGCATATGTATACATAGACCTCATTTCTACAGTATGTATTCTGCCTTAATGCTTTTTCTGCCATACCTAACATTTAGTCCCAAGTCGGACTCAACACTCCATTATGAATCGCAAACGTGCCTTTTGGGTTACCGTTTGGCTACTCATCAAGTAGTGCAGTGCCCCATTGATTTATTGCCCGCACTCAATCTCCTTTCAATATCACCCTCACATTTCTCTTGTAAACAAGTATATAAACTCATTCAATTGTTCCACTTGTTCATCATCAATCAAAATCAAGCATTCTTCATCCTTTTCTAAAACGATGACCTTCGTTTTACTGAAATTCACTTTAATACCCTTCTTCTTAAATGATTCGTTCATGAGAGTCACCATCTCCTGCAGCTCGCTTACCGAATCCGCAAGAATTTGATCATCGGCGTATAAGAGACACTTGATAAGTAAGTAACAAATCATCCAAACAACTATCCAGGAACAGATTGAAAAGCCATGGCGATGCTACAAAGCCCTGTCTCACACTACGTTTAATGATAAACCAGTCCGTGTAAGCACCGTTTATCCTGACCCATCCACTGAAGTCGTCGTACAAGGACTTCAGTGCACGTCTCCTCCCCTCAGAATCTCTTACGATACTCTACCACACCCTGCCGCTTTACCTGTTTTCATACTTTTCATCGCACATACTGTTTCTTTCAAGCTCATATTATCACTTCCATACTCAACTTCAGTCAATATCGTATCTTCAGCGACAGCTGCGGGTACGGCATCTATTAGGGGTGAGGAGGCTGTGCTTATAGCTACACATCCAGTCCCCTCACGTTCGTTTATTTTTTTTAAATATTCCTTCCATCGATCCCGCACCTTTTCTTCCTCATTCATTCATTCTTCTCCCACAGTGGTCCAATATAGAGAAGAGGCAAAAAATGACGTTTGCTAAGTATATGTAAATATCTACAGTAATAAAGTACTTTTGAGTTTGAAAAAAAAAAATTCAAAAGATCACCATTTTCACTTTGAATTACATTAAAATTAGTTTTTTCTGGCTTTTCTCGGGCATGCTTCACATATTTCCAAATCATTTTGATGTTGGCCCGCAAATTGTCAAAAAACATTTCATCACATCGCTCTTTTATCTGTTATTTCTTGGTTGTCACACATTTTTTCACCAGTCTTTTCAAGACTATGTACTACTCAATCGCTCTGTCCACATTTTATTCATTTATTTTATCACCATTTTCTCTCATGTAAGCTTTTGTAGCTAACAATTCAAACCATGCCTTTTTCTTATCATTTCTTCTTCTTAATTTATCCATTTCTTATCACCATTCTTAATAATAATAATAATAATAATAATAATAATAATACTTTGGACACCATTTACACACATTTATCTAGCCCCAAACTAGGATTCCCTGTATCTTGGGTACTAGACAACGATACATATACTTACTTACTTAAATATTATACTTAGATAGATAAACAACCATGACTAGGGTACAAACATCCGTTCTCCTCAAACAAATATTTTCCCCCACCGGGACTCGAACCCGGGACCCTTGGCTTCGTAGGCAGCGTCACTGCCGACTCGGCCATTCGGGTCGTCAAGCATTCTTTCTGCATCATCCCACCAAACAGCTTGTTTTGGTCTTTGTCCTTTCCTTCTTTTGGTCACACCATATACTTCTCTTGCAGACTCTATCAATCCTTTTTTAATTATTGACCAAAACTATTCCATATCAAGGTCATACTCTTTTTTTTAAATTAATATTTTCAATGTGTTCAGCCAGTCTCTTCTTATATTCTACTTTCACACACTCTTCTCGTAATTTCTCTACTTTTATACGTTCCAACTCTGTTTCTGTTGTCGGCATCACAGGGTGATGTCGCCAACGTTTTAACAGATCATTTATCTGGCTTATTACCAGAAAATTATCCGATCCTAGGTTAGCGCCCCGCCATACTCTCGTATCTTGTACAACATTGTTTCTCAGTCTTTCATCAACAATTATAAAATCAATCTTACTCCTTTCCTGCTGTCTCTGCCCAGTATACATGTAAATCTTTTTGTGAAAAAAGTCGTTCTCGTTCACCCTTTCATCACCAAACTCACCCAGCACTTGATCATAACCATTTCGCATCACGCATGCATTAAAATCCCCTAGCATTATGAATCGCTCGTGTGCATCGCACTTCATTAATACCTCTAGCACATTTTCCCAGTACTCCTCTCGAACCCTGTCGTATAAGCCCCACCCTGATTCTGACCCTGAGGATTCTTGGATCAACACATTCACACTCACTAACACACTGTACCATACGTTAGGAGAGGACAATTACTGAACCCCTTAAATCCTGCCGCGGCCTCTGAATCCCCAGACCACTAGGCTGTAAAAAGGCCATGGGTAGTTGTTCCTGTCCTTTTAGTCTCATTCACACAACACACATCTTCTCTCTTATTATCCATCTAATCACACACTTCGTCAATCTTTTCAACCATTGCTCCACGTACAATCCACGTGTCAGTGTCAGTCAGAACAAAGTAACCCGTTGCCCATCCCAGAGAACGATGGGCTGCCCGGGAGGGATTCTCCGGCTTCTATTGAAGCCGGCAGTCAGATTAAAAATATTTAAATTTTCATTCTTTAGCTCGATTAGCTCGATCAGAGATTGAGCTCTAAAAGTTATTGCCTGATTGAAATTTTGAAATGTCAACAGTCAAACATGCGAATTTAGTTCAATCTAATATCTATTAGAAATGTGTCCATATGACTTATATGAATATTATAATTATAATTAATGAATAATAAGATAACGAAATAGAATTCCACAAAATGACATTATTTAGGATATTAAAATTCAAATAATCGTGTGTAGTTTTTATTCTTTTATGACTTTGTGACTGTGTAAATTATATTATAATTACCTTGTTAGTATTTAAATCCTTGTATAATAAGTTGCTACACTCTTATGAGTAAAATTACACTGACTCATTATTGTTTTTATAATAAGATAGATAGAAGAATAAGATCTTTATAAACGTGTAATTTATGGCAATAAAGAACTGAACTGAACTGAACAATCAAATCCTTCAAAAACTACTATTAAAATATGCTCTGATCCTTCAAAATTAAAATAAAATTAAGGATGTTAGTCGCTTTCAGAAATAGATAATCGAGCTACTTTAGCCTTACTATAAGTTTCTGATATCAGTCGCAATGCCATTGAAATTCGAAACCGACCAATCACATCGCAAGAAAAGACACCATATGTTTCTGTTTATTTTTAAATTTGATTGGTGTTGCGATTGATCTAATGATGCTACTGGTAGCACCAACAATTATGTCGTAGTAAGTGAACCGAGGACAATGGTCTACCGGAATAGGACCCCAGATACCTAGGAAATAATGGACAAAATATAAGTTTTAGTACGTTTTTTTGCGTCGGTCGGGCTTTGAATAGACTTATGATATGCGATGCAGAACATCGACCACCCAGCCACAAAGATCGTTACCTCAAAATCCTTGTTGCAGATGGCGCCAAGCTGTCATCTTTCACCCCACCTTACTCTATGCGAGAAAGAGAGCAAAACTTGGCACGGCCTGTAATTTCTCGTATCCCTAAGAGAATAACATCGTATTTAATTAATAGTTAATTCTCGCTTCAGTGATTCCGAAATCATCCTCACATTTACGCCCAGCTCAATTTGCGGCCCGGGCGCCCAAACTCGTTTAACCTTATCACGTTTGAATTATAGTAACAATTGTTTTATGAATAAACAATGCAATAAACAAAGGGTGTTCAGATTATTCAGAATTTAGAATTTATCGCCTGCGACCCTCTGTCTGGGTACAATGGGGACCTATTGTTCAGTTCTAGATATTTATGAACGCGATCCATCATTGCAATCGCTGGTTTTTTTTCGTGTATTTTTTCTTAATTATGTAAAAAAATACAGTTTTTGTCAATGAGGACAATGTTTAAGTTCTAATTATGGTATGGTATGGTCCTGCTTTGGGGTGCGTATTCAGGAAAGCCCGTTAGTTATAATGCTGGGCCGCGGTGTGCTACTCTAGGAAAGCCAGAGCGCTACAGTGCCGCGCCCACCGGCTTTGTACCACACGGGATCACCTGGCTCATATTGATAGATGTATCGCCTTGTTTGGAAGTGGTTTATTTCATTCTCTGTAGCCAGCGTGAGGATGCCACTAGACTCAGAAAAAAATACAATCGATACTTTCACGTGACATATAAGTATATTATATCTACCAACGTCTACTGCCTCATGTGTACTAAAGCCCCAAATGCACTTTCCGCCGCTCGGGAAATAACAGCGCCTGTGCGATTATTTGAGCGATATTTTGTTTGTGTATCGAGGCTATAGCTGTTCAATAGGACTTCTTACAACAGGCCCTTAACCCCACAACGACCATAGACTGCAATAGCGGTGGTTAAGGGGGATTATTTTGTCAATTTTCTGAATGGTTGGTTACCTTTACGTCGAGGTGTCCGAGGTCGATGGTCCAAGAGGAATTCTTTACAGTTGGTCACTTGTGATTGTTTACAGCACTCGGATTTCTCTTGATTTATTCAGCACGACCATTTTATTTTCACGAGAGACTTACACCACACATCAGTCCGTATATGTCAAGCTCGAGATATTTGCGGGTAGTAAAATATTTATAATTTATGTAGGTGGTTGTATCCAAACCGAAAGGCGCAAACAAAACGATTGAACAGCGGTCCATTTCCCGTTATAGGTTTTAAATTTGAATTATTTTTATCATGGTATGATGGTCAAAATTGCGATGCCTCAAAAGTGGATTGGGTCGTTGAGTAGTCTAGCTAAGTCTGAAACAGAATATACAGAAGACATACGAATATCCAGTCCGCCTCTTCAGCTGGTGCAGGAGTTTGGATGGCTGAATTATAAGGTGCAGGGGATACGCAAAAAGGCCCCGCTCAAGTGGACCAGGTGCAGACAGCTTCAACTTGAAAGGAGAAACAAAAATATATTAAATGTGATAAGAACAGCAAAAAATCTAAAATCTAATAAATCCCCAAAAATAATCGCGTCTCAGACAACACTTGTTAATGTTAATAACCTTTTGGGTAACTTCAGCACGTCTTTTATTATAAGACTGGAAAAAAAAACCCTTTGTATCTATTTCAGTAATGAAATCAGTTAGCAACGGTTCACTGCTTCATAGCAAAAAATAAACGAAATAAAACATTTCGTTCAAGTACAGGATAATCAAATTTACCTAACTATAAATATACCTTTTGATGTATTTGCTTCTGAATTTGTTTCTGTAAAAACTTTTCTACATAAAACAGTCGTTTATTGAAACGGTCATATTAAGAAGGGTTTGGTTTGTGTTTTTATATTAATCAATGTTTGATTATATAGGATTGCCCGTTCTCGAAATTATAGATATAATTTTGTGATAGTAGGAACCATGATATCGATTTTAATGAAAAGCAAAACTGGTCATTCTATTTTAAAAATGCATTTTTTTCTAAACTGGCTATCAAACTCGCAGAATTAGAAATAAAAATCATCTTGTATTATTATATCACTCGATAGTGTTGCTGATAAGGATACATTTCTGGCAAGCAATGTGATATGGCAAATGAGCGGAATAGGATCATTTTTTAAATATAAAGATTTACCATGTTATTACAAAAATGTTACATATAGTTTAACCTCAAAAGAAAGGTCATATCCGTTACATTTTTGTTTTTGAACAAGTGTTCAACAGGAGTTTTTTTTGTAATAAGACCCAAAATGTCCCTAAATTTTATACGAATACAATACTCAATTAAAAAACTTGGCTTACTACCGTTCATTTAGAGTTTGCCGTCGCTGACCGTTACAAAATTCAAATTTGTCATTTTCTCCCTTCCCTATCCCCCGCACCGCAATCATATGCTTGAGTATCGATGGCATCGCTCGCTGCAACCTGAATCCCGTATTGCTCGCGATTATTATTCATTCATTCATTCATTTATTAATTTTCAATTGTAACCTTACAGCTAAATTAACCAATATGTTACAAAGGCGGTAAAAATATTTTACTTATCTAGATCTTGCATTCGTCTTTCTGTCATTCTCTTACATTCCCTCACCAAGCACGCCATCCCACTCGTGAATATATCACACTGTGGTGAGGCGGCGAGCACGGAGTTGATCAGCGCCTGCGCCTGCGCGACGGGCGAGTACAGGTAAAGGTTAGTGCGCGACGCGCGAGTTGCCAGCAGTGCGCGAGCGCGACTACCCCGCAGCCTCATGTATGCGTCGGGCACGAACATTCGCAAACACCTTTGGAGAAGCTCTGTACAGTCGAGTTTATTTCTAAGTATGTTCATTACAAAATTAAAAAGAGATATTGACCTTCTCAGTTCTAATGACTCATACCCCAGATGACCTTGTAGAAATCGTGTTGGGTACATATATGGGTAATATCCATGACCCTTTTTATAGAGACTGCGTAGAAATCGTTTCTGTACTTGCTCCAGCATGAGAATATATTTACGCTCATGCGGAGACCAGACCGCTGCATTCGTTTCCACTATGCTCCTCACCAAGGCCTCGTACAGAGCGCGTGTAGCCGCGAGTGTGAGTGGCGCCGCGTTACGCAGTACGAACCCTAGCCTCTGGAACGCCTTAGCGGTGAGCTGCTGCACATGCGGCCGGAACGTGAGCTGCGCGTCGAACAGCACGCCGAGGTCGCGCACCTCGTGCACGCGCGCCACGCTGCACCCGCCCAGCGAGTAGTCGCACAGCACCGGATCTTTCGATCGAGTGAAGCTGAGCATCTCACATTTGCTTGGATTAAAATAAAGACGACTGTCGAGACTCCAGTTATATACTAAATCTAGATTTTTCTGTAAAATTTCACCGTCCCCCATGTTTCTGACGACCCTCACCAGTTTTACATCATCAGCGAACAGCAGCATGTCGCAGTCGCTGACCACATCCGGGAGATCGTTTATCAATAGCACAAAAAGAAGGGGGCCAAGGTTTGATCCTTGACTTATACCCGACTGGGTGCCGTATGGGTTGGATAGAAATTGGCCGTACCTCACAAACTGTCTTCTATCCATTAGATAGTTAGAAAACAGCTTGAGAAGCTTTCGTACCAGTCCTATCTTACCCAATTTTAGTAGCAAGATATCATTATCAACCCTGTAGAATGCTTTCTGGAAGTCCAGATAAATGACGTCAACTTGGTTTCCCGCATCTAGTTCCCGAGTAAGGATGTCGGCTAATGTTACGAGGTTCGTGGTCACTGATCGTTTCGGCAAAAATGCATGCTGTGCACTAGTAATGTAGGGCAGGCATTGAGGTAGTAAAGCCGCCTGAAGAACCATCTCGAACACTTTCGCCATTGCACAGAGTATTGCCACTGGGCGGTAGTTTTCGATCATTGTTTTAGATCCTTTCTTGGGAATAGGAGACACCCGGGATATTTTCCAATCCTGAGGGTAATCCCCATGTTCCAAGATGAGGTTAAAAATAAACTTTATTGGGCCGAGTAATTCATCCATACAACCTTTGATTACATAAGCCGGAAGAGCGTCCGGGCCTGGTGACGTTTTCGGTTTTAGATTCTTTATTGCACAACAAATAACATCCGAACTTATGTAACCAATATCAATCCTACGAGACCCCGAGCCGGTTGCACTAGCATATAATAGCGAATAGTAATCGTTTTATTTATAGTAACTGTTATATAGTAATGCAAAAGATCAACCATCTTATGGACGATCTTACAGAACGTTTCATTATAAATATCCAAGATGTAAGTGACGATGAAGATGATGAGGACGACATATCCGATGACTTCACATAAGTAGATGCAGCATGATATAACCTAAAGAGATTGTTATAGTATTTAATTAAGGAGTTATTATTCATCTTCTGAAAACTGAAATTAAATAAATATGTTAGCAAAATTAATATTTACAATAAATGATCATACTATCATCTATCTCATTTCTCACTATGGGATAAATATGTATTACATCCAGAGCTTTTATTTTTTATTATTATTATTTATTTATTTATTTAGGTATATAATACGACACGTGATTTTTGTGTTTATTTTTGTCTTAGATGTGATATATATTATACCCACAGTTTAAGCGGGCTTGAAGAAAAAACATGGCAGGCCAAAAAAAAATACATCTGATATAATATAAATCCCATGGTTAAATGGCTTTACATAAATCGTCCAGCAATATTACATCAAACGTAGCGTGAACATTTTATTCAACAGCACTATTCAGGGTAGACGCGGCCTCACAACACCTTAGTACTTTTAATATGTAAAACCAATTAATGCCATAAAAATATATGTGTGCTACGTTAACATTTTTTTAAATATTTTTAGGAAAAGTTATAAAACATTATTATCATTGGAATAAATATGGTTTTCGGTGACAGGAGTCTAATAAACGATTTAAAAAAATCTTATAAGTCACTGCTTAATAAGTTTTTGGCAGTGAATCAATGGACAAACTGTAACTAACTATGTTAATTCAACCTGGTATATTCATCCATCTTCATCATCAATATTGTCAATGTTAGTGCTTAACTAGACTACAAAGTAAATGTGCAGGAAGCTGATCTTACTAAATACTAGTAAATACATACTATTCTTTATAAGTCCGGCAATAAAATGATCCGACTAACAACAGACCAATATCAATACTGCCCGCTCTAAGTAAAATATTTGAAAACATAATCTTAAGCCAGTTACATTTTAAAATAAACAGACTGTTCCATAGTAAGCAATATGGCTTCACTAAAGGACGTTCCACTACAGATGCAGGGATAAGGTTTTTTAAGCATATCTTTGATACTTGGGAGAAGTCACAAGATCCAATTGGTGTCTTCTGTGAAATTTGGAAATTTCATTTGATTGCGTTAGTCACGAAATGTTAATTTGTAAATTAAAGCAATACGGAGTTCAGGAGAAAGCTCTCAAACTTGTCTTCTCTTATCTTAGTAATATAATCCAGAAAGTTGATGTGAATGGAGAGAGGTCATCTCGATCTCTCGTCTCAATGAGTGACCCTCAAGGTGCAACATTGGGCCCGTTCTTGATTTTGGTGTATATTAACGATCTTGCCTTTTTTGTAAAAAACTTATGTAATATTGTTTTGTTTGTTGATGATACTTCACTTATTTTTCAGATTGACAGAATCCAGAACAATTTTGACGATGTTAACAAAGCAATCACGCTAGTGGTTTACTACGAATAATTTAGTGTTAAACTCTAAAAAAAACAAATGTGTAAAATTCTCGCTATCCAATGTCGGAAGGTATCCCACTTTAAGTATTTTAATGAATGACGAGCCTTTAGACCTGGTACAGTCGACTATAATCTTGGGTATTAATCTAGATTCACAATTGCAGTGGGGTCCTCAAACATCGTATATAGCTGGAAGAGTAAGCTCTGCAGCTTTTGCTGTGCGAAAAATTAGACAGTTTACTGATGAAACCACTGCAAAATTAGTAAATTTCAGTTACGTTTACAGCATTATGTCCTATGGCATTCTGTTATGGGGTAAAACCGCAGATATACAATCGTTATTTGTGCTCAGAAGAGAGCAATTCGTTCCATATATAATATGGAATCCCGCGATTCTCTCCGGGAACGATTTAAGAAGATCAATATTTTTACAGTGGCTTGTCAATGGATGTATGAAAACTTATTGTACGTTCTGAAAATATTAACATATTTGTCGAAAATTGCGATGAATTGAATTTCAACACTAGAAATAAAAATAAACCTAAAGTACCTAGATTTCGGTTGCAGTAGGTTAATGGTTCATTTAAGGGAATTTTATAATAAATTACCAGAGGTAATTGATAAATTGCCCATGCAAAGGCTTAAAACATTTATTAAGGCTAATCTCACAAAGAAAGCCTATTACACTATTAATGACTATGTTAAAGATAAAACTGCATAGCCTAAATGCCCCAAGCTGATAATGATAATATGATTCAACGTAACTTTTACATATGCAATAATATATTTATCTTTCAAAACCGACAGTACTTGGGACGTGTCAGATTTTAAACTTTATGCCATGGTAATAAAATTTAAAACCTATGGCGGAAAAGTGGCGTTAGCTAATGCTGGTGGTATACAAGAGAATAATAGTCTGGTAATATAGTTAAGTGTATAAAATTGCTATGTAGGGCGACTCATAACAATTTATTAGTTTAAACGTAGAATACAAGTCTGTTAACAAGAAACCAGAGTTTATGGTCATGCTCACTTAAATGTATTTTCTTGCGGTGGCTCTGTGTAGCGGGTTGCTCCCCTCCCTCAAATATTGCGAGGGGAGTAATGGCTGGTGCACAAGTCATGCTCTTGAACGGGTGCTGCTTCGATGGACTGGTCCAGTCTGATTTCTCATAAGTTATGTCCATTACAGCTTGTCTTTGTGCTTTATTTATTTATTTTGTTAGGTTTTTATTTTAAGACATGTTATTGGCACTTATGGATACGACGTTATAATATTGTCATAAGATTAGATCATTTTTATATCAAAATTTAGCAAAAAAAATATATGACAAAAATTAAAAAAAATACATCCCCGTAGAGTTTCGTATTTGCGAAGCACTGGTAGAGTCACTGGAGTTTCTTTTTCCTTTGCAACATTTCCTTTTTCACACTCAAACCATAATCAGTTATGTACTCACTAGTTTACGTGATCATATTTGATTTATTTTTATATTTTTATTTTGCCTACTTGCAATATGCACGAACGATCTAAAAGACAACATGGACATTGAGAGGGAACGCAGGTCGCTGGCTGTCCGATGTAATATATTGGCCCGCAGATTTGCAAAGTGTACAAATGCAGTCAAAATTACGTTTTTAAAGCCTACTGCCAATCATATTACACTTGCAGTCTGTGGGTCGACTATACAAAGCGGGCATACAGCGACCTGCGTGTCCAATATAACAACACGGCAGCCGCAAAGGGTCCTGTTGTAGCTGTCGTGGAGATCCAATGCTTCCGGCACGCTTCGGGGATGTTCGCAGACAGAGACGCGCACGGATGACTTCTACGCAATAATGAGAAAACGGAGCTCCTCTGCACTCGCCCGCCTGCGCGGCGGCAGTAACGGGATGCTGAATGTGTTCATAGACAGGTGGGACTCCCCAATGCTGCGACATTGGGTGCAGCTCCATACCCAGATTATAGCATCGTAATATTTTTAAATTATCTTAATAACTAGTATATAACTATGGACCTTAATTGTCTGAAATAAATAAAATATTATAATTAGTACATTATTTGAGTTTTGAGTTTTTTAAGTTTTTATTAGGGACCTATTCTCCTATCCCGCCACCACCAATTACAACTTTTTTGTCAACGGTAAGAATAGATCCCTGTGACGTCACTTTGTACCGATCAGCGACGGCAAGCTCGAAATGAATGGGTAAAACATGCTTTGTAACCAGTTTCAAATGAGTTTTTTTTTAGAAAATGAACACTTTCAACTTTTTTCATATGCCATTACTTCCCAGAAATGGATCCTTAGTAGCAACTTTATCAAATAGTATTATAATACAGGATGTAAATTAAATCGGCCGGTTTGATTACCGGCTAGGAAAATAGTTTATTTTATTATTATTTTAACATAGCGTCACGCCTTTTTCCCATAAAGGCACAATGAAACAAAAAAAAATATACCGTTTTGCTTGTTATATTTATTTATTAATATAGTTTAATACATAACATTACAGACTATTTCCAATTCGTTGTACACCTACAAATATACAAATAAATACCCTTCCATTTAAACAGATTAAAACAAACATAACTTCTTCTCCCACATTTATCCAATCTAGAGACGAGGCAAAAAGTTAAGTTTACTAAGAACATATAAATACGAGTTGATATAATAAAAACATTCTGACTTTGAATTTGACCTTAAGATGCACCACCGTTAGAAATAATAATTCCTCTTTTTTAGGGTCCCATGTAAAAAGGAAAAGTTCCTTAAAAGGAAAAAAAGTAATCCTTTTACTCGTAGGATAACTTCATCGTCCGTCCGTCTGTTAAGATCACTTTTCTCAGGAATGCGTGGAGGAACTAGCATCAAGTTAAAATTAATATCGATAACTCTAGTCTGCAGTTTCATAAATTTTTAAAAAAATTACTTAAAGGTCAACGCAATCAAAAGTCAAATCTCAAGGGAATTAAAATTTATAGGCTAACTTAACTAACTTCCCGTTGACCTCGAATCATAAAATTTGGCACGAAGGAAAGTCTTAAAGCGCAAATCAAGTTAAAAACTTAAAACCGTAAGTTTGTAATTCCCTCACGAAAAAATGCGGTTTGTGTGGAATCCTCGGTGCATCAGTTCAACCGCACTTGGCCGTTTTATTTAAGTTGCTCGCTGTATGACTACACAGGTACATACATTTTAATATGAGTTTTAATGAACCACTTCAGATCTTCCAGTTCCGACAACTCGCAAGCAATCCAGTCATCATTGTTCTTTCTTTTTCTAGCTTTCCCGACTATAGCCTTTACCGTCTAGTCAATAAAGCTGGGTAGGGTTTGTGGTACAATTATTTGGATCAAGTTGTTTGAGAGTACTACGTCAATTAGGGATGGAGTGCACTTGATTTGCTTTTGTCTCCGGCGTTGTTCTGTTCTCCTGGTACTTGTGTGTGAGGGGTTTCAATCAATGTGGTCGGATTGAATTAGCGAAAACGCAATCGATAAATGTTTTTAATTTTGAATTTGATGATTATGAATAGACATATTATTGACTTTATTTATTTATTTTTTGGTACACTCGTATCATAAACCCTCTTTACTGCGTCCAAAAACCGCACGTTACGACCAGCATAATAATGATATCCTACTTAGTAAAAACTCATTTCTTATCTGAATATTGATACATTATGACCATAATGAATCAATATTTCGACATATTATGACATTCAAATATCCTACGCTGACGCCCGCCGTGCCGCCCCTAGATTGTCTATTAAGTTGGTACCACTGAAAAAGCTAAACAAGTGCAGAGCAATTATCAATGCCACAATGCCGGTCGAACATGCGGTTCCTAAACACATCAAAGAGAGCATATGATATGTGTGTAGATGAACTAGTGTATGTAACGGTACATATTTAGGCATTAAAACTCCTGAGTCTTAATGCCCTTCATTATGTATTAGTCACATAAAATACTATTAGGGACTTTTGCGTATCAGGGGCTAAGCCATCGCCATCAAGAGCCATCAAGCTATGGAGATAAAATATTTTCCATTTATATTTATATAAGGAGGTCATCCTTATAATATCAATACCAATCATACTTTCATAGTGTAATATCCTATGTTATCTTGTTTTGGGGGAAAGCAGCGGATATTCAAACTTTTTATAATATACAGAAAGCAGCGATTTGAGCAATATATAATTTAAAACGAACATACTCCTTAAAAGAGCTTTTTTTTTTTTAAATAATTTAAAAAAATATAATGTATGCATGAACCTTGCAACATTTTCTAAACTTAGCGATAGCTGTTTCCTAACAAATAATCACAGACTAGTGGCGCCCCGGTTTAGACTCGCAAAGGTTAGCAATTCTTTCAAGGATGAGTGCATTCTCTACTACAACAAGATACCTCTGGAGATTTGAAATTTCCCTTTGAGCAATTTAAAAAGCATGATAATGCTACTTTGTCGAAGAAGGGATATTACAATGTTCAAGATTACTTAAATGACGGGACTGTATGGGGTTAAAGTAGCTCAACACGTCTGTGTTATTAATTTTGTAATTATATGTTCCTGCTTATTAATCATAATAACTAATATAATAATATCTACACACGTATCATAAACCCTCTTAACTGCGTCCAAAAACCGCACGTTACGATCAGCATAATGTGAAAATACTTTGTAAAAACTCATTTCTTATCTGAATATTGAACATTATGACCATAATGTGTAAATTTTCTACATATCATGACATTTAAATTTCGAACGCCGACGCCCGCCTGCGTGCCGCCCCTAGCTTGTCTGTGAAGTTGGTACTACAGAACAAGCTAAACAACTCAATGCCATAATGCCGGTCAAACATGCGGTTCTTGAACACATCAAAGATAGCTTATGATATGTGTATAGATAAACTAGTATATGTGAGTGATATTATTGTGAAACTCGCCGAACTCGAGTTTTAATGCCCTCCATTATGTATCAGTCACATAAACTACTAATTTGTATTAGTTAGGCACAACCAATTTTACAAAGGGATCTATAAATCAAGCTGTGGGAGTTTCTACGCCCTACTTCTCCCACAGTGGTCCAATTTAGAGAAGAGGCAAAAAATGACGTTTGCTAAGTATATGTAAATATCTACAGTAATAAAGAACTTTGACTTTGACTTTGATACATTTATTTACTAACTTTAATTTATTTTATGTTAACTGTTCTGCACGTTATTTGTTATGTGGGTACGACTAACAGTTCGGTCAAATGCGGGTCTGATTTGCACACGAAGGGTTCCGTACCATCGTAAAAAACTTCGGGACTCAAAAATAACAGAATAAAAACAAAAATATATGCCCGAACTGGGTTTTCATACCAGTCCCTATAGATTTCGGTTTGGTAATTCGCAGGGGCAGGTATATTCAAAATGTATGGGGACCTCCTTTAATTGATAAAATCTCGTGTAATTAATTATTTTTTGCTATAACAGAAATAAGCAGTCTGTGAAAATTTCAACTTTCTATATATCAAGGTATTTGTCAGAGGCAATTAATTATAAGGATGAGCGACATCTAAGGGAGTAAAGTAAAAGGCTTGAGATGCGCGCAAAATACTAGACTATACTAGACTTATTTTATTATAGGAAATCCTAGCTTATATACTAGGTTGGTACATGTTATTAATGACGTACATAAGACATAGTGCGTGATGAATATAAATATACCTTATCTGTGACGGTCGTCAACTTATCTTAACATTACGTGAAAATATAACTAACATAGTCGACCAGCACATCGGCCATTCGTGTCGTCAAAGGTAGGTACACCCGGTCCGAATACGGTGAATTCTCTAACTTACATGGCAGGAGAGTTGTTAGAAATCAATTAATTAAGAAATTGAATTGAGATTCTGACCAACGGGTCAAATGATGCATTTCTGTATTTGCAATTTCACAAATCTACTGCCGTCTAAATAACATTTCATGTTAAATCTCGATATCTCAATGTTCGCTGAGGTTTGTTTATTTTGTAGAATATCACTGATATTTGCGGTGCATTTGAAATCACAAGCCTGATTAGTGATTTGGAGAGATTTACAAATAACAAAATGTTATTACTGCAGTGGTTGGACTGTTAATCAGGTTGATAATATTAATATCTGCATTTTATAGTACATTGAGCGAATCGCTTTATTTTTAACAGGTCTCAAGCTATTTTTGACAATTGCAATGAAAAATATTGCATTACAGTGAGAAATTATATATTCTTGGCTCTTATTTGTACCTTTTAATCAGATGCAAATTGTGGTGCTAAAATGGAAAACTTTCTTCCCTTGCTGGTAGCAGCCGATTCATTTTTATTTCATATAAATTATATTTTTATCACACCTGCTCTGAAAATACATACTAATTATACCAATTAGAGGGAAGAAACGCCTTTATCCCGCCCTTCAAATCCTTTCATCCCAAGGTATGGAAGTTTGTATGAAAATCCTTCCGACCCAAGGGTGGGAAGTATGTATGAAATTCCATTACATACCCGGTTTTTTTTTTGTCAGCAGTCATACTGCAAAGAGACTTTAACTGTCTACTAATTAAATTTCAAGTAAATTGTTACTGGCCACATACAGTTTTTTTTTACCAGTTACCAACCTCCTTGGTGCATACAGAAAATTAAAAACGAAATTATTTTTGTATATAAAACGCGCGGAATCACGGAAGAAGTGGCTGCATGACCTTATGATCTTAGCCTACTCCAGAAACGGGCGAATAAAAAAAGGAAAAGCCCGCGCATTTTCGCAAAAACTTCGATTGATTTAGCATTTATCTTTGTGTTTTTTGTAAAATATGGATGCATTTATGTCTATAATTTTCCTCGTAGGTGTAATAAAAAGCACTATACATACCTCAGGATAAAGTACAGTTCCATACCTCAAATGGTTTGCGCCCCTCGCAAGCTCGTGGCGCAAATGCCATAATCTCGGTATGGAACTGTCACTTTCTTCCCTCTGAAGTAATGTACTATTCCTGCTTCGGAGAACAGTCTGTCACTGTAAACAGATTATACACAATAAGTAAATGTTAATGCGACTTTGTCGAAAAAGGGATATTACAATGTTCATGATTACTTAAATGACGGGACTGTATGTAGTTAATCTGGCTCAACACAGACCTTGCTGTTAATAATTTTGTAATTATTTATTCCTGCTTATGAATTATGATAATTCATATTATAATATTTGTATTAGTTAAGCACACGCAATTTTTAAAAGAGATCTAAAAATCAATCTATGGGAATTTCTACGCTCTTCCTGTAGGAGACTATAGTGGTCCAATGTAGAGAAGTGGCAAAGATATTTGGAATTTGGAATTTAAAAGTAAAATTAAAGATTGAAAAGAATTTAAAGGAACAAGCTCGCCTGTGACATGGGTATTACAGGTTCGATCGTCAGTGCTGATAATTTACCAATGAGATGAGTACGTAAAATACACGAATGTTCTGATGGCAATCATCGTTAAGATGACCGGTTTAGCCTAGCGGATAGTGACCCTGCCTAGGAAGCTGACGGTCCTGGATTCGATTCCCGGCAAGGGAAAATTTCTGAAGATATACTTTATTGCACAAAACTGTAAAAACAAAAGAAATATCAAGGAAAGGAAATGTACAAAAGCGAGGTTATCTCTAACAAGAGATTTCTTCCAGCAAACCTAGAATGGAGAGGAGTAAAAAATAAACTAAAGGTAGAACTATGTGCACAACAACAAAAATGTTAATAAAAATAATAAACTACTATCATTATTATTATCAATATTTGTGTGATGAGAATAATAATAATACCTTGGAAACTATTTAAAAGCATTGATTTCAAACTAGGATTTCTTGTATCTTGGGAACTAGTCAACGATACATATATTTATATAGATAAATATTATGCTTAGATAGATATACAACCTTGAATAGGGTACAAACATTCGTTCTCATCAAACAAATATTTGCCTCCACCAGGGCTCGAACTCGGGACCCTTGGATTCGTAGGCAGGGTCACTGCCGATTCGGCCATTCGTCATAATGTCAGAATCAATATTTGTTTCTTAGTCTTGGATGTTTTCCATATATTAACTTATGTATTTATCTCTATTAATTATATCGTCGTCTGGTATCCATAACACAAGCCTTGTTGAGATTACTATGAGCCTAGTTCGATTTCCTTCGTATCTCATACTTCGAAACCTTCATATCTCAATTACTGTGGCGATGGGCTCTCTGCCATCACGTACGGGAAAAAGCATGACGCTGTGTTATCTATATTTTGGGTAAATTACACCAGTCCGTGCAGGTTTTGTTCAATAACTGTTTTTGCAAAAACCGAACCGAATTCCAAGAGCACCTCTATCTATGCACACAGCGGGAACCAAACAACCTCTTTTAATTGGAGTTTCGTAGTCATCGACAAATTGATTTCATTACTATGCCTCCACGTCCACTATGCCAAAACCGCCAGAGTAAAACCACCATTGAAACGATTGCTTTATGGTTGAAGATGTGCACAACGTTGTTCTAACGATTCGTCAGTGTGGTTCGTCAGAGAGCTTTGATACTTCTGGTGGATTTCTTGCAATAGATTTGAACGATGTGGTTTGTATATTAGTCCATTCTGCAGTCGGTAAGAAGCACAGTGTAGAGGCTTCCACGTGATAAAAGCTCAATTTTCTACGCTTTGATTCCTTTATTTCGGCTCTTTCTTAATACAGCTTAGACTCGATCGACCCGACCTACGAAGGGTCCCGGGTTCGAGTCCCGGTGGGGGCAAATATTTGTTTGATGAGAACGGATGTTTGTACCCTAGTCATGGTTGTTTATCTATCTAAGTATAATATTTAGCTATATAAGTATCGTTGTCTGGTACCTAAGATACAGGGAATCCTAGTTTGGGGCTTGATAAATGTGTGTAATTAGTGTCCAAAGTATTATTATTAATATTGTAATTTGAAAATTTTGTACGTTTTATTTATTTTGCAAATACCACTGATTATTTTTTAATTCAAAAAAAATATTTTAAGATACCCCCACCGGGACTAGAACCCGGGACCCCTGGCTTCGTAGGCAAGGTCACTGCCGACTCGTCTGTTCTGCCGCAGGGCATGTAGTTACAGCCATGTTGCAGCGTGAGCAGTTATGGACTCTGTTTTAATATGCTTGTGTCAAAAATTTGAACCACTACGAATCCAGTGGCCCATTTCACCGATATAGAGCCTTAAGAAGACGTTCAAACGGTGATAAAAAACGTTGTAAGGAAAAAAACGCGCTCCTATCACTGAAAAATGGAGTTCTATAAAGTCCAAGTACTTTATTACTGTAGATACTTACATATACTTAGCAAACCAAATTTTTTGCCTCTTCTCTACATTGGACCACTGTGGGAGAAGAGGGGCGTAGAACTCCCACAGATTGATTTTTAGATCTCTTTTAAAAATTGGTTGTGCTAACTAATACAAATATGACAAATTTTAATTATTATATGATTAATAAGCAGGAAAAACAATTACAAAAAAATTAACAGCTAAGTCTATGTTGAGCTAGATTAACCCCATACAGTCTCGTCATTTAAGTAATCTTGAACATAGTAATATCCTTTTTTTCGACAATGTCGCTTTAACATGCTTTTTAAATTGCTCAGATGGAAATTTCTAAATTTTCAGAGGTATCTTATTTAATAGGTCTAGTTCTATGCACAACCACTCTCACCCTGTATGGGAAACAATCTTGCTTTGATAGCCCCGTTTAGCAACTGTATTCAGAACTATTTTCCAAATAATTATGTATTATTAGGCAGTATTCACACCAGCCCTAGTTTAGTATTTATTATTAGGCTGTAGTCACATATGCCGCGGTGTTATTTGCTGCGTTATTTGTATTATTTATAACTAACTTCCAGATAATTATGTATTATTAGGCTGTATTCACACCAGCCCTAGTTTAGTATTTATTATTAGGCTGTAGTCACATATGCCGCGGTGTTATTTGCAGCGTTATTTGTAGTTATTTAGAACTAACTTCCAGATAATTATGTATTATTAGGCTGTATTCAAACCAGCCCTAGTTTAGTATTTATTATTAGGCTGTAGTCACATATGCCGCGGTGTTATTTGAAGCGTTATTTGTAATTATTTAGAACTAACTTCCCGATAATTTTGTTTTATTAGGCTGTATTCACACCAGCCCTAGTTTAGTATTTATTATTAGGCTGTAGTCACATATGCCGCGGTGTTATTTGCAGCATTATTTGTAATTATTCAGAACTAAATTCCAGATAATTATGTATTATTAGGCTGTATTCACACCAGCCCTAGTTTAGTATTTATTATTAGGCTGTAGTCACATCAGCCGCGGTGTTATTTGCAGCGTTATTTGTAATTATTCAGAACAAACTTCCAGATAATTATTTATTATTAGGCTGTATTCACACCAACCCTAGTTTAGTATTTATTATTAGGCTGTAGTCACATATGCCGCGGTGTTATTTGCAGCGTTATTTGTAATTATTCAGAACTAACTTCCAGATAAATATTTATTATTAGGATGTATTCACACCAGCCCTAGTTTAGTTTGTATTATTAGGCTGTAGTTACATAAGCCGCGGTGTTATTTGCCGCGTTATTTGTAATGGACGATCGGTTGGCTTGATTACAGTCACATGTTTATGTTTAGTGATGTGTTGTTTCTATAATTCGTAACTATCGATCAAACTATTATTTTTATTACTCGGCATCTAAGTTTTGAGTATACTGTCTGTATGCGAGAGATCATATGTTTAGAGCTTGGGGATTTTTTGATTCATGTGTTACTTATTTATACATATTTCAAGACAGAGATCCGTGGTCTATTCGGTTTCACGCTTGCTTCTCACACAGGAGATGCAGGTTCGATTCCTGACAATGCACCAATGAGATAGTTAATTTATCTTAAGTAGATTATACGGTCCTTCTAACGGTCTGGAAAACATCGTGAGGAAACCATCATAACTCCATAGCTGCGGCGAAGGGCTAGCCCCCTGTCACGCAAAAATGGAGTATTGAATAACTGGCTCAAAGTGGGCACAATTGTGCCTCTGCCATCCCTTATGGAAAAAAGGCGTGACGTTATGTGTGTGTGTGTGTGTGTTAAGATAGTAAAGTCTTCCAAACGCTGGCAGAGCGCTCTTGAAAAATATTTACATTTCTATGACATTTTAGGTGCCCAGCAGTGGATATAAATTGACTACCTACCTATTGACAAAGCAATTACACATATAGAAACATTACATCTTATCAATTAAGCGATTGCCGCCGTCAGTACATCACTATTTCGATATAAATTAACCGCAAATACGACTGCATGCGTCAAACTATCGTAAATAGTGATGTATTATTAAAATCCAATCTTTGCGTACATGTGGTACGGAAATAACTGAATAATCAAATATATTAGCTAGAGCTTTGCACAAGCCCGGATGCACAACGAACAAATCAAAATTTGACTATCACTCAGTCATGCTACTACAGTGTCTTGCTCGGGATGATGTGAGAGTGCTATTATGACATATAAGCGGCACTTTATTTGAGCAAAAGTATTTGCATTCCACGTGCAAGGATAGTAATTAACGTCGGGATTTCCATTTCCCATGACACAGGGTATCTAAGTGTATGTGTGGCAGTTAGCTGGTTAAATCAGATACTTAGCTAACTCTCTAGACCGTTAATTAAATACCGACGTTTAACCAAGTCACTGAAATTCCGTCAGACAAGTGATGAACGAAACGTTTAACGCGTTGTCTAAACGTTCCTAGGCAACAATACATATACAATATAAATATTATTTTATGTGTACTCAAGTTTATGTTTTAAGTATTTTTTGTTGTTCTTACATGTTCAACCTAACACGAAGGATAAAGGGGGCTTCGCTTCGGTCACCCCCTTTACCCTTTACCTAAGCTACCGCAATGTTTTGCCTTGATATAAACTGTGCAAATTAGCTGTTGTCGTGTCGCCATCTTGTTTTCCAATACGCCGGCTTTCAGTAAGACAGATTGTTAAACGTTTTCGACGATGCTTTATTTCAATCAAAATGCTAGTGACTTGGTTTAACGTCGGTATTTAATTAACAGTCTAGAGAGTTAGTTAAATGTCTGATTTAAATAACCAACTGCGACATACGCATTACGAGTTTATTGTATTGTAAAATACCCCTACATACGATAATAAAACAGATTTCATGCCAGACTGTAAGAAACTGAATAAGATGGGTCAGGCGGCGTATCTTAGTATGCAGACCGGCCTGATGAATTATGATTCTAAGGCCGACTTGCACTAGACTTTTGACAGCCGCAAAATATAGTATGAACAAAATTTACATACAATAATTTGTCTGTCTCTTTAACAATTTACTTTGAAGAAAAATGGTTTCAGGTATCTCAACGTCATTTTTGAAGACCTATCTACAGACACCCCACACATATAGTTTTGATGAAAAAAATATATTTTGGTTTCAGTTCCATGTATGGCAAGCCCCCTTTAATCTTATTTTTTTTTTTGTAGTTATCCTAAGGCAATTTACATAATACATCTACATACCAAGTTTCAACTGAGTAGTCTTTATAGTTTCTGCATAAAGTTGCTGCGACATACGGACGGACGGACGGACGGACAGACAGACTTGACGAAACTATAAGGGTTCCTTATTCTCTACGGAACCCTAAAAAGAAAATCTCCCTTTCAAGTGGTGATTCATGGATGAATAGAAAAGGAGACGCCATAAACTCTACCAGTGCTTCGTAAATACACCCGTTAGAGAAGATAGCACCAAGAAGCTCTGCTGGGATGTTTTTTTTTTCTATTATCTACAATATACAAATAATCTGATCTTATTTCAATATTATTAAATTTAATATTAATATTGAAACATCGTATCCATAAGTGCCGATAACATGTCTTAAAATAACTATCTAACAAAATAAATCAATAAGAACAAAGACAAGCTGCAATATTAAGAATAATAATCGTTTATTGCAGGCATAAAAGCCCATAGAATAAATTACACAGTATGTCAACCATAAAATAAAATTAGTATTCAAATAAATCATTACAAAATAAAAATGTCAAAAAATTTAGAAATAAAAACACACACACGGCAGGGGAAGAATGACGAGTGCCTAGGCTACCCACTCGAAAGTAGCCTCACCCAGTGAACCAGCAGCGGCGAGTCCCACCGTCCAGCCAACGTGCGAAGAATGGAGTTGGAGCTGCCGCGTACGCGCGCTAATAGCGAGGCGCTGCTGTAATGGTACACGAGAGTCGGTACATTTGATACTTCATTCTGCGTGATAGAGGGCTGGCCCATCGCCGCGCTGTTTTGAATACGAGAATCGGTTCATATAACGTTTGGGGTTTTTGCGTAGCTCAGGGCAAGTTAGCAAAAAACAATGAGCCGACGCGTGGGTTGGTTCGAGGAAGGTTACAGGTCAGGTTTTTTTGTCGCATTCCTGCGAGATGTGTAGGGATCCGAGCCGATTTGGCTGCGCGCTGAATAAAATATGAATAACTAAATAATGGAAGGTTATTATGGAACGATACGGAGAAAGCTATTATGTTGATTGCAAATATACAATTGCGGTTGGTTGGTATGAGATGGAGAGTCTGACACGACTAGTATGAATAGCATTCTAGTGGTCTTTGCTGCGCGCGCTAGCGGTCGGGAAGGCTTAATTAATCGCAACAAGCTTATATGGTCAGCGATCAACAGATTTTGTGTATCGGCCATACCGAATGACTTGAGTGATAACCTACGGTTGATCATAGTGAATATGCATACACACAATTTGTAGAACGGCGGATCTGCATGGCATGGTTGAAATTAGACCCTGAGTAGTTAGTGATAAGACACGCTAAGCAGGCAAATAGCAGGACCTGGAGGCATGGATAACAGTATGAATGTTCAGCCGGGAATTTTCTGGTTTCAGACATCGAATACCGCAAGTGTTATTTCGAGTTTACGGGACATTGCGAGATTACAAAGCGAAGATGAGCGGTTAAATCGAATTAACGGTTGTATCAGACGTAGTGTGGTAGATACGGAAACGAGAGGGTTTGAAAACTACAAGCTAGTAGGTGATACGTTATATTTTCACGTGCCGAAGCGGAACGTACAGTTGCTAGTAATTCCGAAATCACTACAGGAGGAACTAATTTTACACATATATGAAGAAATAGGTCACTACGGCAGATATAAAATATTAGCACTGATGAAGGACAGATATTATTTTCTTCATATGAGTAGGGTGATTAGCACGGTGATAAGAAGTTGTGACATATGTCAAAGGTCAAACCAAGTACTAACAATACCGTTGGTCCTTGTACACCGGTGTTGGCGGAAAGGTTGGGTGAGAAAGTTTTCTCGGACCTTTATGGGCCATTGCCCGTAGGTAAATTCGGATATCAATATATATATGTGATTCAAGACGTGTACAGTAAGGTAATTAAATTGTATCCAATGCGAAAAGCTACAGGTAGGAGCGTGCTCGCTTGTACAAAGAGATTTCATAGGGAAATACCTATCTAAACTATAATTACGGACTCAGGACCACAGTTCATATCGAAAGTTTGGGAATTCGGTCTCAAACAGCTGGGGATTCGGGTCACTCATACGTCGGTGTATTGTCCAAATTCTAATAGCGTAGAAAGAGTGAATCGTGAGCTAGGTCGACTGATTAGAACTTATTGCGGCGGAAGTAATCGTAGTTGGGTCGACGTGTTACCGGACATTCAAAATTGCTATAATAATATCGAACACACAAGCACAGGCTTTGCGCCTAATGAGTTAGCGTTTGGTAGGCGGGAACCGTTAACTATTGACAAGGAATTAGGCGATGAATGGTTATTAGGCCATATTGTGCGAGATACGGTACAGGTGCGGAATGTAGCGATAGAAAACTCTAAAAGTTCTAGTGAACGACGTAAGCGACAGGCAGACAAACGGCGTAAGTTAGAAGTCTATCGTATAGGTGATTATGTGAAACTTAAGACCTTTGTGCGTTCAAATAAAGAACATAAAATCATGCGGAAATTTTCATTGTTGTATAAAGGGCCTTATGTTATTTCGGCAGTGATATATCCGAACTGTTATACTTTAGTAGATCCGGGTTCAAATGAGATATTGGGTAACTTCAATACTATAAATATAGCCAGGTATTATGTGAGGACGAATAAGGGCGTAGATAAATAAGATAGTGTATAAAAGTTATATAATTAAGCTGTAAGCTGTAAATTTGAGTAACTACTTTGTAGATTTAAGGATCTTGCATGATTTGGAAACAAAAACAAAAAAAAAAACAAAAAAAAAACAATTTGTATATATATAGTAATACGAATTAGGATAAGTTGCGGGTAAGCGAGGTTGTATAGTTAGATAGATAAATAAGATAAGACAGGAGAGAACTCAATCGAGTTGTGTAAATATTATATACATAATTGACAGATTCATCGGTCTGTGTACATGATTTGAGATGTCCGTACATATAGAGTAGATATGGACAAAGCATGGGTAACATAGTGGTAATGAGATCCTTGCGCCATGTTAACTGAGATAAACAGTGTCTCAAGGTCTGGGAGGGGGCTGTAATGGTACACGAGAGTCGGTACATTTGATACTTCATTCTGCGTGATAGAGGGCTGGCCCATCGCCGCGCTGTTTTGAATACGAGAATCGGTTCATATAACGTTTGGGGTTTTTGCGTAGCTCAGGGCAAGTTAGCAAAAAACAATGAGCTGACGCGTGGGATGGTTCTAGGAAGGTTACAGGTCAGGTTTTTTGTCGCATTCCTGCGAGATGTGTAGGGATCCGAGCCGATTTGGCTGCGCGCTGAATAAAATACGAATAACTAAATAATGGAAGGTTATTACGGAACGATACGGAGAAAGCTATTATGTTGATTGCAAATATACAATTGCGGTTGGTTGGTATCAGATGGAGAGTCTGACACGACTAGTATGAATAGCATTCTAGTGGTCTTTGCTGCGCGCGCTAGTGGTCGGGAAGGCTTAATTAATCGCAACAAGCTTGTATGGTCAGCGATCAACAGATTTTGTGTATCGGCCATACCGAATGACTTGAGTGATAACCTACGGTTGATCATAGTGAATATGCGTACTGTAAGGATGGCGCTCCGTGGGTCCTTTTTAAAAAAACACTTTTATTACTGCTGCTGAATAAATTTATTTCACTGTACTACACACCGAATTTTAGACAAAAATAACGAGAGTTTACAATGTATGTATCGGACAAAGGTTGTGGGGTGACTACTGCCAGTCTCTATCGAAAACAGTTTTATATAAAATGAATTAGCTTAAGTCAGCGTTTACTGCAAACTACATTCGGTTATAACATCTCCCCCCATAAGACTGAGCTTTATCAATTTAAGATAAACGAAGGAGTAAATAAAACAAATAGATTTAGATTAAAATCAAAATAAGATACAGTGACTAAATACTAACTTGAATGTCACCTTTACTATCTTTAAGCAGTATCGCTACACTATAATAGTAAAATCTAAGTTCCGAAATAGAAATCAATAATTTTAAATATGTTATTTTATTATTAATAGTTACTTAAGTTCCGATTTACGGGTATTTTTTCAAAATTCCTAAACATAACTTTACTTTTGTTTTTATTTATTTCTATTTCAGGCAGGCTTCTAACAGACTTTTTATCGCATTCAAATGATTCATCAGATTCTGTGAATTCAATAGATGTATTATACTTTGTTTCATTTCTACTAGACTTCTTATTATGACACTGGTTATATATTTGGATGCAACAAGATGTGTTTTTACAGCAGGGTGAAAACCATTTCTTATATGCCTTATATACTAAGTAAATTATAATAGCTACTACTATGGCATAAGTAGTTCCAGAATAATAATGTCCGTATTTAAATATATGGGACTGATTCTTAGCTTGATTAATTTGGTTTTCAAGATTATCAAGTTTATGAGAAGCTAGTTTCAGTGATTCTAAATCAACATCAGTTATAGAAATAGCAGAAATTACACCTGCACTATTATTGATAAAATTATACTTACAACAATCATCTTCGATTATGTTGAAATCGATTAACAATTGGCTTGGCAAAGTTTGTTTATACGTTTGAGATGAGTGAAACTGTAAAGTCTGAAAGTGTAGGGACATGCTTATGTCAGCAATATGTAACAGTGGTAGCGAGTGCGCTCTGCTTGCGAGTTAGTCGTTCCGTAATCGCGTTCTAAGTAACTTGTCTCTTCTGTGTTATCCCAGGTGTACCGTGTAAAGCTGAACTGTAATAAAGGATCTATACTAAAGACTAAGTGAATATTATTGACACTCCTAAATTGGTGACCCCGACTCTTTTTTTTCTGGGAATCAGTGCAGTGACAAGTGTATACCTACCTACGAACGAGCGGCGACGGGACGACTCCCGGCTAAGTAACCACGACTTGGCCGGAGTTTCAACGTGGAACAATGAGTAAGGGAGCGGGCCAAGACAAGGCTGGAGCCGCCGCCGGACCCAGCAAAGAAGAGCAACCATCTGAAATGGCGTCAATTTCGGTGTCGGCGAGAATCCCTGAATTCTGGCAGGAACAGCCGCGTTTATGGTTCGCGCAGTTCGAGGCGATAGTCAGCCCCCAGAAACAAGGTGACGAATATAAATACCAACTGGCAGTGTCAAAGTTAAGTAGGGATGCATTACAACAGTGCTCAGACATACTTTATACACCACCAGCAGAAGGGAAATATATTTCACTCAAAGAGAGGCTTCTCAAGGTGTACGAAGAGTCTCCAGAACGACAATTTCAGCGTCTGGTCGGTGAAATGGATTTGGGATCACAGAAACCCACGCAGCTGCTACGAAAAATGATGACTTTAGCAAGGAACTGCCAAGCGAGTGATGAAACAGTTCATAGATTATGGATGGCACGACTACCGACGCCTGTAAGAGCGGTGTTGACAGCGAGTCAAGATCAGACATTGGAGAACCTGGGGACAATTGCAGATAAGGTAGTGGAAAACATAACGAGTGTGAACGAGGTAGCGTCGGTAAGCAGCGGTGCAGCAAACTTCGCGATGCAAGAGATGATGACAGCTATGAACAAATTGGTCCTGGAGGTAGCTTCTCTGCGCGGCGAGATACGTGGCAGGTCACAAGCAAGGTACCAGAGTAGGGGCAGATCAGCGTCAAGGGGCAGATCGCCATCACCTAACAGAACTCCAGAGAGTCCGGACTGGCTCTGTCGGTACCATTTCCGATTTAGATCAAGAGCGACTAGATGTGAGAAACCCTGCGCATGGAAACAACCGGCGGAAAACTAGAAGCAACGGCCTCAGGAGACGTAGGAAATACCGTGCTGCGAGAAAATCGTCTCTGTGTGTACGATCGTAAAAACGCGTTGCGGTGGTTAGTGGATACTGGTGCGAACATTTCAGTTATTCCAAAATCAAAAGTGAACAAACATTTGCGACGTGGAAATGTATCTTATAAACTATATGCGGCAAACGGTTCGGAGATACAAACCTACGGAACTGTGACATTAGAATTAAATTTAAGATTAAGAAGAGCATTGAAATGGGTGTTTGTAATTGCCAATGTAAGCAAACCAATCTTGGGAGCAGATTTTTTAGAGCATTATAAGCTGTTAGTTGATGTAAGTGGGAAATGTTTGCGAGATAAAATTACTGACTTAAAAACAATAGGAATTTTGGTTGATGATGGGGCTACTACAGTGAGCACTTTCGATGGCGGAAACCCCTGTAGCGAAATTTTGGCTAGATACCCAGACATAACCAGGCCTTTTAACCTGAAATATGATACTAAACACGGGGTACACCATTACATTGATACAAAGGGCCCACCTGTTCATGCAAAGGCGAGACGTTTACCCCCAGATAGGTATGACAAGGTCAGGGAGGAATTTAGGAATATGCAAGAATTAGGTATTTGCCGTCCATCGAAGAGCGAATGGGCAAGCCCGCTTCACGTTGTGCCCAAGAAAGATGGGCAAATCCGACCCTGTGGTGACTACAGGCAGCTGAACGCGGCGACCAAGCCGGACCGTTACCCCATCCCAAGACTGCAGGACTTCACATATGGACTTTCGGGTAAGAAACTTTTTTCGCATATTGATGCAAATAAGGCATTCCATAACATCCCAATCAATCCTCAGGACGTCGAAAAAACCGCAATAATTACCCCATTTGGGCTATTCGAGTTTCCCAGAATGACGTTTGGCCTATGTAACGCAGCCCAGACGTATCAAAGGTTCATGAACGACGTAGTATTAAAAGGCATAGAACAGATTAGGTGCGAGGCTACCAGGGAATCGAGTACCGAAAAATCGAACCTATTCTGTTATATTGATGACGTCATTATATCGAGTCATTGTGTGGAATGCCATAAGAAACACCTTGATGTGGTTTGCCAAAGTTATAGTGAGTGCGGGCTAACCATCAATATGGCAAAGTGTGAATTTGCAAAAGATAAAGTAGAATTCCTTGGTTATGAGGTATCGGCGGAGGGTATCACACCCCTCCAAAGTAAAGTGGAGGCCATCATGAATTTTCCTCGTCCACAAACAGTAGAACAACTGAGAAGATTCTTAGGGATGATTAATTTTTACAGATCTCATCTGCCCAGAGCCGTGGAACAACAGCAGGAACTGAACAAGTTTCTGCACAACACTAAGAAAAGAGATAAGACCAGAATAACGTGGACGGAGGAGGCGAGTAAAGCATTTGAACAATGTAAGGTGAGCCTTAGAAATGCTATTACCCTAGCTCATCCATTGGAAGGCGTTCCTTTAGCACTGATGTCTGATGCGTCTGACTCGTGTATCGGCGGAGTACTACAGCAGTGGGATGGTAAGTCGTGGAGACCGTTAGGATTTTACTCAAAGAAACTTTCCGGTACTCAGACTAAATATAGTACCTATGACAGGGAACTTTTAGCAATATACTTATCAATCGAACATTTCCAGAACATGATCGAAGGCCGACCATTGATAATCTTCACGGACCATAAGCCGCTATCATTCGCATTTACAAAGCCCGACAACGGCAAGGAATTAGCTAGAAGAATTAGACAATTAGCATACATAAGTGAGTTCTCAACAGATATACGACATATAAAAGGCGACCTAAACATTGTAGCTGACGCCTTGTCCCGTGTAGAAACAATAGAATGTCCCACTGTGTTCGATTTCGCAGACCTAGCAAGAGCGCAGGAAGCCGATACTCAGATTACATTACTGCTAAATGAAGCGAGCGATAAAAATAGTTATGAATTGAAACAATGTAGCATGCCCAACTCAGACAGCAAGATTTATTGTGAAGTAACTCAGAAAAATATTAGACCATACGTCCCGGAAAATATGAGGAAACAAGTTTTTGATGCGATTCATGGCATCAGCCACCCAGGTATTAGGACAACAAGGAGAATGGTAGCTAAGAGGTACTTTTGGCCAGGTATGAATAAGGATGTAGGCCTTTGGGCCAAAACTTGTATCGCCTGTCAGCGAGCCAAAGTAGTGCGTCATACCAGCTCCGGGATAGGACAATTTGAGAAGAAAGAACGTTTCGAACATATTCACGTCGATATAGTTGGCCCGCTACAGACAACTCAGGAAGGGTACAGGTATGTATTGACAGTTATAGACAGATTCACCAGGTGGCCTGAGGCTTTCCCACTGAAAACAATAACGGCAGATATAGTTGCAAAAACGCTATACGAGGGCTGGATTTGTCGATTTGGAAATTGCAGGGTAATAACCACAGACAAAGGCCGGCAATTCGAGAGTGATTTGTTCACAAAACTGATGCATATGTTAGGGGTAAGTAGAATCAGAACAACCCCATACCACCCCGAGAGCAACGGCATGATAGAACGCTGGCACCGTAGCCTTAAGGCGGCGTTAATGGCAAGGTTATCGCAGACCTCGTGGGTGGACGAACTTCCAACGATCCTGCTTGGGTTGAGAACAGCCATTCGTAGTGATTCAGGGATAAGTGCCGCAGAACTGGTATATGGACAGACAATCACTTTACCAGGTGAAATGTATGTACAGAGTCCTCAGAGATCGTTAGATGAACATGAGTACTTGGAAACACTGCGTAAGTCAATTGCACAGAATAGGCCCCAGCCCAGTTCACACTCGAATTCTAGAACCGTGTTTGTTCATCCGGACCTGAAATTATGTGAGTATGTATTTATTAGAAATGACGCCGTACGCAAGCCTTTACAGCCACCGTATGACGGACCGTACAAAATAGTAAGTAGAACAGACAAATATTATTCGATACAGTTGCCCAACAGAATCACGCAAGTTTCTATAGACAGGCTTAAACCGGCGTATTTAATCAGGGAAGACGAAGATACATTAGGCAGAAACCCAAGGGTAGCATTGAGAGTTAGGGGACAAACAAACCAACAGACAATAGACATGCCACCCCCCTTTTCAAATTTCGAGCCAGCGGCAGATTTAGTACCCGCCAGCGAAAAGTGCACACGTAGCGGCCGCGTCGTCAAGCGACCCGTGCGCTTCATTAATTGAGCACACGCAATAGGTTAAGTTTTGAATAGAAAATAATATAGTTTAAATACGGATTTTGTCAGATGTTAAATGACGGATGTTGTTGTAAGAAAAATGTTTACCTCAGCGGTCAGCACCATTAATTAGAATAGTCAATAGTTTAAATATAGCTGTGCGAGAGTAAATCGTCATTATTACCGCAATATTGATAAGAGTTACTTATCGGGCCCATAGCGCATCAATTGTATCGAGTTAACAAAATTGCTATTTTTTGGAACACAATGGGTGGAAATCAAAGCAAGCACGAGGAAATACTCATTGCGCAAAACGGAGCTAATAACGCGAGTCCGCGCATCACAGAGGTAGAAACAAAAGTTAATAGTAATTTTGTGATGTTGATGGTGCTGACAGTGGCTGTAGTGCTTATGTATTTGTATGTGGCCTTCAGACTTTACAAAAATCATCTAAGAAAATTGTTTAGAAAGGACATGAATGCAGCATCCCAAAGTGTGTAGCGATTACGAAGTAGTCTCGTAAGTTTTTTTTTTCTATTGATTGTATTTGCAAAGTATTGTATTGTATTGTATTGCAATGTATTGAATTTCAAGTCGGGCATTGAAACACATGTACCGCATATGTATGTATCGTTGGCTTGGGGACACAAAAATGAATAGGTGTACGTTTATTTTTGTGTCACACAAGTTAATATGGAATGTACTAAAGTATTTTATGTTAGACTTAAGTGGGTTATCCTCAGTTCAGTTTTGTATAACTACAGTATTTCGTCCCAAGTAAGTTTGATAACGTATTGATTGATATACAACTTATGTGTAATTGTTGGAATGAGTATCAACGTAGGACTTTCGTGGGATTGTGTACTTAGTATGACGCCAAGGAGGTACTCATTCCAACAAGTTTTAACTAACGTATTTAATTGCAAGTGTAATTTCTAATCTTTGAATTAGAAAGGAATACATGTAGACAATGTTTTGTTAAACGGATGTAGGCATAAGCATTGTTATAAATAACAAATGAAACACGATATATATTAACAGAAGGTATATTTCATCATTCAGAATCAGAATACAGTTTTGCATTAGTGTTTATCATTGCAGCGTTGCTCAGAACTTAGAGTCAGCAGAATCATTACAGATAGTATCAGGTATTTTTGCATTGTATTGGACGTTTCAAAGTACAGTCAGTCAAGTAAGTTTTTGCATAATGTTTTGTAATTGTTAAAAATTTCAAGTAAAATTTTTGTTTTTTAAGAGGGGGATGAGTGTAGGGACATGCTTATGTCAGCAATATGTAACAGTGGTAGCGAGTGCGCTCTGCTTGCGAGTTAGTCGTTCCGTAATCGCGTTCTAAGTAACTTGTCTCTTCTGTGTTATCCCAGGTGTACCGTGTAAAGCTGAACTGTAATAAAGGATCTATACTAAAGACTAAGTGAATATTATTGACACTCCTAAAAAAGTATGCTGTACAATCTTCTTTTAAGGATAGAATTCCTGTACCTTGCAGGGTATAATCTGTTATATTGTTTTTACATTTCATTGATAATTTGTTAGGCTTAGACTGTACATAGATAAATCTGCCATCTTTAAGTTTTTGCCATATATTAACATTACCATATATTATCTTAAAGTCACAGATATCGGGAAGAGACAATGTTACTTCTGTTAACAGTTTTGTTTCACATAAAGGATTGTTTATTGTAGATAAAACAGAGGGTAATGGACAGATCATAAACTCATAATTAACCTTATGACAATCACTTAGGCTATCTAATAATGCGTAACTTAATCTATCATCCGTAAGGGCTACATACATCTTAGATGAATGAATTAAAACATAAGTTTGGAAGTTGTACTCATCTTTCGGTGTAGGCAACGGTAAAATCTTATAAACATTAAACTTAACTGGGTTAATCAAGGGTATTTGTATTACAAACATAATCTTATTATTATAGTAATATGAAGTCATCCTAGATAGATCTATGATACTATGTATGTTCGATTCAGAATCGATACTCGATCTATGGTTCCGGAACGGCCATTTTGAATTTGACGGAGCTGCCACAGAGCAGTTTTTGACAACGGACAGACGAAAAAGCCCTCGCAATGGACGCGTATTGGTATAGGGCATTGAAATTAAATCGTAAGCCATCTGGAATTGTATTCGGGCTCCCCTCAGGATTGTCTTATAGCTGAGTGTATTGTGGTTCTCCGAACCAGATAAAGTTCGTATTTTCGGAAACTGTGCGCTTCGAAGCTGGCCTGCCAGCCATACCTGGTTGGCTGAAGAACCTGTCTACCAAGAAGAGCCTAGGGTGCACCCAGGCCTTGCAGAGAGACAGGAGTTTGACGGGAACGAAGCACAGACCAGGTCAGATAGAATCTATTTATTTAGCTCGGTGAATCGCCGACGTTCTTGCTTCTTGGCATTCGATCGCTACGCTACCTCGTAGCTATGGGCCCCTGCGAGGTCATCGGGTGCCGAGAGGCTAGAACATTTTGGTAGCAAGAGCGTGGTTTCCTGAGATTTGCAGCCGTCAAGGGCTCCAGGAACCCACGATTTGGGACTATCAATCTGTAGGTATAGGCGGTTATTAGCTAACTTGGTTTTGTTCCTGTATCCACATAGATTGGTAGTGTTGTAAGCTATAAGTCTATTGCTGGTAGTAGACAGACAGATATAACAGTTTTCCCTAAATGACCAGTTGTACTGAGATGTGACTCAGAATAGTAATTACATTACAGGTACATTGTAGGTGAATTGAAATTTGCATTGAAGTCATATCATGTTTGCAGTTTGAAGTTTGCATAGTCAATCTATTAGTGGTCTAGTAATGCTAATGAATGTTTGGACATTGTTTTCAGTTTATAGCAATTTATAACTTGAACTAATATTGACTATCTGTGTGTGTTATATGATATAGGGAAACTAAATTGTTGTTTACAGAATTTGTGTAGATACAAAACTCGGTTTCTATTGTTTGGGGAAATCAGCATTGTTTAAGTTATAGATTAGGGTTCCCTCGTTTGTGTTGTAGACTGGAGGGTCCAATATAATTGAGTTACTGCAAATTGTGAGTAAGTATCGTTCCGATCATGTCGTTGTCTGAAATACAGAAGGGTGTTTCTAAGGAGCTCAGATGGTTTTCCTCCGCACACGGTCTGATAGACCGTTTAGATAGGCATGATGTGGTGTTGGAGCGGTCTATGGACGTTAAGGAACGCTACAACAGGGTGCTCGAATTGTCCGCGCAGGCGGAAGCAGTTGATGGTTGCGCACCTGACAGGCTGTCACGGTTGCTAGGGGATGTCGACCAGTGTATGGAGATGGCGGCTGCTATCACGCAGAGGGCTGCGGACATACGTAGGCAGCGCGAGTCCAGCAATAGTGGTGACATTGGGGCGCCTCTGCCGCATCAGGGTTCGGGGTCCAGGTTACCTGCCATAACCATGCCTACTTTTGACGGAGTGTCCGGTGAATGGATGAGCTTCATCAATCTGTTCGACAGCTTGGTGCACATGCGATCGGACATTACCAAGTCTGTCAAGATGGCTCAGCTGGTGGCAGCATTGAGGGGTGAGCCCAGGGAGCTGGTCGCTCATTTGACAGTTACGGAGGGTAACTATGAAACGGCCAGGCAATTGCTGGTCAGACGTTACCACAACAAACGGAGGTTGGCCGATGCCCAACTGAACCGTTTGTTTAGCATCCCGGTTGTGAACAAGGTCGGGGCCATACAGACGGAGGTTTTGAACCCGTTGTTGTCCGTCACCAAGGCCCTAGAGAATCTTGGACTTCCGGTTGGTGAATGGTCCTACCTACTGCTGTACATTGTACTTTCCCGCCTACCCGCTGACGTGCAGACTCGTTTCGAACAGTCTCACGGGAGGTCGGCCGAGGACCTGCCCGCCTTCTCCGACTTGGTCGGATTTTTGGAAGAGGAGGCTCGACGGGCAGAGAATTTGGGGTTGACGGCCACCCATCCTTCGGAGCCACAGAGAGCTGCCGGGAGCGCTGTGAGTAGGGGCCCTCCGACGAGGAAGGACCGCACCAACCGGCAGTCGTATGGGACTGTGAGTGCATTGACCCCACCCAGGGGTGCAGGTGAGACCTGCCCATGTTTTAGGCAGATTGGCCATGCTGTGGCCAATTGCAATAAGTTCGGGGAACTTAGGGTTGAGGGACGGCGCCGGATGGCCAAGCAGCGGGGCTGGTGTTTCCTGTGCCTCGGGCCACACATGGCTAGGGACTGCACGCGCACAAAATTGTGCGGATATTGTGGTGGGGCCCACCACAATCTGTTGTGCATGAACCGGTCCGGCCAACAGCCACCACAGGGCCGTACCCAGGGTGACACGGCATGGGGCCCTGAGAATTCGTTTGCGACTCGGAGCGCAACTCAGGAGCCAACGTCCCCATGTCCACAGGGCCGTACCCAGGGTGATACGGAATGGGGCCCTGAGAATTTGTTTGCGACTTGGAGCGCAACTCAGGGGCCAGCGTCCCCACGTGCACAGGGTAGTACTAGGGTGCGGGGCCGCACTCAGGGTCATCACATGGGGGGCCCTGAGTTTTCGGTTGCGACTCAGCATCCGACTCAGCGGGCAATGGGGCCACAAGCACGCAGCCACCCAGGGGTGCAGGGCCGCACTCAGGGTCATCACATGGGGGGCCCTGAGTTTTCGGTTGCGACTCAGCATCCGACTCAGCGGCACATTGGGTGTGTTGAGCAGGCCGTAACGGGCGGGTGGCATGGGACAACTTCGAGCTATGCGGGTGCGGTTCGGACGCCGCCTCAGTTGTCGCCCCGCTCGTCGCCTCGTCCTCGTCGGTCGCATGTGATGTCCCCCCCGCTCATGGAGCGGCCACGGTTGAATTCACGCCCACAACCCTTCGGGGGGCGTCGTAGGGTGGCAATGGAACCGACGCGTGGGCCATTTGTACAATGGGACCCGCTGGCGTATAGCTGCCTACCTGATCGGTTACAGGCAGAGTGGGGCCCCGGGGGCCCTCGCTAGGAATTTGCGGCCCAACAATTTGTTGCCCCCCAACCGGAGACGGTGGTGTTACCGATCGCCTCTGTGCTTGTTTGGGATTTGGCGGGCAACCCAACATACGTTCGCGCCCTATTAGATCCTGGAGCTCAGGGCTGCATTGTATCGAACGATTTAGCGAAATGGTTGGGCCTCAATATAAATAATGTATCGCTGCCGAGGAAATTGGTCCCTGCTGGGGATTACAGGGCAACCCTTCACGGGTTTTGTGATGCCTTTGAACGAGGGTTTGCGGCAGCGGTTTATTTGAGAACCGTCACCTCCACCGGGGAGGTCGACGTGCGATTGGCTTTGGCAAAAAGCAAGGTAGCGCCTATTCGGACAAGGATGACGATTCCAAAACTGGAACTGTCCGGGGCTGCTCTTTTGACCAAACCTTTGAGTCACACTCTAACGGTGTTGCGTGGGTCAGTGGTTTTGGAGGATACGGTGTACGCGTGGACGGACAGCCAGATTGTTTTGTGCTGGCTGAAGGCATCGGTCCATAACTTAGAGGGTTTTGTTGCGAACCGTGTCTCCCAGATTGTGTCGTCTGAGGTCCCACTGACCTGGAGACATGTACCAGGAGAATTGAACCCGTCTGATTGTGCATCCAGGGGATGTCGGGCTCCTGAACTCGAGCTCGTTGCTGATCTCTCGACAGAGGCTTTCATTGCTTGTTTGGATAGGTTTGTTTCTCGAAGGGGACTTCCAACTTTGATCCGCTCTGATAACGGCACTAACTACATCGTTGCGGAACGATGCTTACGAGAGATAGTCAACCTTTTGAATGTAAATAAAGTGGATATAGGAACGGCCCTCTCCCGTCGGGGTATACAGTGGACCTTCAGCCCACCGAGTTGCCCCCACTGGGGTGGGATTTTTGAGGCCGTAGTTAAGTCAGCTAAGACGCACTTGGGGCGTATAGTAGGTCAGACCGCGCTGACTTTTGAGGAGCTCGCGACATTGTTTTGTAAGATCAAGGCCGTTCTCAATTCGCGACCGTTGTGTCCGCTCAGCTCGGATCCAAATGACCTGGAGGCTCTGACCCCAGGCCATTTCTTGATAGGACAGCCACTTAACGCGTTGCCCGAGCACCCCTTCGAGGGAGTGAAATTGTATCGGTTGTCAAGGTATCAGATGTTGCAGCAGTTTACTCAGAATTTCTGGAAGCGTTGGTCGCTCGAGTATCTGCATATCTTACAACAGCGCCTTAAGTGGACTGACAAAACCAGCCCCCCTAGTGTTGGTGACCTCGTGCTGGTTAAGGATGCTAACCTACCGCCACTACGTTGGCGCAGGGGGCGCATTGTTAACTTGTTCCCTGGCAGGGACGGGACCCCCCGGTCTGCAGAGGTTCTAGTAGGAGGCTCGGTACTAAAACGAGCGGTAGCAACGTTGTCTCGGCTGCCCGTAGATTAAGGGACAGGTGGGTGCCTGTCCGGGCGGGTGATTGTTCGATTCAGAATCGATACTCGATCTATGGTTCCGGAACGGCCATTTTGAATTTGACGGAGCTGCCACAGAGCAGTTTTTGACAACGGACAGACGAAAAAGCCCTCGCGATGGACGCGTATTGGTATAGGGCATTGAAATTAAATCGTAAGCCATCTGGAATTGTATTCGGGCTCCCCTCAGGATTGTCTTATAGCTGAGTGTATTGTGGTTCTCCGAACCAGATAAAGTTCGTATTTACGGAAACTGTGCGCTTCGAAGCTGGCCTGCCAGCCATACCTGGTTGGCTGAAGAACCTGTCTACCAAGAAGAGCCTAGGGTGCACCCAGGCCTTGCAGAGAGACAGGAGTTTGACGGGAACGAAGCACAGACCAGGTCAGATAGAATCTATTTACTTAGCTCGGTGAATCGCCGACGTACTCGCCTCTTGGCATTCGATCGCTACGCTACCTCGTAGCTATGGGCCCCTGCGAGGTCACGGGTGCCGAGAGGCCTGAAACAATGTATATTCTCTAGTGATAGAGAAACTGGGAACTCAATGTTCTTTTTATCATCTTGCTTTTACTTAGCTCGTTAAACAGGTGAGTGGGAGTCAAAACATACGGATGTAAAATATTAGCTTTAGCAAAGAGGATAGAGTTCAAAATTGTATCTAAAATATTAGATACTGAAAGTAATGATGCTTCAATTAAATTGAGAATGGAATTGATTTTTGAAAGATTCACACAGTTTGTAGTTACTTTATTATTTTGTTCAAATATGTAATTTAGTTTTTCGATTTGTTTATTTATTCTTTTCTCATTGTCATTTAATTTTGGAATAGAGGTATTGAAATTATTTATGGTTGATTGGACAATGTGAATGTTATTCTTCATTAATGAAAATATCTCCTGGTCGTTATGTTCACATGTGGACAATGCGTCATCATATTTCCTAGCATCGTCTGCATCTAGAGTGCCAAAGAAAAATTTAAGAATTTCACCGCCAAATTCCAGGGCTCGCTTGAAGCGATCTTGAGGTTTCGATTCCGATATTAAATGAGAAAATGAATCATATTTTATTTTATTAGCTTTTATCAAAATCTGAAGAGGGTTTATGGCATCCTTACAATTTATATCAATAGCTAAATTCTGTGCTTTTTCACAAAAGCTAGAAATGCTCGAGATCGATTGGTCAATCTTTTGTAAGTAAGGTTCAATAGGTATAACTTCTAGATGCGTCACTACATTCCAGTAGTCGTCATAGAAATATACCACAGACGTCGAATCGAAGTATAGTCCAGGACTGTGCGTGATTGATTGGATAGGCTCTGAATAACTTGTTCCAAGGACGAAACTGAAACAATTATTGTGTTAACTTTATTTCATTAATGTGATATTTCACATGTTTCCTATTTATGCTGACTGTAACATTATTCTTGTCATTTACTTTAACTATCTTATAAGGTCCTTTCCAGATTGAGGACAGGGCCTTGCGCAGCCTATGATGTTGTTTAATGTAAACCATATCTCCTGATTTATACGTTTTTGTTCTGGATGAAACATCATAGTATCTTTTTGATTGTTCTTTACTTTTAGTAATATTTTCTAAAGCTTTTTCACGGGAGTACTTCATTCTGTACTGTAAAGCGCGTATATATTCGGCATATGTTGTGCTATCACTTGAATCGTATAAACTACTGGGAATGGAAGGTTTATGGCCATACAATAGTTCAAACGGAGTGAATTCTGTTGTATAATGCGGAGTTGTATTATAAGCTAGTATTGCAGTTGCTAGATAGCAATGCCAATCGTCGTGATTTTCATTTACGAAAGACTTAAGGTACTCCTTAAGAGTCGCGTGACTACGCTCTAGAGCGCCATTTGTTTGAGGGTGATAAGGTGTAGAGAATAAGTTTTTGATCTTAAGAATTTCAGTCAATTGTTTAAATAATTCAGATGTGAAGCATGTGCCTTGGTCTGTGAGGATCATTTTTGGAAATGAAAATAGTGAGAAGAAATGTATGAGGTTACGTGCAATCTCATCAGTAGTAGAGGTTATCATAGGATAGGCACAAGAAAATTTCGTTAAGTCATCCTGAAGAGTTAAAATGTACCTGAATTTTTGAAGGCCAGCTTCAGGCAAAATTCCAACAATATCTAGAGCTAATCTCTCGAATGGCTTAGTGCTCGAGGATGTTATCACCATGGGTGCTTTGTTGGAAGCTCGTAGTGGCTTATTTACTTGACATAATCTGCAATCTTTTACGAAACGTTCAATATCTGCCCTCATGCTTTTCCAATAAAACGAAGCTTTGATTCTGTTGAGCATGCGTTTTACTCCTGGGTGACCAGCTATGGTCGTGCCGTGATTTTCTTTCAGGATATTTGGAACCTCGGCCGGAGTAGGATAACGAATTTGGTTTTTATAGATATGTACTTTTATGTTTGTGCCATGAAATATGTATGATATCATATTATATATTTTTACATAAGCTAGCTTGGTGAAAGGTTCTGTAAAATCTGAAATAGCTAGCTCCTTATCATAATCATCTTCAGAAATGATCAAGTCTCTCAATTTGAGTAATAAATTATAAATAGTTCTGTAACTCGTTTCATCATAATGATGGATTTTAGTGTATAAGAAATAGAGCTTCTTATTAGTCGCCACAACTGACTGCACGGTTTCAAGTTCCCGTTCGGCTGATAAGAGCTCGGCGGAATTGTTTACTACGGATAACAGTTGTTCGCTGTGCGGCATAGAGCTATCAAAATCTAGAGAAACTGGACAAGCTATCGATTTAAGTTTCGTGGAAGTTAAACTTTGGTTATATGCCTGAATTTGCGTATCATTAGAGATTGATTTCGTGAATTGTTTCTTGAAAAATTGTTCATAAGTTGTCTTATTTATTCCTGAAAGAGTGATGGCATTTACTGGGTTACGAGATAGAGCATCAGCATTTGAGTTTATACGGCCCGGTTTATAAACTATCTCGTAGTCATACTCCTCTAGTTTCAATCGCCATCGCAATAAACGTCCTCCTGGATCTTTTGCATTGAAAAGCCATGTAAGGGGACGGTGGTCAGTGACAATTAGAAATTTATACCCATAAATATATGGTCTGAAAGTGTTGACGCCGAAAAGAATAGCGAGAAGCTCCTTTTCAGTCGTGGAGTAGTTTCCTTCGCATTTATTTAATGTACGAGACGCATATGCTATTGGCTTATCCTTTCCAATTTCGCCTTGCGACATTACTGCGCCAATGGCGTAGTTAGAAGCATCTGTAGTTATGATGAATGTCTGACTGAAATCTGGGTACTGTAATAATGGTGCTGAGACTAACTTTTCTTTTAGAATGCTGAATGCTTGTTCTTGTTCATGAGACCAGTGAAACACTGTGTCTTTTTTCAATAATGAGGTTAAAGATTTAGTTAAGTGAGAGAAATTCTCTATGAAACGTCTATAATAGCCGGTTAGTCCTAGAAAAGATTTTATGTCTTTCGAGTTCTTGGGTGTAGGGAATCCGGAAATAGCCTTTACCTTGTCTGGGTTAGGCAAAACACCCTTGTCGGTTATGACATGCCCGAGATAAGCGACTTCGCGTCGCAAGAATTCACATTTGTCAGGCTGCAACTTCAAGTTGGCCTCTCTGAATCTTGAAAATATGAGTTCTAGTTTTTGCATGTGAGATTGAAGGTCATGTGAATAACAGATGCAGTCATCCAAATATATATAACAATGAAGACCTTGGAGCCCAGAAAGGACTGAATTCATGAGTCTCTGGAATGTGGATGGAGCATTTTTTAAACCAAAGGGCATTCTGGTAAATTCAAAATGTCCTGAGATACCATTAGTCGTAACACTGAAGCCAGTTTTTTCAGAATCTTTGGGATCTAGCAACAGCTGATGAAATCCTGAAGCCAGGTCAAGAGTACTGAAGTACTTTGAGTGACTTAACTGGTCTAGGATATCTGTTATGAGAGGAAGAGGGTAAACCTCTGAAACTGAGACGTCATTAAGGCGTCTATAGTCAATTACGATTCGCCATTTTTGCTTGCCAGAGGCATCGAGTTTCTTAGGAACAACCCACACTGGTGCATTCCAGGGGGAGGTTGAAGGGCGAATTATATTTTGGTCAAGCATTTTTTTTATTTGACTTTCTACCTCTTCTTTATGAATTTCTGGGAACCGGTATGACTTAACATGGATAGGAGGTGCATCCCCGGTATTAATAGAATGTTGAATTTTATCTGTATGAGTTAGGAATTCACCATTAAGGTGAAATATATCAGTATATTTAGAAAGGCAGGTCATCAACGCCTTCTTTTCTTCTGCGTTTAAGTGAGAGCATCGAATCTGCTCGAGAACCTGTCTAGAACGATCAGTGTTTGAAGAACTCAGCTGATGAATGAGCTCATGCTGAGCATCATCTGAGTCTGATGACGGAAACTCAAGGGTTGTTAATTGAACGTTGAAGTTATCTATTGAAATCTCGGATTCAGTAGTGTTTAATACTGATACGATTACCCTATTGTTGGATTTGACATTGACTATGCAGTTTGCTAAGAACACACCTTCACAAATTTGTTGATCTAATATTAAGGCTTCTTTTTGGCCTGAAAAATCTGATAGATTGGCAATTGCGCATTCAATCACCATCTCTGACCGTGGAGGTATAACATATGATGGCTTACTAAAGCATATAGGTATCGAGTGTCCTTGCATGTTTAATGAATTTGTGGAATACTGCACGTCGATTTTGAAATGTCGAATAAAATCACTACCTATGATTCCGTCAAAATATAGATTGATCTTGTCGTCAATCGCGTGGAACAAAAAGTCAAATATTATTTTGCTTTTATCGGAAATTACGTGTTCAAAATTGAACTGGATGGACCCAAGAGATTCACATGTGGAATCGTTGTCACTTAAACCTTTTAGAGTGACTGTTAACGGTCCGAGCACTGGTTTGATCAAACTTGACTGTTTTACAATAGAAATTGAGGACCCAGTGTCTATAGGAAAGCATAGAGGCTTTTCATTTAAATGTGTCTTTAAATAAACGTGTGGTAAAGATATTTTATTGTTCACGTTATTAATTTTATAACTCTTTTCACGTATAAAATCCCTAGAAGAAAAACTCGGTTTGTCGCGAGTAGAGGGAATAGTTTTAGAATCTCCAAGTTCATTTGAATGACCAAACATAATTTCAGGATTAACTTGTGTTAGGACAGATTTAAGAACACAAGATTTGAGTCTTTTGTCTTGAATTTTAGACTGAGGTAGAGGCGCATCAAAACCCTGATTTTTACAGGTGCTGCCTGGTAGCTTAGTTGAAAACTCAGTGAAATAAGGTTCTGACTGAGGGGAAGGTGCAGAAGAATCCTATGCCACGGCGTGTGTGCTACAGGTGCGACCTTGCAACTTTGCTGAGAACTCAGTAGACAAAGACTGGTCAATTTGTCGAGATTCATTTTCCATCATCTGTGCTGGGGGTAATTTAAGAGCATAGGGTTGATTTTTAATCTTCCGTGCTGGGGATAATTTAAGATCACGGGGTTTACCTATAGAAGGCTTATCATTCGTGTCGTTTACATTATTACATTGTTCCGGCAGACACGAGACCGAAACAGTGTTTAGTTTAAATCAACTTGGTCATCAGAAGAAACGCTAACAACATGAACATTAGAGCGACTATTGTTTGCCGCGTTGTTGTGAAATGCACCTGCGCTTGGCGATGCAGCGTCGTGGGAGTCGGCGGCGTTTTGATTATTTTTATACTTAAGTTTGCGACACTCGCCGATCAAGTGACCGTGTTTCTTGCAATATACGCAAGTTATGTTCGAGGAAAACCTTGAATTCTGGTTGTTTCTTTGAGCAACATGAGGATTCGAATTTACGTGATGGAAATTAGGACTTGAAGTTTTCGCTTTATTTTTGTAACAATCAGAGGCCAAATGTCCAGACTTCTGGCAAATAGAGCACTGCTTATTTTGGCGTTGTGCTAGTTTAGAAAGTTTATAAAGCTTTTCTTCCTCAATAGCATGAGTTATAGCATCTGATAGGGTCTTTGGATTCCTACAGCGCACTATGTGAGAGTAGTTGGAATTCATTCCCAACAAAAATGTGTTAAGGGCAAGATCCTCCATAGCGGCTAATCTGCCGATTAATTCTTTGTCATCGTCGCAACTATAATGTATATCACACTGTAAACGTGTGAGACATGATTCAACACGTAATGAATATTGTGTCACATCTTCTGTGGGAAATTGCTTGCAATTTTGTAAGTCGACGAGCAAATGAGTTGAATGTTTTTTCTCTCCAAACGTGGCCTTAAGGAATTGTTTGATTTCAGGCCAAGTACTGAATTTCTTGAGGCAGCAGGCTAACTGCGCCTTGCCCTCAAGTTGTGACACGATATACTTGCATAAAACATCCTGTTGATCTGTACTAGCTAATGAGAATGCGTTTTCGCAATTAGTCAAGAATGCTGGCAACAACTCGCGGTCCCCATTATAGGGTTTTATGAATTTGGTCAGGAACGAAAGAGTAATTGATGAAGTCATTTTGGGTTTTTCTTTTTTTCTAATTGTTACTTTGGGGCTTTGGTTTTGGCTTTCAGAAGAGGAACTTTCTGAATCAGATGTAGTTAATTTATCGGCTTCTTCTTCTAATTTTACTTCTTTTCCAGTCGACATTAAGTTACAGCTTTTGTAATGTAGTACAGATCAGCAGAAAACACAATCAATAAAAATGTAAACTACAGTAGAAAGTGTGATTGCACTTTAAAAATAGTTATAGAAAGTTTGTAAAAATAAATCTTGATGTATATAGTTGTAAAACTTGTAAAAATCACTTGCACATTCACTTCAATTAGAAAGTTAGGAATAGATAAAATAACTCACAGAATGATGACGGCACTCACGAACATTTTGACGAACGGCTTTTTTCAAAAACCGCGTAGAAACGGCGCACGGCAACTGCAGTGCGACGCAGTAATGACGTCAACAGGACGTCGAAGGCCCGGCGACCCAGGGAGTCGTATTACGGAGTACCTCGAAGTCACGTTGCGTTGTTCGTGATCCCGTTGACTTCCACGTGGAAAGTCAATATGAGCTGATGATGATGATGATTGGTTCACCCGTCCGTTTATGAAGACGGTGGTGGTGCAGACAATTGTGGTGCGGGCTCACACTCGAAAGCGGAGACTTAACGTCGACCACAGCAGCAGGAAGCGTCCAGGATGAGATGCGGGCTCGCGCCTGGCAGCGGAGACTTATCGTCGACCTCGAGAGCAGCAGCGCGGGCTTAGGCTTGTATGCCCAAGTCTTAACGTCGACCACTGTCTATTAAAGGACCTTACTCCACAGAGCCACTAAATGGTTGTCAGGCGGGAAGTTATTTCGCGACGCGCCTAACACCTATGAATCTCAGTACTCACGAGTTTTCCTGAGATCCCACTTCTGACACCAAATTTGTAAGGATGGCGCTCCGTGGATCCTTTTTAAAAAAACACTTTTATTACTGCTGCTGAATAAATTTATTTCACTGTACTACACACCGAATTTTAGACAAAAATAACGAGAGTTTACAATGTATGTATCGGACAAAGGTTGTGGGGTGACTACTGCCAGTCTCTATCGAAAACAGTTTTATATAAAATGAATTAGCTTAAGTCAGCGTTTACTGCAAACTACATTCGGTTATAACAGTACACACAATTTGTAGAACGGCGGATCTGCATGGCATGGTTGAAATTAGACCCTGTGTAGTTAGTGATAAGAAGCTTCGCATGGGCAGAGCGTTTTCGCAAAGGACGCCATATTTTTTCTTTCAGACGTGTGGGGTGTATAAATACGATGGCGGGGGAAGGGAGAGCATTCAGTCTCAGCGTCTAGCTACTGTGACAGTCGTCTTTCACGAGTTCTAAACAGTTTTGTCTGCCGTGGTACGCGTCAGAACTACGAATTGTGATTGCGAAGTTTCAGTGGTTTTTCGTGATGTCTGAAGCGCCGAGATATACCTCGGTTCCTATCCTTTATATCAACCTACCCCAAATTCCAAAACTACCCTTGGGTCGTTAGATAAGAACTTGTAGGTTAACTGATCTGAGTCTGAGTCTGGGCTTGGAGCGACCCTAAATTCCTTTTTCCTTCACCATAGGGTTCCTGGATTGGCTCTTAGGATATTCGCGGGCTAATCTTCTCCTCATTCCTTTCGAGTAGCGAGTTTTGAAATTCCCACACACACAGTCATTAAACATACAAGCACATTCAAATCAAACTCAACCATTTTCGAGTGGTGTCGATAATGGACGTGGTATAACACTAGGATTTTAGACTAGGCTAGACAGGAGTTTAGTTGCGGCTAAACCTAGGTTGGCAGGGCATAGGGAGACTGTTTGATCGATGAGGTTCCGCGGATGGAAATAACAAATTCAGAACAAAGTTAAACCGGTGTCAACACAGATAACATATCCTGTTGATATTTTGACATTTGAGTGTTGTCGGGGACGCGCTAAGAGATCAATTTATAGTCTAAAGTTCATTGTTTAGGACCGGGTAGGTGTTATGCTTTGCCTTGGGTCAGGTTGGATTCAAGTTGCATCTTTAAATTAAATGTAAATTTCGCTTAAATTTCTAATGTGTAGGCTGAGTCAAATATATATGATTAGGCTCAGTCGAGGACGTGCTGTGGCTAGTGGAATTCATAGATCGGAATTTACCGAAGTATGCATTTCGCTATGGTGTGGGTTAGATCTCCTAAAGCAATAATGACTACGTTTCGATAACATCCAACTCAAATTGCGCAGAGTTGAAGGTTTCAAAACGTTACGGACCTTTTGAGGTAACCGCTAGTTCAGAACCCATTTCGGAAAATCAAATCGCAATTGTGTAAACCGGTCTTTTTGGATCGTTATTGCCGTGAACCAAATATATAATTGGAACCACCACAAGCCGCTACTAGCGAGCACATGAAATATCATTGAGTACTCACGTCGTAAAACTACGACGGATATCTATACGATATCACAAACAAATATTATAAACTGTGGTCGACCACTAAAAGAAGTTCCAAGCGCCCATATATACAAAAACCAAATGGTACCATCACACATAAAATATAACAACGATTGATCTGGCGCAATACACCGCTGACTGATGCGAATTACCGGCTCGCGGACATATATGCTTTCTCTGTCTAACTTGAAACTGTAACTTCCTGAACCAAACTTCGTTCGACTATTGTACGCCTAACGAACTTCTCAACGAACGAGAAATTCAGACTTATCATTCTTAACTTACAAATCTTACAGCTGAATCGGGACATCTCATTTTGGGGTAGATAGAATAGACGATCATAGCTACTGATAGCGGTGGCTCGACCTTAGCCTTTGTGCCGTTACACTGCGTTTCCTAATGATCGCGGCAAAGCCGTCGACCCTTGCCTCCGCATACATGCCTGAGGCGCTGCAGTACCGCGGCAGCCCCATTACCACCCTAAACGCATTGTTGTACTGAACACGTAGGGCGCTGTATGCACCCTGCGTATAGTTGACCCACAGGCTGCACGTGTAGTAAGATTGGCCGTATGCCCTGAACAATGTTAATTTTGATTCTTTACTACAACGAGCGAACCTGCGAGCCAGCATGTTACAGTGAACAGCCAGCGCCCTACTCTCCCTCTCAATGTCACAGACATCTTTGAGGTCAATGAACATAACTTATGTATGTATGACTTGTGCACCAGCCATCACCCCCCTCGCCATTTTTGAGGGAGGGGAGCAATCCGCTACACAGAGCCGCCACAAGAAAATAAATTTTAGTGAGCATGACCATACACTCTGGTTTCTTGGCATACAACATGGCTATGCTAAGCGGGAATGGATGGAATATGCCTGGCTGTTAGGCAATACCTTTACCGTGCTTGACTACGTAACTGGACCGTGTTTTTGTTAAGCTGTATTTAAACTGTATTATTAGCGGCTGTCAAAAGTCTGGTGCAAGTCGCCCTTAGTGTAATTAGACTGATAGAACAATTAGCCTCTGATATCGATTCTTAAGTTGATACAATTATATTTCAATGCTTATATGACGATCATATGATGAACATAACTAATATTAGTTCATGAGACTGTTACATAATGAAAGGAATTAAAATATGGGTTTCATAATAATATCACACGTGTGTTTTAATGCCTAATTATGTACAGTTATATACCCTGCTTTATGAATACACTTATTATAAGCTCTCTATGATGTTTACAGAAGCCGCATATAACGACCGGCATTGCGGTATTGACATTTAATTTATACGTATAGAAAAATCTCAACTGATATTAGAATTGAGCTCAAATCAAACTGCTTTGTTTTTCAGAGATATTCGAAATTTTAATGTAATAAGAACATCGAATTTGATGTTATTAAGGTGCAATAATACAATTTTCACAGTTAAGAAATGTATTCTAACACCACAGTTTACTTTAAAGCTGGTCGAAATTTGCGGTTTTTCAACGCATTATAGAGGATTTTTGATATGTGTGAGGATAAATACTTGACAACATAGTTATCCTGACATGATTCGCTCAGCGCATGTTTTCATGCGCAATTAAGTTGTGAGTCTGCAAGCCTCCTTGCTCACAACAATGTGGAAGTTGAGCATTGAGTGGGAAAGGCACAGGGGAAGCGTTAATTAATTTCCACTATGTAAACACAGACTGAGGATAGGCTATCTTTCTGCTAGATTTTGGATATAAATAAAACGTGTACACTTGAAATTATGTACAGTGAAGTTAAGAGGCTTTATTCTGCATTTTAATGCGTTTATCTACACACGTATCATAAACCCTCTTTACTGCATCCAAAAACCGCACGTTACGATCAGCATAATGTTAAACTACTTTGTAAAAACTCATTTCTTACCTGAATATTGAGCATAATAACCATAATGTGTAAATTTTCTACATATTATGACATTCAAATTCCGAACGCCGACGCCCGCCTGCGTATCGCCCCTACTTTATCTGTGAAGTTGGTACTACAGAACAAGCTAAACAACTCAATGCCACAATGCCGGTCAAACAATCGGTTCCTGAACACATCAAAGAGAGCTTATGATATGTGTGTAGATAAACTAGTGTATGTAACTGTACATAACTAGGCATTAAAACTCTCGAGTGATATTATTATGAAACTCGCCTTCGGCTCGTTTCATAAATCCACTCTCGAGTATTAATGCCCTCCATTATGTAGCAGTCACATAAACTACTATTATCTACACACGTATCATAAATTCTCTTAACTGCGTCCAAAAACCGCACGTTACGATCAGCATACTGTTAAACTACTTTGTAAAAACTCATTTCTTATCTGAATATTGAACATTATGACCATAAGGTGTAAATTTTCTACATATCATGACATTCAAATTTCGAACGCCGACGCAACTTATTTAGGCATTAAAACTCTCGAGTGATATTATCCCACCCAAACCTAAGCCCACTCTCGAGTTTTGATGCACTTCATTATGTATCAGTCACATAAACTACTATTAAGGAGTTTGTGTCGACTTAAAAGCGTTATGGTAAAAAAAACAGACTTGTAAGTCGGACTCGCGAACCAACATACAAAAAAATAGTTTTCCCTTCATTGTTCCCCTCTATTGCAACCATACATTTCTCTATAGTTTACCTGTAATATTTAGGTAAATACATACTATATATATATCTTTAAAAAATAATACCTTTTTAATGTACGGAACCCTAAAAACGAGCTTTGTACTCCCAGCATGAGCCATATTTATAAATTCTACAAACCTTGGCCCTTCTTCAATTTAGAAAAATCCAACAACACCTTTTATGTTAAAATCGGTCGAGCCGTGGTCTTTAGTGTGTGCTAAATGGTCACATTAAACTACGCTCGAAACGAAAGTAAAAATTATTACTCTATTGTTGCGCAGTCTAGTAATAATCTAAATGGTTAATCTGGATCGGCTTCCGACTGTTTATGTTACCGGAAATCTCTATAATCCGGTATTATATTTAATCCCTGGGAAATATATATAATATGCCTAAAACGTGCAGGTAATGTTTGAATATAATACCCAATGCGCAGCCGGTAATGTATGTAAAAGCGTAAAACACTGCGGTAGATTAGGTGTAGGGTAAAGGGGGTTAGCGAAGGGAAGCCCCCTTTATCCTTCGTGTTAGGTTGAACATGTAAGAACAACAAAAATACTTAAAACCAAGTACTTTTTGGTGTTGTTACATATTCAACCTAACACAAAAAATACTTAAAACTAAGTATTTTTGTCGTTCTTACATGTTCAACATAAACATAAAGAAAAAAGAGGGTTTCGCTTCGCTCACCCCTTAGTATTTTGCCTGATATTCTACCAAAATCTATTTTTTTCCACATTGCCGTTGGCCAAGTGGGTATTCTTATATTATCCCTGGGCATTGTATATATTACCTAGGTAGAATATATATGGATATTAATATCAAAAATATTCCATGCATTGCCTGAACGCCCCAGGTTTTATATATATTGCCTAGGTAAAATATATAGAATACCTGCATTAAACATATTTCCGGTAACATACATACCGCCATCACTATACACACTCCAAGTGCTCACTGAATATTATTGTACAAATTAATGAAGGCTTCAAGAAGCTTTGGCATTTCCTAGTGCCTCTCAATAGTCAAGGCTAATTTCAGAAGCAGATTGCTTAGATTAGCTAGGGCATTGGTCTCCTATTTTACGCTGAACGCGGCGTCTAACTTCTGCTTCTGGACGTAGAAGCCGACATGTGATGGTGACCACACCAGTACATTTACCCGAATGGCCGAGTCGGCAGTGACCCTGCCTACGAAGCCAAGGGCCCCGGCTTCGAGTCCCGGTGGGGGCAAATATTTGTTTGATGAGAACGGATGTTTGTACCCTAGTCATGGTTGTTTATCTATCTAAGTATGATATTTATGTATTTATTTATGTGTATCGCTGTCTAGTACCCAAGATACAGGGAATCCTAGTTTGGGGCTAGATCAATGTGTGTAAATAGTGGGCAAGCTATTATTATTTTCTTAACCAAATTCAAAGAGGAGGAGTTTCTCAAATCTACTGTTTTTTTATGTTTGTTATGCGATTATACCGTCAATGTATTAATAGATTTTGATGATCCTTGTTTTGATTGGTTACTACAGAGGTGGTCCCATATACATTTTATCAAAATTGATTGAGCGCCTTTTGAAAAAATCAACAAAAACAACAAATTTATATATTTTTATATATATATTAGTTGACGTTTTGTTTTGTGGTTCCGTGCAGCAAAAGTTAAGATGAGGACTTTCATGTACACAGACTTCATTCGTATCCCGATTAAAAAATAGGATTATTTAGTAGTTATTACTAAGGCGGCGTAAAAAATGAGGAGATCCGTAGAAGAAGCAAAGTTGCTGACATAGCCCGTAGGATAAGCAAGCTGAAGTAGCAATGGGCAGGCCACATAGCGCGAAGATCGGATGGCCGATGGGGCAAAAAGGTCCTTGAATGGAGACCCACGTACTGGCAAGCGCAGTGTGGGTCGGCCACCTACGAGATGGACCGACGACCTGGTGAGGATCGCTGGATCTCGTTGGATGCAGGTGGCTACGGACCGGTCACGCTGGAGTGCGATTGGAGAGGCCTATGTTCAGCAGTGGACGTTAACAGGCTGAAATGATAACTAAGGCGGCTACGTTGAGGCGCCATAGAAATAAATATGAGGCCATATACCTTGCGATCGGTGGTGACAGCTTTGTGAATGACATTTTATGAAAGTGTGGGCTAATGGACAGATGCTCTTCGAATCCAACGTGAAGTGTGTTGTCATGCGGAACGAGGTTCGTTCAAAAGGACATCTCAGGCAGGCTCCAAGTATTTGTTAATAAATCCATGAGACAAATATTGAGAATATTCTGGGCAAACACAATAACAAACGCAGGATTGTGGAGACTCAGTATATGTTGGATGCGGACTTCATTACCAGAAAGTGGCGATGGCTTGGCCACGTGATGAGGAGACCTGTCAAAACGTGGTGACGTTTAATGGAGAAAGAGTCCACCATTGTGAGCTCAGATTGGGCGGAGCTGGAGCAGATGGCCTAAGATCGGAACAAATGGAAATCTGTTTTGAGAGCCTTATACCCCTGCTGAGGGATGACAGGACGAGATGACGACGATGATGATGATGACGGACAAATGCACAAACATCTACTCAAGTAAGTGCAACTTAAGTGTTACATTGACGCTATCTTTTCCCCCGAGCAAGCGACAGTGACAGCTTGAATTTTAGTGGTCGTCAATCATTGCATTTTGAGTTATGTATTTTGGACATAAGAAATAATGATATGCCCAGAATTATTGATGATGATTGGTTCACCCGTCCGTTTATGAAGACGGTGGTGGTGCAGACAATTGTGGTGCGGGCTCACACTCGAAAGCGGAGACTTAACGTCGACCACAGCAGCAGGAAGCGTCCAGGATGAGATGCGGGCTCGCGCCTGGCAGCGGAGACTTATCGTCGACCTCGAGAGCAGCAGCGCGGGCTTAGGCTTGTATGCCCAAGTCTTAACGTCGACCACTGTCTATTAAAGGACCTTACTCCACAGAGCCACTAAATGGTTGTCAGGCGGGAAGTTATTTCGCGACGCGCCTAACACCTATGAATCTCAGTACTCACGAGTTTTCCTGAGATCCCACTTCTGACACCAAATTTGTAAGGATGGCGCTCCGTGGATCCTATTTAAATAAACACTTTTATTACTGCTGCTGAATAAATTTATTTCACTGTACTACACACCGAATTTTAGACAAAAATAACGAGAGTTTACAATGTATGTATCGGACAAAGGTTGTGGGGTGACTACTGCCAGTCTCTATCGAAAACAGTTTTATATAAAATGAATTAGCTTAAGTCAGCGTTTACTGCAAACTACATTCGGTTATAACAGTACACACAATTTGTAGAACGGCGGATCTGCATGGCATGGTTGAAATTAGACCCTGTGTAGTTAGTGATAAGAAGCTTCGCTTGGGCAGAGCGTGTTCGCAAAGGACGCCATATTTTTTCTTTCAGACGTGTGGGGTGTATAAATACGATGGCGGGGGAAGGGAGAGCATTCAGTCTCAGCGTCTAGCTACTGTGACAGTCGTCTTTCACGAGTTCTAAACAGTTTTGTCTGCCGTGTTACGCGTCAGAACTACGAATTGTGATTGCGAAGTTTCAGTGGTTTTTCGTGAGTGTCTGAAGCGCCGAGATATACCTCGGTTCCTATCCTTTATATCAACCCACCCCAAATTCCAAAACTACCCTTGGGTCGTTAGATAAGAACTTGTAGGTAACTGATCTGAGTCTGAGTCTGGGCTTGGAGCGACCCTAAATTCCTTTTTCCTTCACCATAGGGTTCCTGGATTGGCTCTCTTAGGATATTCGCGGGCTAATCTTCTCCTCATTCCTTTCGAGTAGCGAGTTTTGAAATTCCCACACACACAGTCATTAAACATACAAGCACATTCAAATCAAACTCAACCATTTTCGAGTGGTGTCGATAATGGACGTGGTATAACACTAGGTTTTTAGACTAGGCTAGACAGGAGTTTAGTTGCGGCTAAACCTAGGTTGGCAGGGCATAGGGAGACTGTTTGATCGATGAGGTTCCGCGGATGGAAATAACAAATTCAGAACAAAGTTAAACCGGTGTCAACACAGATAACATATCCTGTTGATATTTTGACATTTGAGTGTTGTCGGGGACGCGCTAAGAGATCAATTTATAGTCTAAAGTTCATTGTTTAGGACCGGGTAGGTGTTATGCTTTGCCTTGGGTCAGGTTGGATTCAAGTTGCATCTTTAAATTAAATGTAAATTTCGCTTAAATTTCTAATGTCAAATATATATGATTAGGCTCAGTCGAGGACGTGCTGTGGCTAGTGGAATTCATAGATCGGAATTTACCGAAGTATGCATTTCGCTATGGTGTGGGTTAGATCTCCTAAAGCAATAATGACTACGTTTCGATAACATCCAACTCAAATTGCGCAGAGTTGAAGGTTTCAAAACGTTACGGACCTTTTGAGGTAACCGCTAGTTCAGAACCCATTTCGGAAAATCAAATCGCAATTGTGTAAACCGGTCTTTTCGGATCGTTATTGCCGTGAACCAAATATATAATTGGAACCACCACAAGCCGCTACTAGCGAGCACATGAAATATCATTGAGTACTCACGTCGTAAAACTACGACGGATATCTATACGATATATATATACAAACAAATATTATAAACTGTGGTCGACCACTAAAAGAAGTTCCAAGCGCATATATATACAAAAACCAAATGGTACCATCACACATAAAATATAACAACGATTGATCTGGCGCAATACACCGCTGACTGATGCGAATTACCGGCTCGCGGACATATATGCTTTCTCTGTCTAACTTGAAACTGTAACTTCCTGAACCAAACTTCGTTCGACTATTGTACGCCTAACGAACTTCTCAACGAACGACAAATTCAGACTAATCATTCTTAACTTACAAATCTTACAGCTGAATCGGGACATCTCATTTTGGGGTAGATAGAATAGACGATCATAGCTACTGATAGCGGTGGCTCGACCTTAGCCTTTGTGCCGTTACACTGCGTTTCCTAATGATCGCGGCAAAGCCGTCGACCCTTGCCTCCGCATACATGCCTGAGGCGCTGCAGTACCGCGGCAGCCCCATTACCACCCTAAACGCATTGTTGTACTGAACACGTAGGGCGCTGTATGCACCCTGCGTATAGTTGACCCACAGGCTGCACGTGTAGTAAGATTGGCCGTATGCCCTGAACAATTTTAATTTTGATTCTTTACTACAACGAGCGAACCTGCGAGCCAGCATGTTACAGTGAACAGCCAGCGCCCTACTCTCCCTCTCAATGTCACAGACATCTTTGAGGTCAATGAACATAACTTATGTTTGTATGACTTGTGCACCAGCCATCACCCCCCTCGCCATTTTTGAGGGAGGGGAGCAATCCGCTACACAGAGCCGCCACAAGAAAATACATTTTAGTGAGCATGACCATACACTCTGGTTTCTTGGCATACAACATGGGTATGCTAAGCGGGAATGGATGGAATATGCCTGGCTGTTAGGCAATACCTTTACCGTGCTTGACTACTTAACTGGACCGTGTTTTTCTTAAGCTGTATTTAAACTGTATTATTAGCGGCTGTCAAAAGTCTGGTGCAAGTCGCCCTTAGTGTAATTAGTCTGATAAAACAATTAGCCCCTGATATCGATTCTTAAGCTGATACAATTATATTTCAATGCTTATATGACGATCATATGATGAACGTAACTAATATTAGTTCATGAGACTGTTACATAATGAAAGGAATTAAAATATGGGTTTCATAATAATATCACACGTGTGTTTTAATGCCTAAATATGTACAGTTATATACCCTGCTTTATGAATACACTTATTATAAGCTCTCTATGATGTTTACAGAAGCCGCATATAACGACCGGCATTGCGGTATTGACATTTAATTTATACGTATAGAAAAATCTCAACTGATATTAGAATTGAGCTCAAATCAAACTGCTTTGTTTTTCAGAGATATTCGAAATTTTAATGTAATAAGAACATCGAATTTGATGTTATTAAGGTGCAATAATACAATTTTCACAGTTAAGAAATGTATTCTAACACCACAGTTTACTTTAAAGCTGGTCGAAATTTGCGGTTTTTCAACGCATTATAGAGGATTTTTGATATGTGTGAGGATAAATACTTGACAACATAGTTATCCTGACATGATTCGCTCAGCGCATGTTTTCATGCGCAATTAAGTTGTGAGTCTGCAAGCCTCCTTGCTCACAACAATGTGGAAGTTGAGCATTGAGTGGGAAAGGCACAGGGGAAGCGTTAATTAATTTCCACTATGTAAACACAGACTGAGGATAGGCTATCTTTCTGCTAGATTTTGGATACAAATAAAACGTGTACACTTGAAATTATGTACAGTGAAGTTAAGAGGCTTTATTCTGCATTTTAATGCGTTTATCAACACACGTATCATAAACCCTTTTTACTGCATCCAAAAACCGCACGTTACGATCAGCATAATGTTAAACTACTTTGTAAAAACTCATTTCTTACCTGAATATTGAGCATAATAACCATAATGTGTAAATTTTCTACATATTATGACATTCAAATTCCGAACGCCGACGCCCACCTGCGTATCGCCCCTACTTTATCTGTGAAGTTGGTACTACAGAACAAGCTAAACAACTCAATGCCACAATGCCGGTCAAACAATCGGTTCCTGAACACATCAAAGAGAGCTTATGATATGTGTGTAGATAAACTAGTGTATGTAACTGTACATAACTAGGCATTAAAACTCTCGAGTGATATTATTATGAAACTCGCCTTCGGCTCGTTTCATAAATCCACTCTCGGGTATTAATGCCCTCCATTATGTAGCAGTCACATAAACTACTATTATCTACACACGTATCATAAACCCTCTTAACTGCGTCCAAAAACCGCACGTTACGATCAGCATAATGTTAAACTACTTTGTAAAAACTCATTTCTTACCTGAATATTGAGCATAATAACCATAATGTGTAAATTTTCTACATATTATGACATTCAAATTCCGAACGACGACGCCCACCTGCGTATCGCCCCTACTTTATCTGTGAAGTTGGTACTACAGAACAAGCTAAACAACTCAATGCCACAATGCCGGTCAAACAATCGGTTCCTGAACACATCAAAGAGAGCTTATGATATGTGTGTAGATAAACTAGTGTATGTAACTGTACATAACTAGGCATTAAAACTCTCGAGTGATATTATTATGAAACTCGCCTTCGGCTCGTTTCATAAATCCACTCTCGAGTATTAAAGCCCTCCATTATGTAGCAGTCACATAAACTACTATTATCTACACACGTATCATAAACCCTCTTAACTGCGTCCAAAAACCGCACGTTACGATCAGCATAATGTTAAACTACTTTGTAAAAACTCATTTCTTATCTGAATATTGAACATTATGACCATAAGGTGTAAATTTTCTACATATCATGACATTCAAATTTCGAACGCCGACGCAACTTAATTAGGCAATAAAACTCTCGAGTGATATTATCCCACCCAAACCTAAGCCCACTCTCGAGTTTTGATGCACTTCATTATGTATCAGTCACATAAACTACTATTAAGGAGTTTGTGTCGACTTAAAAGCGTTATGGTAAAAAAAACAGACTTGTAAGTCGGACTCGCGAACCAACATACAAAAAAATAGTTTTCCCTTCATTGTTCCCCTCTATTGCAACCATACATTTCTCTATAGTTTACCTGTAATATTTAGGTAAATACATACTATATATATATCTTTAAAAAATAATACCTTTTTAATGTACGGAACCCTAAAAACGAGCTTTGTACTCCCAGCATGAGCCATATTTATAAATTCTACAAACCTTGGCCCTTCTTCAATTTAGAAAAATCCAACAACACCTTTTATGTTAAAATCGGTCGAGCCGTGGTCTTTAGTGTGTGCTAAATGGTCACATTAAACTACGCTCGAAACGAAAGTAAAAATCATTACTCTATTGTTGCGCAGTCTAGTAATAATCTAAATGGTTAATCTGGATCGGCTTCCGACTGTATATGTTACCGGAAATCTCTATAATCCGGTATTATATTTAATCCCTGGGAAATATATATAATATGCCTAAAACGTGCAGGTAATGTTTGAATATAATACCCAATGCGCAGCCGGTAATGTATGTAAAAGCGTAAAACACTGCGGTAGATTAGGTGTAGGGTAAAGGGGGTTAGCGAAGGGAAGCCCCCTTTATCCTTCGTGTTAGGTTGAACATGTAAGAACAACAAAAATACTTAAAACCAAGTACTTTTTGGTGTTGTTACATATTCAACCTAACACAAAAAATACTTAAAACTAAGTATTTTTGTCGTTCTTACATGTTCAACATAAACATAAAGAAATAAGAGGGTTTCGCTTCGCTCACCCCTTAGTATTTTGCCTGATATTCTACCAAAATCTATTTTTTTCCACATTGCCGTTGGCCAAGTGGGTATTCTTATATTATCCCTGGGCATTGTATATATTACCTAGGTAGAATATATATGGATATTAATATCAAAAATATTCCATGCATTGCCTGAACGCCCCAGGTTTTATATATATTGCCTAGGTAAAATATATAGAATACCTGCATTAAACATATTTCCGGTAACATACATACCGCCATCACTATACACACTCCAAGTGCTCACTGAATATTATTGTACAAATTAATGAAGGCTTCAAGAAGCTTTGGCATTTCCTAGTGCCTCTCGATAGTCAAAGCTAATTTCAGAAGCAGATTGCTTAGATTAGCTAGGGCATTATTCTCCTATTTAACGCTGAACGCGGCGTCTAACTTCTGCTTCTGGACGTTGAAGCCGACATGTGATGGTGACCACACCAGTACATTTACCCGAATGGCCGAGTCGGCAGTGACCCTGCCTACGAAGCTAAGGGCCCCGGCTTCGAGTCCCGGTGGGGGCAAATATTTGTTTGATGAGAACGGATGTTTGTACCCTAGTCATGGTTGTTTATCTATCTAAGTATGATATTTATGTATTTATTTATGTGTATCGCTGTCTAGTACCCAAGATACAGGGAATCCTAGTTTGGGGCTAGATCAATGTGTGTAAATAGTGGGCAAGCTATTATTATTTTCTTAACCAAATTCAAAGAGGAGGAGTTTCTCAAATCTACTGTTTTTTTATGTTTGTTATGCGATTATACCGTCAATGTATTAATAGATTTTGATGATCCTTGTTTTGATTGGTTACTACAGAGGTGGTCCCATATACATTTTATCAAAATTGATTGAGCGCCTTTTGAAAAAATCAACAAAAACAACAAATTTATATTCAGTTGACGTTTTTTTTTGTGGTTCCGTGCAGCAAAAGTTAAGATGAGGACTTTCATGTAAACAGACTTCATTCGTATCCCGATTAAAAAATAGGATTATTTAGTAGTAATTACTAAGGCGGCGTAAAAAATGAGGAGATCCGTAGAAGAACCAAAGTTGCTGACATAGCCCGTAGGATAAGCAAGCTGAAGTGGCAATGGGCAGGCCACATAGCGCGAAGATCGGATGGCCGATGGGGCAAAAAGGTCCTTGAATGGAGACCACGTACTGGCAAGCGCAGTGTGGGTCGCCCACCTACGAGATGGACCGACGACCTGGTGAGGATCGCTGGATCTCGTTGGATGCAGGTGGCTACGGACCGGTCACGCTGGAGTGCGATTGGAGAGGCCTATGTTCAGCAGTGGACGTTAACAGGCTGAAATGATAACTAAGGCGGCTACGTTGAGGCGCCATAGAAATAAATATGAGGCCATACACCTTGCGATCGGTGGTGACAGCTTTGTGAATGACTGTTGAGTCCAAAACTTAACATATGTACCTGTATAGAGTATACCTGTATAATTTATTACTGTTATTTGGAAAAGCGCCATCTATAGATTTCATTGTATATTATTTGCATTACAAATTGACCTTGATCTGACTGATCACACGTTAGACATGTATAAGCTTGAAGCATTTTATGATAGATGGCGCTAGTAGTCTAAACCGCCTACTAACTGTGCTATAAATTGGTAGACATAAGGAATTTCTCTCTCTTTGCCTTGCAACCGTCCAATACAACGCACGTATCAATTTCGGCCTTTTCATTTCGCTCCTTCACCCTCTATGTCCCGAGTGCGACATATGGTGACCCCTAATAGTACACGCTTGAGTCTTCGTATTAATTAGCCTGGAAGGGATCCGCGCTAGTAAAATTCAGCGGCAACGATACTTGCTACGAATTGCGCAACCGCGCCCCGAAGATCGCCCGGTGTCTACCTTCAACTTAGCGTTTAATTCGTAACGTGGTAGACTAAGCCACCTCATCGGTCAAGATCGACAGGCATAAGCTCAGAAACAAAGAAGAAGGGTGAAAGGTGGCCTGAGAGCTAGCGAGATAACGAAACTTGTCTACGCAACATTGAACGACGGCCATACCAAACCACTGCCACGTGTGTGTGGCACCGTGGTACTTACTCCGAGAAGGCGGAAGATATCCAGAGTGCGTGTCGACACGTGCTGCATCATCAAAAGGCATCCAGAGCCTAGTGGGCACGTGCATCGTCATCAAAAGGGCAAGTGAGCTGGCAATTCCCACCCATTCCATTATATTCCCATTTAATATTGCTAATCGCTTAGTTAATCTTAGTTAGATAGATATTCGAAATAACCTCTCGTTTCCTTTATCTTTATCTTTTTATAATGGACGTTTCCAGTAATTTGAAGGACCTTAAGTCCAAACGAGGTGTAGCGAAGAGAAAATTGACTCTTTTCAAAAAATATATAGACTCCATTAACCCAGCAGCATTAACGGCAGAATCAGTTATCGATATTAAGTTGCGAATGGAGAAATTACCCGATCTTTATGAGGATTTTTGCAGGACACAGGATTGTATAGATACTATGAGTCAGGATGAGGATCTTGACACCGAGATGTCGGAGAGGGAGACCTTTGATCAAGTCTTTTACAGGCTATCTGCAAAGGCTAAGGTGTTGGTAGCAACCAAAGACACCAAGCCAAAGCATGAGGGGCAACCGCCTCCGCCTCCACCGCCTCTTGTGGACAGTGAGTCGATTAAATATCCAGAAATCAGCTTACCCACCTTCAGTGGGGACGTAAGGCAGTGGTTGGAGTTTCGAGACACTTTTGACGCGTTAGTTAATCAGAGTAAAATGCAACCAATAATAAAGTTTAAATATCTTCGCAGTTGTTTACAGGGCAGCGCGTTAGAGGTCATAAGTTCGCTCGATTATACCAGTGAAAGCTACACGCTGGCGTGGCAATTATTGTGCGAACGCTACAATAACCCACGAGTTCTAGTTTTCAATCATTTACAGGCTCTTTTTGATATTAATACAGTATCAACAACCGCATCATCATTGAGAAATCTCCATGATAATATTTCCAAGCATGTTAGGACCCTCCGCTCTTTGAACGTGCCCGTAGAAAATTGGGATTTGATAATCGTTTATATCTTGCAGAATAAACTAGATACCAAATTAAAATTTAAATGGGAAGAAAAAAATAATTCTAGGAAATTGCCAACGTTACAGGAATTCAAGGCTTTCTTGAGGGACCGCGCTGACCTGCTTGAAACTACAGGATCAGCTGAGCGAACCGACGCCGGCGGAAGCGGCAATCCAGCCGCGACGCCTTCAAGGAAGACCATGGTAACCACGTCCGATCCTACCAAGGTACAATCCAAATTTAATTCTAAACCTAACCAATGTCCCGTATGTTCGGGATCACATTTTATAACCCAGTGCCAAAAGTTCCAAACGCTAGATGTGGGCGCTAGGATACGTACCGTAAACAAACTTCGTTTATGTTTCAATTGTCTTTCCAGTACACATATATTTTCTAACTGCAGGGCTAGTACCTGCCGTCTGTGTAAACGCAAGCACCACACGCTTTTACACAGATCAGATGATACCAATCAAACAACAACCACAACGTTTACCAAGGAACAACCTCCAAATCAACCAAGTACTAATAACAACCAACTAGTAAACACAACTCAAACCAGTAGCATACAAAATAACACTTACTCTCAGTCTGTTCACCCCCAACCAAAACCAGTTTTATTATCCACAGCACAAGTATTTATCTTAGATAAACACAACCAGCCACAACGGCTAAGAGCCCTTTTAGACTCGGGCTCTCAGTCTAATTTCATTACGGAAGATGCGTGCAATAAATTGCAACTTGATAGGAAATCATTTAATATGCAAGTAATCGGTTTCAATAATAGTGTGTCAAACGTACAACATTATTGTGACATTAACTTGAATTCATTGGACAATACCTACCAAACAAATATGACCTGTTTTATTGTGCCTACTATTTGTAGTTTGAACGTAATATTACCAAAAAAAAATTGTTTACGAATCCCATCGCGTTATCAGCTAGCCGACAGCGGCTATTGTTCGCCGGGCGAAGTAGATTTAATTATAGGTGCCGAACAATTTTATAACTTAATGTGTATCGGTCAACATAAGCTCGGGGTAGGGTTACCAACATTACAACGTACACGCTTGGGATGGGTGATTTCGGGTTCGGTAAATAGCATATTAGAAACAAAATCAGTGCGATGCAACTTTGTAATTGAAAATCAGTTACAAAGATTTTGGGAAATAGAAGAAGGTTCCGTACCTTGTTTACCGGGTGATGAGACACAATGCGAGGAGATTTTTTTAAAAACTCATACACGCAACTCTGACGGTAATTTCGTCGTTGAAATCCCACTCAAGTTACCATCCCGCGAGTTAGGTAAATCTAGACATATTGCTTACAGGAGGTTCAAAGCATTAGAATCAAAGTTTCAACGGAACCCTTATTTCAAACAAAAATACGTAGAATTTATGCAAGAATTCGAACAAAGCGGCCATATGATTAAAATAAATAATAATTATGAAAATACCTACAACTTTTTACCACATCACGCCGTGACACGAGAATCACCCACCACCCCCATACGTGTAGTTTTTGACGCATCGTGTAAAACAGATAGCGGTTTGTCACTAAATGACCTCCAATATAAGGGCGCGATACAACAGGACGATTTGATAGACATATTGTTACGTTTTAGAACTTACAAATATGTTATAAATGCAGATATAGAGAAAATGTATAGAAAAATTTATTTGTCTCCTGAACAACACCAGCTGCAATGCATTTTCTGGCGTGAAAACACCAATCAGAAGTTACAAGTTTATGCACTAACAACCTTAAGTTTCGGTCTTAAGGCTGCACCACACATAGCAACAAGATGTTTGTTGCAATTAGCATATGAAAACCAAAATACATTCCCAATAGCTGCGGAAACCATTACGTCACAGTTCTACATGGACGACTTACTCTATGGGGGAACTGATGAGCAGCAGGTAGCAACAGTAGCAAAACAAGTGGATGACATTCTGCGAAAGGCAAATTTCATTTTACGAAAATGGAAATCCAATTCAGAAACTATCTTGAATAGGGTAGGTGTAGGTAAATCGGAAAACACGCATCAAACCACTAAACCTACCGACCTACCTACCGAATTAGGGGACAAAATCCATAAGGTACTAGGTTTGGCATGGTGCGATAATTCTGACCAGTTTATGTACACGATAAAAAAGGACCAAAGTACTAACCCATTAACAAAAAGGAAGGTGCTATCAATTATTTCATCTATTTTTGATCCATTAGGGTTAATAGGTGCCGTGATAGTGAAGGCAAAAATATTTATTCAGCAACTTTTCAAAACCAAGACAGATTGGGATGCGCAACTGTCACCAGAACTAACAGAAGAATGGAAGAAATTCTATTCCGAGATCTCATTTTTGCAACAATTAAGAATACCAAGATTTACACTCCTTTCAAATTGTATAAAAATTGAAATCCATGGATTTTCTGACAGCTCTAACAAGGCATATGGTGCCGTTATCTATCTTAGATCTATGGATGAAGTAGGTAATATCCAAGTTCACCTACTGTATACCAAGTCAAGGGTCGCGCCAATAAAAAGTCAAACTATACCCAGATTAGAACTTTGCGCAGCCCTACTACTCGCAACTCACATAGATAGGGTAAAAAAGGCTCTTAAATGTGATATAAAAAACATTTACCTATGGTCAGATTCAAGCATCGTACTAGCATGGCTAAAAAACGATAGCTTAAAACCTAACTGTTTTGTAAACAACAGAGTTGCACAAATACTTGCAATCACAAACAAAACAGACTGGAGATGGGTGTCGTCAGAAGACAACCCAGCTGACCTTTTGTCACGAGGAGTGGATCCAAGTAAACTAGGAAATACGCGTATGTGGTGGTGTGGGCCATCATGGTTGAGTCAACAAAATAGTACTTGGCCGGTGCGTAGTGAGCCATTGTTGTCGAACCATGACTCAAGGCTTGAAGATACTACAACAACTAGTAGTTTCCCTACTCAAACTTATGCAAACCCCACCTTCCAGTACCTATTTCACAAATGGTCTAGTGACACGAAGATAGTACGTGTACTTGGTTATGTATTGCGTTTTATACATAACCTGAAGTGCAAGGTACGTACGTCCCAGCCGGATAATAGATTAGTAGGTCCATTATCGGTAAAAGAAATTAGTAATTCCTTACACACATTAATTAAACAGTCTCAAATCGAATCCTACCCACAGGAATATAATCTCCTATTAAAAAATAACCCATTGCCAAATACATCTAAATTATTATCGTTACAGCCATTTATTGTTGACGGATTAATTCGCGTGGGCGGGAGGATAACTCACTCACAATACTCATATAATAAAAAACACCCTTTATTACTTCATCATGAACACATTCTTACCAACCTTATTATGCAAGGCGAACATGTAAGATTGTTCCATGCAGGACCCCAATTATTACTAGCCACCATTCGCGACCGTTTCTGGCCCACAAAGGGAAAAATGATGGCTAGAAAAATAGTAAATAAATGCGTCACATGCTTTAGAGCTAAACCTAAAACGACTACACCAGTTATGGGTAACTTACCTGCATCAAGGTTAAACCCAGCGCCCCCATTTAGTAGCACTGGGTTGGATTATGCTGGGCCCTTTAATATACGGGACAGGAGAGGACGTGGTTACAAGGTAAATAAATGCTATATCGCGGTATTTATTTGCCTAGTAACAAAGGCCGTTCACCTGGAATTAATTACAGGACTCGAGTCGGCCGCATTCATGGCAGCGCTTCGTAGGTTCATAGCACGAAGAGGTAAACCAGCAGAATTGGTGAGTGACAATGCCACTACATTCCATGGCGCGAACAATGAAATTAAGGAATTGTTTACCTTCTTAAAGGAAAAATCGAGCGAATTATCATCTCAATGCGCAGACGAGGGTATAAGGTGGAACTTTATTCCTGTTTACGCTCCCCATATGGGAGGTCTGTGGGAGGCAGCCGTCAAAAGCTGCAAGTATCATATGAAACGAGTTTTGAGTCAGGCTTTGTTGACATATGAAGAATTTGTTACCATTATAGTTCAAATAGAAGCAATATTAAATTCCCGTCCCTTGTGTCCCATTTCTAATTCTGAACCTATACCTATCCTAACGCCAGCTCACTTTTTGGTCGGCAGATCACTGACATCGCTACCAGAACAGGACTATACCGATGTGCCTCAAAATAGGCTAACACACTTTCAACAACTTCAACAGATCACACAAAACTTTTGGAGAAGATGGTCACGCGACTATATCAACACGCTGCAGGAGCGGACAAAGTGGAGGAGCGCCCGTGGTCCGGGCCTCGCCGCAGGGGTCGTCGTCCTGGTACGAGAAGAACGCTTACCACCCTGCCAGTGGAAGATGGGGAAGATCGTCGCAACGCAGCCTGGGAGCGACGGCATCGCTCGCGTCGCTATCATAAAAACCGCGAAAGGAACGATCAAACGCGCGTTTAACAACATATGTCCGCTACCGCTATCGAACGTTGATTGAAGCTAAAACTTAGTTAATTTAAAACCTACCTTTCAGTATTACCTACTTTTAGTTAAGCTAACTAACAATTTATACTAAGGTTTCATTATTATTTAATACTTACCATACTTACCATTAATTACATACCTAATTGCCACTGTTATATAAGAAGTTATAATAAAACATGTCCCTACTGTCGTTTCATTCCATAATAAGCAGAGTAGGCATAAACAGTTTCATTCATTGTTAACTTATCAGTTCAATTCATTGTAAGTATTGTACCTTCATATTAAAATATTAGTTGTTGACACTAGCATGGACACTAGCTAGTTCTGCTCCCCTTGAAAATGAAATTAGTACATAAACATAGTATATTAGTTCTCCTAGTCAGTACCTATAAATCTATATAGTTCCATCCCTTTCATTATTATTGAAATATTCCATTTCAATGGGGGCAGGATATGTTGAGTCCAAAACTTAACATATGTACCTGTATAGAGTATACCTGTATAATTTATTACTGTTATTTGGAAAAGCGCCATCTATAGATTTCATTGTATATTATTTGCATTACAAATTGACCTTGATCTGACTGATCACACGTTAGACATGTATAAGCTTGAAGCATTTTATGATAGATGGCGCTAGTAGTCTAAACCGCCTACTAACTGTGCTATAAATTGGTAGACATAAGGAATTTCTCTCTCTTTGCCTTGCAACCGTCCAATACAACGCACGTATCAATTTCGGCCTTTTCATTTCGCTCCTTCACCCTCTATGTCCCGAGTGCGACAATGACATTTTATGAATTTGTGGGCTAATGGACAGATGCTCTTCGAATCCAACGTGAAGTGTGTTCTCATGCGGAACGTGGTTCGTTCAAAAGGACATCTCAGGCAGGCTCCAAGTATTTGTTAATAAATCCATGAGACAAATATTGAGAATATTCTGTGCAAACACAATCACAAACGCAGGATTGTGGAGACTCAGTATATGTTGGATGCGGACTTCATTACCAGGAAGTGGCGATGGCTTGGCCACGTGATGAGGAGACCTGTCAAAACGTGGTGACGTTTAATGGAGAAAGAGTCCACCATTGTGAGCTCAGATTGGGCGGAGCTGGAGCAGATGGCCTAAGATCGGAACAAATGGAAATCTGTTTTGAGAGCCTTATACCCCTGCTGAGGGATGACAGGACGAGATGACGACGATGATGATGATGATGGACAAATGCACAAACAGCTACTCAAGTAAGTGCAACTTAAGTGTTACATTGACGCTATCATTTCCCCCGAGCAAGCGACAGTGATAGCTTGAATTTTAGTGGTCGTCAATCATTGCATTTTGAGTTATGTATTTTGGACATAAGAAATAATGATATGCCCAGAATTAAGAGCAAGAATTTCCAGCGATGAGTTATGACGTAAATCACCGTTCAAATAATTTTAACCGCCTGAATACCACCAGCATTAGCTAACGCCACATTTCCGTTATAGGTTTTAAATTTTGTTACCATGGAATAAGGTTCACGATCGTGACCAGACCCAACTACACTCAGTTTTTGAGAGGTTAAACAATAAAATTAAAATAAACATTTGCACCACAAGCGTTAAATATATAAAAATTATCAACTCTTTTTCGACGTTGCTCTTACTGCGCCAGTATTATTCAATCTGGGTAAAGCCACTTGATTTGGCATTACATCAGGCTTATCCGGTCGAGTGGTCATTAGGCCAACAACGTGTCTATTCTGCCTGTGGGCGAGGCCCAAACTGTGGGGCCGGGTGGGACCAAGTTGTGGGCGAACAGCGAAAAACTACTCTTAGTCGGTTTGCACACGGAGCTATTTACAAACTGTTGCACGTTATTATGGTTTTTGTGTTATTCTTGACAGTGGGTTGACCGGAGGCCGTTTATGGGCTTACCTACGTGCTTTTCCTTGGAGATTCTGCCCGTATATCCTGCAAAAAACATATTTTTTTTCTTCGCTGTATCGCAAAAGATTTCTGAGCGTCGTTTTAGCCGGAGGACACTCGTTATATGACTGAGATAACACCATATTCGCCATTCTTCTTTCTTTAACCGTGCAAGTTAATTAATTAATTTATTTTACATTGAAGTTTGTCGTGTCAGCAACAAACGAGTAGGTTCTCTATTGAAGTACTCGATTTTTCCGGTTTTTGACGAATGAATCGGCAGAAAACTGCACACGTTCGTACAACATGTGTTGCAGGCTTCATAGAGACTTGTTGAGTCAGATGAGATGTGGTCAGTTTAAACATTTATTTTAAATTTTCTTGCTCGATCACGGATGAATGGTTCCGAAAATTCATTGGAATTGATCAAGAAATCTAGGTGAGCTGACAAAGTTTTTCTGTTTCTTTCGACATGTGGTGTCATGTCACTTATATAATTTCCGTAAAAAAAACAGGTGGAAATCACCAAAATATGTTTGGCAGCCACATGCCCGCAATGCCTAGATTGATGACGACGTAGTATGAGTTAGCAGTAAGGCGCGTAGACGTCAGATCCTGGCTAGCGAAATTTGGAATGCCGACATGATAATTATCTTGATTATTTGTTTGAAAACCTTACCTCGTTGTTGTTGAACCTATCGTAGACGTACCCGCACTCCATGTCCACAGAGATCGGCATTTTAAACCAGATCAGAAATTGTCCCTTTCGTCTTTCTCGGCAATGTTCCTCGACCCCGTGGGCAGAATGACTCATGTCAAGTGTAAGACAAATTGCGTACGACTTGCTCAAAGTCCCGGATGCCTTAAGGTATCAATTTTACATATTCTTCGAGAGAAATAACCAAACGTTGCGATGCGGCTTGCGTAACCTTCACAGTAATTGAAGCGCGTAGAGGTGGTGTTTTTTTTGATCGACATTAGAATCTTTATACTGTAAGATTAGCTTCCTGTGAGAAAGGCCTTCTCCTATAGATACCGTGATCGTAACAGATAGAGTTGCCGTGTAGCAGTCGGAAATCTAAGCCCCGTCTCCCTACATCATTACGGACATAGACATAGACATTGACATAATTTATTGATAATATTCATTACAAGTCACAATAAGATGTTACAAAATAATTATCATGTATCACATATACATTTCATAAAGTTTAAATGTCAACAGAAATTATTTAATTAAATTGAATTATAGTAAGTCAGTTTTTAAAATTAAATATATTAAATTAAATTAAATTCAATATACACATAGTAACACTAATTTCATCATTGTACACAATAAAAAGGGTTAGTTATTTTAATTCTATAAATTCATCATAGCTGTAAAAGGACCTCTCGACAAGCCATCCTTTCAGTCTTACTTTGAATATGGGCACACTCGGTGCACCAGCGATAGCTTCAGGTAACTTGTTGTAGACTACCGGACCCATAACATGGATCGCCTTACTTGTTTTAGCAAGCTTGTGCACGATTCCGGTATTACGGTATGCGCATGAGTGTGCTTTAGGTCCACATTTGTGAGTCCGTCGTATACTTAAGATAAACAAGAAGACAGACGCTTGATGAGTGGTCTTAGAAATACATTCGTGTAATAGAATAATTGCTGCATATGAGGACGTGCTGAATATACAGAATAAGAACCAGAAGACATATTTCTTTGTCAAGAATCACAAAAAACCCTTTGAGAAACTTTCAGTACCTCCTCTCTTGTAAAACTTAGCGTTCATTTAAAGAATACTAATGCCTTTTTACAACTACCCAACATAGAGTGTTTACCTAGGTTTATAATACCCCTTTGGACGATATAGAACGAATTCCGTCACAATTTAAGTTTGGTAACGAGAGTGTCCCTGTTGGTTACAAAATGTCCGTGTTTTGGTTACAAAGTGTCCGAGTCATAGAAATTGTGAAGTTGCTATATCCCAGGTTAAAATTAATAAAACAGATAAACAGTGTCAAGAAACTGTTGTTTAAATTGTCACTTTTGTTTTCAAGTAATATCTGATAACTAGACCTTCCAGTGGCGCCCTCTTTTAGGTAAGAACACTTATTTCACAATAATAATCAACCTGTAAGCCCGTTAGCACACGCAACCTACGTCTAGCACGCCTAGTCGGTCAGAAAATGTTCATTAACGAGTTACCTCGTGTCATCAAATTGAAAAATATTAATTATCGACTTATCTCGTTACAAAACTGAAAAGGAACTGATCTCTGACGCGATTCATGTACTTTGAGTCTCTTTCTGTGCAATCATCTTGTATGATACTGTTGATGACACGTTTGTGGTTCAGCCAGTATGTATGTATCAGGAAAATGAGTTACCAACCGGTTTAGTTTTTTTTTAGTGGCTTATATTATTTCTATACCATAGTCATTAATTTACCTATGGTGGGGGAGCTGATGAAGCTATTTTGTGACTTACTCGAACGCGTCATATTACGATTTGGGATAAACCTTACACCCTGTTGAGTGGTTCAAGCTGTTCTAAGATTTCCATAAAAAGCCACTAAAATATGGTTATTAAGTTAAGTACAGTACACGCTGATAAGTGTACATTACACGCTGATAAGTGTACAGTACACGCTGATAAGTGTACATTACAATACATCTGACAATTCGTGTAACGCGGGGCACTGGGTGGATTACAAACTTTCAAAAAAAATCCTGCCGCCTCTTAAATTTCAGTACAGGGTGTAAGGTATCGCCCATATCTTAATCTGACTCGCTTGAGTAACTAAGAAAATCCTTGTTCTATATCTCAAACATATAAACCCATCTATTAGGGCTCCGTACCCGAAGGGTGCCACACGGGACCCTATTAGTAAGACCGTCCGTCCGTCCGTCTGTCACCAGGTTATATTTCATGAACCGTGATAGTTAGACAGATGAAATTTTCACAGATGATGTATTTCTGTGGGAAATATTAAACTGCACATCAAAAATACTGATTTGCACAGCAAATATCCCTTAATTTTGCTGCTGTAGCTTAGGTGAAGGGTAAAGGGAGTGAGCGAAGCGAAATCCCCTTTATCATTCGTGTTAGGTTCAACATGTAAGAACAACAACAAATACTTAAAACATAAACATAATATTTAATGACAATATTTAATACATAAAAAGTGTTTTTGTTGACCTTTTTTTTGCTGTGCAAATCAGTATTTTTGATGTGCGCTTAAATACTAGCCTATTTCTGTTGCAGCTAGAACTACAAATATAAAAAAAAAAAACAGAATACAATAAATATTAAAGGGGGCTCCCATACAACAGTTCTTTCAATAAGACATACAAACTCATGAATGCACCTGGTTACGTTCATTGAGTGTGAAAGTAGCCGCATCAATAAATTTGTAAACAACATTTTGCTATGTAAAATCCAAACTATTCACTCCACGCCACCCCTGCCATTATACGGTGGTACGGAACCCTTTTTGCGCGAGTTAGACTCTCACTTGACCGGTTTTTTTTTTATCGATGTTTGAAAGCTTATTTTTAGATTGTGATTGGTAATAAAATAATTTGAAAGGCTTGGGATCGATGTTTGAAATACAGAACAAGAGAGCCGATAGTTAGACTGCCTGGTTTGACTCTCGACACTAAGCGTTCACTAGAAAAAAGGACCTGGTGGTTCGATCGGTCGAACCTAGCAGCCGTAATACCAGGTCCTGAGGACATATTTATATACATCGAATTAAACGCTAGTCGCTCTTGCCTCACACCACACCGCAGATCCGTATCGCTCTATCTAAACTGCCATCAGGCACGCTTCCCCCACACCTCACCCCCCCTTCCCCTTCCCGCGGACAATTAACTAGGCAACTTGCACTTTAATGTTAACTAGTTGGACCTACACTGTCTACTTGTAAGGCAGTGGGCCAAGAAGTACGGGCTACGTTTCGATACCAAAACTTTCGAACTAGCGTACTATTCAACCTGTTTTTTGTTTTCGCGATCCACGTGATTCGCTACATTCGATTATTTCTTAACTGCCATCCACATTTTTTATCGCAACAACTTCATTGGAAACTACATAACAGACTCACTCATACGTGAACGCTACTACGAGGAGCTGTAGGAGTTAAGCTCTTGTGAGCTTATGTGGCCCTGGTACCTGTCTGTGAATCTGCCCTACTAATATACAAAACAAACAGCGCTTGTTCCTATATGGGGTGGCAGTGGTACAATGCTGTCCACTTTTAGCTAGTTAGTCGATAGTCCATTTTGCATGAGAGGGGGCGAGCCCAACACCGCAGCTATGAACTACTCACTGTGTTTTAAAAAACCTATCCTTACCGTGATAGATAATTTTACGTGGGTAATTATTTGTTCTCCTGGACAAAACAAATCTTTTGAAAGTGATTAGCTCGCCTACATACTTACGCCAACCCGCAGCAAATCGATTTAATTAAGTATTTCACGCCAAACTGACTCTGCAAACAAAACTACTACAAAGAAAATAATCAGTGAGGCGAATTAATAACTATTTTGATTTCCATTGCTGTGTAGTTAAATGGGATACCAAACACTGCGCTACTAGTCGTAGTTGATGAATTGATTGTGACTAATTTCCTTGGTTACCAGTTACCAACCGGTTTATTTTATTTTCAATATCTTCGTGTGCAGAGGAGTTATACTTTTCCACGATACACGTTTGCTTTGAGTTAGTGCATCAGGAGCCTTTTGTTGTTGAGTCTTCAATTAAATTGAAAAATATTCGCAATCAAATTAAAATTAACTCCATGAAATTGATTTCTCAAGACCAATTTATTAGCTACATTCACAGAGCATGAACATAAATCAACATTTTTTTAATAACATAACAACATACCGTTACCCTTTTTCCTATACGGAGTGACAGCGGCACAATTGCACCCTCGTTTAGTCAGTCAACCAGTTTTTAGCCAGTTTTGTTTAGATTTCTCCAATGTTTTGTGAATTTTCTCTGTGTGCTGTGTTATTATTCAGTTTAGCTGTAAGTAGGACATGTTATATTCAAATTTTAATGACGTCCCTCGGATTTTATGCGTCATTGCTTAATTGCTCAGTGATTTGGTTTGACTTCAAAAGCATTATAGTCTGAGAGTTGATATGTTAAATAGGTGTTACATAAATAACTGTATTACCAGTTTCAACTTACTTAACATAGAAAAGGTAAAACACATTTTAAGGAAAGAGAGACAAATTATACATAGATAGATAGATAGATACAATAGAATGATTATAATATAAAAATATAAATAATAACAAGCCCATTAATGTCCGGCACAGGCTTTTACCCAGAAACGAGTAAGACTGAGCCATACTTCACCACACCGGCTCAGTGCGGGTTGATGGAGGGTTTGGGGCCAGTGGCCAACCTGAATGTCACAAGTTATCAAGCTGCCCTATCAGGGCTTCTGACACAGCTTCGTGACTACTTCCACCGAGTCGCGATAGTAGCCGGGACCTTCTGCTTAACGTGTAATCCGAAACTCGATAGCGCCCGATACAAATGCCACATATAAACGGACACCCATCCAGTACACAGACGCTTATTATGACCAATTAACGAAGAGAAACAATTCTAACAAAAAATCTGTACACAAAACAAAAACATGCATTGCAACCAGCCAAAAGTTCCTGGCTACAGTAGATTTTTTTCGACTGTGCGAACTCGGTCATAAATCATCGGAACAGATAACAGCTTTAGAAAAGGGGCTGACGTGGCGCACGCGCAGGCGCGTTATCGATAAACAAATGAGTCATCGTCGGTGCACTAACTAAACAAATTACAGACGATCCGAACATACACACACTCACAGTTTTACAGTTACTTATTTCGTCAATGTACCACATAACCATAGACATAACAGTGCGGGTTGCCATTACCCGATCTCCACGTCCTTTCCTCCGACATATCATACGAAATTTCTTTCTACCCTCTTAATTTTATTTTATCACTTGAGTTCAAGATTCGCTTGACTTTTATTTTATTAAAACATTATCTATCCTTTAATCACTACGTACATAATGTAATAATGGTCATTATAATGGGCTATAGCAAAATTCGTAAGATAATAAAAAAGGGTTCCCCTAAACCTACCGACACCTCACTTTACGTGTTCGGCACGGGGCGGGGCGGCGTCTTTGACTCGGCTTATCTTTAGTTCGCAGTTCTATATCGAATACAGTTACGCTCATCCCTATGTGAAAACAATAGACTCCTATCGCAGGATATCGCATGAGTGCGACAAAGAGATGAGATATCACTCTCTCGCTTCTATGATTTATGACCGAGTTCGCACAGACGAAAAAATTCTACTATAAGTATAATGTTGCAGATGATGCAGATCTGATATTCTACTAAATCCTTGGTAAGAAGTAACCAGCAAAAGCTTGTCATCGGTAAAAGAGTAATCTACAGAAAGGAAACATTTTTGCTATTTTGGTTATTACTAACATACTCGTGAAATAAAGTAATCAAAAAGTGAGAAATATCGCTGGTCTAAGTTTTCATAACTGTTAAAGTTATAGTCATAGTTTATCGCGGGCCAACTCCGCAACTCGGCTTCTTTTTGCGCTTATTTTACGTGACGTTGCAGGAAGCCTAGCCAACTGTTGATATTGCTGATGAATTTCTGGAGCGACCTCGGCATCCCGAGGTCGCTGCATGAACACAATAATTTTGTACATAAACGTTACAAGATACCTTATGAACACTAGCGATTAAACTAGGACGAGCCGGTGTCTTAAACGCTAGTTCCTTCCATTTGGCTTTATATTTATGTTATTTATTCAGTTTCGCGTTCCACTTTATTGTGGGTAATTACAAAATAAAATTATAGATAAAAAGTTTGCGACATGGTCGCTTTTCTTTCAAAAGTATATATTAGGTCCTTACATATGAAATTGGCGTTTCGCCGTACTGGCCACTTTGATCTCAAATATCTCCTCTATGGTTAGGAATTCCAAATTCAAATTTATACAGCTATTTACTCATGTATTTGTGTTTCTAAAATTTTAATACATTTGTTTTTTCCACAATTGTTTTTTTTTTTTCTTGCGTTACTCACCTTACAAAATGGTAAACTTGAAATATCGCGTTATTTACGAGTATGAGTTCTAACGTGGCACCAGTGCTGCAGAAACGGCTCAAATAATTAATTATGTGTATGGCGATGGTGCCGCAATAGAAAACACAGTGCGTTTTTGGTTCCAAAGTTTTCGTTCTGGAAATTTCGACCTGCTGAACAAGCCCCGTGGACGGCCGGAGACCAAAGTTGATAATGAAGAATTGAAGGCTAGTTAGTGATAAAACTGTTTTAATCCACTTGAAGCAAATTGGGAAAGTGAAAAAGCTTGAAAGGTGGGTACCTCACGAACTGAGTGAAGCAAATCAACAAACGCGCGTTGACTGCTGCATTGCATTACTCACCCAGCACAATAATGAAAGGATTTTAAATCGAATCATTACCTGTGATAAAAAGTGGATCTTGTACGATAATCGGAAGCGCTCATCGCAATGGCTGAACCCTGCCGAACCAGCCAAACCATGCCCCAAGCGAAAATGACTCCAAAAAAGTTACTTGTGAGCGTTTGGTGGACTAGTGCTGGTGTCGTTCACTACAGCTTTCTTAAATCTGGCCAGACGATTACGGCAGCTGTCTTTTGTTAGCAACTGCAAATCATGATGGAAAAGCTAGCTGCTAAACAACCGAGGCTGGTCAATCGCTATAGGCCACTGCTGCTTCATGATAACGCTAGACAACACACTGCACAACAGACGGCTACCATATTAGAGGAGCTTCAATTGGAATGTCTAAGACATCCACCGTACTCTCCGGACCTTGCTCCAACAGTTTTTTTCGAAATTTGGATAACTTCTTGAAAGGGAAAAAATTCAACTCCGATGGGGCATTCCAAACCGCCTTCAAAGATTTTATTGATTCCCGGCCGAATGTTTTTTTATTAAAGGGATCGAAGGACTACCTATGAGATGTCAAAAGTGTATAGATAGCAATGGTACATACTTTAATCAAATAAATATATTATATATAAAAAACCGGTCAAGTGCGAGTCTAAATCGCGCACGAAGGGTTCCGTACCACCGTTCAATGGAAGCGATGGTGTGGAGTGAATAGTTTGGATTTTACACAGCAAAATATTGTTTACAAAGTTATTGGTGCGGTTACTTTCACACTCCATGTACGTAACCAGGTGCATCCATAAGTTTGTATGTGGTATTGAAAGAATTGTTGTATGGGAGCCCCCTTAACTATTTCTTTTATCCTGTTTTTTAGTATTTGTTGTTATAGCGGCAACAGAAATACATAATCTGTGAAAATTTCAACTCTCTAGCTAGCTAGGTTCTTGAGATACAGCTTGGTGACAGACGGACGGACAGCGAAGTCTTAGTAATAGGGTTCCGTTCTTACCCGTTGGGTACGGAACCCTAAAATAGACTTTATGTTCCTCCCATGCAATACGCCAATTTCATATGTAAGGACCTAATACACTGTGAGTTTAAAAAAAAAATAGCTAGGTTAGACCACTTTAAATGCAAACTTCGACCACAGTTTAACATACGCTTTAGTATGCACGCCGATTAATGATTATGCTCGTTGTTGTATCGTCCTCTATGATGAGAAAACTCGTGTAGTATCGTCTCGATGCTAGCTTCCGTGCCACATAAGTTTATAAAAAACAAAAATTATTAGATCGCATCCTAACATATCAAATCGGAACGCGTTATTCGTTTTTTATGTCAACTTTCTGTGCCACGCCAAAAAATTTTTCACCGAGTGTTTTTTAGTTTTATTACTGAAGTCAACATACAGAACCTGAAAAAATGGGAAAAAGGAAGCATGAAAAAGACCGCAAACTATATGAAAAGAAAATCCGAAGGCTGCAGGAGAAATTAGAAAAAATTTCCGATGCCATTTCTGAAAACGGTAAGTAAAGTGAAAGATTCACATGATACCGGTGATTCTTATTGTAACATAATGCAATTAGACCTATCTTTGGGATAGTTGGTATTGCAATATTGTGTACATGTTTATTTTGTAAAAGTGAAAAATTTGTGAGGTTATAAAGCATGGCTCAATCTTCGGGATTGCGTATGCTTGCTCAAAGTACACAGCTGTTATGCTGCCAGAGTATCGAGTTGTGTATTAACTGTAACCACATCGGATATACGTACACTATCAAACAAGTCATTGCTCTGTTGCAGAACACAGAATGTCTTGGTATGGTCACAAACTAAAACATTTCTCCACCAAAAATCCCTAGTTGCTGTGTCTTTGGGACCCAGAACTACTAAATACATAAACTGATATAGGGTATGTATTCTCTAGATACACCTGAGAACACACCGAGCCGCTCTGAAACACCACCACCCAATGGAGAAGTATCATCACCATCACCCAACGGAGAGGTGGAGCTAGTGGAGTTGCCTTTTAGTGAAGAACAAGAGGAGTCAGTGGACCAGGAGATACTCAATGTCCTAGGGGCTATTGCCTCTGAGGATAAGAAGACATTATCACTCCACCATGAGCTCGCCGCCAGGTGGAACCCCATTCTTAAAAACGGTCTGCCCAAGAAGGAACGAATGGATCTGGATATGGTGTGTTTGACAATGTGCAGATGGCAGCATCAAAACTGAATCCGGAGGTGAGTGCTGCGGTTCCTGAAGGTGTAAAAAAGCGGGACTATTTAATTGAAAACCGTCAAAAACTTACTGCAGCTGCACTGGCCAGCTTAGGGACAGGGCTTCAGATCCTCATTCAAGGACTGAATAAGATTGACGCAATTAAAAATCTCAATGACAGTGCTAAAATCATATGTGAGATATTACATGATGATACAAAGAACCGCAGAAACTTAATAACATCAGTGATAAATAAAGAAATGAAGAGCAGCATCCTTCAGATGGAAGCAGGTGAATACTTATTCGGTGGAAACATGTCTGAGCAAATCAAGACTGCCAAGGCTGTACAGCGGTCTAGTCAAGACCTGAAAAATGTACAAACAATCAAGCCAAAGGAGGGTATGAGTGTTCCAGCTGTTCTCAAGAATAAAACTTTAAACTGGCGGGACTCTCCTCGTCCAAGTGGCAGGATGATGGCAGGGCAAAAGAAGCTCCAAGCAAGACCAGCCCACAAGCAGAAGCCATACAACAAGGATTGGGACCACAAGAAGCGGCCACCTCCCCGATCCAGACACTAACACAGGTAGGCAGAATAAAATTCTTCCTCAACAACTGGAAGAAGCTCACTAGTGACCCCACTATTTTGAGTTGGGTATCTGGCTACAAGATCCCTTTTATCAATAAAAGGGATCTTGTAGCCAGATACCCAAGGTACCTACTCAGCAAACAGAGCCTTTGAACAACACACTGTCTGTCAAAGAGAAACAGCTGATACAATTTGAAATAGAAAAACTTTTATCAATAAAAGCTATAGAGACCTGTTAAGCAGTGGACAACCAATTCTGTTCATCTGTTTTTCTAGTCGAAAAGCCGAATGGTGACTCAAGATTTATTCTAAATCTGAAAAAACTTAATATCTTTGTTCAAGCAGAACATTTTAAATTGAAGGATCACCGCACAGTGTGTAAATTGCTACAAAGAGATTACTTTTTAGGGTCAATTGACCTGAAAGATGCCTACTACATGTGTCCTATTGATAAACACTATAAAAGATACCTAAGATTCATCCTTGACACAAAATTGTACCAGTTTACTGTTCTTCCTTTTGGTTTATGTACTGCACCATACCTATTTACAAAGCTTCTAAAACCAGTCATGTCAGAGCTCAGAAAAGATGGTTTTCTCTCTTTTCAGTACCTTGATGACATTCTTTGTATAGGTAGAAAATATCAGGATTGTGTAAATAACATTAATGCCACTAGACTACTTCTAACACAACTAGGATTTGTGATAAATCAAGAAAAATGTATACTCACCCCTAACCAAGAATGTAGGTATCTAGGCCTGGTCTTTAACACCAAAGACATGACCATTGGTATAACACAGCAGAAAAGAGAAAACTGCATAAAATTAGTTAAAGACTTATTACAAAAAGAAAACTTTATTATAAGATTTTTGGCTCAAGTCTTGGGCACCCTGGTGTCAGTTTGTCCTGCCATAAAATATGGCATGCTGTTTATAAAACAACTAGAACGGCATTAATATCTTTCTCTGTTAAGGTATAATAATGACTATGAAGCTATTATTAACCTGCCGCAGTCTTGTCATGGCGACCTACACTGGTGGCTGAAGAACCTTACTTTTTCAGTATCCCCAATCAGAAAACATAAATATGTATTGGAAATCTACACAGATGCTGTAATGGTACACGAGAGTCAGTACATTTGATACTTCATTTTGCGTGACAGAGGGCTAGCCCATCGCCGCGCTGTTTTGAATACGAGAGCCGGTTCATATAACGTTTGGGGTTTTAAGTAGCTCAGGGTAAGTTAGCAAAAAACAATGAGCCTAGCGCGTGGGATGGTTCGAGGAAGGTTACAGGTCAGGTTTTTTTGTCGCATTCCTGCGGAATGTGTAGGGATCAGAGCCGATTTGGCTGCGTGCTGAATAAATTATGAATAACTAAATAATGGAAGGTTATTATGGATCAATACGGAGAAAGCTATTATGTTGACTGCAAATATACAATTGCGTTTGTTTGGTACGATTTGGCGAGTTTGACATCACGAGTCTGAATATCATTCTAGTGATCTTTGTCTAGCGCGCTAGCGGTCGGGAAGGCTTAAATTAATGGCAACAAGCTTTTATGGTCAGCGATCAACAGATTTTGTGTATCGGCAATACCGAATGACTTGAGTGATAACCTACGGTTGATCATAGTGAATATGCGTACACACAATTTGTAGAACGGCGGATCTGCATGGCATGGTTGAAATAAGACCCTGTGTAGTTAGTGATAAGAAGCTTCGCTTGGGCAGAGCGTGTTCGCAAAGGACGCCATTTTTTTCAGACATGTGGGGACTATAAATACGATTGCGGGGGAAGGGAATTCATTCAGTCTGAGCGTTAAACTACTGTGACAGTCGTCTATCAGCAGTTCTAAACAGTTTTAGTCTGCCGTTTTACGCGTCAGAACTGGACGAATTGTGATTGCAAAGTTACAGTGGATGTTCGTGAGTGTCTGAAGCGCCGAGAAATACCTCGGTTCCTATCATTTAAATCAACCTACCACAAATTCCAAAACTATCCTTGGGTCGTTAGATAAGAACTTGTAGGTAGCTGATCTGAGTCTGAGTCTGGGCTTGGAGCGACGTTAAATTCCTTTTTCCTTCACCATCGGGTTCCTGGATTGGCTCTTAGGATATTCGCGGGCTAATCCTCTCCTCATTCCTTTCGAGTAGCAAGTTTTGAAATTCCCACACACACAGTCATTAAACATACAAGCACATTCAAATCAAACTCGACCATTTTCGAGTGGTGTCGATAATGGACGTGGTATAACACTAGGATTTTAGACTAGGCTAGACAGGAGTTTAGTTGCGGCTAAACCTAGGTTGGCAGGGCATAGGGAGACTGTTTGATCGATGAGGTTCCGCGGATGGAAAAAACAAATTCAGAACAAAGTTAAACCAGTGTCAACACAGATAACCTTTCCTGTTGATATTTTGACATTTGAGTATTGTCGGGGACGCGCGAAGAGATCAAATTACAGTCTAAAGTTCATTGTTTAGGACCGGGTAGATCGTTTTGCTTTGCCTTGGGTCAGTTTGGATTCAAGTTGCATCTTTAAATTAAATGTAAATTTTGCTGGAGGTCTAATGTGTAGGTTAAGTCAAATATATATGATTAGGCTCAGCCGAGGTTGTGCTGAGGTCAGTGAAATTCATAGATCGGTATTTACCGAACTATGCACTTCGCTATGGTGAGGGTTAGATCTCCTAAAGCGCTAATGACAACGTTTCGATAACATCCAGCTCAAATTGCGCAGAGTTGAAGGTTTCAAAACGTTACGGACCTTTTGAGGTAACCGCTAGTTCAAACCCATTTCGGAAAATCAAATCGCAATTGTGTAAACCGGTCTTTTTGGATCGTTATTGCCGTGAACTAAATATATAATTGGAACCACCACTAGCCGCTACTAGCGAGCACATGAAATATCATTGAGTACTCACGTCGTAAAACTACGACGGATATCTATACGATATCCCAAACAAATATTATAAATTGTGGTCGACCACTAAAAGAAGTTCCAAGCGCCCATATATACAAAAAAAAATGGTACCATCACACAAAATGCAACAACGATCGATCTGGCGCAATACACCGCGAACTGATGCGAAATACCGGCTTGCGGGCATATATGCTTTCTCTGTCTAACTTGAAACACTAACTTCCTGAACCAATCTTCGTTCGACTATTGTACGCCTAACGAATTTCTCAACGAACGACAAATTCAGACTTATCATTCTTAACTTACTAATTTTACAGCTGAATCGGGACATCTCTTTTGGGGTAGGTAGAATGGATCATATCTACTGATAGCGGTGGCTCGACCTTAGCCTTTAATGCCGTTACAGATTTTCTGGTGCCGAGACCGAAGGATATCCTAGATATTCTGATATCTAGATATTCTATAAGAATCAAGGTCTAACGCGTTACTTTTAAAAATAACACAACGTAGAAACGATTTTAAACAGTTCAGTTTTGTAAGTAAGAAATAAGCAACAAAAAAAAAAGGGGTCATTGTTTTCACAATTCTTCGGACGAGCTACGACGGTTTAGTATTCAGGAAATGGGCCGGGCAAAAAAGAACGTTAGTCGGGTAGTACAAGACGATTCACTTACGCAGACAAGTGAAATGGCGTCAGGACAGGTGACGCAATTGTTATCTGAAATAGTGAATAGATAAGACAGTTTGGAAAGGGGTTCTAGCACGAGCAATGCTAGTAGAACTTCGAACAGACAGACGGACAGACAGGAACTAGAGACGTTTGAACAATCGGTAGAAAAACGTCAATCATGCATAGTGAAAATGACACAGAAGTTGCCGACATTCGATGGGCGGAGTTCGGAAAATCCGATGATTTTCTTAAGAGATTTAAAGGCTTATATTAAAGTCTCGGGAGATACTTCGAGGGCTTTGATATGGGCAACGGATAGTTTGGTAGGAATTGCAAAAGTTTGAATGAGCATATACAGAGACTCATGGCGAACCTATTCGCATTTTGAAAAAGATTTCAGAGAGGTATTCTGGGGCGATAATGAACAGGAATTAATTAAACAAAGATTCCTAACTGCGAAGTTCGATTCCAAGAAAGGTCAAAGTATGGAAGAATTATTTGCCTCTCAATTGAATAGCATATATGAGCTTACGATACCGTTTACTGATACAGAGAAAATCAACACGATTTTCAGACAGTTGCCGCGTGATATTCAGGTAGCGTTTTTTGCTAGAAAGGAACCAAGGATTATACGAGTTGCGGTCGAGTTCCTTCGGCATTTAGAAAGGAATGTAGATGGGGAATTTAGTGCGTTGCAGAGTTCGGAGACAATGAATACGAACAACGTAAGGCAGAATAGCTACATGCATGGGCAATGTCGTGCTGTGCGAGTAAATACGATACGTTATAACGCGGTGAGTCGTAGGAATATTTATAACGCGGGAACAAAGGCACGAAACGAATTTGGGACGCGCGCTCGCGGTTATTTTCGCGGTAGAGGTAGGCAGCCTCAGGCTAGTTTCAAGGCAATAGAGTTCCAAATGGGCAATGATATTTCAGGTAATACTGAGGCAGGGCAAAGTTCAAGTGACAGGACTAATGCGATAAATCAGAATTCAAAAAACTAGTGGACTCGCGCGGGTCGTTCGCGCTCAGATATTTATTACGTTTTGGATGGACAGCCGATCAAATTGAAAAAAAGCATAGACTGTATGAATTGTGTAATTTGGATTCGAACGAATGAATTTATTCAATTATTAGCGCATAAGGCGCACGGATATGCCGTGTGTTTAGATGGAAAATCGAGATCGAATTGTATAGGCCGCAATGACAGGCGTTTACATACGATATTCAGAGACGACGATTCGACTGAGTGTGGGCGCGATTTATGTAGTACCTTGACAATACTTGAGATAGATGTGTGTATTGGAAATATTGTTGTAAGGAGTTTGATTGATTCGGGGAGCGAAATCAGTCTAATTAGTCGGAGAGTGTACGATGAAGTATGCAGGCAATTGGGAAAACCGACGGAAATACCGATCCCAAGCTTGAGAATCACAGGTGCATTTGGAGTCAGTAAGGAAAAGGTTGATAAGTTAGTTACGTTACCATTAACAATAGGTGAATGCGTTATCGATACTCCAATGCTAGTATTAATAAGGGTTTCTAAAGATTTAATTTTAGGGTTTGATTTTATACAACAGACGCGAGACAGTTTAATGTGTGTGGGAAATAAGAGACTAATTATACGAAGCGCCGGGCGGATGTGTGAAATACCATTAGGTACTGGTCCTGATCAGGATTCTTGCTGTTGTACAATGGAATTGCAGAATCAAGATACCAGTAGAAATATGATAGAGGAATATGTGAATAATTCATCAATACCTGTTGAACACAAAACAAAGTTATTACCGGTGTTAAATAAACATGCAGAGTTGTTTAGCGATAGGGTGGGTCAGAAAAATAAATATATACATGAAATAAAAATGAGAGATGAAACGCCTTTCGTAAAACGAAGCTATCCCATACCGTTCGCTTATCGCGACAGAGTAACAAAACGTTTGAAAGAAATGGAACAGATAGGTATTATTAGCAGGCAATCTACGGATTTCAGCAGTCCATTGACTTGTGCACTAAAGAAGTCAGGGGAGGTCCGTATCCTGCTAGATGCGCGACAATTAAACACGGGAATGGTTGGGGAAGTTGAAACTACACCTTTAATGAGTGAGATATTGCAATCGGGTCGCCGGATAAATTACATAGGGGTTATTGATATCAAAGATGCGTATTTTTCTATACCATTATCAGACGAATCTAAACGATACACGGGTTTTGTATATCAAGGCAGAAGTTATGTTTACAACGTTTTACCTCAGGGGTTGAAAACCAGTGTGGGTTCATTTTCGAGGGCGATGGACTTAATCTTAGGGCCAGAGGTTAGGTCATATTGTTTAAATTTTGTTGACGATTTGGCGATTTTAACTGAGGGTGACTTCGATCAGCATTTGTCTCAAGTGGACACGGTTCTGAGTAAATTGAAAGACGCGGGCTTCACATGCAAACTAAAAAAATGCGAGTTCGCGCAAAAAAGAGTCAAGTTATTGGGGCATATTTTGTCTACACAAGGTTTCCAGATGGACCCGGACAAAATTGAAACACTTAAATTATATCCGTCACCCAGAACTGTCAGGCAATTGAGGGCGTTTTTGGGGTTCATAAATTACTTTCGGAGGTTTATAAAAAATTTTGGAACGTTAACACAGCCCTTATACAATTTATTACGGTCTGGAGTCAAGTTCGTCTGGAGTGCGCAGGTGCAGAGTGCTTTTGACGAGATAAAAAAACAATTCTCAGAAAGTATAATATTGATTCAGCCATTGGCGGGAAAGACGTATTATGTTCAATGCGACGCCAGCGCTATAGGAATTGGGGGCTATGTTTATCAATTAGACGATTTGGGCCAGGAACGAATTATAGGGTTCTGTTCGCAGCATTTAAGGGAGCTCAAACGAGATGGTCTGTCAGCGAACAGGAAATGTATGCAGTTATATACACTTTAAAGCGATTTGAGATATATTTGCGGGGAGAAAAAGTTATTATTAGAACTGATCATAAAAGTTTGACGTTCATTAAGTCGTGGACTTTATTGGGGGCACGCGTAACTAGGTGGGTTATGGTTTTAGAGCAATTCGATTACAAAATAGAGTTTGTGCGAGGGACTGATAATCAAATTGCCGACACGCTAAGCAGGCAAATAGCGGGACCTGGAGGTATGATTGACAGTATAAATGTTCAGCCGGGAATATTCTGGTTTCAGGCATCGAATACCGCAAGTGTTATTTCGAGTTTACGGGACATTGCGAGATTACACAGCGAAGATGAGCGGTTAAATCGAATTAGCGGTTGTATCAGACGTAGGGTGGTAGATACGGAAACGAGAGGGTTTGATAATTACAAGCTAGTAGGTGATACGTTATATTTTCACGTGCCGAAGCGGAAAGTAAAGTTGTTAGTAATTCCGGGGGCATTACAGGAGGAACTAATATCACACATACATGAAGAAATAGGTCACTACGGCAGATATAAAATATTAGCACTGATGAAGGACAGATATTATTTTCTTAATATGAGTAGGGTGATTAGCACGGTGATAAGAAGTTGTGACATATGTCAAAAGGTCAAACCAAGTACTAACAATACCGTTGGTCCTTGAACACCGGTGTTAACGGAAAGGTTGGGTGAGAAAGTTTTCTCGGACCTTTATGGGCCATTGCCCGTAGGTAAATTCGGATATCAATATATATATGTGATTCAAGACGTGTACAGTAAGGTGATAAATTTGTATCCAATGCGAAAAGCTAGGAGGTAGGTAGGAGCGTGCTCGCTTGTACAAAGAGATTTCATAGGGAAATACCTATCGAAACTATAATTACGGACTCAGGACCACAGTTCATATCGAAAGTTTGGGAATTTGGTCTCAAACAGCTGGGGATTCGGGTCACTCATACGTCGGTGTATTGTCCAAATTCTAATAGCGTAGAAAGAGTGAATCGCGAGCTAGGTCGACTAATTAGAACTTATTGCGGCGGAAGTAATCGTAGTTGGGTCGACGTGTTACCGGACATTGAAAGTTGCTACAATAATATCGAACACACAAGCACAGGCTTTGCGCCTAACGAGTTGGTGTTTGGTAGGCGGGAACCGTTAACTATTGACAAGGAACTAGGCGATGAATGGTTATTAGGTCATAGTGCGCGAGATACGGAACAGGTGCGGAATGTAGCGATAGAAAACTCTAAAAGTTCTATTAAACGACGTAAGCTACAGGCAGACAAACGGCGTAAGTTAGAAGTCTATCGTATAGGTGATTATGTGAAACTTAAGACTTTTGTGCGTTCAAATAAAGAACATAAAATCATGCGGAAATTTTCATTGTTGTATAAAGAGCCTTATGTTATTTCGGCAGTGGTATATCCGAACTGTTATACTTTAGTAGATCCGGTTTCAAATGAGATATTGGGTAACTACAATACTATAAATATAGCCAGGTATTATGTGAGGACGAATAAGGGCGTAGATAAATAAGATAGTGTATAAAAGTTATATAATTAAGCTGTAAGCTGTAAATTTGAGTAACTTCTTTGTAGATTTAAGGATCTTGCATGGTTTAGAAAGGAACAAAGACAAAAAAAAATAAAAAAATAATAAAAACATTTTTTTTTTGTATATATATATATAGTAATACGAATTAGGATAAGTTGCGGGTAAGCGAGGTAGTATAGTTAGATAGATAAATAAGATAAGACAGGAGAGAGCTCAATCGAGTTGTGTAAATATTATATACATAATTGACAGATTCATCGGTCTGTGTACATGATTTGAGACGTTCGTACATATAGAGTGGATATAGACAAAGCATGGATTATCATTGTGGTAATGAGATCCTTGCGCCATGTTTAACTGAGATAAACAGTGTCTCAAGGTCTGGGAGGGGGCTGTAATGGTACACGAGAGTCAGTGCATTTGATACTTCATTTTGCGTGACAGAGGGCTAGCCCATCGCCGCGCTGTTTTGAATACGAGAGCCGGTTCATATAACGTTTGGGGTTTTGAGTAGCTCAGGGTAAGTTAGCAAAAAACAATGAGCCTAGCGCGTGGGATGGTTCGAGGAAGGTTACAGGTCAGGTTTTTTTGTCGCATTCCTGCGGAATGTGTAGGAATCAGATCCGATTTGGCTGCGCGCTGAATAAATTATGAATAACTAAATAATGGAAGGTTATTATGGATCAATACGGAGAAAGCTATTATGTTGACTGCAAATATACAATTGCGTTTGTTTGGTACGATTTGGCGAGTTTGACATCACGAGTCTGAATATCATTCTAGTGATCTTTGTCTAGCGCGCTAGCGGTCGGGAAGGCTTAAATTAATGGCAACAAGCTTTTATGGTCAGCGATCAACAGATTTTGTGTATCGGCAATACCGAATGACTTGAGTGATAACCTACGGTTGATCATAGTGAATATGCGTACACACAATTTGTAGAACGGCGGATCTGCATGGCATGGTTGAAATAAGACCCTGTGTAGTTAGTGATAAGAAGCTTCGCTTGGGCAGAGCGTGTTTGCAAAGGACGCCATTTTTTTTCAGACATGTGGGGACTATAAATACGATTGCGGGGGAAGGGAATTCATTCAGTTTGAGCGTTAAACTACTGTGACAGTCGTCTATCAGCAGTTCTAAACAGTTTTGGTCTGCCGTTTTACGCGTCAGAACTGGACGAATTGTGATTGCGAAGTTACAGTGGATGTTCGTGAGTGTCTGAAGCGCCGAGATATACGTCGGTTCCTATCCTTTAAATCAACTTACCCCAAATTCCAAAACTATCCTTGGGTCGTTAGATAAGAACTTGTAGGTAACTGATCTGAGTCTGAGTCTGGGCTTGGAGCGACTCTAAATTCCTTTTTCCTTCACCATAGGGTTCCTGGATTGGCTCTTAGGATATTCGCGGGCTAATCCTCTCCTCATTCCTTTCGAGTAGCGAGTTTTGAAATTCCCACTCACACAGTCATTAAACATACAAGCACATTCAAATCAAACTCAACCATTTTCGAGTGGTGTCGATAATGGACGTGGTATAACACTAGGATTTTAGACAAGGCTAGACAGGAGTTTAGTTGCGGCTAAACCTAGGTTGGCAGGGCATAGGGAGACTGTTTGATCGATGAGGTTCCGCGGATGGAAAAAACAAATTCAGTACAAAGTTAAACCGGTGTCAACACAGATAACCTATACTGTTGATATTTTGACATTTAAGTGTTGTCGGGGACGCGCGAAGAGATCAAATTACAGTCTAAAGTTCATTGTTTAGGACCGGGTAGATTGTTTTGCTTTGCCTTGGGTCAGGTTGGATTCAAGTTGCATCTTTAAATTAAATGTAAATTTCGCTGGAGGTCTAATGTGTAGGCTGAGTCAAATATATATGATTAGGGTCAGCCGAGGTCGTGCTGAGGTCAGTGAAATTCATAGATCGGTATTTACCGAACTATGCACTTCGCTATGGTGAGGGTTAGATCTCTTAAAGCGCTAATGACAACGTTTCGATAACATCCAGCTCAAATTGCGCAGAGTTGAAGGTTTCAAAACGTTACGGACCTTTTGAGGTAACCGCTAGTTCAAACCCATTTCGGAAAATCAAATCGCAATTGTGTAAACCGGTCTATTCGGATCGTTATTGCCGTGAACTAAATATATAATTGGAACCACCACTAGCCGCTACTAGCGAGCACATGAAATATCATTGAGTACTCACGTCGTAAAACTACGACGGATATCTATACGATATCCCAAACAAATATTATAAATTGTGGTCGACCACTAAAAGAGGTTCCAAGCGCCCATATATACAAAAAAAAAATGGTACCATCACACAAAATACAACAACGATCGATCTGGCGCAATACACCGCTAACTGATGCGAAATACCGGCTTGCGGGCATATATGCTTTCTCTGTCTAACTTGAAACACTAACTTCCTGAACCAATATTCGTTCGACTATTGTACGCCTAACGAACTTCTCAACGAACGAGAAATTCAGACTTATCATTCTTAACTTAATAATTTAAAGCTGAATCGGGACATCTCTTTTGGGGTAGGTAGAATAGACGATCATAGCTACTGATAGCGGTGGCGCGACCTTAGCCTTTAATGCCGTTACAATGCTTCTAACTCTGTTTAGGCAGCATGTAACAATATGACAGCAGGGGGGCCCTGGACAGAGCAAGAAGCAAGCTTACATATTAACACTTTAGAATTAAAAGCTGCCCTTTTTGGACTAAAATCTTTTGCAAGAAATTACAATAACTGCCAAATTTTAATGCGCATCGACAATACTACCGCTATTGCTTATATTACCAGACTAGGGGGTGTACAACATCCACACTTACATACCATAGCCAAGGATATATGGCAATGGTGTGAAAAACGTAATCTATGGATCTTTGCTTCATATATTAACACAAAGGATAACATCACTGCTGATTTTGAGTCAAGGAAGGATACAGGTGACACTGAGTGGGAACTATCAGACCAGTACTTCAGAGCAATAACGTTATCTTTAGGTATCCCTGAAATTGACTTATTTGCCTCCCGAATGAACACAAAATGTGACAAATATGTATCCTGGCACCCTGACCCAGATGCATTCAAGATAGATGCATTCACCTTTAGCTGGACTAACATTTTCTTTTATGCTTTTCCACCCTTTTCAGTGATATTAAAGACCCTAGAAAAAATTGTATCTGACAATGCAATGGGTATAATGGTTGTGCCAAATTGGATAACTCAACCCTGGTACCCACTGTTCAAAGAATTACTGATTGGTAACCCAATTATTTTTGAACCAAGTAAAGACCTGCTTACTCTGTGTAATTCCAGGACACCACACCAACTTCACAAGAACCTATCGCTAATGGCAGGGAAATTATCCGCGAGACATTCCAGAACTTAGGAATCAGTGACGACGCCGTAGATATAATGTTGGCTTCAATAAGTAGCAACACACTTAAACAATATATGCCTAGTATCACAGGTTGGTTCCAATATTGTAAGATCCATGGATTTGTACCTAATAGTCCTAGTATAGCTGAAGTTATCACATACATGACTAGAAAATTTCACGAAGGATTGTCATATGGTAGCCTTAATTCCTTAATCAGCCCTGGCATTAGTGATAGGTACTCACATTGGTACCGATGCAAGAATCAAAAGACTGTTTAAAGGCTTTTTCAAATTAAGACCAAATAAACCTAAGTATAATTACACCTGGGATGTGTCAACGGTTTTGAACCATCTTGAACACAATTATTTAGATCTCAATAGCTTAGAACAAAATGCTAGAAAGACTGTCACTCTACTAGCCCTAACTACAGGTCATAGAGCCCAAACCATAGCATCTATTCAGAAAGATAATATCATTGTTGCCATAGATAGAATTCATATCAAAATAAGTGATATAATTAAGACCTCTGGTCCAAATAGAAATCCACCATTTATAGTCTTACCATATTTCAAAGAACGGCCAAATATCTGTCCAGCTAGAAGCCTAATTAATTACATTAGTATTACTAAATTGATACGAAACAACCGAAAAATGTTGTTTCTGTCTTATAAGAAACCTCATAATGAAGTATCTACCAATACAATCAGCCGTTGGATAAAGATAATGCTCGAAGAAAGCGGAATAGACACCAGCGTATTCTCCGCACATAGCACCCGACATGCGTCCACCTCGGCGGCCCGCATGCGAGGAGTGTCCATCGACGAGATACGTCGAACGGCTGGTTGGACTGGTAGCTCTACTAGTTTTGGTAGGTTCTACAACCGACCAGTAAGCAATGACAGTGTGTCATTTGCTGAAGCAATTATTAATATTAATCAAGAATGATTATTTTGATAGCAAACTTGTCATAATTATAGTTGACAATTTGAATTAGTTTAGTTTCTAAACAGTTAGTTTAACTAAACGTGTGTAATATTTTTTGACACTTCCTACTATAGTACAATAAACAAAATATTCTGATTCTACAACTAGACTTTAAACATCTACACGAGTTTTCTCATCATAGAGGACGATACAACAACGAGCATAATTGAATAATCAAACGAACTTACCTGTAAGTGATGTTCGATTGATATTATGCTCGTTGTTGTATCGTCCGAAGATGATGAGTCCCACCCCTCCCATCGATCTAAGACCTTAGTCGACCCCGTTTAGGAGTTTAGAATCAGCCTAGACTAAGACGAACTTCAAACTAAATGACGCGTTCCGATTTGATATGTTAGGATGCGATATAATAATTTTTGTTTTTTATAAACTTATGTGGCACGGAAGCTAGCATCGAGACGATACTACACGAGTTTTCTCATCATCTTCGGACGATACAACAACGAGCATAATATCAATCGAACATCACTTACAGGTAAGTTCGTTTGATTATTCAATTAGATTAATGAGTATCTTGAATTATTAGTGGAAAGTTATGAAATGTACAGTTTTATTTAAATAAAGATAATAAAAGATAGAGTTACGTTGTAAACCAATCATCAATAAATTATGTTAATAAATAAATAAATAAATAAATAAATAAATAAATAAATAAATAAATAAATAAATAAATAAATAAATAAATAAATAAATAAATAAATAAATAAATAAATAAATAAATAAATAAATAAATAAATAAATAAATAAATAAATAAATAAATAAATAAATAAATAAATAGATAAATAAATAAATAAATAAATAAATAAATAAATAAATAAATAAATAAATAGATAAATAAATAAATAAATAAATAAATAAATAAATCAATTAATTTACAAACAAGTTTTCAATTTCATTATAGGTTTGTTTTTTACCATTTGGTTATTACTTTTGTACATTCAAGATAGTTCAAGGGATGTAAATTAAGAAATTTATTCAACTTATTATACAACATGCGGTCAACATAACATTGAAGTTTATTTATAAAGCCTGTTTTGTATGGGACGATTGGATAAACTGTACCCGTTCGACGTTTTTTTGCTATTGTGATCTTGTACTGTAATTTTTGGTGTTGGGATAAGACTATATTTTTATTTACAGTTGTCTTACCGTTAAGCCGTCACATTAACAGTACAAATCAGCAGTAGGGTATGGAAAATGTTTAAACTTTATGACTTTTAGCAATGCGCGTTGTGCTATCTCTAAAGTAATTAGATGAGTCTTGCGGGCACCACCCACTGATGTAATGCAGAATGAAAAAATAGATTCCGCTAGTGAAAGATAGACAGTTTTAATCAGGTCGTAGTCAGCGACGTGTCTTAGTTTATATATATATATATATATATATATATATATATATATATATATATATATATATATACCTAGTCGGTCCTTAAGTTCTGTCACAAGGTTTTTGATAGGTAAAACTCAGCAATAAACTTTTTATTATTCATATTATATATGATTAAAAAGCATATTTTATACGAATCAAATTGCAATACAATACATTTTGACAAAAACCATATGACAAAAAATACAATATGACAAAAAACCATATAACTTGAGACAATCGCGAACCCAAAACACGCCGCAACTGACAAAAATACCACTTACCACAAATTTAATAAAAAAACAGTGTTCCAGATGATACCAACGAGGTTTTTTTTATTTATTCTGAAACCTCGATTTTAGACCATGCTTAACATTTGATTTTCTGTTAGCTTTCAGTTCCAACTGCTCCCAAAGAGAACTTTACGTACTTTTTACGTTTTCAGAAAAACGTATAAAAATGATCTTGTGGGCAACAAGTACACTACGTAAAATGTGAATATGAAAATTAGTTTTACCCAGACTTAGTTATCTTATGCTTCAAAATGAAGGTAACGGGTTCAGGGAGGGTTCTGACTAAAATCTCATGTAAGTTTGATAGGTTTTAAGAGTCATGGAAAAAAGATAAAGTGAATCACGTCCGTATTTTTGATTGGGTAAAAAAGTGCAAAATCTCTGAAGAAACTAGCATTTGTGTTATATGGCTTTAAGCATTGAAATCCAATAATCGTTCTAATTTATCAGTATTTAATGAGCTATCAAACCATATATAGTATTAAATAAAATAAAACTTGGTATTATTTACTATGCGGCAAAATATTTGTGACAGAACTTATGGACCGACTAGGTATATATATATATGTCTCCCCGTTTGCGCTGCGAATAGACTAATATATGGACACAGGTAATTTTTTCATCTAATACTACTCCTTAATATTTTATAGTTTTAGTTCTTTAATATAATAATCTAGTATTACTTGTATTTCGGCAAGTGTGAATTTGAATGGAAAAGTTATTCGGTAGTGATCTTCGTGTATTTTCAAAGAGTATAAATTTAGTTTTGTTGTGTTTAATGTTAAAAGATTTCGGTTAAGCCATTCTATAGTTTTTTGTAGTCCAGTTTCTGCATTCAATTTGGCCTCATCCCATGTCTTGCCGTAAAAAAATTGTGATATATCATCAGCAAATGTGAAAAGGTTTTCGCTATTGATATTCAGGTCACATAACTTGTTTAGGTATATTGTTTGCCCTAGAATACTGGCCTGGGTCACACCATATTTATAGCATAACTTATCGCTACGAGTATGCTTTTCTATTGTAACCCTATGCTTTCTATTTCTTAAGTAATCTTTGAATATATCGAGCGCCTTGCCTCTTATACCAATATGCTCCATTTTTTTAACCACTCAAGGCGCCAGGTTGTTCTTAAGCATCGCTTTTTTGAAACTTATGCCATGATATTAGAATTCAAAACCTATAACGGGAAAATGGCATCTATAGATAAAATAGGGCTTTGAGAGGTTAAGCAGAAGTGGAACAGAAACCATGTCAAAATGCCTTTGCAAGATCCAAAAATACCCCAACATACTTGTCCTTTTTATCAATATGGTCTCCGACATATTCTGTGAGTGAGGAGACTACATCGGCTGTTGACCTACCTGCTCTGAAGCCAAATTGGCTTGGCGATAATTTAGTTTCTTTTTCTAGGTATGAAATGTGTCTTTTGTTCAATATTTTTTCCATGATTTTAGATAATGCAGGTAAGACTGAAATTGGGCAATAGTTATTGACACAGTTTCTGTTCCCCTCCTTAAAAATAGAATGAATTATTGATGTTTTGAATGGATCGGTAAATATTTCCACTTCGATAGTCATGTTTTTAATAAGGGTCATAAGTGCAACCACAATATGTTTTATCCTTTTCAATAATTTTGTAGGAATGCCATCCCAACCGGTTGGTTTCTCAGAGTTTAGATTTATAAGAATTGATTCTACTTCCTGTTCAGAATTTTCGAACATTACCATAGAGTTAAGTGTGTTGTGTGTGTGTTCATTAACGTTTCGGTACAATTTTGGCGTATATTTTTTCTAAGCAAGTTCCCTACCAATTTTTGTAAAATAATAGTTGAATTTTCTAAAGGTAGTTGTGGTGTAGCTGCCATATTAAAGAGATCGGTCGATAATTGATTTGTTTTGTTTCTATTCGTAATATTATCTATCATTTTCCATTTCATTATTGAGTTTTTAATATGTTTGTTTGGTTACTTTTTTTTTTATTTGGCTTTATGCGTTTTAGTAAGTCATTACAGTAGTTTTTGTACCTGCTATAAGTAGTAGCAAGAATGATATTTTTAGGTTCAGTTTTACATTTTAGATGCATCCGATCACGGTTTCTCATGCAGCGTACTAGTCCAGTTGTAATCGAGGGCTTGATACATCGTATCCTTCTTGGTGTGAATGTTTTAAGAGTGTTACTTAAGATTGAATGGTTCCAAATATCAACTGATTGTTTGGTAGACAAGTTAGGGTCTTTCGAGTTACAAATTTCATCAAAGTTTTTATTCAGAAATTCGTTTATTATGGCAACTGAGTTTATTTTATAGCTGCTAACTTTTTTAGACTCTAGGGCATAATAACAATTAGTACGAATCGAAGTTAAGATCGCGGCATGGTTTTGTTTCGTCTATCTGCAGCTTGTGGCAACACTGAGGTCAATAACCGACTGAGATTTATCCTATGTAAAATTAAAATATAAATTGTTTTCTTGTGTAATTAAACTACAGTTCTAGTTGTATTTAATAGGATAATCATAAATATACGTGTGACTATAAATATTTTATGTGAGTGACTTGTATTTGATTCAAACTGGCCAATTGTTTTTCGGTTACGGAAATTTGTCTTTGTCATTGTTATTCTCGGTTCGGAGTGATTTCGTTCTACTTCTGTGTATTCTAAGCGAAAACATAACATCTGGAATCTAATTTCAACCAAATAAATCACGTAAGTGGCAATCATTTCGAAGTCGGCTCAGCTGACATAACCTCAATTGGCTGACAATTATTCTGGTAGTTTGTTGACACTGATACATACTATTTTCCTTTCATATCTATAATGGACAGTCGCATGCAGACCCGTAAAGCACGCCAAGTAGAATCCCAACTTAACCTGGCTTTAGAAGAATTAAAACTATCTAGGGAATTGTGTAGCCAGTTGACTTGTGAACGGGAGGACAATGAAAAGATATTGCTAGAAGCATTAGGGAATAACAATAAACTAAAAACCGAGCTGTCTACTTTACACTCACAATATGAAAATGTACTTGAAGAACAAAATAGGTCAAAAATGATAATTCATGGTTTTGATCAGTGCGCTGCTGAATATGAGTTTGCTTTGAAGAGAATTTCTACCCTGGAAAAGGACCTGTATGATGCCCACAACCAAATCACACAATTAGAAGAGGAGTCTCATGGTTCAGCAGCACAAAAATCCCAAAATTTATTTGAGGAATTGATATTAGCGGATAAGTCGACCGGCCAAGTTTCTGTTGCATGTAGTGATGTGTCCAGTGCAGTGATTTATTTGACTCATGAAGACTCAGTGGTGGGCACTGGTTCAACATGCAGCAAAAACGCATCAAAAAGATATGTTAAAATTAAAAGACACATCACTCAAACATCAAAAAAATTAAAATCTCATAAAAATCTCAATAAAAGTTTATATAATAACAGTAAAATAGAAATTTTGGAAAAGTTTAAAATGTGTATGGCAGAGTTAGAAATTAATAAAACAAAAAATGAGAAAGACCTGTAAAATCTTGAGTCTGAACTTGCCACTGTCAATGGCTGCTTGAGATCTATTACTGCCCGCTATGAAAAATCTCAAGAGGCCATTGAGGAGTACTCCCTGGCCATGGATGAGCTGCTTAAACTGTCTCATAGTAATCAGGAACGCTATAACTCTTTGGTGGCCAATCATTTGTGTGACTGCCAACGTTCCTTGCAACAGCCGGAGAGACCTGCTTCAACCACGAGCCTTGAAATAAGTATCCGACCCAGGATTTCAGGGTCGCACAAAAGCATCACAAGCAAAACTGTCATATTTTGTGATGAAATTGGAAGAAACTTAGGCATATTATTGAATAAGTTGGGACACTCAGTAATAAATAACTGTTTACGAAACTCCAGTTTTCATGATGTTATGCAAAAAATAACAGAGACACTTGATCTGACACCTGAATCAAACTTGATACTCATGTTTGGAAATAGGGGTGAGGTAAACAAATGGGACCTAATTAAATATTTTGAAACACTTTGCTCACTGAATGTTAATAAAATTGTTATGTTTACATTCCCATACAGTAAAAGATTGCCACAAGCTGAACATGATCTTAGATATAAGCTAAATATGACATTACATACAATGTCATATAATAATAGCTTGATTCATTTGATTGACTCTAACAATTATGTTAGTAATAATGTTTATTTGACCAAAGGTAGTTATTACCTTTCAGATTTTTACAAACGACAGGTAGCTGTGTCGCTATCTTATTTTTTTAGTATTACAGCCAAGAATTTGGCTAACCTGACTGCTTCTATTAAGCACAGACAAGGTATATTGGAAGACATTCCAAGTAATTTAAATTAGTTTTTAAGACAATAGAGGAAATCTCTAGCATCCATAAGCCAATAAATATATCAAACAAGCATAGGAGATCAAAAATGTGTAATATCTTGCCCGAATCAAATAAGTCAAAAAGTCTAATAATATCCCAATATTAAATAATATTCAGACAAAGGGTAAGCCCAACTTAAATATTTCCCATCAAAACATGCAGGGGCTACCTGGCAAAGAACTTGTATTAGAATTATTTCTTAATGATTCGGACACTGACGTTATTTGTATTACAGAACATTGGTTAAAGAAAAATATGATGTCTTTTAACATAAATAATTACAAAATTGTCAGCTGTTACAATAGAAAGACTGCTGATAGAGATGGTTCTTTAATCTTAGTAAAAATAATATTAAGGTGAAACAACGGAAAGATATTCTAACCCTTACTGTGGAAAGACAAATAGAGGTATCTTGTGTTAAGTTGGATAGCTATACTATTGTTTGTGTCTACAGACCTCCGAGAGATGAAAAAGGCCATGGCAATTTTGAAATATTCGAGAAAATTATGGAAAAAGCCCTCATTAAACTTTGTAATAACAGAAAAAAGTTAATTATTTGTGGCGATCTTAATGTAGATCTGCTTGTAGATACAACACTGAAGCGACGATTAATAACTCTGTACAAATCATTTAATTTATCTCATGTGTTTCTAGAGCCGACTAGAATTACACTTACCAGCCAAACTTGCTTGGATAACGTTTTTTGTGACTGTGCATTCACAAGTAAAAATTTAATTAACTGTTTACCATCCGATCACAGTGGTCAAAGAGTTTCATTCCAAATTACTAGTGAAAATAAGACTGATCCATCATTTTATAGGCCTATTACATCCCATAGACTAGAGATGTATATGAAAAACTTAGATATGGGTTATCCAGTACCGGATTTTGATGAACAGAACCCGAACAAAATCTATTCTGACTTCTTCAACATTATTCAAACAGAATTCAATACAGTTTATAAATTAAAGAAAGTCAGTGCCATCAACGGTAAATCTAAATTTAATGACTGGGCAACATTTGGAATTTGTAAAAGTAGAGCTATCTTGTATGATCTTTATGAACAAAAAACCTATAATTTTGATTTAAAATTTCATGACTATGTTAAAAAATATTTCAAAACTTTCAAGTTAGTTTGTAGAACTGCAAAAACTTTACACATAAATAGAAAAATACAAAATTCAAATAATAGAATGAAAACGGTTTGGCAAATCATAAACCGTGAAACTGGCAAAAATATACCAAGGGATAATGATTTCTGCCTAAAGATAGGTGATGATGTTGTTAAATCCAACGCTGAGGTAGCTCGAGCTTTTGAAACATTCTTCACCAATGCACCCTTACTCACAACAGAGCGTCTAAATTCATCTCCATATGAAGCAGAGGTTTTGTTAAAAAACAGCACTAGCAACTGTAATGTAGATTTCAAAATTTTATCATGTATGTCCCCAGGATATTGTCAAAACGTATAGATTACTTAACTTAAAAAATACTGAAGACCTGTAGGGTATGTCAGTCAAAGTCATTGGTTCAATAATACTTGTTATTTTATTTATCAATTTATTTCAGATATAAATAATCCATATTTTTACACAACATATACAAAATAATTTTTTTATTTTAGCATAATTAAATTAGTAGGCATACACACATACAAACATACCCTCACACACATATCTCTACCCTCACACACAATCACTTACACACACGTATTACACTTCATTTACATGAAGCAATCAGGAAAAATACAGTTAGGTACATCATTTTTTATTAGGAGCTAGATGTACACCTACCCAGTGTCTCATAATAGGGCTGTCGATCCTATTTGCCAACGTATCGAGAATTGTATTCGGGCTGCCGCGTGTACGAATCATTATTGAAGCGATTCTTTTTCGCAGAATCGCAAAAAAGTCGGCGACTTTCGCCTCTGCGAACATGATTGAGGCGCTACAGAATCTCGGCAGCCCCAACACAATCCTCAACGCGTTATTGTATTGAACACGCAAAGCGCTGTAGGTCCTCTGCTTGTAGCTAACCCACAGGCTGCAGGTGTAGAAGGTTTGACAGTACGCTCTGAACAATGTGAGTTTCACTTCTCGAGTGGACCGTGCAAACCTGCGAGCCAGCATGTTAAATCGAACCGCCAGCGCCCTGCGCTCCCTTTCCATGTCCAGGTCATCTGTGAGCCTGTCCGTGACCACATGGCCCAGGTACTTGAACTGCGTGACCCTGACTAAAGGAATACCACAGAGCTGGACAAGTGGCACACACGATGGTACTTTACTGCCGGCCCTAAATATTAGCAGCTCACTCTTTTTAGCATTGTACCTAAGACCTTGTGATTCGGCATATGACCCACAGATCCCCAGCAGCTGCCTAAGCGCTCTGATTGAAGGGCTCAGGACTACCATGTCATCAGCATAGCTAATATTATTGACCATGACGCCGTCAACCGAGCACCCTACCATGGCGTTGTTGCTGAGTTCCCTAATCAGTTTGTCTATAAAAATATTAAACAATTTAGGAGACGTCAGCCCACCTTGCCGTACTCCGCAATTAAGCCTATATTCCTGACTTAATGAGCCGGCCCACCTGACAGCGTTGCGTTGATTTTCATACCAGTATTTAAACATAAAAATAAGCTCATCAGGTAAGTCGGTCTCCTTTGTCAGCTTGTCCCAAAGGATCTCGTAATTAACGAGGTCAAAAGCCTTAGATAGGTCAAGAAAACAGGCGTATACCGGCGTCTTTCTATCTGTGTAGTACCGGACAGTCTGCTTGAGACACAATATTGCACTCTCTGTGGACAACCCGGCCCTAAACCCGAATTGTGCATCATGTAAATGTAGAGATGCAGTAAGTGTTTTGTCAAGCAAACTGTCCAGCACCTTCGCTATAGTAGTTGCCAAAGAAATAGGCCTATAATTACCCTTATCACTGGCATCTCCTGTCTTATTTTTTATTATAGGTACTACAATAGTTTTCATTAAATCCTCAGGTAGATAAGAGTGTCCAATACAGACGTTGAGAACTCTGGGGAGATGCACACCCGCATGTCTTAAGTGCTCAACACTCAACCCGTCATGTCCCGGCGACTTTCCACGTTTCATACCGCGTATGGCCATCTCTACGTCTTTTATAGTGAATCTGTGGTATGCACGTTCCTCAGCATGACGGGTGTGAGCGTCGAATCTCGGCGCAGTTGACACAGATAAAGGTACTACAGTAAAATGATTTTTAAACATATTAGCGATGTCTTTGTTGTCGGTCAGGCCCTCCACACTCACGGGTTGGCTGGGCTTTGGACTCAATCTATGAGTTTGTTTCCAAAAGTTCTTGAAATCCTTGGCTTCGTGACTTGTCGCTATTATGTCCATTTTGATTCGGTCACTATTGTCCTGACACCATTTCAGTTTGTTTTTAAAATACTTTTTAGTTTTTTTCATATCATCATAAATAAATCCTGTAGTAGGTTTCCCATACAATAGCCATGTCTGAAAGTGTAATCGAGCATCCTTATGAAACCTCATTACATGTTTGTTCCAACCAACAACATATTTTTTATTAGAAGGATCACGGCCGCGATAACTGATAGTAGCAGATTCACACAAAATACTGACTATGTTGGTATAAAGATTACTTATTACTATTCTATGATCACGATTAGCACATATCTTATCACCACAATCTTTCAGCTCTGGTGAAAGTCAACGGAACTTAATTGTCTATTACACAAGTCCGTATATGTCTTAACTTGATGTTCGTCCCTATTACCCCATATTACTTTGCACTGTGCTGGAGTAGATATATTAGTTGTAGGTAAAAGTACCGTAAAGTCACATTCAATTTGCAGTGGAAAGTGATCCGACCACGTGACGTCGTACCGCACTTCAATGTTCCTGATAGTTTGATACGCTAAACTGGTAGTTACGCAATGGTCAAGCCACCTATTGCTACCGTGAGCGTCACTTATATAGGTATATGAGCCCGTTATAGCCCCACACCTAGCTTATTTATTTAATAAATGTGTTGATGATGGAGCATTCCCAGACCTCATGAAACACAGTAAACTTATACCTCTGTTCAAGTCGGGAGACAAGGGTGATCCGTCAAATTTCAGACCAATATCGGTTCTTCCAGCACTTAGTAAAATTTTTGAAAAGATTATGCTCAATTAAATGCTTTCACACTTCAACCGTACAAAACAACTCCACGTCAAGCAATACGGTTTCACTAGGGGTAAATCGACTACGGATGCAGGTATTACCCTTATATCTCATATTTATTCTGCATGGGAAGCCGCACAGGATGCTATCGGTGTTTTTTGCGATCTGTCGAAGGCATTTGATTTTGTTGATCATGACACGTTACTAATGAAATTAAATAATTACGGAGTTAGAAATAAAGCGATGGATCTACTAAGATCGGTATGATCAATAGAATTCAAAAGGCAGAAGTCAACGGCGTTAAATCTGATGGATCGAGGCTGAAAATTGGCGTTCTACAAGGTTCCATATTAGGCCCTTTCTTATTCCTAGTATATATCAACGATCTGCCTTTTATGGTGGAGAAATTGACTAACATAGTGTTGTTTGCTGATGATACTTCACTGGTCTTCAAAATTGAAAGACAAAAAGAAGATTTTGATGATTTCAATAGAGTATTATCTTTAACCTTGAATTGGTTCACAGTTAACAATTTATTGTTAAATGCTGGTAAAACCAAATGTATCAAATTCTCACTTCCAAATGTCAGGAAAGTTGGGCCCAGTTTAGTGTTGGACAGCAATACGTTAGAATTAGTAAATGACACGAAGTTTCTTGGAATAACTATTGATAACAAATTGCAGTGGGGACCCCACATAGAAAAATTGGCGTGTAAATTAAGTTCTGCGGCCTAAGCTGTTAGGAACATCAGACAAAATACGGATGTGGCTACATCTAGGCTAGTATGTTTTGGTTACTTTCATAGTGTTATGTCCTATGGTATCTTGTTGTGGGGGAAAGCAGCGGATATTCAAACTATTTTTATTTTACAGAAAAGAGCTTTTCGAGCAATTTATAATTTAAAACGCACAGACTCCTAAAGACAGCTTTTTAAAGAAATTGACATACTAACTGTAGCTAGACAATTTATTTTCGAAAATATAATGTATGTACGCGAGAACCTTACAAAATTTCCCAAACTTAGCGATATCCGTAATGTTAACCTAAGAAATAATCACAGACTACTTGCGCCCCGGTTAAGACTCGCGAAGGCTCAAGCAATTCTTTCAAGGGTCAATGCATTCTCTACTACAACAAGATACCTCTGGAGATCTTGAAATTGCCATTTGAGCAATTTAAAATCCATGTTAAAGCGACTTTGTCGAAAAAGGGATGTTGCAATGTTCAAGATTAAGAGTTTATACGCCCTTCTTCTCCCACAGTGGTCCAATGTAGAGAAGTGGCAAAAAATGACCATTGCTAAGTATATGTAAATATCTACAGTAATAAAGACATTTGAAATTTGGAATTTGGTTTATTATGGGAGCATCAGTTACAAGAGTAATACTAAGAAATTTTGCCTTAACCATTGCGTGATCAATGGAACTATTTTCTCTAGTGGCGTACGTATGCCCTGGCAGAATTTAATGTGGCATGCTAACAGATTTAAGTAATTAGTAGAGTTTCAATTTATCTTCTCCAATACTCTTCAATATTTACATGAATGAGCTGATTGAGGGGATGAGCAGCATGCATGTTGATTGCAACATTAGCAAAGCAATGTAATTTATGCTGATGACATGGCTCTGCTCGCCCCCTAAGTCAGCGCGATGAGGTACTAGGACCCCCAAATATGTGCTTCCCATCACCCTAAATGGTATGAATCTTGTAAGGACCCAACCAACCATTCATTCAACCATTTTAGATGCACTTCGCTGTCTCCTGTCTCCTTAAGGAGACTAGTCCCTGGGAGGAACAGGGTCGTAGGGCGGCTTGGGGTTGGAACTGAGTCATTTGGTTCCCTGGAAGGGGAACCGGTTGGCCCGGCATCTCCACCGGATTTGCTTGAGCCAATTGGTTCCCCTAAGGCGTGTCTACCGCTGATATAGCGCCAGCGAGGTATAACTCCACTGCCATATGCTCCCTATGACATCTTTTCATCAAGGCTCCGCTGGGGAATTGCCTCTTTTGTTGGTTCTCATTAAACGATTGAGTAGCATATGTGAATGTTTGCAAATTTGACTTTAACTGTTTCAGCATGGTAGCATCTTAACGCTCCAAAGTAACTTCAAAAAAGTGCTCACAGATAAAACAATGGCGAAAGATGATATTGTAAGCAATTTAATTTTGCAAACATTGAGACGTAATATAACTATTTACAAGATTCGAAGGAAAAGGAAAACAAAACTTTCTCTCATTGCTACCGGAAGACCATAAAATGCGCCCCCTTTATGGTTCTTTGGTGATTTTTTCTCATGCTGCTTAAAAGACTTAAAAAAAACATTACAAACTAGCGGCACAGCAGCAAACATGTTTGCTTACGTAAATCACTTTTTAGAGATAAGCTCGCATTTGTACATACATTTTATTTTAATGTTACCTGTAAAATATTTGTATGCAATAAAGAATTATGAATTCTGAAATCTTTGCAAAATATTTTCAGATTTCCAGACTCGTGAAAAAGATCGAAAGCTTCAACGTAAAGGTGCATCCGCGCATTTACCTCTACTACAGACTATTGCACAAAGCTATCATTCGGTATGCTGAGCAGAAAGGAGATTCCTTCTATATTCCCAATAAGTACGAGAACAACGGCGCGGATGATAGTGGCGAGCATTCGTAAGTATCTTTAGGATGCAGATATATCTTAGGGAGTATTTAGGTAGGAAGCGCGTAGACTGTTCTGATCCACCAGCGCTTGTCTCCCGCACCGGTTACCAGACAGGTTCCAATTAGCGTTGGTAGATATGCGCAGGACGCACATCATGCTTGATTTATTTATGCTTGCCATGGTTTGTTTAACTCGTGCAAGCCACAAACCCCACTTAACGATTCTATCGTGCATCGTCACATATTTTCCACTCAGCTTTAATGTATATTAATGTTTTTATTACTTTTGAATTATCAATAAGTGCGACAAATGACGATGACATAATGAACGATCACTATGGTCCTGCGGTCCAGGCTGCTTCTCAAGCGAGACGTTCTGGGTTCGAAGGAAGTCGAGGCTGGGGAGGAAAAAAAACAAAGTTTTGAATGATCACATATTTGTGACGTCACTTTTTCTAAGTACCACGGCACAGGGTATCCTAGTATGGGGCTAGACACAATTTTTGCACCAAGGTTTGTGCCTGTATGTATGTTCTTGAAATCAAATGCAATCAAAGTGATTAATCAAGTTATCACGCTTCTTTCCTGTTCCAACAGTCATCATGATCAAGTTTTAATGTACACCCAGCAAGGGATCGTATATTAAGTGGTCCTTCAAAACCTGTGTTAAGTGCTATTTAGAGTTTTAATCGTGTGATTGCATTCAGTTCTGCTGGACTGCCACCAGCAGTAATCTCCATTAGAGCTGAGACGGGGCAAAAGGTCATTCGTGAGGAATACAAAAGCATTAGACATGACGATCGACCAAACAATCAAGGATTCAAGCCATATGGAGATTTTATCAAGAGGACAATCTTTCCCAAGTTTACCAAGAGATACAGCTCTACGAGTTAATCAAATAACAAGGTTTATCAACAACAAACAGGAAATGCCAATAATTGATTGTTTCAAGAAATTCAGCAAGTAATTATCAAATATGTGAGTTTATATTTGATTAATTCCACGCCTCAACGGAACGGCGTGGAATCTTGAGGGGCTGGGTTTTTGCCAGCACGGGAGAGAAAATCTTGATTGTTATCTTACCTTGTCATCGCAGACCGGAGATCGAAAGCTCGATTCGAGGCAGGAAAGCGGGATAGGTGCACAAGTTTGGGATAGGAGAGGAACCGAACCTTGCCTATTTGGCGCCGACGCTGTCGCCGGCGTGCTGCTTGCCGACACGAGGAGTCGCCGTCCGATACGACGATGTCCTTCACAACACAAATCACTCAACCGCTGACGCGAATCTACTTATTTCCCGACGATGTTTATGATGAGCACTCCGACCAGGACCGACGCCTGTATTACAATTGTTACACCGAAATACTATCAATGGCCCGACGCCTGAGCAGACATGTTTGTTCCCCCGACGAGAAAAGATAACCTCCAATTTTTCCTCTCGTTTCGATACGAGTGACAGCTCCGGTTCCGTTTCCGTTCCGTACCGAGTCGCGCAACAAGAGGAGGTGCGTTCCGAAGCATAAATATTAAACAGTCACCCGCCCGGACAGGCCCGAACCTGTCCCTAATCAATAGAAAGGCGAGAAAGTGTTGCGACCGCTCTCTTGAGGACCGAGTCCCCCACCTTGACTTCTGCTGATCGAGGCGTGCCATCCCGACCCGTGTACAAATTGACGATCCGTCCTCGTCTCCATCTCAATGATGGCAGGTTCGCATCCTTAATCAGCACCAAATCACCGACTTGAGGGGGGCTCGTCCGGTCAGTCCACTTAAGGCGCTGCTGCAAGATGTGCAAGTACTCAAGGGACCACCGTTTCCAAAAATCTTGAGCCATCTGCTGCAACATCTGCCACCTAGTTAACCGACTTAACTTAACATCACCGAATGGGTATTCTGGCAGGGCGTTAAGGGGCTGACCTATCAGGAAGTGACTCGGCGTCAACGCTTCCAAATCATTTGGATCCGAACTGAGCGGGCACAACGGACGCGAGTTCAGTGTCATTTCAATTTTACAGAACAGCGTCGCAAGCTCTTCAAAGCGTAGAGAGGTCTCACCGATGATCCTCGTCAGGTGCGACTTAGCCGATTTAACCGCAGCCTCAAAAATTCCTCCCCAATGAGGACATCCCGGCGGACTGAAAACCCATTCAATCCCTCGTCGGCAGCAAGCCGTACCGATGGCATCCTGGTTACCGTTCAGGAATTGAGTGACCTCCTGCAGATATCGCCTGGCTCCGACAAAATTTGTGCCGTTGTCCGAACGGATTATTGTCGAGAGGCCCCTTCGTGAGACGAACTGATCTAGACATGCGATAAATGCCTCTGTAGTGAGGTCACTGACCACCTCCAAGTGGACTGCCTTCGTGGCCAAGCACACGAAGACGCACAGGTATGCCTTCACTAATCTGGCGTTCCGTAGCTGTGAAGACTTGACCATGAATGGTCCCGCGAAATCCATTCCGACACCCGCAAAGGGCCGGATTTCGGTTACCCTATCCGAGGGCAAATCGCCCATCTGGGGCTGCATCGTAGCCGCCTTGGCCCGATAACAAGGCAGGCACCGAAATACGACGCTACGCACTAAGCGTTTTCCCGATAGAATCCAGAACTCGCGCTGGAGAAACGCCATCAAGGCGTGGCATCCGATATGCCCATTCCGAAAGTGTCGATCCTGTATCAACAGTTCGACCAACTTCCCTTTCCTAGGGAGTAACAACGGGGGGCGAGTGTCCAATTCGGACTTAAAGTGCACCGTCTGCACGTTCCGTACCAATGGAACAACGCATGGTTCCGTTCCCGTGGTGTCAAGACCTGTGTCCGCACTCGTTGCGCCTCAGAATTCCGACAATTCCGCGCAAATCGGCAGATCCAGGCGGTCACATTGACCAGCTTGTCGAGCGAGCTGTACCGTTCCAGCAGGCTGAACTCCTCTTCCGGCTCTGGTTGCGTCGTACAGACACCGACTGTCAAGGCGCCGTTCGCCGAGGTAACGCGTGGACTCATTGGCCAATCCGATTCGGCTTGAGTCAACCATTTTGGACCCCACCACAAGGGATGTCCTACTAAATCCGGAGCGTGACACCCACGAGACGCACAGTCTGCTGGGTTCATTTCCCCTGGAACATGTCTCCAGATTAAGGGAACCTCCGAATTCAAAATCTGCGAAACCCGATTCGCCACAAAAATCTCCAGCTTGTGAACTGAAGCCTTCAGCCAGCATAACACGATCTGGCTGTCCGTCCAAGCGTAGACCGTATCTTCCAACGCTATTGACCCACGAAGAACCGTCATCGTGTGGTTGAGCAGACGAGTCAGGAGAGCCGCTCCCGAAAGCTCTAACTTGGGAATGGTCAGGCGAGTGCGCAACGGCGCAACCTTGCTCTTGGCCATGACCAACCGCACATCAACCTCCCCCGAGGAGTCGACCGTACGCAGATACACCGCAGCTCCGTAGCCCTTCTCCGAGGCATCGCAAAACCCATGCAGGGTGGCGGTGTATCGTTTGGTGGGGACCAACCTCCGTGGCAGTGAAATCCGATTGATGCCAGGGAGGGTCGAAAAGAACGAGTCCCACTCTGAGCTCAATGACCCGCCGATCGGGTCGTCCCATTTCAGCTCAGCAGACCACAATTGCTGCATAAAACACTTGAACTGAAATGTTACCGGGGTGATCCACCCGTTTGGATCAAATGTCCTAGCCACCGTTGAAAGGACGTTCCGTTTCGTCCAGACCTTCGGGGAGTCCAACTCGACCCGATACGAAATTATGTCTGACATTGTCTGGTACTGGACGCCTAATACCGACAACATATTTGGATTTTCCAAATTTTCAAAAATGTGGGGATCCTGCTGGTAGTCATCCGGAAGACCAGTCAGTAACTCTGGAGAGTTCGACATCCATTTCCGGAGCTCGTAACCTCCACCCCGTAAGAGCTCAACTAGCTCGTCCCGTCGAGCGAGCGCCTCCTCTACGGAATCTGCACCGGTACAGATACCGTCCACGTAGAGATCCTACTCCAGGATCGCTGCTCCTCTAGGGAAATTTAACCGTTCTCGATCCGCTAACTCCCGCAGAGTGCGAATCGCCAAATAAGGACTAGACCGTAGCCCGTACGTGTTGGTGTTCAGCTCGTACACCCTGATGGGCTGATCTGGGCTCTCTCGCCACAGTATCAGCTGATACCGTCTATCGTCAGGGTGAATGACCGTCTGTCTAAACATCATCCGGATGTCAGCTACAAACACAACATTGTGTCGACGGAACCGTGTCGTTCATGCCGTTCATGCCGTTAGATGTTGATGCCGATCCATCGAACACTACCTGTATTTTGCCCTCCGGGGTCCTCAAGACCGCGTGATGGGGCAGGAAGCAGTGGTCTTCACGCTTCCAGTCGATACCCGAAACCGACATGTGGCCGAGCGACTCGTATTCCCGCATGAAGTCGACGTACTTCTGCCGGAAAATCCCGTCACGCTTCATGCGTCGTTCCATCGATAGAAGCCGCGTCTCGGCTGCATGGTGTGAACTGCCCAGCGGTGGGCGATCACTCCGGAATGGAAGACGTGTGAGAAATCGACCTGACCAAAGGCGACCAGTATTGTTCCGATAAAACTGTTCACACTCTTCTTCAACCGGGTCCAACCGGCGGACCGTAGGTGGTTCCTCCACCTCCCAAAACTTCTGTATCACCTCCGAGAGTACAGAACCGAATAAGGGACTACGAGTCGCTAGGCGTGGGGCAGCCGGCATGACCGGACCCATTACCGCATGGCCCAGTCTGGTGTTGACCGAAACCAGACCAGTCGCCTGCAACACGTGGACACCTGGTACTAACAGGTATCCCAAGGCATCAACACCCAATTAAATGTCTACTGGGCCCGGAATATCGAACTCCGGGTCAGCCAGTGACAACCCAGCGACCAACTGTCGCACCGAGGGCGACAACCGTACGTGAGGGTGTGAGCCCATCACACTAGGCATGACTAATGCCGTGACCGTCAGATTCACCGATGAATCCACCCGTAACGAGAGAGTAATCCGACATACTCCCTTAACGGAACCGACTTCCGTGTTCCCAATTCCCCGAATTGAATGTGGATACTCCCTTACCGAAATGCCCAACCGTCTTACAAGGTTGCACGAGACTAAGCACCCCTGGGCCCCCGAGTCCAATAGTGCTCGTGCCACACAAGATTTGCCGTCCGAACTCCACGCTATCACCGAGGCGGTGTGGAGCATGACCGTCTGTGAAGTGGCGGCACCCTGTAAGTGGGCGGCGTGTCCCTAGCGGGAACCTCCGCGGGATCCGAACCCGCTGGGAACCCCGTCGGCCTGGTAACTCGGCTGCTGATATGCCACCGGTGGCATATCAGACCGTATGTGCATCAGGGGGTCCCAACCCGCATAATAGGCCCCTCGCTGTCCCGGTACCCGACCATACCGGACTGTGAACGGTGTGCCCGGTGGCCACCGTGGATGGAAGGGGGAGAGCGGATCCAACCTGGGGCGCTCTAGGAATGGGGGCGACATCCGTCTGTTCGCCTCCCTGTTCGCCTCCCAGAGCGACGGGCAGGGTGGCGCAGAAGGTGGTGGGCTCCCAGCCTTCGCGCCACTCATAGGTGCTATCTGACACCCGCCCGTAACACGCGATGAGCCAGCGGCCCGAAGTCCTCGCTGACCCTGGACAGCGGTGACCGAACCCCGGCTATCCCGCCTGTTACCCCCTGCGCTGCCCCCTTCCCCTCGGGGGGGGGTCCCGTCCGCGGGTACCCCAGTCACCCCGTTGGTGACTCCCGTTGCCCGGAGGGGGACCGAGTCCGGCCCTGGTTGGGCCCTGTGACCGACCAACCTGAGTCCGGCCCTGTTGACCGTCCGAAGGGCCTGACTGGTTCAGGCACAACACGATGTGGTGCTTGCCACCGCAGCACTCACATGGGGACGCGCGTGAGCACTCGGTCAGCGGGTGCGGCCCCAAACAACCGAAACACAATCGGTGGCGGAAGACTACCTTCCTGCGGGCAGCTACCCCGAGCGCCTTAAAGTTGGCGCAACTGGTCACCTCATGACCGGCACTGTCGCAGTACACACAGCCGTCACCCGACGGCGTGGCACTCAAAACGCCAAATTGTTTTGACCGCCCACCCCCCCGTGGGGGTGGGGGGCGCGGCCCCTCCCGCATCCGCGCGGGTTGGCGCTGCACACTGGCCTCCGTATCCAATGTGTCGCATCGCCTGCATTCACCCTCCAAAAACTCCGTTAACTGGACGAGTGTGGGCAGATCCGAGCTACTGCCCCCATGCAGCTGTTCAAACCGACTTTGAACAGCTGCAGGCAACCGTGACAAAACCATATACAACACGATATATGACCATTGGTCTACCGGCAGACCAAGGTTCTGAAGGGCCTTAGTGGCCACCAGCACAGGGTTGAGCACCTGTACCCGGATGTCAACATCCCGGGTTACTCTTGGGATGCTAAACAGCTTCCCCAGCTGCGCATCAACCAACCGCCGTTTGTGCTGGTAGCGGTCAAACAATATGGACCGGGCTATCTCGTAATTGCCTGCCGTGACCGTTAGGAGACCGACCAACTCCTTCGGTTCACCCCGCAGTGCCATCAATAGTTGGGCCAACTTGTAGGCGTTGTCCAGGTCGTCCCAACCGTGGCCCAAACTATCGAACGAATTGATGAATGCCGGCCACTCATCAATTGCCCCACCGAAGGCCGGAATCTCCGGGTGTGGAAGCCGTCCAACAACACCCTTAGGGGTCTCCGCTACCCTCCCCGCGGTCATTCCGACGCGACCGCTTAATTTTTTCCGCGCGACGTTCGATGTCGCCCAAGCACTCCATCGCTTGGTCAGCATCCGCGCAGAGCTGCTTCACTGCAGCCACCGAAGCCTCATCCGTAAGCCCGAGGGCTTCAGCCTTCGCAGCCAGCCGACACACCTTCCCGACGCGTGTCATAGCGTCCTCCACACGCTTGAGCAGGACATCGTCCATGTCAGGTCGCTCCACATACTTGTGAGTATGGGCGAGCCATCTCATCTCCTCACGGACACCATACCGCACCACCGTCAAGGGCGAAGGTGCAATGGTTACCGATTCAATTGTTTTTGGTCCTATGCTTCACTACCGAACAAAGCACAGCCAGAGACCAGCACTTGCCCGTCAGCGCTGGGCACAGAAATTGAAACTAAGTTGTAAAAACCAAGGCAACCACTAAAAAAATTAAATCCTAAACATTATTTAATATGGTCGCCCTGTGGACATACACCTTATAAATATACACTCTAAATCAATTAGAGAATGCCACCATAAAACACAATACAAAAATAACCCACAAAACTTGATTATGAAAACAATACAAAATAATAAGTCGTGGGCTCCGAGACTATAAACCTTAACAATATAGCACCATAAACCACACTGGATTCCGAAATCCAAGCTATTTCTAATATAATGAAGATAGCTGTGACCTTCTAGAAGTGGCCCCTCCGATATGACCCACACTTCTACTGAGGTCAGCAAATCAGCTTAATACCCCTTAAATAGCCTGACCCTGCTCTGTAAACCGAAATAACACTGCAGTACTAAAGAACCCGACGTTCTACCGCAAGTAATACAATCTAGTTACTTCGCAAAATGACTGTTCAATCTTTTATGCGCACAAACAGTAGTTTCCGACTACAAATTTATAATAATTGTTAACTAAATTGACACTTATACTTTCACTAACCGAAAATGAACATTAATTGTGGTGTACCGACCACAGACTCACTCACAAACAGATTGCCGGCCAATCTGAGATATTCTTTTCTCCCAACTACAATGTGGCAAAAGGCAACCCTACAACCGTGAATCGATGATTTCCCACTAGGAAACCACGCTCTGCTACCAAAATGATTAATTCCACGCCTCAACCGAACGGCGTGGAATCTTGAGGGGCTGGGTTTTTGCCAGCACGGGAGAGAAAATCTTGATTGTTACCTAACCTTGTCGTCGCAGACCGGAGATCGAAAGCTCGATTCGAGGCAGGAATGCGGGATAGGAGCACAAGTTTGGGATAGGAGAGGAACCGAACCTTGCCTATTTGGCGCCGACGCTGTCGCCGGCGTGCTGCTTGCCGACACGAGGAGTCGCCGTCCGATACGACGATGTCCTTCACAACACAAATCACTCAACCGCTGACTCGAATCTACTTATTTCCCGACGATGTTTATGATGAGCACTCCGACCAGGCCCGACGCCTGTATTACAATTGTTACACCGAAATACTATCAATGGCCCGACGCCTGAGCAGACATGTTTGTTCCCCCGACGAGAAAAGATAACCTCCAATTTTTCCTCTCGTTTCGATACGAGTGACAGCTCCGGTTCCGTTTCCGTTCCGTTCCGAGTCGCGCAACAAGAGGAGGTGCGTTCCGAAGCATAAATATTTATATCAAGCAAGTGAGTGACATTTCAACAAACATCCATATTTCAACCAGCAAGCACAATTTATTGGATTGGTATTATATAATATAATTGGACAATGGATATAAAATAAGAAGTAGTCAATCTATTTCAAAATAAGCACCAAATTTTTTACAGAATACATAAGCCATGGTCAAATTACATAAAAGACGGCCCCTCTCGCAAAATTGCTGAATATATCAAAGGAAGAGAAGAGACTATACATAAGTATTGGTCTAAATTTCGTTGGAAATCATAAGCAGTTTACGATGGCGGAAAATCAAGTCACGACTACTTTACTGCCAATCAATGCGAGTGTTATAAATTTTACTTTATATAAATAAGGGATACAATTTGTAAAAACCCCGTATTTTTCTTAAAACCACCTTCGCCACTAATCATTCTGGAATGTTGGAGTCTCAGAAGAAGATAAAAAATCGGCAAAGCAAGTTAGCAGCACCTAAGCCAGAACTAGCTGTACGCTAAAAATAATCCCAGCAAGTTAGAGAGACGTTGCGTCAGCAATCAAATTAGTTCGAAGCTTTCCCCACCAAGCATAATTTTATCAGAAGTAAAGGAAAATGGGAATTCGACGACTTACCTAAGTACATAAAAGCACTGTGGGCAACTATCAACAATTTAATTGTGATGTGCCGGTCGAGTATGTTAGTCATATTTTCACGTAATGTTAAGATAAGTTGACGACCGTCACAGATAAGGTATATTTATATTCATCACGCACTATATCTTATGTACGTCATTAATAACATGCACCAACCTTGTATATAAGCTAGGATTTCCTATAATAAAGTAGTCTAGTCTAGTCTGGTATTTGCGCGCATCTCAAGACTTTTACTTTACTCCCGAAGATGTCGCTCTTCTTATAATTTCCCCTGGCAAAGTGGTGACCCGACTTTTGAACATCAGCGACCTTTGGTAATAGCAGCATGGACCCAGCCGCGAAGAAAACTCTGTGTGCTGCCACCTTAGAAGTGCAAGCAAGAAGCACTTCGTCCAAGATCGCCGAGCCCCGACTTCTGCATACATATTACAAACCACGTTGCAGAAATCCATAATAAAGACCCCACTCAAACCAAGACGACATCAAGCAAGCCATGACGGACCAGAAGCCAAATAATTTCAACTTAAGATTTCCAGCATCGAACTCAAGATACCGCAAGAATAATGAACCGATAGTCAGCCGACTGCTGATTTATCAAAATGGAACTCGCACCAGCAGAAACGAACGAATCGGCAAATTAATTCACAGCAAGCAGCTTTTTCAAGTTCAAGACATAGGAAGCCTTTCCAGCCCCCAGAAGAGTATTGAAAGATCATCGATATACCTAATCACCCAGGAAGAACATCGCACGAAGCATAATCAAATCACTGAAGAGAGAAAGAGAGATACATATATATAATACATATACATAAACGATCGGTGTACAAGATGTGCCCTATGTTGCCAAATCCCAAGGTTTTTAGGCACACAAATTTCATCAATCGACAACTTAATATTCACTCAAGAGTGAAGAGCACGCACGTACATATGACGTACGAGATCATTGACTGCCTACAGCCAAGGTTACAGATTTAATGCTGACGCTGATTCAGCACAATCATCCTTGTGTAGGTACGGTCGCAATTATAAACAAACAGTGATTACAACTTCAACGACGTGCGACGTAAATTGACTCATCGATTCCTGAAAAAAAACATGGGCGGCTGCAGCATCAGACGACTCTCCTGCGGATCTTTTCCAGTTATAGGTTAGGTTAGTTTACTAACCGCGAAGCCCCATTTTCCTAGTGTTTTTCTGTTTTCCAGTTTTTAGTTTATTTTATGTAGTGTGCGGCCAGTCATAAGACTCGCCTGTAGGCAAATATTATGTTATTCTTTAAACATGTAGAATTCACATAACCGTAGTTCCTTTATTTTCCTAATTCGTGTAAGAGTTACCTTTAGATGAAGTTGAAATATGCTCTATTACTGTCTAGTTTTATTTAACAATAACTTTCCTTAGATATAAAAATAGATTAAGTTAAAGTATGCACAATTAAAATCTGGTTTATTAAATACTATATATATATACTAAGATTTGTTTATTAAAATACTACTAGTTATTATTGCAGTTGATAAGTTAGTTATGGTATCTAACTAAGATTTTTTTCCATTGTTATAAGTACATTCATTTATTTTTTTCCCTAAAGGGGGGAGTATCTGTGCCGGTCGAGTATGTTAGTCATATTTTCACGTAATGTTAAGATAAGTTGACGACCGTCACAGATAAGGTATATTTATATTCATCACGCACTATGTCTTATGTACGTCATTAATAACATGCACCAACCTAGTATATAAGCTAGGATTTCCTATAATAAAGTAGTCTAGTCTGGTATTTACGCGCATCTCAAGCCTTTTACTTTACTCCCGAAGATGTCGCTCTCCTTATAATTGCCCCTGGCAAATGGGACAATATTGCGATTTATATTATGAGCAAATCTTCGCCGTACCAGAAGTACGAGAAGAGTGGGCAAAATTTTCATTCCAAGGTTTGTTGCACGATGTTATTCAGTTACAAGGGAACTTAATAAAAGCATATTATAAAGAAATATGAATAGCAAACTCTGGTCAGTGGCTCAAGTCTGCCTTGAAATGAAACGTCTAGAATTTAATTTTACTGCATTAAAAGCTTCAAGGCGAAAACAGGAAAATATAAAGGTCAATAACAATCTACCTACTACACATCATCGACCTCCAACAACCTATTGGGTTTCAAGCAACAAGGCTATTTCAAATAATCGTCTAACAAGAACTCAAATTATACTGATTGATGATTATTCCGTTTGCTCTCAGACCACAAGTCTATATTTTCCCACAGTTCAGAGGGATGGATCCTGTAACTAAAAAAAACAACTTCAAAGCTCAACATATGCAGTAATTGTCTACATTCACATAAAACGAAATATTGTTTATCAACAAAGCGCTGCCGTGAATGTAATGGTTATCATAGTACAGAAACAACAGTGAACAAATAATATGTTACGCACATGTTACGCAACAGTCACGCGAGACTACACAAAAACAGTCATCAAACAAAATCTTGATAGCGACATCTCTGGTCAAAGAATTGGTACAAATAGAGTTCATTGCGCACGCTCCTAGATCAAAGCTCATAAGTTTCCTTGATAAGCGAGAGAGCTTTATAACTCTTGAACATTCAAGGACATAATTGCAAAGGCGTAATCACTATAATCGAAACAAACGACACAACATGAAGCCGATGCTATTCAATAAAGGAAAGCTATAGCTTTATAGTAGAAGTGCTCAATATGAATAGTTTGACAAGAATCTTACTTAACAACTCCTGGAAGTTGGAGTTCATGGAAAAAATAGAATCAGCGAAACTGCAGTTTAGTTGAGCAACCCCATTGGCATACTTTTAGGCACCCAAGAATATGCCAACATTATCCTAAGCGAAGTACCAAAATAAGATTCGTCAGCGCTAGCCCAAGAAACAAGACATGGCTGGATACTGTGTGAAAAATTCAAATGTCTGCACTGTAACGTTGTACTGAACAATATAAGGGATTACACAACATCTGTCCATGTTAGGAGAGAGAATAAACAAACTGAAGGAAACAGAAGTAATATAGACAGAATCACGATATTCATCACTACACCTTGATGTTTGTGGTATGCGGAATCTTGGTCATTATTGGAATAGTTACGATCATCAGGAAGATGCAATGTGGAAGGCTGCTGCTACTGACCGCTGATACACTCACTCCGCGGTTTGTCTAAAGCAACAAGTCGGCGTGACATTAATGCTTGTATTTGGTTCCAGGGTATGGTTTCGTTGCTAAGTTTCGTTGTGAGCTGCGCTACGGCTTCTCTTAAATAGGCGCTTGCTTGGCCGAAGCGGAGTAGGAAATATCTCCAGTTTTCGGCTGTGCATCCAGTGGGGCCTCCGCCGCCGTGTAGTGTTCTCGCAACTGTTTCGACATGGTCACAAGTTATTTCGATTTCAAGGAGTGGTGGGAGTTTTGTGACGTCTTTGGGGAGAGTGAATAAAGCGGGATCTGGAGTATTAGGCGGGGGGTGCTTTTCTCTCAGCACATCACTGACGGTTTTACCGGATGGATCAACTTCAGTGTCTGGGTTTAAAACTTTGCTCGTGTCTTTTGTGAGGAGCCAGTTGAGCGCTTCCCGCGTTTTTCCATGTAGTATCAGTCGTGTGAATAATTTTGTTTCTTGGTCATTGTTGTTTTGTTTCCGGTTTCTTGTATTCCATATAGATTTATCTGATTTGGTGGATTCCGTGATGAGTTCCTCGAAACGTTTGTCTGTCCAGAGTTTTAGGCGCCGATCGAGTAGTCTCAGTTTATCTTTCATTTTTCTAACGTTTTTGTCTCTTTGCAGTATGACTGCAGCAAAGGTTAATACGCGTTCAGAGGGGTAGGTTGATTTGGTTAGATGCTCAATTTCGTCGGCCAGAGTGTGTACGAATTTTCTATTGGCAGTACCGCATGGGAGGTCGTATAGCTTGCCATGAAGGTTACAGACGTTGTCCCAATGCCTTTGCCAGATGCCAGACTTGGGTTGGATGGCATTCAGGAATGGGGATCCGAAGGCTTCTTTCAAAGGTGACATTGGTGTTTGCCCATCGGTGGTTGTTTTAAGAGTAGCGGATGCTGATTGGTTTAGTACATCGTTGTGTGCTGATCTCATGTGACGCTGGAGCCCATTTTTCTTGAATTTCCTGGGGCATAGCGGGCATTCGGTGTCAGCTTGTGACATATGGGTGGGTATTTACTTACTTGAGCTATTTGCACTATAATTTTGTTGTTTAGCTCTCGGATAAGGGTAAGATTAATAAAAACAAGGGATTTTGTTGATAAATAAATGGGTCTAAAGGAAATAATATTAAAATGAAGTATTTTTGTGAAAAATATGTCTATTTGACGTGACAGCTGACCATAGACTGACCATTGTTAACCAAATGATTGTTGATGATTACTTTTACTTTTAATTTATATTATTGCGCGAGTTAGGCAAACCTTGCATGTACTATCGAACCATCTGAATCATGACCCACCATAAGCTTATTTTGCTAAACCCCTTAAATGCAAGTAGGTCGAAATTCGCTTGAAGGTTTATTTCCTTGGTAACGAACTTGTTATCATTTGATTAGACACTGACATTTTGATAGATCTTACAAGTTTGAAAGTTTCAAACGAATTATCAGGCAAGTGGGTCATGATTCAGTTGGTTCGATTGTACATTGAACGATGAGATGTGATCAAAGTTCTTCCCAGAATAATATACTAAGCTCTGTTGTATTTCTCAGCCTCCGTCTGAAACTTTCAAGCAATCTCAAGCCGAAAGAGACGAAGCCTAAATTGGTCGGATCGAAGATATTTTACGTACACACGAACCAAACTGGTAATTTAACACAAGAATTAGTTAATATTTTGGGAGTACAAGAGCCACAAAGAATCGAGACACACCAGTCAGTCGTGGCCACACCAGCAACAAATGTGTCTGAATATACAGATTTTTCATAAATTTTTCCAATTATTTTAGTCAAAAATTGTTTGTGTGGTAGTTTAAAATTGTCGCTTTACTACATTAGTCCACTGTTGGAGAAGGAGTATCAATCACATGCCGATCCCCACTCACTAGGAATTGTTCAAACTATAATTGTTTTATCATACGGTTCTAGGTTTGTTGTTATAGTCATGTTTGTTACTAGCACCATCTAGAAATAAATATTGCTTAGGCTTTATTTTTTATATATTCCTTAGCCTAAGTAAAAAAATAATTAATTATAGATTTATCACAGACAACATGACAAAATACTTTTTTCAAATGTAGCCAAGCCTTATCAGTAACTCAGTGCTACGCGTACATTGAATTTAAATATTCCAACAGATAGTCCTTTTTTCACGACCTCCATTATTCTTTCGGAGGGCGCCAGGCCAGGTTCGAGACGCTGTCAAGCCTAATTTATCGTGCGCTCGATTATGCTGTGGATTTTATTGATAGCATTATCTGATTATTGTATCTAGAATTCTAAAGGTTCTGATTGCTATGATATTTATTTCAACTCGGCGTTATTTGATTGGCCTAGAGAGTTTTGGCAATCAGCGCAGGATTTGGACAAGAAAATGAGAAAATTTGTGTTGGATCTAATACTTCAGTCTATTAATTTTCCATTATATAGAAGAATGTTAAAAACAATAATGCTACAAAAGCCCAATATGTCTTGGTGATGAAAAACGACTACTAGCGTCACACCTTTTCCCATACGAGGTGGCAGAGGCGCAGTTGTGCCACCGTCAACCTGGTTAATCAATACTCGATTTTGCGTGACAGGGAACTAGCCCATCGCTGCAGCTATATATAGAGATAAGAAGGTGATTCTAATCAAGCAACAGCACATAGCAAGTTATGTTAACCTGGTAAATTCCAAATTCCAAATGTCTTTATTACTGTAGATATTTCCATATACTTAGCAATCGTCATTTTTTGCCACTTCTCTACATTGGACCACTGTGGGAGAAGAAGGGCGTAGAAAGGTAGGTACAACAAACCTCGTAGTGTCGTATCTCGTATCTTCACGCTATCCGCGTCGGGGGCTGATCGTATCGCCGTGCCCATTGACCGGGTAATTACTCGGCTTGTAAACCCGCGCGGTCCGTTATCGGACCTAACCACTGTTAGGGAGCAGTGAAATCGGATCGCAGTCACATAGCTTGGAACGAGTCGCACAAACTCAATGTTTAAGCACACAGCAGCTTGTGTATAACTTGGCAATGGCAGTGACCAGGAGTCGGACAACATTTTCATTGATTTTGAAACTTCACCAAGCAATACGGTTCCAAATCGCGCGGGCACAGAAAGGTTATGAATTATGAAGTTATGAATTATATAAAGAAGGTATTGGGAGGGTGTGACGACAAAGCCACACTACGTCTATCCCTTGTGCATAATAGGTCTATCCCTTGTAATGTAACTATGTTTTCCTGTCAGCCCTGGGTTTGCTGGAAGAAATCTCTACATAGAAATAAGCACGCCTTTGTATATCAACTGTGTTTGTAACTGTCCAATAATGTTAATGTGCAATAAAGTAAAGTAAAGTACGTCATTTTTACTCGTCAGATTTTTCTGGTTAATGAAAATGTCGATTTCCCGCCGCAACTCTTGTACATATGTTTTCTCTTAATGTATCTTTTTAAATAACTGTGTTCAATAAATAATTATGAGTTATGAACTCAGCGGACAATATATAATAACAGCTCACACTTCAACATGACTATTACCTCAGTCGCTGCCGTAGAATATTGGGAAAATTGTGTTTTTTTTGGTTATTTCTTCAATGCCACTGATTATTTCTGAATTTCAAACACACAGTTTTAAGATATTTTAAATACCTATTTTCGACGCAAAAAACATATCGATATTCCTTTTCAATCCCAAGAAAAAGAAAATTTCCGCAAGTTTTAGGTAAAAAACAACAGTTATTTTTCTTTCAAATACACAGATTGAAGGAAAGGGATGTCTTAAAAACGTATATTTTTTTGTATGTAGAAAGTGTCTTTAGTACATTTGGAAATTATGCCAACATTTATCCAACTAATTAAAAGTCACCTGTATCGTAGTAAGATGTGAAGTTATTTCACTCAATATTAGTTCCACTTTTACATCAGCCAGGTTAGTTAATTAGAGTTTCGCGCCTTATGCAGTGGGCTCCAAAGGAAGGCTAATATTGAGATACTGTGGCTCAAATTGAGATACTGTGGCTCAAGCAGGAAGTAATACCAGAGTGAAAAAGAGTTCGAGATCAGATAAAATTACACTTATGTCATTGTACATAAGAGTCACTTGCAGTTCGATTCGCAGAATACAATAAATACATAGATACACATACATACTATAAGATACCCACTATGCGGAAGAGAGGAGATGCTGTTTCAACTTTTTCTTAAAAGAGAACAAGGATGTGCAATCCCTAATAGCGCAAGGAAGTGCATTCCACAAACGTATTGCCCTTAACCTAAACGAGTGCTCGTAAGCAACATTGTTGTGCTGAGGAATTGACAAAAGTGACACCGTGTGAGATCTCCGAAGTCTATCCCCAGAGAAAATAAACTGAAAATGTTCACGAAGATATGCGGGATAGCGCGGATTCCTCAAAATATTGAAGAAGAAGGAGAGAATATGCATATCACAACGAAGTCGGATCGGGAGCCAGCCTAATTCCCTGCGATATTGGGACACGTGATCGTACTTGCGGAGACCGAAGATAAACCAAATCCCGAGATTTTGAAGTCGCTCGAGTTTGTTCAGTAGATCTTCGTTCGCGCTGGCCCAGCAAACATCAGCGTAGTCAATTAAAGGCAGAAGAAGGGTCTGAACTAGCATGATTTTAGTCTGCCTAGGCAAGAAGTACTGCAAACGCCGAAGGGAATGAAAGGATGCAAAGACTCATCTGCTGACCTCACAAACGTGGGGCGACCAGGATAAAAGAGTATCAAAAACAACCCCAAGATTTTTGGCTTTCTCGCTGTACTTGACAATGGTACCGTCATAAAGCACGGGAGCAACTGACCTATGCTGCAACAAATTAAGTAAGTGCCGTGTACCCAGTATCATCGCCTGAGACTTATCCGGGTTGATTAATAGCCCATACGAAAGAGCCCATTTCTTGATGTTGTCGAGGTCAGCATTCAAAGCCTCTACAGTCGAAGTCAGATCACACAGGGGAAAATGCCGATAAATTTGAAGGTCATCTGCATAGAGATGATACGAGGAAGACAATACATCCGAGATGGAATGGATGAAAGCTGAGAAAAGAAGAGGAGAAAGGATGCCACCCTGCGGAACACCAGTAGAGAGCTTGCACCATTCCGTAGTGACTTCTTCAGACTTGATGCGCTGCTGGCGGTCTCTCAGGTAGGAGTCAAACCAGCGAGCCGAAGTCAAACCAGCGAGCCGAAAATGTAATATATATGTAGCTTTTTGTTTTCCTAAAGAAATAAATAAATAAATTTATGGAGAAAAATAGAAGTTAAGCAGAAAAAGATTAGCTTAAAACAGAATAATAAATAAGACACATAAAGTTATGGAACACAATATAAATACTTACTATAAAAAAATAATAGGAAATTATTAAACTATTAAAATTTGGCAAATTGTAAATAATATTTTTCGACTTCTGAGCTAAATAGCACCTTCGCCGCTTGATTTTGGGTTCTCAGGCGGAAAAATAATATTCCTAAGTCTAACGAAGTAAATATAAGCCTTTGCGAATGCGTGGGAAATGTACTATTTCACCTCAGCAGCTTGAACAAGAGAGTTTTGCTGCGAGTAAACAGTGTGCAAAGTTGCATTTACTCACTGAGTGAGACAAAGTAGCTTTTTAATTTTGAATGGCGCGGACATAGACGTAATCGCAATTAGCCAACGGGCATTGAGTTATAATTCGATGTTTTTTGGCTGTTTGCGATTTTGATTTGCGAAAATAGTGACACCTGTCAAAGTAGTGACAGCTGTCAAAATGTTCATGATGGTGGGAAGGTTAGATGTTTTACATGAAGATGCCTCTGCCATCTCACATGGGAAAAGAAAAGTTATTGTGACTTGCATGGCTACCCTGTGCCTCTGCCATTCCATCTGGAAAAATACTTATTTTAATGGTCAAGGTTGTATACGGCTGCTGTGGTGTGACTACGGAACAATAAAAGTAACCATAGTCACACTAGTGTGGCATTTTGGTGTGGCTACGGTGTGGTTGGGGATATAATAGACTTTAACTTTGACTTTGACTTTGACTTTGCAATGTTCGAAAGACGGATCACGTCAAGAACAACACGCTGCGCTCCTTGACTGGCATTGCTGACCTAGGTGTGCAGACCGCCAAGCTGAAATGGACCTGGGCCGGCCATGTTTTTCGGCATGTGCATGCGGCATGCACATAGAGAGATGGGCGAACATCGTCACTAACTGGGTGCCTCAAGACAAACGCCGGCGTAGGGGCAGGCCGAGGTGAAGATGGCGGTACGACCTTGATAAGTTTCTGCCAGGGTGGACGGTCGTAGCTAAAGATAGGGAATTATGGTTGCACCACGGGAGGCCTTTGCCCAGCAGTGGGACACTTAATGTCTGCGATTTTTAAATGTAACATCGCTTTTAGACCAAGTCATTTAACACTGCTTTTATAGTATTTTATATGACTGCTACATAATGGAGGGCATTAATA